>CM029596.1:141497373-142697373 GCA_017311375.1 Mytilus coruscus | reverse complement strand
TGGGGTATCCATCCATGACACAAAATCAGTACATGCACAGCAAAAAAACACTCAATAAGCTTTTATTGCTGTTCTTCATCTCAAATATAAGTATTTTTTCTAAGATACAGTATAATTTTATTAATGATTATATATAAGGCACATACCATTCATGTTTTGTGGAGGGGGGAAATTTTGTTGTCATAAAAAAAAGGGAAAAAACACGACATCCAGTTTAAAAAAAATGCTGTATGCATTGAAAACAATCGTTTGTTGTTTAATAAGTCCGAAAAAAGACTGTTCTGAGACCGGCACATTCCCCAGATACCGTATACAAGGTGAGTGTTTGGTTAAAAAAAAAAAGACGTATCTCATATCGATACTAACATTTTTGACACTAAACATCTATTTTTACATATTCTTTTAAGACCGATTTTAGTTGGTAATTTCTTTCCTGATCAGAAGATTTCACTTGTTAATCGATCGTGATCCTGTGATATTGTATTGGAAACCAATAAATATATTCGTATTTATTCCAATCAGCATGTACATGTACATGTAGTGTACATAAATGCTTTTGGATATAGACAATATTTACACACCCATCGATAAGTTGTCATAAATCACACATGTTGAAGCTGGGGTTAATTAACGATCAGTTTTCGAAGTCAAATCAAGCTGTGTCCTGATTTTCGATCTAGATATTCAGATACAGTCACCCCTGTACCCCCTCCCCGGTAAATCCGCCACTGATACAAATTAAGGTTAAATTTTGAAGACATTTATTTTTTTCATTCATCCATTTACTGATAAATGAACCTTATGTTTTTCAGTTTGCATTACGATAGTCTAAAGTATTACAATATTCTTAATATTTAATGTCTATTTGTCCATATTTTACTGATAAGTTGAATTCGTTTATCTTTGCAATTAACATGAACTCAGGTTACATTTTTTATACAAAAACCAAGTTTTAAAACAATCAGTCTTCAAGATGTGAAAAAAGTTAGATTTAAAAAAAAAATTCCTGTATTTAACTGATAAATGGTCTTTGTTTTTGTCGATCAACTTTTACACCGACAGCAGCAATCACAGACGAGACACGTGCAGGGCTCCGCGGAATCCGACATGCCTTAATACTTTTCCAGTTGCACAGGTTTGTCTTAAAACACGAGAGGTATTTGTTTTACTGATCGATTTAGTGCTTTATGCTTCCTTATGTAGACTTTCTTTGACAATTGAATTTGTTTGCCTAGAATTGTTGAAGTGGGGGACGAAAAGGGAGACAACAGTTTTACCAATATTTGTTTTACCGCTTATGTAATCTAATGGTAACGTAACCTATGTCCGTCCAAAATTTGTCAAATTACCTGTCACAATAATTGTTTTGTTTTTATTTGAATAATTAGTTTTGTTTTTTTGTTTTTAATACTTCAAGGGGTGTGTGTGTGAGTATTTTTTTTCAAAATAGAAATATAAAAACTAAACAATATTTTCTTATATATGGCTTTAGTTACTTCATTGAACATAATTTTACTGAATAGTAAAGTTAAAATATTTATCGATCATTTTTCAGCAAGCATCTTTCTTTGAAAATGGATCTGAAACCATACCATGGAGTGAACAAGCTGTTGATTTGCTTAATATTGCTACTTGTCCCAACCGTGGTTGCTCAAAGTAGAGGTAAGTGCTAACTGACCCAAGTCGTGATTGCCCAAAGTAAAGGTAAGTGCTGTCTGACCCAAGTCGTGATTGCCCAAGGTAAAGGTAAGTGCTAACTGACCCAAGTCGTGATTGCCCAAAGTAAAGGTAAGTGCTAACTGACCCAAGTCGTGATTGCCCAAGGTAAATCTTGTTGTAGGGTATGAATGATTTGTTCATTGTTGGAGACCCTACATCAACTGTCAAGATGAAGAACAGGAATAAAAGCCCTGTTCATTGATAATTTTCTATGTTTTCTATGTATTGTGTGCGATTTTGTCGCATGTACATTGACTCCATATCCTTTCATTTTCAAGTGCTAACTGACCAAAGTCGTGATTGCTCAAGGTGAAGGTAAATGCTAACTGCCCCAAGTCGTGATTGCTCAAGGTGAAGGTAAATGCTAACTGCCCCAAATCGTGATTGCTCAAAGTGAAGGTAAATGCTAACTGACCCAAGTCGTGATTGCCCAAGGTAATATATATATTTATTATATACTTAATGGTAATTATCGCTATTTTACGAATTTTTCCTTTGATCTTGCTGACTGATAATTTCCTTTCTCAGCGGAGTCGAGTGATAAGAAAATTATCGCTAGAAACTAAGGGAACACGTGCCGTTGTCAAGGAAATTAACAACGTCTTCATAGGTAAAATAGCGATAAACAGATTATCATTGGTCATCTCAACTCGATTGCTTTTCTCACTTTCGCCGTACCGGCTCAAGCGAGAAAATCAATCTCGTTGAGATAACCAACGATAATCTATAAATACAGGTAAATTGTATGTGTAATACAATTGATGACAATCGTGCTGTATCAGCCTTTCGTGATGATATCGATATCAGTCACGGTTGCAAAGGCTTTGTCAAACCCTAATCTGTATGACGTCACGTAATCATATCAGTCACGGTTACAATAGCTTCATCAAACCCCTAATATGTATTACGTCGTGTCTCATGAAAAATACATGAGAGATTAGCTGTGCTTGAGGTACATGTATATAATAAAGGGTATATGATATGGCTTTTTCAAGATCGCACACCGTATCAACCCACAACCAATATAATCCCTCGAGCAGAGCTCTTGGGATTATATTGGTGTCACGGGTTGATACAGGTGTGATATTGAAAAAGCCATATGATATTCTATGTATATTCTTTATTCCGAAAGCAATACAGTAAATTGGTATCAATAATTGTACATTAGATATAGTAAACATCACATAGTACAATATAGTAATTCATTAATACAATTCATACAATTTAAAACAAATCTAAGAGCATGATATTAATATAATTTAACAATCTTGAAGTATGATATACACATTCAACAATTACGATTTTTTTTCGGAAATACATAAATGCTTCCCAAAATTATTTAGTTCTTTTATATTACGAACAAATAACAACTGTATAAGTTTAAATACTGATGGATTTCTCCAATAATAAGGTTTTACTTCATACGAATATCTTTATATCTAATGCATTCCAAAATAAAATGATATTCATCCTCAACAGAATTAGAGTTGCACATATTACATGTTCTAGCGTTTCTGTTTATATTTAAAAACCTCCCAGTTTCAATGTTCAAGTTATGTGCATGTAAACGGTACTTGCTTATTAATGGTTTAAAACTTTATATCTAAAATTAACAGGTCTACTAAGATAAAACTGCAATCCATGACTGTCATATATGTATTTGTAAAACTGATATTTAGAAGACTCCTCAAAAATCATTGCTTCAGAAATAAATCTATCAGTAACACGCTGTTTGCAATCAGCTATAAACCATTTACATTTAAAACTTTTTGTGTTTACCATACATTACTTAGGCCATAATTACATAATAAATCTCTTATTTTACATGACCAATTCAATTTATTTTTACTTCTTACATTGCTAGCCTCCAGCATTTCTGCATAACAATTTTTTCAAAATACAATTGTCAGTTTTTAACCATTTTTTACACCAATATTTCATCATTTTTACAATATCTCTGCACATTCAATGGAACTCTACCTAGTTCAAAATACACCGTGTAATTTGTAGTATGATACCTCCACACTTCACTACCATAATTCACTATGCTTGAAACATATGTATCAAATAAAAATAGTAGTGTCTCTGTATTGAAATAGTCTCCTTGAATTTTACTAAATAAACTGAAAACAGCTTTTTTACCTTTGATTTGACAGCATTTTCTGAGTATTAGTAAAAATACCATTATAATTTAACAGCATACCCAGATATATAAATTCATCACATAACTCAATATTCTCTCCATTAATGAACCATTTTTCTTCTGGTTTGATAGCACTTCTGTTTCTAAATACGGCCATCTTAGTTTTTAACATATTTATATGCAAATTATATCCTTCAGAACACATTTGAACACATCTGTCATTTTTTGAAGGTCATTTACATTTTCGCTGAAAATGACAGTATCGTCAGCATACTTTTATAATAAATAAAGATTGAGCATTCTCATTTCATATAATTGACAACCCTGTTTTATTAATTCTATTTCAATGTCATTGACATACATAGCATATATAGACAAAAGGGAAGTGCTAATTTTCCCAGCCGTGATTGCCCAAGGTAAAGGTAAAGCTCCGTATCTTTTCTAGTTCAGCATCAAAGTTTCTTATTGGATGAAAAATTTTGTCCTGCTTTTTTTTTTAGTTGCAATCTCTGTCCTGCCTTTTTTTTAGTTGTAATCTCTGTCCTGCCTTTATTTATTTTACTCTATTCGGTCCTGCCTTTTTTTTTACTAGTTTATCCTGATTTTTTTTACACAAATTGTCATCCGGCCTTTTTTTTTTTACTCAAAACTCCTGTCCTGCCTATTTTTTTTTCAAATTTCATCCTAGCCCCCTAAAAATCAAATGGTAGCTCCCTAAATGTTCAACACCAATATTTATGTTCTTGTGATGTGTTTATACAGCCGTTATTCTGTACGGTTACTGCACTGCTATTGTACCATAACCCTTTAACAATATAGTACTGAGTATTTCAGTAAGATTGATACTTCATTCAATGTCTTCAGCTGTGATGATTGTAGTAACGACGCCAGGATCATTTTCACCATCTTGTTGATGTCTCATTTGCTTATCGTTTTACTCGGGAGCCTCTCTGGTGCGTATCAAATTATACGTGTACTAATGAAGCTATCCTACTTTGGTTGATTGATTGATTGTTGGTTGCTTAACATATCCTACTTTGAAGTGTAGTAAATATTGGAAGACTTCTTGTAAATGCCCCTATTTAGTTTTTTATTAAAGGAAATTGGTCCGACCTCTTTATCTCCCCTAACATACTCTTACTGAACCAATCGTTTTTGTGAACGATCGACCACTGCCCTTTTTTAAACCTTGATATTGAATTTCTTATAGACATAACAAAATTCATAAGAGAAAGGAGACTTTTTTCCCAATGTCAGTTTCTCATTCCTTGGTGTTCCGGTGATACCTTTTCGTGTACATTTCTCAATTGGTTATATATGCTCGTGCCTATAGTAATTAACGTTTTATATTTAGATTAGTGGAATATTTTCATTACTAAAACTTTTACAACAATGTTTGTTTAAATCTCTATATCTATTTGGATCTAGTATTCTACGCATTGTAAACGATCTAGACGTTTCTTCCTGTACACTATGTTGTTACTGTATGGAATTTTCTCCAAAGTACAACTGCTGATAATATAATAGGGTGATTTCTGTAGCTGCAAGCATGCAATAAGTTTTGTTTTTTTCGATACGAAATTATTAAATATCATGTTTGCACCTGTGCTTTTGTTATCCTTAAATATGCCGGTATTATAAACTTTTTTTTTAAAGTAAAGTGCTTATTTCATAACGATTTTATGGTACATTTCTTGACGATTTATATACATGGTACTATTCTACACCACATGTACATGATTATCGGCATATCGTTTTGCAAACTATGTTTTTTTTTTCAGTACCACCCGGCGAGCCTGTTATCACTGCGTCAAAAAACAGAGTTGCGATTGGTGAAACTGTCACATTGACTTGTAACTCCACTCTTGGTTCTCCTGTACCTAGTGTCAGGTGGTTTAGAGGCGAAAAAGTGAAATCATCGATTTACTCGACTGTGGGCAGCACAACAACAAATACCTATACATTTACAGCTACTGAAGATGACATGTTTGCAGTTTACGAATGTCGGGTTGACAACGACGTCATACAAAGTCCACTAACCAGTACTATATATATAACAATATATAGTAAGTATAACTAGTGCATCAATAATTTATTTATAGATGTAACACGTCTTCTGATTGGCTGAAAGTTTTTTGTCTATCAGCTCAGAGACATAATTTTGTCATGTGACCGTGACGTCATCAACGTTTTTTCATGACTTACTCATTAAAAATGGAATTTAGATTTAAATTACAAGGAATGACTGTAATATTTTTTCTGTCTATTCGAAATAACCTCAAAAATATGGTGCATACTTTTGAAAAACCCGCTACACGAGTTATTCAGTGTGCACCACATTTTTTATGTTATTTCTTCATAGACAGACGGTATTAAATTCCGTTACACTGACTAATCATATTTGTGTCCTTTAGGGTGAAACGTTTTCATGCGGAGTGTTATCTTGTGAATTAGTAGCACGTTTCAAATTTTGCTCATTGCGCTATTTTAGTACAAAGCAGGGTTCATATTAGAGATTTACAATAACTACCTGACTCTGAGTTAGACTACGAATAACAGGTGAAGAAAAGGGGCGATCTCAAAATACAGCGACACTAATCAATTTAACCATGCTAAATTCCTGTATTGGAATTGGATCGTTAATAGCGATATGACTTAGTTATCTGAATAAAAGGTACATTTCTGTTTAGCCATATGATTGGATATTATCGGAGTTGGGGAGGCGTTACTATGTTTAAAAACTTCAATCATATTTTTTAGGTTTATCTCGTCTGATATTTTTTTTCCGTTCACGTGTAACAAGATAAAAATTATAACTTTTTGATGCCTGTTTAATCTTTTGTAAAGATGGTATTACTAAGGATATTGTAGTTCACGGCATTTTTTTAATGGGTTGATTATGTTTTAATTTTTTATTACCTTTTTTTTGGAAAAGGGGTCTTTATGTATTCAATTCGGAGGAATGGAACACATTTACATTTAAATGATCGCCAATTATATCGAAACCTTTCGGGATCAGACCTTTTTGTCCTTCTGTTTTCAGTAATTGCATTGTAAGAAATGTCAAATTTCAGTCCGCCAGTGGCCATGGGAATAATTTGGAATATTCAATAATCATGTATTCAAACCATAAAGTTGGTAGAAGTAATTCCAACTATCATATTTTAAATAGACCTGTCAATGAGTGCTACGAAATTTCAGCCAATCAGTATACCCTATAGCGCTTTGGATTTTTCCTGAGGATATTGGAAATAAATATTCTGGCCTGATAATATCTGAAAACAAATGACTTTGCCCATTAAGTCATCCGGTTGGCAATGCATATACTGTCATACGAAATACAGGACAATGTTGTGAACAAGGATGAAATTAAATATTCGAAACCGTACCAGCAACAGTTAAAATTGAATAGAGAATGAATATTCCATCTGCAAAATGTACTACTGCCCATTCCCCCAGAAAATCAAATGGTCGTCCCCTTACGAAGGTCTAAACTTGGCAATTATACTTCAAAGATAGATATTCTTTTGTCAGTTCTTGATTGACAGGTCAAACTAAGATAAGGAGACCTTGGCCTTTGTTTTACTTCGCTTGAATATATAGCTTTGGATTAAGTACAATAGCTCTTTTTCACAATAACTCTTGCAACTCAAATTAATCGTTGTAGTTAAACAGAAATGTGCATGACACACAAGTAATTTCACTCGTAAGAACTTTTGTGAAATTGATCGCAAATCTAAACAAATCGATTACATATCATAGAAGAATACAGTTAGGTTAACTTTGTCTTCTGACATTAATGATTTGAGTAAATACATAATTAAATGAATTACGGGCGAAGGGATTATGGATTGTTTAGGACAGCCCTTTTTTCGTTATTGATAAGGCACTGGCTACGATAACGTTGAAAACGTAACAATAACGAAAAATTATCGTTTTCTAAGACTAATTGCCGAAATGTAAGGTCGGATTAGGAACTGATTAATTAGGGACATGACAATAACATTGAGTCTACAGTTACATTGTTATTTGTTACGTTAGATTTATTAAAAACTTTTAACACTCTGGTTTTGTTGTGGAATTATCTGATATGCTTGGCTATTATAATTATAACATTTCAACAAACAATGTTCATATTGATTTTAATTATTATTTGTTTAATTTTCTTCAAGATAATACTATAGTTTCGTAGTGCCAAAGACGAATAATATAATTCAATGGTTCGATGTTTAGAAAAATAGACCTATACATAGTTGGTTAGTAAAATCCATAGGTGATACGGGTTTTGGCCCCACCCCATGGATTTGACTTAATTGCCCTCTAGATCCCTATGGTGCCAGTAGCAAACCATATAACGTATAATATAAGTGTGGTAAGTGCATTTAAAAAAAAAATATAACTGTCAATTTAATTTAATTTCAGAACCATTGGTAGTGAACGCGCCAAAAACATTCTACACGGCCCTGACGTCAACCAAAGTTAAACTGATTTGTATTGTCACTTCCGGTACTGCTATTAAGGGGATTAATTGGTACAAGGGTGGCCGACTATTACCATTTGCTTCGAATAATCGTTTATCCGGAGGCAATATCAATAATCCTAACTTAACGATCACTAACGTACAGCTAACGGATGCTGGCGAATATGTATGTTCAGCGACAGATGGTCAAGTCACCAAAAGTACCAAAAACATTGTTCTGTCTCTGCAAGGTTAGTTATACGAAAATTGATTAACATACAGATCCTGTGTTTAAGCTTTTACATTTTACATTTTTCTAGTAATTATTACATCAGCCAATGAAGTTTCAGTCTTCAAATCTTTGAAAGTGTGTTTTACTCTGACAAAACCAGAGGATCCCGAAAGGTATTTAAAACTGATCCTTGTAAGCAGAGATTGTACAAATGATCTGTATTTTCTGGCCCAATTTAACCATTGGTTACAACTTTGATTAAATGGTTAAAATTTAACCTAGCTCAGGATCTCGCAATTTTAATCAATGAAACGTGGTCTAAAAGTACGATTCCTTGTTCTTAAAGACTTAAAAAAAGAGATGACATTACAGGTTGATACGACGCATTCTTTGTTTTCTGCGACAATCAGAAATCATTGACTGATTATGTAGCCTTCTAATTAAAAACAAAAATCTTAGTGAGGTAATATATTATAATTCATATAAAAATAAGAATATTTGGTATGATTGCCAATGAGAGAACTCTCCACAAGAGACCAAATGACACAGAAATTAACAACCATAGGTCACCGTACGGCCTTCAACAATGTGTAAAACCGATACCGCATAGTCAGCTATAAAAGGCATCGAAATGACAAATGTAAAACAATTCAAACGAGAAAACTAACGGCCTGATTTATGTACAAAATAATGAACGAAAAACAAATATGATATACAGCAACAAACAACAACCACTGAATTACAGGCTCCTGACTTGGGACAGGCACATACAGAATGTGGCAGGGTTAAACTAGTTTGAAGGCATGTCAATCCTCCCCTAATTTGGGACAGTGGTGTAACAGTACATCATAAGAACAAACTATAAAAATCAGTTGAAAAGGGCTTAACACAGATCAATACAAAGCAGAATTACATCTAACAAAACAGAGTGGACGTGGCAGGGTACTTGTACATCCCCACAACAAAAAGACACTAAGTACTGAGAGTACTCGCAGTTACTAACAGCTAGTTCAAACAGACCATTAAGAAAGCCATGATGGACTTTTAAATCAACACATTTGTTGAGTTTGGTCGATTGATATTTCAACAGACCCGATGCTCCAATCGGTACTATTGTGCACCCCTACCTGCTAATTTATTTGGTACTTGTATGAAGCAGAAAGTCATAAAGCATACTCGAAGACCAAAAGAAAGAGCATCTGGCAAGGTTCTTTAATTTCACTTTCTGATATATGGATGCCCGGTCACTCAATAACCAATATGTCAGTGAGCGCTTGCATCTCATATATTCCAATGAACTTGTCTTATGAGATTAAGAGTTATACCGAAACTAAAAGGTATGCTTCATATCTGGACTTCTTCTTCCAATATTGATGCTGATGGACGACATCAAATTAGAATCAATGACGAACGTGATGATTTCAACTTTCCATTTGTCAACTTCCAATTTATCAGCGATAACATAAAATCTGCATCATTGTATATGGCCTTTACTTATGTCAATTATTATGTTACGCTCGTGAAGGTTCACACAACACGGACTTCATTAACAGGAATTTGCCTCTTGCACAAAAATTGCTCCGAACACTACAGTCTACTATGAGGAAGAACGACCGAAATCGACACTACATAAGTTTTATGGTAACCACCACGAATTGGGTAATCGAAACGATGTGTTTGCGTCTCAGCTGAAGAGCGAATTGGTTCACGGTATTAGATCTTTTGATAACAGTTTAGTTGTCTGATCTGTAATTTTACCGATTATGCAATTTGACTTAGCCTGGATTCGCATGATGACGTATCATGCATGCCGATAACAGGAGACGCTTACCCTGTCGACGCAACCGGTCTGGCTCCTTTCGAAGTTTATGCGATTCCTTCAGTTTTAGTTTGTATCAATAATTTGTATCCTTTGTTTGAACATCTGTAAACTACAGAACGATATTCTTTCTTTCTGTAAATAATTTGATCTGCTAGATTATTTATTTCTCAATTTTGATGCAATATTTAATCACAAAAAGTCTATTCTGTATTTAATAACTATAGACTCTTTCAACTAGATTTAATAATATCGAAATTAAGTTTGTAATAAGGTAGCTTTCTAAATAATAACATTGCGATTCACTATTTTAACTCAAAAGTGATGATTTGAAATTCGAACAGAATCAGTTTTATCAACATTCTTTCTGAAAACCAAAATGATCCAAAATTGCACTCCGTGACCTGACCTTAGTATGAAAATGATTAGTTCAAAGTCTTAATGATTCGACATTTATGGTTTAATGCTACGATTCAAATATAACTGTCAATTTATTTTCAGTTCCATTGGAAATAAACGCGCCGTTGACATTTTATGCGCCCCAGACGTCCACCAGTGTCGCACTGACTTGTCGGGTAACTTCTGGTACTGCTGATCGGATCGATTGGTACAAAGACAACCAACAAGTGAATTTTGCTTTGAATAATCGTTTTTCCGGAGGCAGTGTTCAGAATCCTTCCTTGTTTATAAGGAACGTACAGCTAAGTGATGGTGGCCAATATGTATGTTCAGCGACAGCTGGTACTGTCACTAAAAGAACCAATATAATCCGTCTATCTCCAGAAGGTTAGTGAAAAATATTTACAGAATTAGTAACAGTTACTGCCTGCACCTAGTTCTTAATTTTGTTTATAGTTTGATATTAAGCCTAGGGTAAAGTATTCATAACCATGGGTTGAAACTTAACCACAGAGTTTACGTAATGTTATCCTTCAAAAATACGACATATCTGATTCATTTAAACGGAAACCGGAAACCGGACCTTGTTCAAAAGTTCAAAACCAAGGAAAATTAGTTCTGATTCCCAAAGATTGTCAAATACTTGTAGATAGAAAGGTCATTAAAGTTTGATGACATTTTACAGTACTCCTCTCCGTTTTACCGTCGATGTTTATGTTCATATTCGCACTAGATCAACAATTGGGAAAACATCTTTTCACACACTGTTACAGGTCTTCAAACTAAAAAATAATTTAGCATGTTTATAATAACATTGCCATAAAGGATCAAACTCCGATTCTGAAATCTGGAATATTAGCATGATTCCATTTTGACATAATACAGGCCTTTCGTGTGGGTAGAGCTAATATTAGCCCCGCTACGGAACGGAGTTTCCTATATCTAAGGTCCGACTGTCTCATACATGATAAAGACGTTTCATACATTTCCGAGGCATTCCAGAGTCATATTGTATATCCCAATAAAAGTTTTTAACAAGTATCTTAATATTGCTGAGTTTTTCTTATGTTTGTTTTGTGTCTGTATTGCTATGACCAAAATTGTTTTTTTCTTTTGCAATAAAGAAAAAAACAATAAAATACAACATCTTCAATGATCCTTGACTGCACGTGCTATCCGTGACAACATTGAAATAATGCGCAGAAAACAAACGAAAGATCTGATTTAACTCCCAATTTCATGTTAATGGCATAAAAAAGTAATAAGAATTGAATGCTTCTTTTTGTAATTTTATAGGGTTGAACATGCGCAGATTTTTAGGGAAGCGCTTCATATAAAATGTGCTATAATGTTACCGCTTTCACACCCCAATAAAATTACAAAAAGAATGTATAGAAAAACAAAACGAAAGGCCTGATTTAACTCATAATTTCATGATTGTTGCTTAAAAATGCAATTATTAAAACGCTGAAGACGGGGATTATTTATTTATCAATTCTAGCTGATACAAGAGTTTAATCCCCGGAAAATCGAATTTGTATTCACTAGATTCGTTAACTAGATTTATTTATAACGAAATGGACAGTTTTAAAAAAGGCTTTCGTGAATGAAAAAAAATGCAAATCACTAAATATTTAGTCACAAAAGTGAAAGAGTATGAATTGAAATTTGATCAAAATCAGTTTTACCCAATTTCATTCGCAGAACCAGAATTTCACCAAGTAAAAAACTGAAAACAACACTTTGTAAAATTCATGAATCTGAAATGATTTTTGGGTTATTCTTCATCAGGAATGCTTAAAGCCGAATATTTAAAGTCCAAGGATGTATAAAAACCAAAACAGTTGAAGAGCTATATAAACAAAAAGGACAGACACCTAAAGTGATAGCAAAATCTATCTAAGGTCAACTTTTCCTGAAGGAGTTGAAATCTTAGTTTCTTTATAATATGATCTAATATCTCAATTTCTAAACGGATAACTTCAGAAAGGTTTGTTATAAATCATATCCGTACCAAAGTAACTTCGGTAAAGATAATGATTAGTGCAAAGTCTTAGTGATTTAACATGTGTGGTTTTAATTCTACGTTTGAAATATTTTCAGTCCCACTGGCAGTGAATGCGCCAATGACATTTTATTCACCTATGACGTCCACCAGTGTTACTTTGGCATGTCGGATAACTTCTGGTACAGCTACTGAGATCAAATGGTACAAGGACGATCAACCATTATTAATTGCTTTGACAGCTCGTTATTCCGGAGGAAGTGTGGGGACTCCTTCCTTGTTCATTAGTAACGTACAACTAAGGGATGGTGGCAGATATATATGTTCAGCGACAGATGGTTCAGTTACTAGAAACACCAGTATGATTACTTTATCGCCAAAAGGTAAGTTATACGTATTTATAGGACAGTGACAGTAACCTACTGGTTGAATTTGACATGAATAATTTACGTATCATAGCCAGAAATTAGTAGTACTTTTGCTAATTAATATTCATAATATGTAAATGAGAATTGTACCACGTGATAATAGTTTGAACTGGACTGGCTTGATCAGAGACATATATATATATATATGTCTCTGGCTTGATATCATTAAAATCTTTAAAACACGGATATTATAAGTTGTCCGTCACAGAGTCCTTGTTTATAATCACTCTGATATTTCCGTAAAGTTGTCAGGCGGTTAAGATCTTCTTCTTCTTCTTCTCTAGCTATCCTTCAATTATTGAAGATTATTCGCCGGGCGTCGTCTATAAATTTTTTATAATTTACATTGTAGCAAGAAAAATAAAGAAACAAAATCAAAAATCAAAATAATGTATGTACATTTGCTAAATTTCATTTAGATAAAACTATATACATTTGATAAAAAAATAGTTAGGGATAGAAAATGGGGATGAGAGCCGATTCGGAGATCATGCTCTTGTATCCCTGTACTGTACTGCATGATACTATTTGTTGTGGCAGATGATTCCAATTTATAACTGTTCGTGGATAAAATGAATAATTATAACTCTTTAAATGTTTGTATTTGCCTAAATGAGTGTGGATTGCTATGTCTAGTTCTATTGTCTAGTGGGATCAAAAGGTTATATGTAGGGAATGCAACAATTTCGTGTTTAATTTTGTAAAAGAAGACAAGTCTGTATCGTAAACGACTAATTTCAAGTGGGTACCAATTTAAGTCTGTCATCATTTCAGTAACTGAGTTGGTGTTATGGAAGTGGTTGCACGAGAAGCGCGCTGCTCTTCTCTGAACTTTTTCAATTTGTGAAATTTGCTGTTTTTGATGTGGATCCCAAATAGTTGAGCAATACGCTAGTTTTGGTCGGACAAGAGCTTTAAATGCATGAGCTTTGACTTTAGGTGATGCTATTTTTAGGTTTCTACGAATAAATCCAAGAGACTGATTTGCTTTTGATGTCATGTTATCGATATGTTTGTCCCATTTTAAATTTGATTGAAGAGTTAGGCCTAAATATTTTGTAGAGTCAACTTTTTCTAGAGAGTGATTGTGTAAATTATAAGTGAAGTCTAAAGGTTTGCGTTTTTGAGTTACACTGAGAATGTTGCACTTATCAGGGTGAAAATGCATGAGCCAGTCCTGCTCCCATCTGCCGGTCGCTTCCAAGTCAGACTGTAATTTATATGCGTCATCTGGTTTTTAATTTCCCTATAAATGATACTGTCATCTGCGAACAATCTTAATGTACTATGTTCAATATATTCTGCCAAATCATTTATAAATATTAAGAATAAAATTGGACCAAGCACTGTGCCTTGAGGTACCCCAGATGTTACAGGAATTTTATTTGATGTTTCACCTTCAAGGACTACTATTTGTGTTCTGTTTGTTAAAAAATGTTGAATCCAATGTAATGCATTGCAATTTATACCGTAGAAACCGATTTTATACATGAGATGGTGGTGTGAAACTTTATCAAATGCTTTTTCAAAATCCATTATTATGATATCTGTTTGAATGTTTTTATTATTTGAATTTGCAAGATCTTGAATAAATGATATATGCTGAGTTTCACAGGAGCGAGATGATCGAAAACCATGTTGTAAGTCATATAGTATTTTATTTTTTTCCAGATGTTTCATTATATTACTAGCTACAACATGTTCTAATAGTTTGCAGCAGATGCAAGTCAATGATATGGGGCTATAGTTTATAGGATCTGTTTGTCGCCTTTTTTGAATGCTGGACATACACTTGCGTGACGCCAGTAATCTGGGATCTTTTCAGAGTTCAGTGATGTTTGGAATATGATTGACAAGATTGGAGTGATAGATGTCTTACACTCTTTTAAAATTTTTCCATGGATGAGATCACTGGCCCAGCTGCTTTGTTGATATTGATGTTATTTAGAAGTTTTTCTATGCCCTGTTTCTGTATTTTAATATCAGGCATCTGTGGATGTTTACTGACGCCCTTATCAGGTATTGGATCATCTGTTACAGGTGTGAATGCTTTTTTGAACTGTTCATTCAAAATATTAGCTTTTGCTTTTGAATCAGATGTAAGTGAGCCCTCTTTTCGAAGTGGTGGTATGTTAGAGCTTTCAGACTTTTGTGTTTTTATATAACTGAACAGATTTTTGGGGAAGCTCTTTGATGTAGTAGTAGGGTTGTCATCAACTGGTATACCACATATCATATTTTCAATATAATTCCAATAAGATGTTCTTTGTTGTTTTTGTATTTCATGTTTTAATTTTTTGAGTTGGTCTTGTCTTTCAATTTGTGCTTTTGATATTTTTTCTTGTACTTTTGATATTTTTTCTTGTACTTTTTCATTTGTCTTCTAAGACTGTCTGTTATCCAAGGTAGATTTTTGCTGTTTCTCATCATTTTCTGTGGTATGTTCTCAGAGATAGTGTTGTGTAATGAGTTTTTAAATATTAACCAAAGTGTATTTGTATCTTCACTATCCTTTTTATGCATGATCTTTTGATATGTTTGATCTATATCCTCTTTTATTTTTTGCCAGTTTGCATTTTTATATTTGTAGATTTTACGTGGCTTGGTTTGGCATCTTTTTAATGATAATAAACATTCTATATATACAATATCATGGTCTGCCTCTCCTAATGGTGGCATGGTTTCAGTTTATTCAATAATTAGATATAGGAAGATGTGGTGTGAGTGCCAATGAGACAACTCTCCATCCAAATAACAATTTATAAAAGTAAACCATTATAGGTCAATGTACGGCCTTCAACACGGAGCCTTGGCTCACACCGAACAACAAGCTATAAAGGGCCCCAAAGTACTAGTGTAAAACCATTCAAACGGTAAAACCAACGGTCTAGTATATATAAAAACGAGAAACGAGAAACACGTATAAATTACATAAACAAACGACAACTACTGTACATCAGATTCCTGACTTAGGACAGGTGCAAACATTTGCAGCGGGATTAAACGTTTTAATGGTACCAAACCTTCTCCTTTTTCTGAAACAATAGTATAACATAACAACATAGAAAACACACGATAAAACATCAATTGGAAGGCTTAACTGGCTGGATAATTTGTTAACACAAGATCTAATATTTTATCATTTCGAGTTGAATTTTTACAACTTGTGCTAATGAATGGTCATTTATTATGTCTAAAAATTGCTGATGTTGTTTTTGATTTGTTTTTCCAGGGATAACGCTTGTTGTTTCCCAATTGATGTTTCCTAAATTAAAGTCCCCACCAATAATTATGGCTGACTTTGAGCTGGCGTTTATTCTACTTATTGATTCATTTAGCAAATCTAAAGATGTATCATCATCTGGCTGAGGTCGATAATAAGCACATATATAACATTTACATGCATTTGATATTAATAGTTCTACCCATATCATTTCACATCCTGTGTCTAGTTCTTTGATTTCTGTACATAAAAAATTATTTGATATAGCTACGAGTACGCCTCCATGACATTGGCCTTTTTTATTTGGTGGTCTATCTTTTCTAAATACCGTGTATTGATCTTTTGAAATATTTTCATAAGATGATGTTTTAGAATCTAACCAGGTTTCAGTACCAATTATTATATCAGGCTGTGTGGTATCGATCAGAATATCTACTTCTGGTTTTTTGTTCTTAATAGACTGGAAGTTAATATTTACTATTTTTAAAGGTCTGAGTAACTTATTTTGGGTATTTGTACCTTTTTTGTTTCGTTTTCTGGTGTCCTTTTGTGATATTGGTGATGAACAAGCATGTGGCTGTCCAGGACTTCCAATGTCACTTAACAACGAAAAAGAATTGTTTGTGATTGTGACAGATGATGATAGGTCAGTATGGTTAAAAAATGAACTGCCAAAGTTTGGAAGTCCACATTTAATACAATTCCAGGACAGGTTACTGTTGTCCATTATGTTATACACTGTAGTTTGCATACCTCCTTGACAGTCTACGTGATACCAAGTTTTACAAGAGTCGCACTCTAAAGCTTTACAATTCCAAGTGACATTTTTTCCACATGAACCACATGGCCAAGGTGGCATTCTAGGGCCTGGGTTGAGTTCAATTTGGCCGCTTAATAAAATTTTTAGCAGCAAGTGGTGGTTTTTCAGAGTTGCGAGTAATGCTTTATTGCAGCAGTGTATTTTGCATGAATGATATAACCAAAAATACATGGATACAAATTTGTTCTCTGTAATGGTAATTTTTGGAGCAAATAACAAAGCATGATGATCTTCACTGTCTTTTGGTAAGATTTGATAAAGGGTGATCTACCTGTAGTTTTGCCCTTATGCAATGACACAAACTGTTGATCTACTTCATGACACACACAATAAATGGTCATCAGTGTGAGTACTGTACTAAATAAAGACATTTTATTGGTAAACTGTTTACAACTGTTTATTACTAGTAATATGATGTGCTCGAACATAGATAGTGAGACAATAATTGAATATAAGTGTTAGTAAATAATGATTTGTTATACTGGACTCGTGTTGCTACCCACGAGGACAATGAACTTGACAAATGAGCAATATTAGTACATGAAAAGTAAAGCAGAACTAAAGCAAGTTAGTATGCGATTTGTTGAATGTTTACCTTTTTATTTACCGGAAGTGGTGTACGTGACTAGTTTTCACGAGTACTCACAGCTGATATGCAAGAAAGGTATTTAAAGAGTTGTTTTCTACATTTGGAATTAATTCACTACTATATAGTTATCAAATGTTTTTCGTGTCAAAAAGATGGTATCTTTGTAACTTAAAGCCTTTAAACTCAGAAAATCTCAGGAGCAATTTGGAGTTCGTCTATGGCGCCCGACGCATGCGCATATGTCTTATCAAAATAAATCAAAACAATGAACGCGAATTTAGTGAATTTTTCGTGTTTTCGTGAGTTTATTCTTCTTGAAATAGGGGCATTTTAACTTTACGTGGGAACCTAAAGTTCAACGACTATACATAAAATGTTTGGACTTGCTTATTCTCTGGACATTTAAGTTTCAAGTTTCATCCCGGCAACCTGTTTTTGTAATGACCTTGTTAGCCAATTTTCAACACGAAGTTTGCAAATTTGACGTTTCAGCCATTTTAGCCTGTATTTTATACTGCAATGTTAAAAGCCTCTCGCTTCGATTTTTAAAATAGCTCAGGAACCTTGATTTTTGCAACGACAGTCATTATGTTTCGTTTAAATAGTGTATATTGTTGTGTATATTTATTTTCTGTCCTGGCAACACGTCTATCACTTAAATCAGAGACATATAATACAAGAGATTCGCAACTCGGCGAAATCCCGTAAAACACGCGGCCACTAAACCTCGCGAGATCTCCTTAGGTTATAAAGTCATTAATAAAAGTATTAAAAGTACTCGAAGTAAGGACGAATGTTTGAGCATAACATAAACTGTTTCAGTGTTAAATTTATCATAATTAATTAAATAATTTGAGTTCATATATAATTATTTATTTCAAAATTTTGATTTTAGATTTGTATTATTGGAAAACAGACATAATTTGATATTGTATTAAAAAAACTGATATTAAATAATTAACACTTGATAAATATTGTGTCAGAGTTCATTTTATTTGATAGTTTCATAATGGGTTTCTATTGAATATACACCTATCTCGGAGACATAATTTCACAGTGTGACATGTATATTAGGTTTGAATTATTCGATGACCAGGTAAATCACGAACATGTTATAAATAATGAGTTTTAATTGACACCTTGTAAACAAGAAGTTGTTACACCACAGGTGTCCACACTCTTTCAAAAAATACAATTCACAAAATGTAAAATTAATTAATGTGGAAAAAAACTTAATCTATTTGTTAATTAATTGTTAATCATGATAGGCTTTGTTTTTTATTCTTGATATTTATAAATTATTAAAATTTTATTTATTTTTATATTCATCATTAATTGGGTTTGCATTGAGTTTTTTTCTGTAGGATTGTCGGTAAATGTTTGATTTCTAAGTGTTGTTTGACAGTTTCATCATAGGCTTGCATTGAGTTGTTTTTTAAATGATTTTCGGTAAAATTATGGTTTCTTCATGTTCGAAGTGTGTATTGAAAATTAATATTTAAGAAAATTACAATTAATTTCTCATTTGAATAAAGCTTCATTCATGTGCACGCAATATGGAAAATTCCGATTTTATTTCGTGGGATGACAATCTTAATAGTTACGACTTAGATATACTCCCAGTTGAATAAACTGATAACGAACTCTTTGTTGATAGTGAAAGTGACGAAGACATAAGCGAGAGACCCACCAACAAAAACAATTGACAATACTGCATACATAGATGGATATGTGTGTCCTCGAAGCAACAAAAAATCTATAAAAAAAAATATTGAAGTGGGAGCCGAGGTCATACATCAAAGCAACATGGAAGACACTATTTAAAAAGTATTTTATAACCTATTTCCACGAGACAATCATTTGTAGTGGTTTATGTCTTTTTATTCACGGGTAAAGAGATGGCAGTTTAAAAGTAAGATTGTTTATGTGTGTACATATACAAATCCTTGGTGTAAATAAAATCTTTTATTATCAAATATATATATATATATATCTTTTGCAGTCACCATTGAAATGTCCTCAATACGATTTTAATTTAAATATGAATTAGGGGGTCCTACTAAAAAGCGCCCGGGAGCGCCCTGGTGAAGAAAAAGCGCCTGGGGAAAAGAAAAGCGCCTGGGAAGAAAAAAAGCGCCCGGGGAAAGAAAAGGCGCCCGGGGAAAATATATAGATATTGTATTGGCATGAGACAACATTGTGTCGATGAAATAAGTTATGCACATTGATTTTTTTTTAATTTTAGACAAGTATTTTGCAAATTCAGATAATAGACATTTGTAATAAAGCACAAAAACAAGTATGAATGTTTCAATTTTAACAATAATGTATGAATACTATTTCGAAAGACAGATAATAATGGATCACAGTTTATGCTGAAGATTTATAAAATGTTAGACATCAAAAGACATATTTTTCAAAAACGATATCAAAATGAAAAATGCAAAATCGTAGGTAATTAAATCTCACCTCTGTCAATCGTAATAAAGCTGATAAGTATGTGTATTCATCTGACTGGTCATGGGAAAAACACCCTTTGCATGAATAATTCACATTTTTGTCTGTGAGGAGCATCTCAAAGTCTGCCAATTCCAACTCTACACATCGTAGATGGTACCACGTATCACCACGTATCACAATTGTCGCAGCAGATGCTTGCAATTTTACAATTTTTACGGCATGTTCGAGGGGCCTGATGGGTTATTTTCGTTCTTCGTGATCGGCGCATTTTCGCTATCGTGATCCGTTTTTCTACAGATTTATTTTTCTTTTATATTTTCGTGATCCGTGATCATGGAAATTTATTTTCTGTGAATCGTGATTGACAAAAAAATCAACTCGTGAAGCGTGATGAGACCCCCAATCAGGCCCCTCATGTTCCACAAGGCCAGAATATCATATTTGCTTTAGCAGTGGGTTTAACTTTTCTTTTCTTAGTGGCAGGCATGTTTAATGTGTTTAATAAAATATATATACTCTTGTTTATATTTACTTACTTACTTACTTACTTACTTATATACAATTTTGAAATCTATAATGTAAAAGTGCAACAACACTATCTACACACTTTAGATGTAGCATCGTACATATACCCATTTATATTAAGGACAAAACAAGCAATGATTATTTTTTTTATTCAGGAAAACATTTATTGTTATAAAATATTATTATTTTATTCTCCCGGGCACTTTTTGTTTCTTCCCGGGCGCTCCCGGGCGCTTTTTAGTAGGACCGGAATTAGGTTTATAGTCTGAAACGACAACAGATGCATGAAGCTCATTCATAATATTACGACCAACAAAAGGTTTCCTTTACTAGGAAAATTTTACTCCTTTTGTAAATTTACTGCATTCTTTCATCTTTGGCACCATAAAAAGAAGAAAAAAAAATGACTTCAGAATAGGAGAAAATAAACAACTTTGCCATAAACAGAATGAAAAATGAATTAATTGCCTAACAAAATGCAGGCTATAAATTTCATAGTGCACAAAAATGAAGGACTGGTTTAAGGAAATTTGTCAATGAACAATTTTAATATTTAGCCAGTTAAAAAAAAAAAAAAAAAAAAGAAAAAAAAATTGGGAGTAATATATATCCTCATAATATGACATATTTATTTGTAAATTTCTAGTTTTGACGAAACAGATTGATAAAATTAGCATAGCTGGCTTTTTGTATAAATAACAAAATAATTGTCACCTTTGTTGATATTTTTAGAAATAACTGTTTGATCAAATTTTACGAAACTGGTCTTATTTTCACGACATAACATCTGAGAGTAATATAGCCCCATACAATTGAATATTTATTCGTACATTTCCAAGTTTTACGAGATAAAATGATAGTACCAGCACAGCTGGCTTCGGGTATCAATAAGAAAAAATCGCCACATTTGTTGATAATTTTGAGAGAAAAAAAACACTATTGGATCAAAATTTACGAAAATAGTCTTATTTTCACGAAACAACATTTGGGAGTATTATTGCCCCATAAAATTATATATTAGCATATTTCCAAGTTTTAAGAAAAAAAATTGGGAGATCAAATGGTTTCTACGGCAATAGGAGGTGAAGTAAAATGGGCCGACTTTTAACTTTGTTTGTATTTGATTAATCTCATCATTAGATCACATTTTATCAATAACAAATTATTAGAATTAGTTTTTTGTAACTTTTAAATATACTTGCATGCTTTAGCTGTGAAAGGTGGCGGCATTATCCATTAGAAAAATCGTGAGGCGTAGAACCTTTTTCACAACAATAGCGAGTTTATACCCATAAATCCATTGGAATAATCGGCTTTCCGGTGGCCACGTCATTTCATTGGCTGTTATATAGACTCTACTATAGAGTTGCGAATCTCTTGTATTATATGTCTCTGCTTAAATTAAAGTTAAAACAGACATTTTTTCAAAATTCCCTATAATTTCAATATAATTTCCGTGACCTGTATTCGATTTCTTTAGTATAATATTCAAATAAGCAAAGTGGCGTTGATTTCTGGATATGTCATACTTTGAACGACAAAATTATTTTATTTATTAATATTACTTTTACTGTTAAGTCTGTTTTTTGTTATATACATTTGACGTGACTCTGTACTTATGTATCCCGTCATACTTTGAACCACACAATTATTTTATTTATTAATAATACTTTTACTGTTAAGTCTGTTTTTTGTGATATCCATTTTACATGACTCTGTATTTATGTATCCCGTCATACTTTGAGCGACAAAATTATTTTATGTCTACCTGTGCGAATTTCAAACGCGCGATCTTACGCCAGTACTTAAAACCTTCCATCCTTTATGGGTGGATTTTACATAGATAAATAAAATCGTATAATATAACCAAAATAAGGATGTTAAATTTGATGTATGCCTTTTTGTGCTTCTTCGTTACATTTGTTTGTTTTTATAGTGATTAAGATAATAACACAATGTTGACTGCTGTACCCCTATTTTTGACATTTTTACCTATTGTGTCTGTTTGTTTTGTTCACGCATCGTTGTCAATATAATGGAATTTGATGCAACTGTCATACAAGTGAGAGGTTTAGCTAGCTATAAAACCAGGTTCAATCCACCATTATCTACATAAGAAAATGCATGTACCAAGTCAGGAATATGACAGTTGTTATCCATTCGTTTGATGTGTTTGAACTTTTGATTTTGCCATTTGATTGGGGACTTTCCTTTTTGAATTTTCCTCTGAGTTCAGTATTTTTGTGATTTTACATTTTACATCTTCATTAGTGCAGATATGATTTCGTATCCGTTCTGTCACAAGGATTCCTATTAATATATTGCTTTATAACGTTAGACAGGAGGGGGTTCAAGTTTAATTTCTTGTAAAATTGCTACATTTTAAAACCATAAACAAAAAAAAGATACCAACGAACCAGAAAAGGAACAATCATTTATGCTACATGCGCAAGTCTTGTACTTGTCGACTAATTTGGTATCATTAAACATCTAACATTGAGCAACCTAGCGTAGAGGGAACTCCATTATGACTACAGTAAATGTATGCTTGCAATGCCTGTTTGTGTCACAAAAGATAAATATATATATCAAGATACTTAAAGCCCTAATGTCGTCCAGTCGTACTTTTCATTGGATCTTTTTGTTTTATTTTTCTACTCTGTAGCAACTCCATCACAGCCAATTCTAGTCGGCCCACAATCGGTTGCAGCTGGTTCATCTGGTACCTGGACATGTACTTCTTCTGGTGCATTCCCTGCACAAACTCTGGCTATGAGGATTGGAAATCAACTTTTCAACAATGAACTATCGACAAACTCCCTATTCGAATCCTTCGCTGGTACCTATCGAGTTGTAGGGAGACTGACATGGGCACCAAGCATGGGACATAATGGACAAATCATTTACTGTGATGTCTTCCACCCACAAACATTAAACAATAAACAAACATCAAGTTTGCAGCTGACAGTGAGATGTAAGTTAAAGATCAGTAGATATAATGGTGTAACGGAGAAGATGATTTCAGATCAGTTGCATACATATTCGTTTTTTGTAGATTTTTTGAGAGTGAAAAGGCTTTATCTTTCATGTTATGCATAACAAAAGTGGTTAAATATTAACGGCTATAAATAAAGGCAACAGTAGTATACCGATGTTCAATAGTCATAATTCGATTAAGCAAAAACAAAACCGGGTAACAAACTATAACCAAGGAAAACACATCAACTATAAGAGGAAAACAACGGAACAACAGAAACACTGAACTGCAACAAAAACAAACGCCAACATACATAGAAACGGACTATTTGATAACAACTGTCATATTCCTGACTTGGTACAGGCCATTTTAAGAACAAATGGTGGGTTGAACCTGGTTTTATGGCTAGCCAAACCTCCCGCTTATATGGCAATGTTAAAAAATATCGCCAAAATGACAACACTGCGTGACAGAAATACAGTAAAAACAAACGCAAGAACAGTCAGCACAGAGAAATGCATAAATAATATAATAGTACATATTATAAGAGATAAATCTTTTGGTTTTACACCAAAAGTAATGATTTGGTAACTTTAACAAAGTTAAACTATTTGTAAAGCTTGAAACCATGAAAAGTATAAAAACTGTTTTGTAGCGTCTCTGTCTGTGACTGCTCCAAATACTTTCTATAATCCTGCGGAGACGGAAACCGTTACACTAGCCTGTATAGTAACTGCTGGAAACCCCACTGAGATCACGTGGAAGATGAACAACAACCCACTAACAATATCCGGTAAAATGTCTGGAGGTACCATATCCAATCCGGCATTGAGAATATCAAATGTTGCAATGAGTGATGCTGGCAACTATATATGTGAAGCAACAGACGGCAATGTCAATGTTAGAGCAGAGACAATTAGATTATCTCCTGTAGGTATGTTG
The DNA here is from genome assembly GCA_017311375.1 of Mytilus coruscus. Taxonomy (NCBI): domain Eukaryota; kingdom Metazoa; phylum Mollusca; class Bivalvia; order Mytilida; family Mytilidae; genus Mytilus; species Mytilus coruscus. Next base: position 142,672,633 of record CM029596.1, on the reverse strand, counting down.
ACAGTCACATTCTCCTTCCTATACAATTGCCTTTGGTACCCGATACAACTGTATCGAGTTCAGTTCATGTAATTTCACGCCGTATCCATGTCAATGCATTGTATCGGCATTAACATAATTGATATTTATATTTTGTCCAGTCCATGTCGTTTCAATATCAGTATCACAGAGATTGATATTACTATCGCGTCCAGTCCATGTTTCCTCAATGCATTTCATCAGCATCAACGAAATCGATATTTATATCGCGCCCAGTCCATGTCATCTCAATATCAGCTTCACCAAGATTGATATTCATTTCACGTCGAGCTTATGTCATCTCAATATCAACTTTACCGAGATTGATATTTTTATTTCACACCGAGCTCATTTCATCTCAATATCAACTTCACTGAGATTGATATAATATTTATTTCACGCCAAGCTAATTTCATCTCAATATCAGCTTCACCAAGATTGATATTTATTTTACGCCTATCTCATTTCATCGCAATATCATTTTCACTGACATTGATATTTATTTCACACTGAGCTCATTTCATCTCAATATCAGCTTCTCCGAGATTGATATTTATTTCACGCTGAGCTCATTTCATCTTAATATCAGCTTCGCAGAGATTGGTATTTATTTCACGCCTAGCCCATGTCATCTCAATTACAGTATCACCAGATATATATTGATATCACGCCATATCAAATCAGCGCCCCAGGTATTAATATCTATACCTTAGTGTTAAGTTTGTATTAGTTTTTCAAATATGTTAGACTTGAGCATCGTTGAAGAGACTTAAATCCTTGAGCGCACCTGTTACAGTAAAATGGTTCTGTTAGAGTAAGATTTAGACCCACTTTGTGACATCATAATGTATGAATAAACTTTTGTTTTGTTTAATTTTGGACTATTGGTATCACAGTGTAAAACATTAATCATATTAATATGCACTGTTGTCTTGTATTTTAATTTTATTAGGTAGCTGTCTAGTTGATAAGCTACCCACGTCGCCATTTGTTCATAATAAAGTAGTGGATGATATGATAAAATCAAGATAAACGAGGGCAATGCATAAGATAGGGATTGTGAGACATATTTTTCAATATAAATCCTGTATCATACATGGTTTTATATCGCACAATACGATAACACCTTGGACTGACATAAAAGCCTAGTGGTGATATCGGACACTAAGAAAACACCTTGGACTGACATAAAAGCCTTGTGATGATATCGTAAGATAACACCTTCAAATGGACTGACATAAAAGCCTTGTGGTGATATCGGACACTAATATTACACCTTGGACTGACATAAAAGCCTTGTGGTGATATCGGACACTAAGAAAACACCTTGGACTGACATAAAAGCCTTGTGATGATATCGTAAGATAACACATTGGTCTGACATAAAAGCCTTCGGAACTACGTGTAAACAATTTGTATAAAAAAAAAAAACTTTTGCTACAAACAATAGAGGAGAATTTTTCTCGTCAGATAGAATGCAATAGGCAATGTCTTGTCACTTCTAATTCTAAGGAAATAGATAATGGCAGTTTCGCATAATATATCTACTGGTAGTGAAGTTTTATTTTGACTATGATACTGGATGCAAACATTTCCCCCTACTTTCTGTATAATAAAACACTTATTTACTGGCTATTCGAACAAAAGCAGGTTTTATTATCCTCATATCCAGGAAATAAGACTGTTTGTCATTTAGTCAAAATAAGAAGTCATTAATTCACTTCTCCTTATCTGTTGTATTAAATTATTGTTTTTTGATTTACCATATAGTGTACAAATCTCTCATGTTTTTTATCTATAGAATAAATGTGTGTATGTTATATATTTTTGCTTAGCAAGACCAGTGTCAGAGTTCGACATCATAACTGATATTCTTGATGGATACAACAAACTTGTTAGACCAATTGATCCAGTTGTTAAGGTTACCCATTCTTTAATTCCAAAAGAAATGGTCGAATTTGTAAGTGTAGATATAGAAATATATATTTTTGGTTTTTATCGTTATGTTATTTCTTCTTGACGTTTTTCCCATATTTCCTTTTATTCGTATCGCCGATAAAACAGTATACCAAGCAAACAAACACTGATAAAATGACATTAAATTATTAAAAAAAAAATTTTGTACAATAAATATAAAAACAATAAATAAATCAATATGAATAAAAAAGAAAAATGACAACTGCATGAGGTCAACAAAAACGGATACGTGCATCTCGAGAAAACTAAATATATCCAATCGAAATCAATATGTATCCAGTAATAATTTGATGTGATTAAAAGGAGATGTGTCACTGTTTTTGTCTCGCCTGCGATGAAAGTCGCGGAAGGCGAGACATAGGTGTTGCTTTTTTCGGCTGCGACGTCGAAGGCGACGGCGTCAACAATTGTTAAGATTTCTGCTTTGTCAGTTTGATAGGAACTACTTGTGACAGATCAATGATATTTTCTATAAGTTGCATAACTATCAGTAAATATCAGTTTGACAGCTGTTTATAGGCAGTACCCCCTAGGTCATAGTCCAGTGACTTTGAATTTATTAGCAATGTTGTTGACTTGTTGTTCATCCATAGTCCAGTGACTTTGAATTTATTAGCAATGTTGTTGACTTGTTGTTCATCAGATTGTCGTTATCTGAATTTTCTACTGACATGCGAGACATATCTCTGTGTCAACAGTTAATTAGGAAACGTGTTGTAGATCTCTAGTATATCTATATGTCTTGTTTTGGTGCGAACCACTAGTAATCCTTAGGCTGCTGGCAATCCTCGTTTCAATAAATACAGCATTTTAATTCAGCGATTATCTCCAAAGTCAAAGAGGACAGCAGTTCTTAAGCAGTTTATTAGCATTCACAGTTCATACTTGACAGCTGTTCTTTAGCAGTTCATTAGCATTCACAGTTGCCAAATTCAAGGCAATGGTTAATTTGCATATAGGCATTCCAATAGCATTCCTTAGCAGTTTCTTAGCAGTTTATTTAGCCTTCACAGTTATTTAGCAGTTATTTTCGACGAAAAATTTAAATGAGATGCCCAAAAACTGCTATCTTCTCTGAATATTCATGAGAACTGCTATAATAACAGCTATCAATTATTATAATGAATATTCATACAAACTGCTAAGTTGTACATCCTAATATGGTTTTCAAAACTGCTAATAACTGCTATGGAATGCTATCGGATCTGTCAAAAGTTGGAATACAAAGGTACATGAATATACAGGGTACAAGTTATGAATGCAGAAATATTTTACGGTAAATAGATATAAGAAGATGTGGTATGAGTGCCAATGAGACAACTCTCCATCCAAGTCAAAATTTATAAAAGTAAACCATTATAGGTCAAAGTACGGTCTTCAACACGGAGCTTTGGCTTACACCGAACAGTAAGCTATAAAGGGACCCAAACAATTACTAGTGTAAAACCATTCAAACGGGAAAACCAATGGTCTAATCTATATAAAAAACAAGAAACGAGAAACACTTTTGAACCACATCAACAAACGACAACTACTGAACATCAGAAAGTCTTGTTGAAATTTCAAAAAGATGTACTAACTGATGTAACTTAAATTTGTAATTTGAGCAGACTAACTGCAATCAAATGACTTGATTTTAATCCAATAACAGACTTGTTAAGGGGGTGTAAATATGTTTTGCGAGAACTGTACCTGGCCTTAGACCCCTTATTATGTCAGTGGCAGAATAATGGGAACAGTAAAGAATGCACTTTAAATATCAGTGCTTATAATTTAAAGCAACTAATTCAATAAGAGTGGTTACTAGAGACTATTAATTACCTTGACTAAGTGATTTTCAGATTAAAAGTTATTTCTTTTTAATTAGTATTTAATTACCAAATGTACAACTAATTTTTCTCTCTCTCTCTATATATATTTTATGTGGACCAAAAGACAACAGTTATCTCCTCTTTCTCTTTTGAATTTAAAAAAATATTTTTCTTACTACAGGTTAATTATATATTATGTTTCGACTTTCTGATACAAACTTAGGTTACACATATTAACTTCATTAAATGGATTGTTTGGTCAATATTAAACAATCAGCTATTTGCGGCCTAGGTTTCCCTAATATTCAGTCCCCCTTTTTCAACTCTGAATATGATTTGTTTTTGGTTTTTTTACAAAATTATATTAAAATATTCATATTTCTTTTTTCCAATAACATCTTGCACTGTAAGTTTATGCTAGTATTTTATTACATTCCTGTAAACATCAGTTATTCTATGTGAATAATCAACTATCCCCCTTTTTTGGGCTGTCTGTATGATTTTTGTTTTCCCCTACAAAATTTAATTATGTCAGAAGATACACATGCATTAACTGTAAATTCAACTTACTGTACTGCAGGTTTGTGAAAGTATTCCATTTAGCCTAAATCAAACTTTATAATTGACATAAATACAGTTTTTCACCAGCAAGTATTTACCACAGCTTGAAGCCAAAATGCACATTTGAAAATGATCAAATAATCTTCAAATAAAGATTTACTATCAAGCTGAAAACACAGCCAGATCCAAGCAATTTAATAACAAAGATTAAAACAAAAACTGCTATCGAACTGCTGTCCGAACTGCTGTCATAACTGCTGTCCAACTGACAAATTGACAGCAGTTTTAAGGTATCCAAACTGCTAAGGGTGAATGCTAAGAAATGCTGAAATAAGGCAGTTTTTCAAACTGCTATTAGATGGACTGCTAAGAACAGCTGAAAGACTGCTAAAAATATGAAGAACTGGTAAATAACAGCTAAAAAACAACTAACAATAGCAGTTCAATTTGACTTGGGGTTACGTACGGTCTTTAACAATAGATAGTTAATATGTCATAATCTAATTCATTCCAAGTCTTGAAAACGTTGTGAATGAATTTGACAGAGGTCAAAGATCTGCAATAAACACAAAGTTCCCAAAACGATGAAAGCCTTAAATGTATTACAGAAGGCAATCACTGAAGAAGATTCTGACTTGGGACATGCGCACTACGGAAGACAATCGCTGAAGAAGTTCATGACTTATTACATGACGTGCAGCACATTTGTTTGTCATAGATATAGGAAGATGTGGTATGAGTGCCAATGAGACAACTCGCCATCCAAGTTACAATTTATAAAAGTAAACCATTATAGGTCAAGGTACGGCCTTCAACACGGAGCATTGGCTCACACTGAACAGCAAGCTATAAAGGGCCCCAAAAAATTACTAGTGTAAAACCATTCAAACAGGAAAACCAACGGTCTAATCTATATAAAAACGAGAAACGAGAAACACTTGTGAACTACATAAACAGACGACAACTACTGTAATCAGATTCCTGACTTAGGACAGGTGCAAACATGTATTCTAAACACTTTATTTAATTCTTTTAATTATAGATTATATCAACCCATTTATTATAATATTCACTTTTTAATGTAATGTCAATTATCGCTTTTTTAATGTAATGTCATTTATTACATGTTCCCCATTATATTGAAACATGTCTATAATGAAACCGAAAAGAGTCATTATTAATTTTGACTTGAATCTTTGGTATTATAATTGTAGGATTATAAGATACTTGTTTTCAAAGCCTTTCAATGTATATCCTGGAACGACCCAAGACTTTCATGGCCGAGAGGACAACCAAGAGTTAGTTTGCCGTCATCTATTATCTGGTTACCAGATATTGTTATGTTAGGACAGTAAGTATTAGTTGTTTAAGTACCAGATACTATGTTTTGACAATAAGTATCCATTTACTGGTTAGCAAACATTCCTCTATTAAAATGGTGTCCGTTTTTTGTCTACTTTATAAAAATAGGAAGATGTGGAATGATTGCCAACGAGACATAAAACCCACCAGAGCCTAAACGATGTAGATGTAAGCAGCTGCTCCTTCAACAATGAGCAAAACCCATACCAAATAGAAGTCTCCTATAAAACGGCCCGACAAACTATCCAAACGTAAAAACCAATGGCCAAGGGATGTTAGAACAGAAATATTGGTATAAGATAGCAATTCTTCAACGGAGTACATAGATTCCGCATCATTTCCTGCTAAAATCGTACTTTTTTTTTAGTATGAAGGCTATCCCTTCGATGTCCAGGTGTTCATTCGCTGTTCTCTGCGTCAAATTAGTTCGGTTTTATTTCTCTTTGATTGTTCACATTTTTTTATTGCCTATACTTGGTTTCAATCACCATTTTCAAGAAATAAAATATTTTCGAAATACAGATGTGGTAGCATGCTCGTATATGTATCGAGGGCAGGAGGTCGTGGTTCTATTCCTGGAGGGAAATTTGATTGAAATTCGTAGTTGATGATTCCCAGCTAAGCACGCGACATTTAGGAGAAGTGTCGGCGTAGAAAAAAAATGGGTTCATATTCATATTACGAATAGGGTTCATATTACGTTAACATTTTCTCGTCCTGCTATCCATAATATATTTGCCACTAGACTTTGGTATGCCTTTGTTTCATTAGATGATATTTTCATTATTATAGGAAACTCATGATGGACTTCGAAGATAAAGCAATAATAACAAAGGCCGGAGATGTGACATATTGTCCCCAGAGTATGATTAGGTCTAAAAACTGTGAGGGAATGTCGGGGAACGTTTGGGAATGCGACTTCAAACTTGTGTCATGGTCTTACGACAAAGTTATGTTGAACATTTTCTTTCCAACAGCTTTAACTGTACCGTCAATTGATACGTCGATGTATTATGAACACGACGATTACGAGATCGTTAGTAAATGTGCCGAAAGACGCGAGAAGACCTATCCTTGTCGAGAAGGAACCTACCCGGAACTGACCTACACATTTGTCATCAGACGTCGCAGAGATTATTGTAGAAATTTGAATGAGAGTCCGACATGCAATTCATAGGATCTTACTGTAAACTAGTTACACCATACATATAAAGACAACTTTGAAAATTATTGCTTGAACAAACCACAATTACAATACGTTATTTAGAAATGAATATGTAACATTAATTTAAAAAAAAACAATGCAGTTGGTTTCTAATTTGTTTTGCAAAGTAATTGAATTGTTAAAATATTGTAGAAATACTTGTATGTATATTCTATTGTTTTTATTTCAGCAAAATAAGTGCTAAATATATTATATAAAACTACATGGTCAACTCTCTATGATATTCTGTATAAAATAGATGACACATTATCAATAAAAATGACCATAACTTGTTTTCATTTTAATCATCTTAGACATGGTAATTGTACCACCATCTATGAATTACAGCAAATATGGGTATCCATCAATGTGAAAGCAATGCCCCCCCCCTCCAAACAAAAAAACCCTAAAAACAAACAAACAAAATAATTGAACAAAAATAAGCAAATATAATTAGTTTTTTGGATTTAAAAAAAAAAAAAAAAAAACTTGCTGTGGAATATTCAGAGATTACGACTGTAAAGAAAACAGTGTTCACTGATCTCTATATAATATATCAGTGACCGCTGTGGATCGTAAACTTGGAATTGATGGTAAATAGCAAATACAAAGTATTTCTAATATATTTATGTTCATATAATACAGAAAAACGCGAAAATAATTGAAATTAATAGAAAACCAACAATAATGGATTTTGAAAAAAAGGGGAGGACTAAAAAAACAAATTCCTGTCCCTAAGTACCTATGATAGTACAAGTCAAACTTTCATGGCTTTTATGGAAAGGAATTATTTTATATTTGGTCTGCAGTTTGATTATGTTGAGTGTGTAAGCAATTCTTACATATGTCGTGAAGCCAACACCTGTTTCCCAACTCATTGTACAAGGAAATTTTCGTCAAACTTTTCTTGGCTTCTATGGAAGGGAATGCATTTATATGTCCGTAGCTAAGACTGCTTGATATTGGTGAGTTGTAGCTTGTAAGCAATTTTTACATCAGCCGTGCAGCCGCGTCATGTTTGCAAGTTATTTGAAATTTGACAACACTCATTGTACAAGAAAAATTTTCTAGCCTGGCATCCTGACCCAATCTAATACTTCGTCGATACTGTAAGCGTTAGCAATCAGTGAGCCAGGACCCCAGGCTAGAAAATTTTCGTCAAAGTTTTCTTGGCTTCAATGAAAGCTTCAGTATACATGTAACCTCAATTGCATACATCGACGCAGGACTGAGGTAAAGAACCGGAATTTGGTCTTGTTGTTATACCAACAGAGCATTGTATTCGGTTTTTCCCAATGCATAAAATAACTTGATGGTTTAATTTGTATAACGTCCCTGTCCATTTCACGTCACCACACCGTCTTCAGTTATGATGACCACATAGGAATCGAGAATCGCGTCAAGAGATGATTGAAATTCTACAATACTGGTTATCCTTTGTAACGTTTAGATTAGAAATTAACAGGTTTAATTGCAACCCATACGAAAGTCGAATGAAAAACATCTAAGGGCATAACAACTAATAATTTTTCGACAATAGTTTAGTTCAATTTTCCTATTCAGAACTTTTCTTTTCTACATAGATTTCTGCAGCACTTCAATTTGGTATGTAGATTCATGGTCGGTGAGATACTCGCATAGGGAGTGTATGTCTAATTCTTGTTTGTACGATATTCCAAGGTTTGCATTTCTTATTACGATCTCATCGATCATGGGTTGCTACTTACAAAGAAGCTATATAACCACGACTGGTTTAACTGTTGTATATCTGTGTGTCAGATTCCCACGATATATTTTTTCACTTTTCGGCTTTTCGTATCCACAGCCCCTTCCTCTTTTTTTGTTTATGATATGACCGATAGCGACTTGTCACCGAATTTTTACTTGTCAAGAGTAACATAATGGATGTCATTACTAAAGCAGAATCTGTTTCCCTTATGGACTACCCGAGTTCATCCCCGGTTTTTGGTAATAGTCCAATTGCTCAATCTATAGTTTCTTTGTAGTGTTTTGTGGATGTTGTAAGTCTGTTTTTACTTCTGGTCATGGTGTTGTCTTTCTTTCTTTTGATGAAACAAATTGTCCCCTTCTTTTAGTTAACTTTGCCTGATGGACTTAACTTGTGTTTCGTCCCTTTTGCATATCTAAACCGTTTCAGTAGAAGAAAACAAATTTAAACTTAAATTGGCAATAAGTATATACATGTATCATGCTGTTGGTTTCCTCGTTTAAAATGTGTTACATTTTATTAGGTCGGTCTCTTTTAAAGATTGCTATGCGGTATGGGTTTTGCAAATTGTTGAAACCGTACGGTGACATATAGATGCTAACATCTATATCATTTGGACTCGGGTGGATAGTTGTCTCATTGGCAATCATACTACATCTCCTTATTTAATAATGAACCATTTAAACCTGGTCAGTACTAAATTAAAAAGACATGTTATCGATTAGAGCAAAGATTGGCCTCGATCTGTACAATTGGTATGCCCCGCATTATGTTTTCTGGTCTGTGTGTTCGTTCGCCTGTATGTTAGTATCGGGTTAAACGTTTGGTTTAAAATATTTTACCATAAATGTGTGGTCACATCAACTTGAAACTTGTTATAGGTGTTCTTTATTACGCAGACTATATAATAAAAAGGGTTTTGACTAAGATTTCGAGGCTCTCAGAAAATGAAAGTGCGATAGTTTGATCGGAATATGGTTTCCTTTAGACACATATTCTTGTTTTCTTGCCTTTCAAACTGTTTTAATTAAGAGCTTCACATTTAAGAATTTTTTAATTTTCAAAATATTTATTATTCGAAGGTCCTTTTGGAGGTCCTTTAGAAGGCATTTTTGTGGGTTTTTCCCCCACAAAATCAAGCGTCATTCACAGCTTGTCCAATATTTATATTCTATCATTGTATTATTGTTGGTGAAGCTTGGAATTACATTCAGAAAAATGTTCAACATTTTCAATATTTAACATTTATTAAATTTTCCTATTCAAATTCATTTACTAGTAGCTAGACAGTGTCTTCCGATTAAGTTCAATACATACTAAAATTAATGCTGAAAATTCAACACAGGCCATATCATCCAGTCATAAATACCGTGATAAGCCGGATTAGTACAACAAAGGAACTGAATAAGATGTAAATCCGTGAAATTTTCGGTTTGAATTTCGATCGATCGAAACATTAAAATTCATTTCTATATATAGAAAGATATTTAAAGCACATTAACATTACAAGGAAATGAAATACCCATATATGATGGAAAGGTATGATCAATCATACTTCCAGGTTACAGGAAACACAAATTGTATACCTGGTGTTGGAATATAGTCCGAGAATATTAGTACAGGTATGATTCACCGTTTTTGTTAGGGACATATCCTCTGTAGATTCTACGTGACCCTATAACACCGAATCCTTGTTCTAACCAACAGGGTTTCCAACAGACACTTACTTATTTACATAGCTTTTAATTTTTGAAGTAAAAAGATTTCCGGTAAAGGGATATTTCCTCGCCTTAATAACAGACTGAATAATTGTGGACATTTCGAAAATGATGAGCTCCTATCTTGTGTAATTTATATGATCATACGGTTATGACATATACCATAGTGAAGTGTTTTATACTTACATGGTTATGATATAAATAGAATACACGTCAGGGGACGACAATCAAATATTCTCGGGGGCCAGGAGGATTTCTTGCGGATGGAATATTGATTTGTGGAAAGTACGGCTAATTTATTTTCACTCTTGTTCACAACTATTTCCTGCATTCCCTTGCATTTTTAGGGGTGAATATTAATTCTAATCCTGTCTTGGGCAAGGTTAATTTTCTAATTATTACTAGAAACCAAAACCCCTTAGACCTCACAGAATATCAAATGTCCATCCACTTATATGGTTTTCAATCGGTATTTATACATCACTGATCCTATGTTAATCTATATACTTCAAGTACATCAAAGGGGCCTCGGTGGCCGAGTGGTCTAAGTAATTACTACTGTAATCACTAGCCAGTCAACACTGAGGTTGTGAGTTCGAACCCCGCTCGTGCGGGTGCACTCGACTCCAATCTTAATTGACTAGGATTGTCAGTTTTCCTATCGAAGGTCGGTGGTTTTCTCCGGGCACTCCGGCTTCCTCCACCAATAAAAACTGGCCGCCACGAAATAGCCCAAAGCGGTGCTTAAAAGTGGCGTTAAAACACCAAAAAAAAAAAAAAAAAAAAAATCAAGTACATCAACTGCCTAACAAACTGAGAAAAAAAATGGTTAATGCTATCGTTTATCATTATATTTAAATACACGGGTGTTCTTAGAATCTACACAAATGTGTAAGGGGCACAACACTAACACGAAAAATATAGTCATATTCAAACCCAACCTATTTTTAGTTCTTTCTATTTAACTATGTTTCCGCTAAAGTCTTTGTATTGATTAACACAAAAAAGATATTTACCGCAGTTCTGTGACTTTGGATTGACAAAAGTAAAACACAAAACTTAATGCATCCGACATCTTTCGGAAAAGTCATAATGGTCTCTAAAATTACAAGACATTTTTTAGATAAGCTCCTAGTTTCGTCGGGAAAATGGCTGTAGAAAATAAATGAGCAATCGGACTATTGAAATTAATTTTCGGTCGTAGAAATGGAGTGACACACTAGAGCCAAATTCCCGAATATTAAGTAAAAATAGATATAGGTAGGAATCGCTATTTTCTGTCATATATGACAATAAAAAAGAAAAGAAGCGTTAGTGGGCATAAAATAAGACACCTTAAAAATGCATTTTGTCCGTTGTACATTACAATGCTATACACACTTCCTATTTCATAATGAAGCTGTAAAAATATCGACACTATAAATATCAATTTTGCGGACAAATTATCAGTTTTATATAACAAAAATAAAGAGATGAATAGAAAATGTCAATAAGACAGGAAACAAACAATACAACAAAACCAAAAATACCTCAATAGGTCACCCATGGTCTTCACCAATGTAGAAGACTTAAGTGTCTATACAGTCACTATATCTAATGTGATTTCAAATCAACCAGGTCGAGAAGTAATTTCTTTAATAGTTATCCCATGAGGACGCGGTGTGTCCTTGTAAGATCACCCCGACGGCCGGGGGCCGGAGGGTGATCTTACACGGACACACCAAGTCCGAATGTGATTACTATTTTACATCCCAGCTGTTCTAGATTATATATAAAAAACATTTAAGCTTCATAACGTCTAGTTTAAGAACGCAACACAATCATTATAATATACTTTATATATTACCATATAGTATATACCCTTTATGAGCCCCGGGCGCAATGTTTAAATATGCTAAATTAACTGAGCGTTAAGTCGTCCTGGTTTAGGGGTATGAATCATGGGTCCATATGCTAAAGGTATTGAGTTCGATTCCCAGCATAGACATTGGTTTTTTTCTACATAAATTATGATAGTTTGTCTTTTCCGTGTGACTATTTCAAAGTTTTATTGTGGATTTGACATTCCCGCCAAAATGTTACAGAACAAATTAAGGAAAGCATGCAGAACAAAGAAACGCAAGCTAGTGTGATCTGGTAGGGGTGATCCGGCTCAGATCACCACTGGTAGAACAAAGGAGCTGGGATGTAATAAAACGTCGCAAACTACATTTATAAAAGGAACCGATGATCTGACATACATTTATACAAAATACCTTGTATGGACTGAAACAATTATACTATAAACCAGGACAACTACTGACGAGGCTCATGTATTGACGAAGTCACTTTAAACGGGCATATTTACATACTGCTAACTTAAACTACATGTACATAGCTAATTTAAAAACTACATGCATTTCCAACTTAACACAAATAACAAGGGACACTACCTTTTAAAACGCTGTTTCGTTTGTGTGGAACATTTTCATAAAGATATTCTAAAACCTCACCAAAGATACCAGGCTTATCATTTGGAACACCAGACACGTGTTTCGTCTACATAATAGTAATCAGTGGCGCTCGAATCTAAACATTTGCAAGGTCATATCAAAAACGATTTGAAAAAATTAAAAACCGAAAATTCCGAAAAGTTCTGCCAAATACGGCTATGGTAATCTATGCCTGGGGTATAGAAAAAAACGTGGTATTTCGAGTACATGCAATTGAAAAATTTATAAATAGTAAAATTAAGCGTGTTGGTAACACATAGTATTTTATTATGTTAAACACGACTTCTTCAAAGTATTGATGCAAATGTCTTTTGGAATATTTATCCACCTCAACACATGTCTACTACCATTATGTTTTGAGGTTAATACATTGTACTTATATGCACTTCAGGTGACAATGGCAGGATTGAACGAAATGGAATGTCCAATTTGTTTTGAGGATTTTGTACTCCCGAAATTGTTACCATGTGGCCACACTTTTTGTGATAACTGCGTTAGGAAATGTTCCATTAGTTCGGAAGATATAATATCATTGATATGTCCACTTTGTAGATCAACGACAAACGACGTACTTACTAATTATTTTAAAGAATCAAAATGCATACCTAAGTTCTGTGAATTCTGTCACAATCAACTGAAAGTTTCAAATAAACAATGTGAAGAGTGTCATTTGTTCTATTGTTTGAAATGTTCGTACACACACATCCATCAATGTGAAGAAAATGAAAGCCCTAAAACAATACCTCGAACGTCGGATCTTAATCAGCAATTTGGAACAGTACGAACTAAATACTTCTGTCGACACTGGTATACGTTTGAACCGGAATATTCAACAGTAGATGGCATACAACACAATGTTTATTCCATAAGAGCGTACGACGCACATGCATACGTCATTATTGAAGGGCGTTCATACATATACAAATATAGCAGACAGGGCAATTTATTAAACAAAATATGTACACCAAATATTCCGTCGGGGATGATTAAAATGAGTGATGGATCGTTACTGGCAACGTTTCCAGAAGAACAAAAACTATTGCTTTATTCGTTTGGAATTTGGCACAGTTTTCTAGACGTTTCATATTCACTGATGGATGTGGCCGAGATTGATGATGAAAAGATTGTGGTATGTGGTCATAGAAACATTGGTAGTACAAATGGTGGCAACAACCAGTCCCATTGTATCGTTGAATTTTTATCAAGGCAAGGACAGCTACTTAAGACGATCTATCAAAAAGAGGATCAGAAGATTATTCAAATAGCTACAGCTATAGCAGTTAACCAAAAACTTGGAACTATTGCTATTTGCAATGGCGACAGAGTAACAATTTTATTTTCGAATGGTGAAATTTGTTCGGTCTACAAAGGGTCATTTCCCTTGAGAATTCTTATATTTGGAGAATCGCCTAGACATGAGTTTAAACCAGCAGCCATCTGTTGTCATAGAAATGGAAATTTCTTGGTTTCTGACTACCAAGAAGGATATGTACATGTACTTGATCCTCAAGGTCATTTCAAAGGGGTTCTCACTTGTAGTAAAAGTACCGGACATGGATTGCCAGGCTTTATTTCGGTTGATGACTTTGGATTTCTCTGGGTCGAAGATATTCAACACAAATGCATAAAGACATTTACGTTCAGTTTTTACGAAAATTATTTTACAAGGAGCTAATTATACATTCCAATCCGCTATTGTGTGCTGCCTTATCACCTAATATAACTTATCAACGTATTTTATGGGAGTATCACGACGGGTGTCACATGCATGTGGAGCAGGATCTGCGAACCCTCCCGAGTACCTTAGATCACCCTAAGTTTTTGATGGGGTTCGTGTTGCTCAGTCTTTGGTTTTCTATGTTGTGTTTTGTATACTGTTGTTTGTTTCTTGACTGTTTTTCGCCAAGGCATTTTCAGTTTTTTTTTGGACTAATGACTTTAAATGTCCCTTTGGTATCATTCGCCTCTCATCTTCATCAAGAACAGTTCGACTTTACTAGATAAAGTTTACAGGAATTATCTTATATAAAAGTTAGGGTAATCTGTGTAATAACTAAATGTGATGGCTTAGAATTATTTTTATAGAAGAACAGGATGGATATGCATAAATTAAGAGGGGCGTCGTGCGGATTTCCTAAGTTAACTTTGGCATGTTACAGTGAAAAATTGTCAAAAGAATATCAATATACATGTACCCCACACTTTGTGAATCCTGCACTGCATCATTAAATTGTTGAATGTATTATAAAGTATTTCAAATGACCAAATCGTTGGAAGTATTAGCAGTATTGGTTTTACTAAGTCGGGCAAAGCAGGTACACGTGTGTTTTCCTAGTTCTTTATGATTTTATGACAAAGTTGAAAAAATATGTAAATCATCGTTTTCCCTGTATATGAATGGTTTTGTTTTTCGGGCTGAATCGGCCCAGAGCTCCAGATAAGAATTCACAAATTGGGGTTTTTACCCATCATTTTTTTATGTAATTGAGTGATAAAGTTTTTTAATTGCATTATCATTTCCATTTCACCCCTCAATCAAATATCAAATTGGGTTTTTCACCATCAAGCTCCTTATTGTATTGGGTTTTTTCATCAACACAATATTGAATATTTAGGCATGTTATAATCACATTATATCAAACCGAGATGTTAATCCATCTTTAATATGTTTCTTTGTATATGTGCTAGCTGTTTTATTTGGTTTATACACTGACGAGCAATTGTACGTTTAATTTGTGTCCGGTTAAAGTTCTGCCAGTTTTGTATTTTCTCACAACTTATATAAAATGCAGCTGGTGTCACTAGTTGGACAGTAACTAATTACCTTTCTAGATTAAATATGATCATCACCCTACAGTTTAGTTGGGGTAGGTGTGGCTAAGTGTTTTGATTTTTATGTAATATATGTGAACATTAGGTGATGTAAGATAGTTTTGCCAGTCCTATCACCTATTTGCCAGACCTACTTTTGAAAAAAAAATAAGAAGTTCCCAGATTTAAGATATACCCCAAAACCTTGACCAGGTTTATAGGGTGGTTTAATGACAGAGACCACATTCAATTTAAATTTACAAATAATACTGCAACATCAAATAAATAAATGACAATGTTACACTGCACTTGCCAAGAAGACAACTATCTTAAGCATACAGAACAAGTAGACCAAAAACAAAGAAAGTTTCAAGCTGCATTGACGTAAAACAGGATATAATTAAGGCATGCGTGTTCACTCATCAACTAAAATGAAAAAATAATATATAAACTAAAATTATACTTGAATGTTTTTGTTTAATTGAATTAACATAAAATCTAGGTTAAGTTGTCCATTATTATAACTTTTGGTTTCCGATGCTTTCCAACTTCATATCATGTCATAATTGATTTGGCCTTTCACTGTTACAACTGATATAGGATATAGTTCTTGACCAAACCCCGTGTTTGTCGTTCTAACAATTTTCTCGTTAAGGCACGTAAACACGCCCGTGCGTTCGGTGGACGCTTCCAAAAAAACACTAGCTACGTCTTTTTATCATTATAATTATCCCTCAGCTATCAAAAAGAAGCTGAAAACATGCTTCTATTCAATATTTTTACCGGACATTACTTTCGTTTTAACATTGTGTGTTATGATAAATCCCGAGCAATTCGAAAAAATTATGACAACATTACAAACGCTAATTGGATAAACGCAGAGAAGATCGAAATGTTTTCATCAACACGTGTACCTTTTGAGCAACGGAAAATTCCAACAGGGACCCATTTCAACTACTTGATGCAACGCTCTACTTTTAGAACTATGTAAAAGATAAGGGTAAATAACGCAAACGATAGCGAATAAAAGCGTTAAGAACTCATGGTTTTGGCATATAATTGGGTTTTCCTTCGAATGATTTGGGTTTTTGAACGCTGCAACGGGCAATTGTATTGGGTTTTTAATAATTTTTATTGCGTGATCACGCAAATACGCAGCTTATCTGGAGCTCTGGAATCGGTCTTTGAAATCAGTCTTTATAATGGCTTCCCTAGTTTCACTTTCCCCCTGAGGTCATATAACTGAGGTCAAATCATGAGTCGCGTGCATATACAGTTCCCAATGAGGTCGAATTATTGTCTTACAAGTCGATAAATAAATAAATGTGCCAATATTTTGACAAAATTGAACCGAACTGATTTCTCTTAGCGAATTATTGTTAATATGTTTTGTACAAAAAACATACTTTGTCATTTTTTACTGTCAAAATCGAATCTTAACGTGAATATCTAAAGAATGAAATCTCATTCTCTATTTATAGCTAAGTAATTTATGTCTTTTAAGAGCTTTCTATAAAATGCCAATTTAGTTTTGTTAGATTGCTGTCTCTCTAACGTAATTCACACATTTTCGTTTATTCATGCTTAGATAACGATTGTTACAAGTTGATAATTTTTTTGCAAAATTATAGTTGTCTCCCTTTGTTCTGCATTTTCTAAATAAAGTGTTGTTAACACGAACTACTCATAACACAGAGAAGAATTAAAATTCCTACCAAGTAAAAGGCATGTTGTACTTAAAAACAAAGAAATATTCAGGGAGAAACAGTTGAATAGTATAGACATATAATGGTGGTTTTGATACAGTGTTCTGATGCCGGTAGTCCTTTATTTTCCCCCTCATTTTTCTATCATCGTATGAGCTGTTCAATTGGTGTTTGAAAATATAAACACAACACATACAAATGCATGGCCTAAAAAGTTACATTTGATAAATATTATACACAATATTTTTCTTTGCTTGATCAAATAAAGTCTCCAGTTATCCTACTTCATTGTTGAGCGAACGGTCATGACAAAATTAATCTTAACTTCACAGTTCATTTTTGGGTCCTCTTTGCAGTCCTCGTTTAATCCAGGTCGATTTCGAAAAAAAATCATTTTAAAGGGTTCAAGGTTAAATTGCAAGATAAAAAAATATGGCATCAGACCTTCGGGTTACAAATGTTTGTTTCAATTTTGAAAAAGTATTATTATCTCCTTTCTGCAGTCCTTTTGTGGTGCTTGAACACCAAGAAAACTAAGACTAGGATTTTCCCTTATATAGTAAAAATATATCTCTGAAAGACTGACGTTGTTTTTATTTTGGTCCACAACCATTAGAATCTGCTACATAATATAAATATCTAGGTATTGTCTTCAACAATAGACATGATAGAGGTAAACTAACTAAAGCAGTTGAAATCTTGCTGATAAAGACAGTAAGGCATATTTTGCCTTAAAATCAAAATTACCATATTCTAACTATTGCAGTTAAAAATGAGTGATACTTTTTAACTCGTTAATTTCACCTATAATAACGTATGGGTCAGAATTTTTAATCTCAGATTTTAACATATACCTAGAGACTGCAGACAAACTTCCATTTGAAAAGGTTCAGATTATGATTAAGAACAATGTTCTCCTCCTGATATGCATGTAATATTTGCCACTGCATGCACGTTAAATACAATTACAACATCAGCATAATAGTCAACAGTACAACCAACAGCCATAGTCATCAACAGTATAACCAACAGCTGTATTCATCAACATTTCAACCAACAGCCATAGTCATCAACAGTACAACCAACAGCCATAGTCATTAACAGTACAACCAACAGCCATAATCACCAACAGTACAACCAACAGCTGTATTCATCAACATTTCAACCAACAGCCATAGTCATCAACAGTACAACCAACAGCCATAGTCATTAACAGTACAACCAACAGCCATAGTCATTAACAGTACAACCAACAGCCATAATCACCAACAGTACAACCAACAGCCATAATCATCAACAGTACAACCAACAGCCATAGTCATCAACAGTACAACCAACAGCTGTATTCATCAACATTTCAACCAACAGCCTAATCATCAGCAGTACAATCAACAGCCATAATCACCAACAGTACAACCAACAGCCATAATCATCAACAGTACAACCAACAGCCATAATCACCAACAGTACAACCAACAGCCATAATCACCAACAGTACAACCAACAGCCATAATCGCCAACAGTACAACCAACAGCCATAATCACCAACAGTACAACCAACAGCCGTATTCATCAACAGTACAACCAACAGCCATAATCATCAACAGTACAACCAACAGCCATAATCATCAACAGTACAACCAACAGCCATAATCATCAACAGTACAACCAACAGCCATTATCATCAACAGTACAATCAACAGTACAACCAACAGCCATAATCACCAACAGTATAACCAACAGCCATAATCATCAATAGTACAACCAACAGCCATAATCATCAACAGTACAACCGGCAGCCATAATCATCAACAGTACAACCAAAAGCCATAATCATCAACAGTACAACCAACAGCCATAATCATCAACAGTACAACCAACAGCTGTATTTAGATGTTCGAATATTCAGGTCTTGTGGAAACTGTATAAGAAGAGGAGGGCTGCGTTCATGTAAATACAAAATGGTCTAATATTTAACGCAACAATTGTAAGCATGCGCTCCGCCTCGTATAAGTAAGAACTCGTTAGATAAATCGAAAAGACTTAAGCTCGAATAAGAAAGTTTACTTAAAATATCTGTAACACAGAAAATAGTCAAGCGTCTGTATTTTTATCTGCGAAGACAAATTTTAAATGCAAAAAGCACAATTTCTTATTTTTTTTTTCTTCTGACTATGACGTAATCCCCAGGGTCAATAAGAATTTCACAATTACTTGTCATAAAAAGGTGGACGAAATCTAAAGACACAAACAAGCCATTTTTATTTGCTGAACGCCTAGTGAAAAATATTTCACATATACTCAGGATTAAATAACAAATTAACAATAACTTTACTATGAATAGGCACATTTAGGTCTGCAGAGTGGGTCGACCGGAAAGAAAGTCGAGAATTTTGCGGACTATTACTAAAATGAGGGATGGATAGAGTAAAATGGTTGCCTTGCAACAGTCAACCTACCGACCACTAATGAGTTTTTTCAATGGTGTTTAGAATGCAGAATGGATGAAACTCTCACTACAGGGTGAACCGGATTTAACACCCATATTGCTACCGGACATGGTTGTGTATTTATGCATCCCTCACACTGCCAAACGGACGCCCTTTGCTGGGAAGTGGTATCCAACATAATAAAAACTTGGACGGATAATTTCCGATACCAGTGTACTTTCGGTGGAAGACACAAACAAATCATTCGGGATGACCATTAAGTCTACAACTAAAAGACGTATCATGTAGTGATGGTCTTAGTCTGAGTAATTATGACGTTCTGGTCCTGTTATATTAATTTTCTTGGCGCCTATAAAAAATATTTAAAAAGCCGTACTAGATGTCACAGCTATTTGTGATATGATAGCTTCTAAGACTCATGTGCGGATTATTAATATATCTTCTATTCATGTAACCGAGTCAGCTGCCTCGATAAAAAAAAAAAAAAAAAATGAACAGACGAAAGAAAAAGAAACATCATCTTGTAAACAACTGCCACCTTATGCAGCAGACTCGGACTATTATAATTATTCATACTTATTGTGGAGAGCTACAAAATTATTCTAAATTCCCGATTTTTTTTCCTTCTATCACTGGTTTGTAGAAAATCACTTTTTTATAGAGAAGGTTTTCAAACCTATCTTAAAACAATATCAGTCCAAGAAATTTACTTAGTTAAAACTGACAGATTTGTTTGATCCTTCGCCAAGTACACATTTTAAACAAATGATCAAGCGCAAAAGCCTGTCCTGTCTCTTTAGAGCACTGATATGACCATGAGGGCTGTTTGTGACGTTTTTTTCGTTATGATGCAACATGCGCAGAAAATTTCTATAAATTGTGAGGAAAAGTCCAATTGCAAACTTTAACCGTACATCTGTGACAGAAAATCAGCACTTAAACGAATTGGCCATACGGCATATCCTCATAGGACCGTAAATTTTGGTAAAAGTCAAACTTTTTGAAAAAAGACCCGATGCAAAATAAATTCATTTAATTTTCTTTATAGAATTGAATGCTATTACCCCCATCACACTAGAACCACGATCCCACTACGACCTCACAAATTATTAAAAATTCGTAGTAAGATCGTGGTGGTCGTGGTTAGATCGTTGTAAGGACGTGCAAAGGTCTTCATGATCGTGGAGGTCCACTAACTTTGAACATGCTCAAAACATTCATAGTGCAGTCGTGGCCAAACTAGTCGTAGTAGAAGCGTAGGAAGGTCGTAGTAAGGACGTAATGGGACGGGCGTAGACGCATCGTATTTGAAACGTGGTACAATCTGGAAGCCAATGGAAAAGATTCGCTGCGACCTTACTGCAATTTCACTGCGACTATCCCGATAAGACTACGTCTTTATTACGCTTCTACTACGATATTGATACGATTATACTACAATGTGGAAGACAATAGTACGCTGCTACTACGCGCTTGCCGTCCTTAGTATGACATTACTACGATACTGCTACATCCTAGCCACAATAACTGCACGACTTCATTCTGCTGATATAAAAAAATCGGATGCAATAACTTCTATCTGTAGTTCAACCATGGACACACATGAGCAAAACTTCTCCACTTTCAACAGCCCTGACATCAATCTGTGATTCTATGGTGGGGACTGGGGCTGCGGGTTCATCTGCAACATTAGACTCCTCATTCGAAACCTTCATATTTGTTATGTTTTGGATTAAATTAAGGGACTGACCCCTTCCTCTACCTCTACCTCTACTTTTAGCACCACAACCTCAAAGTGTTGTTCATACCTTTGGCGACATGTTTTCTCAAGGAAACGTGTGTAAAATGGGAAAGTCAAGATATTTATAGGGACGAAGAGCGCAGTGACAACGTAGTGGAGTCGTAGTAAGGTCTTATTAGACGACGCAAGAGCGTGACAAAATCGTAACTAGAACGTGTTACTATCGTAGCAGGAAGGATCTTATCAGGATCATAGCAAGGTTGTGGTATGAACATGAAGACTATGCAATATTGAATATTCAACCATACAACGATCTCGCCGCTATATATATCTTATTTTTTTATAGATCGTAGTGGGATCTTCATGGTTTTGGTCTAATGTGATGGGCTTTAATTTTAAAAAATCTACAAGAAATGGCGCATTTTGCTACAGATGTGATGGTCTTAAAAAGTTAGCATCAGTTTGCTCAATATCGCAAGTTTTATTTTTTTGCCACGCTTTTATTGTTTCTTCAATTATCACTTGCCATCAAACCTTCGGATTCACTTGGATTCTGGTTGACAGTTGTCTCATTGGCAAAGATGCCACATCTTCTTATTTTTTTATATATAAAAAGCTACTTTGGAATATATATACTAGAAATAAATTATTTCTGAATTTACACTTAGTAAGGATCGATCATGATGTCAGAATTAATGAAACCTTAAGTTTTTTTAGGTGTTGATGATGACCAGAGATGAAACCTTTTGTGAAATTGTGTAGTTAGACACCAGTGCATGGTTGAACATATCAATCAGTTATAGTTCTGATGAATTTGTTTCCCGTAGATCTATATAAAAAATCAGTACATAGGTCCCTAATCAAAATTCCTAAAATCTGGTCTACTGAAATATCAAAATAAACAATATTATATATATAATTGAATTTTATATGAGAAAGCATTCCAAAATTTAGATCATATCTGAATTAGTAACAAAACATATAAAAATACATCCTAATTTTATTGAAATTTTACAAGTGTCAACCCTTATCAGTTAGAGTTCAAAGTAAAATTGGTAACAATAATCAAATTTAATATAATTTAATAAAATACTATGTGGAAAATTACATTTTCCTTTGTTAGAAAAACTGACATTTAGCCTTGTATTTTCAAAACTATTGTGTTACTTGAAGTTTTCTTATTGTTCAAATAATATTTTCCTTTGACAAGTGAAATACAGATAATTTTTAGTCACTCCACAAAATTCATAATTATATTTTATAAATATCAAAACTTGATAAAATTGACTCAATTTAATGGTATTACACACTTTTGATGGGGTTAAATTAACAAGATAGAAATCTGAAATGTTTCTTTTAACTTATATTTCTATAAAAGATTTAAACGTATTGAAAAAGTTAATGAGAAAATTGATGTTAAGATTAGCAAATCAACGTTTTTATCGGATTTCATGGGTTGTTAGGTGTACCACTAATAACTACAATAATGTCTGGGCTAAATTGTGGATTGTAGTATCCTTTAGTGTTTTTTCATAGTCGAATCTAGACAGAACAGTCAGCGAAACTGTGACTTTTGTACTAATCGCCTTGCTATACAAATGACCTGCATTTTGACAATACAAATTATTTGTAGATTATTTGTAATTAAAAAGACAATATTTACCCGACTATAAAATGCATGGGTTGTTTTCATAATAAAATCTTACTTACGACAGAACAAAAGTAAACGTTCTTAATCTGCAGCATTCACTGCATATAGTCAGCTGACTGTAAATCTATTATAATTTATCTGGACTTTGTGTTTCTGTTAGCAAAAGTAGTTACATGACGCGAATCCAAGCCTTAATGTTAGGGGAGCGACGGTAATAATTTGGGTGCTTGAAGCGAGGCGATATTTTGAACATTTTTGATGCCAATAATAGTATTAATCCGATGCACGTGCACCTCTTTGATTCCGTCCCTGTTTACAGTACAACATTTATTAAACTTGTATGCATGTAGCTAAATTCACACTATTGCACATCCAAGTTTCACAAGAAGAGCCTAACTTGAAAGGTACTTCGGGCTCATTTTAATTTTGATATTTTAGAAAGGTCTACCTACATGTTACAGAAAAATAAATTTATATTAAATATTTAGCGTTCAAGTGATTACACATGTGTTATAATTGCTTGTACTTTAATTATCATTTTACTTTCTGTTTTGTAGACTCTTTGTTGATTTCAACGTCAAATGATCAATAACAGATTAATGAGTGCCCTTGATAATTCCAGTTTTTGACTTTACCTCAGACTACACGTAGATTTCAGTCGCTTTATAAAATTTATATGCTGATCTCATAGATAAAAAATCACTTAACCCAACATAGAAATATAACACTTCGGGTTCCTACGAACATTACTGTTTATCTGAAGAGAACATCTTGCTTGGACACATTAAGATTTAAACAATATTTTTAAAAATGACAAAGGTACGGATCTGCATCATTTATAGCTTATAAAGTGTTTAATACCTTAAAGAAAAAGGATAATAGGCATAATCCGATAGCTGTTTATTCAAATCATTTGAAATTTGACCCGGAACAGATTGTACGGCTAGTTCTAGCAACGATTACGATAAATATGCAAAGACCAATTAGGCAGGTGACTTTTTTTTCATCTAACGACTTAAAATGAAACATTATTCATCCATACTTTCCACTTTCGCCACTATGATCTTTTAGAAATGTGCTTGTTTTAAAGACCATCCACGCGACCTGATATATACATCTGTTGATAAATATCGCACCACCCTGTTTTTTTCTCACATATATTTTTTATGACCCCGAAAGTATATAAATTAGGCCATTTTGTTAACGACAAGAACACTGGCAAAAATTATTCAAAAAATGTTGAAGAAAAATACAGAATTCAAATAGCTTTATTTTTTGACAAACAAGTGGATTTAGTTTAAACATATTTTATTTGCAAAAGTAGCAAAAGGGATTGGACACAAGTTATAACAACATTAGTGACGTCCTCTCCCTATAAAAATATAAACACAATATAAATTAGATAATGACGAAAAACATAGTAGGAATGCATGTAATATATACAAAAAAAACAAAAACAAAAAATACAAAATAATATGGAATATTATAGAGGACTGGACTGGAGTGAAGAGTTGGAAAGTAGAAATTCAGAATTTTAATTGAATGTTCTAAATCTTTGTGTAATTCTGATGTATGATTGTACAGACTCAAAATTTTCTTTGTTTTGCTGTAATGAAAGGTCACCGTCACCAGCAAATAGAAGCTCAATAGATATAGCATAGCTGGCATGTCAGTAACTGCTAGTAGTCCTTTGTTAATGTATTTATCATTGTCATTTTGCTTAGTTTCTTTTGTTACCTATTCTGACATCGGACTCGGACTTCTTTTAAACTGAGTTTTACTGTGCGTATTGCTATGTGTTTCTTTATTCTACATTGGCTAGAGGTATAGGGGGAGGGTTGAGATCTCACAGAACATGTTTAACCCCGCCGCATTTTTGCGCCTGTCCCAAATCAGGAGCCTCTGGTCTTTGTTATTCTTGTATGTTTTTTAATTTTAGTTCATTTATATATTTTGGAGTTTAGTGTGACGTTCATTTTCACTCATAACTAGTACACAATTTTATTTAGGGGCCAGCTGAGGACCACCTCTGGGTGCGGGATTTTCTCGCTGCGTTGAAGACCCATTGGTGGCCTTCGGCTGTTGTCTACTCTTTGGTCGGGTTGTTGTCTCTTTGACATATTCCCCATTTCCATTCTCAATTTTACTTTCTAATTTTAAAAACAGTATTTCTCTTGCTTCGTTGTGAAAAGGGCACTCAAAAAAAATTGTAACACTATCCTCGACAGGGTGGCCACAGCTGCATGTGGAATTGGGTTTAATATTAACACGGTGCAGATCTGCATTTATAGAACTGCACATATTTCTCAAACGTGTATGAATAATATTAAGTTTTCTATCACCACAACTGAAATAGGAGGGTGGCTGTATCAATTTAGATTTCATCTTTCGTTTGAATATATTTATATTTCTGGAATTACGGATGTCGAGGTTTAGGCTATTCCATTCAATAATAGTAGATGGAAAAAAGGATTTTCTGGTTATATCTAGTCTATACCTGGGTACTACATAATTATTACTGTTTCGCAAATCATAATAAGATATTTGACCAACAAGTGGGGGCATTAAATCGCATAGGTAATCAGGGGCAGTCCCATTATGTAAAGAATAGAACATATTGAGCTATCTGGACTTTCTTCTGTCTACTAGCAATTGCCAGCCTGTTTCGAAATATATAGCTTCCCGACTAGCAAACACGGGCAATCCAGTTACTAATCGTCCTGCTTCCATCTGAACATGTTCTAAATTATAGGAATCTTGTTGAGTACAACCATCCCATAACTCGCATGCATATTCCATAATTGGTCGTATAAATGTTAAGTATATACGAGCAAGATAATTTCTATTCAATACATATTTCAATTTTAAGACCATTTAAAATGTTTTCTATATGTGTATGGAATTTACCATTGGTATCAAAAGTAATTCCTAAGTGTTTATGATAGGAGACAAATTCTACTGATTGATTTTGAAATTCTATTTCGATATCATCTGGGGAAGTATTACTGGAGAATATCATAGCCTTTGTCTTATTAGGATTAAAATTAATTAGCCAATCTTTAGACCATGCTGAGATTTGTTCTTAATCGCTATTTAAGACATCCTCTATTGTGTAAGGACTATTACTGGAATAAGAAAGGGAATCAAGCAAACAATCGAGTTATACTTATCAAATTATCAGTTATGTCATTTACATAAATAAGGAATAGTAGGGGACCTATTACATAGCCTTGCGGAACTCCTGCATTAGTATTCTCAAAAGGCGAATATGATTTGAAACAAAAACACTTTGTTTTCTATTTGAAATATAACTTTCAAACCATTTGTACAGTTTTCCATCAATACCATATGCTTTCAGCTTTATCAAGAGGCCAGTATGCCATACCATATTTTATTAATTAAATTCAGTTTAAGTAATGTACACAAATTGGCATTCACATATTAATACAAGTGAATAATTAATAGAATCCAGAAACAAGCTGTTAGCTTATATTAATCGGGTTTCCTAATTCAAATAAGAACATTTCATATTGTAATACTCAAGGAGTAGAATGTAAAAAAAAAAAAATAACAATGTTACACTAGATGGAAAACAAACAAAACATATACATGTAATAAGGTTGTGAACACAAAAGAGAAAAAAAAAAAAATTACATCAGGAATACAATAATAAAGTGTATGTTTCTGAACGGACACAATTACTTAGATACAAGTATTACTTGTTGAACAAGATGTTTGAAATCATATGACAAATCTTTTGCTACTGGTTTTGAAAAGCGGCATGACAATAGCTGTTTTCCACTGATTAGGAAACTCTGCTTTTTCAAATGACAAATTAAATAACAATGATAAAGGTACAATGACAGTATAACTTGTCTTTTTTTAACATTTGATGACTAATTGAGTCATTATCTGATGATTTTCCCAATTTTAAAGTCTGTAAAATATCAAGAACTTGATTTGGGGTAAAATATCAAGAACTTGATTTGGGGTTATATGAAATATATCAATTTTTGAATTTGATCTAGCCAGAAATTCTGGAAGTCTTCTATTATTATCATCTATAGTAGATATGGAACAAAAATAGTTATTCAAAAGGCATGCTTTATATCGTAATTTTCAGTGACTAATTCGTCATTTTCATTTTTTAGTTGAGTAATATGAGTAGAATTACCTGATGTCTTTACCAATTTTTTCATGAAGAACCAACAAACTATTCGCATTTAAGTAAAATTGGTCTTTTGTATATCGTTTTAAATTATTCACATGATTTCTTCGTTTTTTATATGTATTTAAATCAGGAATACTATTGGATCCACGAGCTTGTTTGTGTAGTCTATCACGTTTTCGTATTTCTCTTCGTAGGTCAGAATTAAACCAGATTTTACCATTTGGTCGTATCGTTACTTCTTTTTGTGGGATACAGTCATTAATATATTCAAGAAATTTATTTGTAAAATTTTTACAATTTTGATCCATACTATTTTCAGCATTAATTATCGATTCCCAATCAAAAGTACCAATGAGCTCGTTACATTTGTCAAAATCGGCATTTCGATAGTCCCAAATCATTCTTTTATAAGAATTTTTTTTTTACCTAGTGAGATTATTCAAGAATATAATAGTTCCATCATGATCACTGTACGTACGATCTATTTGTAATACATGGGAATCGTAGACATCACATGAATCTGATACTAAAATAGGATCTAACAAGGACTGGCGTGTGGCACAAAATCTGGTTTGTTCGTTTATAACATTTTTAGTCCATTTAGTCTCATAATATCAAATATTTTATGTGAATAATCTGTTAGAAAATCTACATTATTTTACATCACCAGTTATTACAACATTTGGAGAACAGCTCAATGCATTTTCTATGGATTCATGGAATTTATCCCTAAAGTATTATTTTTTGAAGGTTGTCGATATACAACACAAAGGAGTAATTTATGTGAAGGGAAGTTGATTTCAAGCCATAACGCTTCATTATCAAAATTCAGATCTGGTCTTGGTTTAGCTTGAATAAATTTACTGATATAAATTATAATTCCTCCTCCTGAGCTATTGCGATCTTTTCTATAAGGATCTCTGTTATAACCCTCAATGATAATATCTTCATTTTTTTATATTTTCATCAAGATGCGTTTCAGTTAACCCTCTCAATCCCAAATAATTATCATTTTCATACATGGAAAACCCTATTTTTTCGAGGTAAAATGCATATTTTCCGCATATTTTGAATACACATTCCTGGCCTAGTATGCCTATATTGATGTATTTGACTTTGTAAACATTAAGTTTACATAGTTGAAATTATAGAAACATTGTTATTTTATTTTCAAAATGTACCGTTAAAGCATATGACGTCATCAAAAAGAGTTGACATTCTCGTGACGTTTATGTGTAAGACGTCGAAATAAAGTAGCTTGCAGGTACTTGAAAATACCCTTAGTTAGTGTTGTACAGTCAACGGCTTGTAAAACGGTTATAGTTTTATCGATTTGCATAGTGTAAAGTGTTATTGATTGCAAAAATTCTTTTGCCATCCTATCAGAAGTTCATTTTTTTAAATATATTTGATATTTGCTGAAATATATTCAACTTAAAGAAGATTTTATTTTGGAAACAATATACCAAAAAAAAATATTTACCGTCTTTTGTTGTAAAAACTCGGAAGTATAGTGTCGAAGTCTTGAATACTACTTTATATAAATAGTGCCGAAGTCAACGGGGCCCCGACTCGGAAGTCAACAATATCTCTTCATAAATGGAACAGCGTATCAAAATCATTACATAAGCAACTGAACAATATGCTGGGATTAATAAATTGGCCGCACAATAATTCATTTCTTTGGGGTTTTTTTTATCATTTTTGTGATGTATTATTTAATGTGTTCACGTTTCACGTATGCCATCAATCCCATTGGGATATTATTTTAATAAAGTTCAATTATTCTTACTTTTCTATTACTTGAGATTTCATCCGGCTTGTCAGTCGACAGCGAGGAGAACATTTTCAAGCCGCAGGTCGTCAGCGGAAAAAAATAAGCCGGAGCTAACGTCCCGTTCACCAAGGCGAGAAAAAATAAAAAAAACAGTCTACTTAAAAAAAATACCCAGAATTTATTGAAATACATGCATTTACCTGAAGCATGCATCTTTATACTCCGTCTTAGAAGAGCACGACATAGGATTATGTATGTGATACTTTAAAAGCTATTTAACTATCTAAATATTTCAAAGAACCATGCCCTACAAATTGATTTTTTCGGATTTTAATTTAATTTTCATCATTTTTTTGGGGTGAAAACTTTTAGCAAAAAGAAAGAAAATAAACAAATATCAGATGCGGACGAGAATCTAGGATTTTTTTGTTATAGCCTCAACGTGGAATTACATTTTGCCAACTTAATACGAGTTCTTTTCGGTTATTATGAATGGATACTGTAATTTAGACAAAGTTGGGATGTAAGAATGGAATTATTAAAAAATCTATAATCCTTGAATAGCAAAGAAAAAATTTCTACAGCAAATAAAGGAACCACTACATCTACTCTAAGATCTCAATTTTAAAAATTTTTAAGGCCTTCCCCTAATTTGGACGAAAGAGATAAAATTGAAGTCATCTAATTAACGTCTTGAAACACTGGTGCATTTGTTTTATTGTACGTGTTTGTCAAAAGTTACTAAATCATAAACTCACTTTACTATGACGGTTTTTTTGGGAAGTTGAGTTTAGGGGTGTGTATATTAGAACAGGCCTATCTTCAATACGGAACAGTTATGAATAAAAGAAGATGCAGGGGGTATACATCAATAAGACAACAAGCAAACAACAAAACCCCAAATAGACATCTAGAGGACATTTTTGGTATTAATACAATGTGTCATGTCCTAAATAAGTTTTTCCTCAGTCTGGTTAAAATGAAGATCTGTCGTAATTCGCTTACTCTTATTTATGAACATAACGAAACCAAAGATCTTTATTTTAAGTTGATTGTTTTTTATTTAGCAAAGGTTGTTGTCTTCTTTATGATCTTACAAGAAAGGGAGAATATTATATACAGACAATTATCACTTTGTATTTTGATTGATTATGGCTTGTTAAACATCTAGTTTGCAACATAATATTTTAAGAATCATATATTCTTCAACAATGGTTACATTGTGAATGTGCTTTACTATTTTACTAATAGATATAGAAAGGACGAGGAATCCCCCCCCTTGTGATAGTGGCTTACAACTTGTCTTTACTAGGGGCTATTTAGAGTTTGATATATCGTCATGATGTATGGTTATTGTACAAAAAAGATATCATGTTGAAGGCCGTACGGTGACTAATAGTTGCTAACTTCTACGCAAGTTGGTCTCTGGTGGAGAGTTGTCCCATTAGTAATTATACCACTTCTACTTTTTATCATAATTAAGTCTACAAGACGCCCGTTTCGTCTCTCTCAAATGAAAAATTGGAAACCAAAATAGTAACGAAATTGAAGAGCATTAAAAAAAAAAAATAATGTTTTTTCTGTCTATTCGAAATAACATAAAAAATGTGGTGCACACTTTAAAATAACCGGACATGCCTCGCCGGAGAATCGTAATCCAAGAGTGTGTTAAACTTTCCCGGTCTTGTATTCTTTCTGTATAGGGTTCTTACTGTCTTACATTTTCTTGACTTAAACGATCTTCAAGCTGCTCTTCCTGTGTTTTGGAACATTTATTTATTCATTTGAACGTTTAACTGTTCTGAAAAAGAATTTAAAAATTCAAAAGGAATGCAAGACTGGGTAATCTCAGACACCATGGAGTAATATCTCACTAGATAATTGAAATCTAATCTTCAGTTATCTTGGAGTTCCTGGTCCTACATTATCCCCGATATTTTGCAATATGTATTTTTCGTATTGATATAACGTGGGTAGCTTGGCTCAGTTTTATTGTAGTTTTGATTACTCAAATAAAAACATAAGAATATGTGGTATTATTACCAATGAGATACCTTTTGTAACTCCCCACCAGAGACCAAAAGATCTCGAAATTGACTCGGCCTTAATAACTTTGACCTTGATTTGTCACCGACATCATAATGTTAAAACCGACGTCGATAAGATTGATCCGAACTTATCAAGTCTTCTTTCGGTTTATGCAGAAAAAAAACTTATTTCTGTCTTCAATGCACAAATTACATTTTGTAAAATCCAATATTTAATTATCAAACAGCCTAGGTAGTCTCAGTGCTCACCTTGATTGCGGGGAATCGTTGATTCGATCAAGTCAAAGACTTGAAAATTGGTATTTGCTGCTACTTCGCTAAGCACGTGGCATTTAGGAGTAAGAACACAGACTTGTCGGTCTGGAGTCATGCAGAATAATGTGTCGGTCTAGGGTGACATGTCTTACTGTGGAAGGGGCCGCGGTGGCCGAGTGGTCGAAGTAGTTCAAATACTGAACCACTAGCCTGTCAACACTGAGGTTATGAGTTCGAACCCTGCACGTGGTTCGACTCCAATCTTAATTGACTAGGATTGTCAGTTTTCCTGCCGATTTTCGGTGGTTCTTCTCTAGGCACCGTCTGCTTTCCTCAACCAACAAAAACTTGCCGCCATGAAATAGCCAATAGTGTTGACAGTGGCTTTAAACACAAAAAAATCAATCAATCAATTTTGATTTTGAAAAATATCAGGCTCGGCAATACAAGAAGCTTTATTTAACTCGACGAAAAACTTCATACTATGATTCGCAGCTGATATTTTACAGTATCTATATACAGAACTTGTAACATGATAACCGGTACGTATAGATAAATACAATGTTATATCTATGGGAGCTACCATTTGATTTTTATGGGGAGGCTAGGATGAAATTTGAAAAAAATAGGCAGGACAGCAGTTTTGAGTAAAAAAAAAGGTAGGATGAGCAACTTGGTAACAAAAAAAAGGCAGGATGACAATTTGTGTAAAAAAAATCAGGATAAATTTAGTGAAAAAAAGGCAGGACCGAATAGAGTAAAAAATAAAAAGGCCGGACAGAGATTACAACTAAAAAAAAAACAGGACAAAATTTTTCATCCTAGCTCCCCCATAAAATCAAATGGTAGCTCCCTAATACTGGAATGTTTTACAGCATGTAGTTTCTATTTTGGAGTATCAATCGATCAACTAATCCACAGTTTCTTTCAATTTTTTTATTACGTTACGTGTTAAATTTGCCTGTATTTCACCACGACTTCGTACAAGTAAAGTACGCGTAGAGGTAACAAAATTAAGAAATAATTCATGGAAGCCATAGATTTTTGGACATTTACACACGGCCCAGGCCATGTGTAAATGTCCAACAAATCTATGGCTTCCATGAATTATTTCGATTCTTATAGGACAAATTCGGTAATTTAAAAACTGAAGCGAAGGTAAGATTGCCGTGTGTATGGCTATTCTGTTTTACCCACTTTAAGATAATTGCTTCAAATTTGAAATAAATTTAAGTCTTACATGAATTATTTCTTAAATAACAACTAGAAAAACCCAACTTTTTTTTTTCTTTGGCTACTATTTACTGTCAATTCCAGAGTTGACATGTCGTAACTAAGGAGTGAGCCGCCATGTTGACTTGCTGAAATCCACAAATGTGCGAATAATGCAAAAGAACAGAAAATGAAACAACACCTACCTCAAAACTCTATTTTAATGCAATATTATCCAAACTTAGGACGTATACGTAACGGAAAAACTTAAACTAGAGAGTTTTCATTCGTATGACGTCATCTTATGACATGACGTTAATTATAATTGCGACGAGATCATTCATGAAATTTCGCGGAATTTTATTTTATTTTGATAACATTTTGTTTTACGCAGAAAAAAAAACCCCGACACTTCAATTATTTGCTGTTTTCCACCTTTGATCATGTAGATGAAAATTGGTCAATAGTAACCTGGACCTAGAATTCCGACCTACATTGTATATCGGTCTATGCTATTATCCTCAATACCGCATGCTTTGCGGAGAAGCGCAAATTATTTGGTCTGGCCAAGTCGGGATTTAGCGTATTACACCCGAAGTCTACCGGGCAGTTCCAAACACTTCCAGCTAAAGACTTTATATATAAACAAAATCTATACTACTTACTAGGTTCAGGAAAAGTTGGGATTGTAATTTTAAAACTCGGCCCAGTACACATAGACGCTATATTAGTCGGTGATATTGGCACATTTTAATTAATTTCTGTCTTAATTTTTGACATGCGTTTTTTTAAAGGGAAGCTAATAACATGAATAAGGAATGTTCTTGATTCAAAAAATTAAAGTGGAGTGTGTCATTGCGGCAAA
The DNA here is from genome assembly GCA_017311375.1 of Mytilus coruscus. Classification (NCBI taxonomy): domain Eukaryota; kingdom Metazoa; phylum Mollusca; class Bivalvia; order Mytilida; family Mytilidae; genus Mytilus; species Mytilus coruscus. Next base: position 142,639,074 of record CM029596.1, on the reverse strand, counting down.
AATATGAATGACAATTTTCTTAATGATGTGTGGACATGTGTTTGACCCACCTGCTGCAAAGAAAAGTAATTATCGGTCTATGATGATAATAAGAAAGGCAGTGGCTATTTTGCCGGCACCGCAAAAAGTGAATTTGTTATTTTGTAGGTTCTTTGTAAAGAGTGAAATTTAATATTTTATTTACTTTTGTAAGTACTATGAAAAATTATGTGCACTGTCACATTAAATAAAATAATTACTGATTTATCAGTAGTTATTAAAATAAGAAAACTGCTAACAATATTTGAGACACATGTAATCGTTTGAGAACGTAACATTTATCAGTCAAAGTATAAATAACAATTAAGAATTTGTAACAAGAAAAAAACCAAAATAAAAATATTGAGCATCCATTTGTTGCAATGAAATCATATCTAAACATATAGTTTAAATTATTTCTAAAATCAGTCAGTGACAGTATATGCACAAGAATAAAATCTCAGATTTTTAACTGGGTGTTATAAAAGTTAAAATCTCATTGCAGTATAAATTTGATAAAACATTATACAATATAGCAAAGTCAATCACATAGCTTAAAAATCAAAATGTTTCAATTAAACTTGCTTTTGGAATAATAGTTATTTGTTTGTGTTGCATATATGTGTAAACAAAATAGTTTTAACTTGGCTTCCGCTTACCTAATGCCAACAAAATAACATATTTTCTATTTTTCCAGCATGGGTTACAAATTCACTGTATTGCTGTTGCCGGTAAAATAGTCATTTCTATAGAAATTGAAGGCTTGAATTAAGATATTTTAATCAGAGCCGGCAAAATAGCCACTGCCAATAAGAAAAAAAAAATGATATTTTTTTAACTGGACTTTTAAATTTGAACTTTGGTTGATAGTTGTTTCATTGGCAATCATACCACATCTCCTTATTTTTATATCGTAGGGTTAACATGGGTATAGAAATAAGACTTTCCTAATCCGACAGATAACCCTTGCTTAGACAGGGAGTTCATACAGCTGGATGTATAAATACGCAGCCTCGTAGGGTAAAAGTGGAATTTTGTCCATACCCAACATAGATTGTCCATTCATTTTCCAGTGGCAGTCCATATATCTAGCCCTCCTACTTTGCAGAACCTTCATATGGTACTTATCATCCATATTATGCTTGAAATATTTGCCAGTGAACGTTCAGCAAGCACAAATTAAACTGTTATTTTGTGTTCAACTATATACAAAAGAACGTCATTTCTGGTCCTTTTATCATACTAGTAGTTGATTACGCGGTATGGGTTTTGGTCATTGCTGAAGGCCGTACGGTGACCTACATGTATAGTTGTTATCTTCTATGTAATTTGGTCTCTGGTGGAGAGTTGTATCAATGCCAATTATACCACATCTTTCTATTTTTTTTTATATTTCATGGTGAAAAGTTTTATTTGAGGGTCACCTTAGACCTTGAATATCGCAGTTGTAATATATCTGAAAGACCAACGTTAACTTCATGTACCAAATTTGAAAATGGTGAGTAGACAGATTTGTTGGGATTACAACGATATTGATTTCAACCACGATAGTTGTGAACACAAAATATGGAAATAAGTTTTCTTAAAAAACAATGCTTCCAAGGAAAAGGTGTGAACTATTAGGACTTGTTCCAATACAAACAAGAAGTATTAGGATAGATCACATATTTTTCAAGTTGTTAAGACATATTCCTTGATAAATCTTCATGTATGACAGTCACGCATTTCAGCACATTTTTGTGTTAACAAGAGTGCACAAGCTGAAATGTCTCACCTGCTTTACTAATCATCATTGTTGATTGATTTTATGTTGATATTCCTAAAGATAAAGTTTTACTACAAGTATCAGAAAAATTAATATTATCAATTATCAATAATCATGAAAATGAGGCCAAGGTCAGTTAAACCAAGCCAGCCTTACACAGTGCCAGATCCAGAAATTTTCATATAGGGAGGGGCACTGACTGCCTAAGAGGGCCCGCTCCAGTCATGCTTCAGTGATTCCCTATATAAGCAACCAAATTTTTCCCACAAAAAAGGGGGGGCACCATGGGCCCTTCCCCTAAATCCACCTCTGTTACAATCATTCCTTAAACCAAATATTTTGAAACATATAGTATGCAAGAAACAGACAAAACCATGAAAATGAGGCTAAGTTCAGATAAACCCTGCAAGACAGGCATATTTGTTTTTCATTCATTATTTTGTACATATATCAGGCTGTTAGTTTTCTCATTAGAATTGTTTTACATTTGTCATTTCAAGGCCTTTTATATCAGACTATGCAGTATATGTTTTACTCATTGTTGAAGGCCATAATCCATATGGTGACCTTTAGTTGTTTATTTTTGTGTCATTTGGTCTCTTGTGGAGAGTTGTCTCATTTACAATCATACCACATCTTCTTATTTAATATTTGAATACATTCATTTAATAATCATTCCATACACCAAATATAGTTGACTTATTGATTACACAATGTAGCATATTAAAAGAGGACTTACCATGGACCAATGAACCATGAAAATGTGGTCAATGACAACTGCCAGACAGACATGTACTCCTTACATTTGTGAATCATTGCATACATCAAATATAGTTTATCTACTTCTTTTAGTATTAGAAAAACAGACAAAAACACAAAAACTTGACATTGACAAATGACCTATTGCTAACAGTATCTGATAAACAACCTATAATGGTTTACTTTTATAAATTTTGACTTGGATGGAGAGTTGTCTCATTGGCACTCATACCACATCTTCTTATATCTAATCAGGTAACTTTAACCTTGATCACTGATCCATGAAATGAGGTTGAAATCTTTGTTGCAATCTCTATCAATTTGAGTGCATATCTAATTTTACAAAACCATATTTATCTGATTTCAGTAATCTTGATCATTGTGATAGGTAATGAGGTTGTCAGTTAGTGAGACACAAGTTTTTACAGACAATATATAATGCGTTTGATTGTTTTGTTTGGTTGCTGTCTCATTGAACAAAACTATACATTCTATTTCTCCTTTTATCCGAAAATATAACTTTTGAAATAGAAAATGAAAAGCATATGGATGGACAAAAATGCCAAACGATGTAAAATAATTCAAGTGACCATTTGGGTCAGAGGTTGGTGAGGTAAAAGATGAGGGAAAGGCATGTGCATTTACCACAACTGTCACTTGGTATTATGATTTGCAAAATCTACAAATCTCATTAGCTACATTCTGTATTAAAGACAACTGCATATATTGCAGTTTGCATATCATGAATCATGTTTACAGCAAAATTCACTCAAGCAGCAAAAATAAATTTAAACAGCTCTATTAAAATTCATTTTTGAAACATTTTTGATTTTATTCCTCAAATGTCTATGAGATTAAATTTATAAAACATTTATTAACATTGTTATTTTCAATATACTAGTAATTGTTGACATGTATACATCATGTACATGTACAATCATTAATTGATCAGCTCCATATTTTCATAATTTTTATATCAATACTCTTCTCTTCAGTGTTTTTTTTATATGACTCAATAATCTATTCATCATTGGGACATGTAGGTACATGTACAGTAGGTCCTTTGATCTTGGATTTTTTTATGGATTTTGACAGCACTTAGCATATAGTTCCAAATTATAGTTTATCTTGGGTTCTCATATGGATTCTGACAGTACTTTGATTATACATGTAGTTCCGAGTATTGTTGATCTTGGCTTCTAATGTTGTTCTTAAGTTTGAGCACTTTACATATATACAATGTAGTTCCCAATTGCAAGACAAGATGATCCTGACTTCTCATGTAAATTATGTCAGTACTTTGCCAATAGTTTCCAACAAATCACTACTTCCTCTTACATGTACTTGAAGCCTGAAATTAAATGTGTGAGTAATTCTGTCAGAAAATCAACCATGATTGACATTTAAATGCATAATGTAGTTCATATTTTAAAACTAGAGGCTCCAAGGAGCCTGTGTCGCTCACCTGATATTTTTGTTCACAATTGATGCATGAAATAATGCAACCATTTTACTTTTGCTTTCGTTTCAGAGATATAAGCCAAAAACTGCATTTTACCCCTATGTTCTATTTTTAGCCATGTCAGCCATGTTGGTTGGCAGGCAGGGTCATCAAACACATTTTTTTAAACTAGATACCCTAATGATGATTATGGCCAAGTTAAGTTAAATTTGTCTCAGTAGTTTCAGAGGAGAAGATTTTTGTAAGAGATAACAAAAATTTTCAAAAATTGTTTAATATTGACTTGAAAGGGCAATAACTCCTTAAGGTAGATCATAGGTATATATTTCCTCAGATAGAATTTTTTATACTTTGCCAAAATAACGATTTTTCTCTGCTTTTCCAAAATATAATAAAAGTATGGGTCACCTGCTACTTTTCAAGCTACGGGTCGTCTGAAATTGCCCAAATTTGCTTAGATTGTTCATGAAAAACACATTTTGAACATGTGCATAAAAGAAATCTTATGAGAAAGAATTTTGAAATAAAATATGAGAAGATAGGTTTTATAATATGCTTTAAGAAAAAATGGTGTCACTGAACTTGTTTTCTTGCTACAAGTAAAAAATTAAAATTTCCCTATCAGTCTGGTATAAATATTTTACTAAAAGAGTTATCTCCCCTTAAATGGCCAAGTTGAAAAAATGATTCTAAAAACACAAATATTTGGTATTTATTTAAACATTTTGAATAATGCAATAAATCACCAAGTTTTCTTTCATCAAATAAACAGTCTAACCTATAAATTGCCTATCGATCTGTCTCCAAATTTGCAGATTTGGGCAAAGATCTAGACCAATTGTGTACTGCGATTGTACAATCCAAGATGGCGGTATACCATGAATCTACCTTCAGGGTCAATTGACAATTTTGGTCATGTTGACTTATTTGTAGATCTTACTTTGCCGAACATTTTGCTGTTTACAGTTTATCGCTATCTTTAATAATATTCAAGATAATAACCAAAACTGCATAATTTCCTTAAATTACCAACTCAGGGTAGCAACCCAACAGCGTGTTGTCTGATTCATCTAAAATTTTGGGGCAGATAGATCTTAACCTAATGAACATTTTTATCCCATGTTAGATTTTCTCTACATTTTAGTTTCATTGATATAAGCCAGAAAATGTATTTTACCCTATGTTCTATTTCTAGCCATGTCTGTCATGTTGAATGGCAGGCAGGTTCATCAGACACATTTTTAAACTAGATACCTTTATGATGATTGTGGCCAAGTTTGGTTAGAATTCATTGGGCCAGGTGAGCTAAAATGAAGAATTTGTGGCAATCAATAATGAGCAAACAAAATAAAATTACATGCACAGCAAGTATAAATAATGATTTTGTTTTATATGTTGAATACAGACTTCTCGGTCAACCAAATTATGTTGAGGTTACTTGTACCCTGTTTGGAATAAGGGATACACAAATTTTGTATTTAAAAATACTAAGCACAAAACAATAATGAACTTTTCAACTCAAATGTATGTGTTACTTGGTAAACTAAATAAGCCCTACAATGTATGTTTAAACCTGATACTTGACCTTAAGAAATTTTTTTATACCAAAGAGAGAGGGGGGGGGAGGGTAATTGTAAACAAATTATGATCAAGACGAATCTATCAATAAAATGTATTGCCTCGTATTGCCTCGTACTGTAGGGGTAAAAATTTACAAATTAGGCCATTTATATTCCCAAGAAAACATATAAAACAATCAAACTCTTGAGGGGTGGACAGGGTAAGGAACAAACATTGGAATGAGGGATAAGGAAGAGGAGGCGGGAAAGGGGTATTGGGTCTGTTAGCTTAGTCTCAAGTGAAAATAAAAGTAACTAGTTTGGTAGAAGCCGAGGGTAGAAGTAAATCTTATGAAGATTATAAATAGAAAAGACTAGATAATTGTTTTTAACAGCCTGTGCCCTTTGATCCTGTGTGTGTCACTTTATTTTTAAACAATAAAATAAACTTAATATCTTTATTTTATCATGTTATAGAACTATACTAACTAAAGCACGATTAAAAAAAAGGAAAGGTGCAAACAGACCCAGTGTGCGAACGTGTGGGGTGCGAATGTAAAAGTGGGTGAACGTGAATGCGAGCTAACATGATTTTGGGTGAAAGGACCAGAAAATCGAAAAGAGGGGTGATGAATATTCTGGGAAATATATTTGGCCAATTTTTTGTATGGGAGCAAGGGGGATGGAAGTGGAAGTAGGGGGAAATATTTAAGATTAAAAGAGAAGGGAAATGGGAGTTGGGGATAGGGAGTGGGAATCATGGACCCCTGTCCGAGGGCAGTTATAAAGGTACCCCATTAGACGTTAACGATAAATATTTTACTCGATTTGACCCTAACGTAGCTACGAAATTCGATTTTACAAATGACGATTAAAATCAAGATTCATTTGAGCCTTATGGTAGCGCAAAAAGGACATTTGTGATGCTTGGCAGTAAAGGGCATTCCTACCCTGTCCATCCCCTCGATATTTTCCCCCCAACAGGCTATACATGTTCACAACTTGCCTGTTAAGGATCAAATAAACACATAAATAAGATACCAGCCATAACGATTATACATAGAACAGAAATTTAGCCATGCAAGGTTTCAGGCGCAGAGATTTTCTACAGTAGCGAGTATTTTGAGACAACCCCCACTTTGTATTTTCGTGATACTGATAATATTTGGCTGCCTTAAATATTAAAATCTATGTTTTCTTATGTAATGACTTTACCTGCATCGTTGTCTATTCGCCACTTTGTCTGTTATTCATGTACATGGTCGTATTCATCAGTGGTGTATGCTGATCCACAATGGCGACCCTGAAATTTCTGTTGTCCGATTATGGCGCCAATTAGAGAAACAACTCGCGCCAGACAAAATTACCGTATTTCCCAAAATAATCAAAATTTCGCTTTTTATAACAAACAGTTATATGTTAATCACATTTATATTCAGCTATCGTCCATTGATATAATTTTAATACATTTTCTAAGTTCTTGTGCATTGATTCTTTTTGTTATTCATTAGAATAGGAATAACCGTTCAGTTGTTTATTATTCAATTTCAATTTGAACACAACGAAATCGACATAGTGTTTGCACACAGGTTTCGATACATGTGAATTTACGTGGGAGGTAAATAGTAACAGCCACCAATATGCACATCTCTGAGTCTGCGCTAAGTATAGATTTATCAAGGTGTTGTTTACAAAACGAAAGAAGCACGTCATATCAGAATGTAACATTTATAATTCCAGCATACGTACAGACGTAATGCTTCCTTCTTTTCTACATACTACCTCATATTAAGCTAAGAGTAGATCTAAAACTTTTGATAAGTTAATAAATGTACAGTATAAAAATAAAAAGATGTGATTTGATTTTCAAAGAGACAAATATCTACCAGAGTACAACTGATATTGATAAAAGCACCTATAGGTCACCAATGAGCAAAACCCATGCAGTATAAAAGTTTATCTCTTAGCTTTTCTCTACACCAAAAACAATCATGTAGAAGTTTCAACAATGTCACAAGCATGTTTGAAATAAATTGACAAATGTATTTGTAAAATGTGTTTTGTATTATTTTTAATTTCAATGTTTTTTTTTCTCTAACTTTTTAGTAATGTTTTAATTTTATTTAATTGCATGGCAACTAAATACAGTGGTTTAGTCAGTAATTTAAGAAAAATACATATGCAGGCATTTCTTGTTTACTAATGACAAAATGTTTGTTAGAAGATACGAATTAACACTTCATTAAAGATATGTATACTTTAATTTATCAATTTAGTCAGACGAAACATCAAGGGTGGTACTTACAAACATTTTAACAACTGAAACCCAATAAGCTTGTGAAGAAGTCATAAGTCTTTAAGTATCTATATCGTTTGACCCTTTGATGACTGTTGTATAATTATGACAGTTTATTACACATTATAAAAAACTTTTAAATCTAAATAGAAATGTCTTCCTTTTGTCAAACGCCTTTTAAGTGATATTAAGAAAATAAGTGCTTAAAGAGAAAAACGATTTAATGTGTAAATTATATCGTTTAATAATAGACCCATAAACATATGCTCAATTTAACATGAATCGCACAATGTATTGACAATATTGCTCTGTTAGCCGATACTCAATGAAGGACAAATATATATGGACAAAAATTGGTTTTACATTCATACTATAATAAAATATGTTAAGTGGTGTCTCTTATATTGGTAAAATGCATATTAAGCACGGAAATATTTTACGAAATGTTTTGTGCAGAAGATATTGAAGATTTCAGTATAAAATACGCTAAATCTCGCCCAGCCTATTCTAAAGGAGGGACGAAAGATACCAGAGGGACAGTCAAACTCATAGATCGAAAACAAACTGACAACGCCATGGCCAAAAATAAAAAGACAAACAGACAAATAATAGTACAGATGACACAACATAGAAAACTAAAGACTAAGCAACACGAACCCCACCAAAAACTGGGGGTGATCTCAGGTGCTCCGGAAGGGTAAGCAGATCCTGCTCCACATGTGGCACCCGTCGTGTTGCTTATGTTATTACAAATCCGGTAAATAGTCTAATTCGGTAAGTCACATTCGTGAAAAGGGAAGGGTATTGTAGTTACGACATAAGGAACATATCCGATATCATCTGACAGCTATTCCATAACGGTCAACCAACTCGTGATGGCGTCCGTAAAATTTACGAAGGGATGATTTCAACTTCACCATTTGGAACTCTTGGTTTAATAGCTTCCTTGTGAGCAGCAATCCTCTATCAAGGAAATCATGATAGGAAACACAAGCCCGGGAATATCGTATCAATTGGGAGATATATACTCCGTATGCAGGCGCTGCTGGAATGTTGCTACATAGAAATGGAAAGTTCACAATTGGGAAGCTGAAATCATCTCTTTTGTCGTAAAGTTTTGTTTTCAACCGACCCTCATTGTCAATTTCTAGATGTAAGTCAAGATATGAGGCAGGCTTAACTGTATCTGTAGTATCCTTTATCTCTAGTTCGATGGGATAGATTCGTTCAACATAGTCAACAAATTTTGTATTATTTAGTGAGAGAACATCATCTATATAGCGGAACGTAGAGTTAAAGGATATTGCTAACTTCTTATCTTTCTTCTCAAGAAGTTCCTGTATGAAGTCAGCCTCATAATAATAAAGAAACAAGTCGGCAAGAAGAGGGGCACAATTGGTTCCCATTGGAATTCCGACAGTCTGTTGAAAAACACGTCCTCCAAACGTAACAAATATGTTGTCAATCAAGAAATCAAGCATCTTGATAATGTCAGTTTCAGAGAATTTTTTGTTTGAATCAGAGTGATTCTTTACAAAGTAGGATTTATCCCTCTCCAAGACAAGATACTTGTATCTACGTACGCCATTCTTTTTAATGAAACAAAGTAATACCAACTCTTTCAATTTGTCTTTTAGTTTGGAATGGGGAATACTTGTGTAAAGTGTAGAAAAGTCAAATGTTTTAATACTATTGCAAGGTGAGAGAGTCTTAGATTGTATGTACTCTAAAAAATCTTTGGAATTTTTTAGTATCCACATCTGATTCACGCCACCTCTAGAATAGGCAGTTTCACAATAACTTTGGAGCCCGGCTTTGATTGCTGATAAAATAGATGTTAATAATTTAGAAAGAGGTTTCGTGGAGCACTTGGAAGACCCAGCAATATACCGTTGTTTGTAAGGACACTTATGTAGTTTAGGTATCCAATACAGTGATGGAAGATCCAGTTCTTCATCTTTAGTTGAAATTCCAAAGGAACATAGAACAGACCTATGATTATCCAGGATTTCCTCTTTGGTAAGTGTCGTGAGGGTATATGTTGAGTTTCCAAGTGAATTGTCAATACCTAATTCATTTATCAAGCAGTTTATGTAATGATATTTACACACAAAAACGATGTTGTTTGGGGCTTTTAATATCTGCGGGGACAACAACATATTTGTCATGAAGGTAGGACAAGTGTTTTGCAACATTTGGGTCTTTAAAAATTGATGTAGCGTGGGTATTGATATGCCCATTTAGTTTCTTAATTCGGATTTGTATCAACGACCTCACAGCCTTAATCCATTCGGAAAGAGTATCTACGTCTTCTTTCTCGCGTTTAGCCCATTGACTGGCATAATCCTCGACTGAATCCATTAGTATTTTGAAGTTGTATTTCCAATTGATGGATTTAGGCTCACGATATTTCGGACCTTTGGATAACAAATTTCGCAGGGAAGTGTTATTGACAATTTTGAGGTCTCCGGTAATAACGTGGCCAGCCGGATTATATGTGAATTGGGAACTAGCACAGGTGCAATCAGGAGGTTTAGACTTGAAGTCGTCAATGTTGAGATCCTGCAAAACGTGTTTGTAATTGAAAATTTTAGTTGCAATTGGTTTGGTATAGGTATAAGAAATTATTGGTACAGACTGATCTTTAAAATAAGGAGATATTTTCGACTGAACTAATTTATGATGAAGGATATTGCCTAAGTTGACGCCATCGAGACCTTTGTTGGCAAAGGAAAGTTTAAGAAAAGATCTTTTCTCTATTTCATCTTTTCCAATGCGAACTGGTTTGAAAAGTCTGTGACTTGCAATATCCGAACTAATAGCTGTAAGTTTGTATTGGTTTGAATGAGGGTTTGTAACAGTGGTTTCCAAACATAAATTGAACAGAGAATGAAGTTTTGAAAGGGGTAATGAATACAGTTTCGTGCGAATGTGATGAATACCTAACGGCTTTTGTATAAATGGCAGCAAGTAATTAATAGAGACATCATGCAAAGTAGGTGATGTATAATGACGATGACCATGACTGCGTCTACGACGAGGAGTAGAGTTGAAAATACTCATCACATTCACCGAGCTACAGGAAGGACTAGATAGAATACCTATACCATCAATTTTGTCATTGCAACCATATGGTGTCGCAGTTCCCAATTGTCGAATCCAGTAGTCCTCTTTTTGTCTACGGAGAGGAGTTGCAAGTTGAGGATTGTTAGTCTTGCGGTATATTTTTTCGATTATACGAACTGTCATAGAAACGATGGAATGATCAGGCTGATTAAAATGCTGGTACAGAATGTCGTTTGCATTGAGGTTGATATCTGATCTATGGCCGCACATAAGTTTGTTTAGCCTTCCTTTCGTTTCACCGACGTAAACCAATCCACAAAGGTTACACTCTAATCCGTAGACGACATTTATAGATTTACAATTCAGATCATCGTAACTTCTAGTAAAGTAACACTTTTTAGTTAAATTGCTAGTGAATTGAGCGTCATGGTTATGGAACTACCGGTACATATATGTACCATACAATCAAGATACTGATGAAAAAAAATCTACTATAGATTATTGGCAACTATATCATACAGAATAGTACATTGTATGTACTCTTGCTGTTTTTCCTATATTCTCTAATTTTTTTGTATTGACAACACATGTATTATATTTGGATAACGTGTTTTTTGACCGAAATTGTTTCTATATGAACCAACAGTGTTCCTCTTCTTGATGCTTTGTTCCTTTATTCGTACGAGGCATATTTCATTCAGGAACTTCTCAGGAAAGTGAAAAGAAGGAGCATGACATTATCCTTAAACTTCAAGTTCCGCTTTTAAGATGATGTCCTTTCACTTACTTATTGAAAGTTTGGTGACAACCAACATATACATATTGATCGCATATATACCACTGAAATTGCAATAAAAGACACATCAGATATAATACAGTCTGCTTCATATCTTGTCTTAAATCTAAAAATTGACAAACAGGTTCGGTTGAAAACTTAACTTTAGGAGAAAAAGAGATGATTTCATTTTCCTATTGTATACTTTTTTTAATTCTATGCAGCAACATCCCAGCAACGCCTGCATGTGGAGTATTATATCTTATGTGGTCCGATATTCTTGCGTTCGCTATCATGATTTTCTTTATAGCAAATTGTTGCTTACTAGGACGCTTTTGAAAATAGGGTTATAAATATTAAAGTTGCAGTTATCCCTTCAAAAGTTTTACCGGCACATCATGACAGCTGTTTCCCTTTACTCTTACAACTTTTGTGGTCTATTGTCTATACTAAAGTAATAGAAAAGAAAGGATATGTGGTATCCTTCCATGACAAAAAATCAGTTCATGCACAGCAAAAAACACAAAAAGCAAAGGAACAGCGACATGCAAGTTTCAACAAGCTACATCTACATGTAACAGCATCCCTGGTCCTGCAGGTCAAGAATTGTGAGGTAAAATTGTCAGGTTGGTGTTTCTTTCATGATATGACCCACTTTGGGGCATGCCAAACTTACAAAAAAGATTAAGGTTTAATCAAAAATTATAATTCTGTATTTATGGATGATTGTGACACGTGTCATTGTGTCGCTAGGTGACAATGTTGAAATCATTTACCAGTATTTTGATTTACTTCTCAAATTTTTAAAGAGTAATATGACATGCATGTTCATGTTGCATGTGCTGTTCCTTTGCTTTTTGTGTGTTTTTTTTGCCGTCGGGGGACATTTTAGCGCAATGATAGGACATTTTAGCGAAAAAAATCGGACGTTTTAGCGCCAAAGTATAACCCATTTTAGCGAAAATTAAAATTATCAATGCCCATTTTAGCGCAATATTTTTAACCCATTTTTTAGTAAATTATAAATAAAGAATTTTAATAGAATCAAGACAACACGATATAAAACATATCATGTCCATTAAAATACATCACTAAAAGTCTCAAATGGTAAATCAAATGTTAAAAGTCCGTTCTAGCCTGGAACTAATATCCTAGAGATCGTACGTAATGGGCTCTGAATATACCCCCTGTACAATACTGTTTATCAAATTGCAGTAGGAACTGTACTTTCTCTTTATCTTGTCTAGATTGGGGTAAACATTCGTCTATACTTCGTATTTTTATATATGTTGTTGTTCACAATTTGATGATAGTATCAAGAAAAACGTAAATAACTGGATGACAACTATAAAATTGCTCAAAACAAAGGCAACTATACAATGAAATGATTACTTAAACAATAAAATTATGTTACTAATGTAAATAATTTTATGCATTTCATATAGATTCTGTCTATCCTATATCGGTATCCATCGCATATTAGCATTAATTAATGTTCATGGTGTTAGTAAGGTGGGTATTATTCAACCAGGTAAGTTTTCGCTAAAATGGGCTATCGAAAATACAGGTGAACGGATTAATCCTGCGCTAAAATGTCCCCTAGTAGTTTAAAATTTTTCGCTAAAATGTCCTGCGCCCGTTTTTTTCTGTGCATGTACTGATTTTGTGTCATGGATGGGTACCCTATATCCTTTGTTTTTTGTGTGTTTTTTGCCGGGCATGTACTGATTTTGTGTCATGGATGGGTACCCTATATCCTTTGTTTTGTGTGTGTTTTTTGCTGTACATGTACTGATTTTGTGTCATGAATGCCATATCCTTTGTTTTTCTATTAATAGAACCTCCTATAAGTGTTATCCCAATGTTACTGTTGTAGAACGTTTAGTTTGTGTGTTTAATCGTTTGTATTGTATTTGTCGATTTATATATATATATATATATATATATATATATATATATATAGGTTATAATATATATATATATATATATATATATATATATATATATATATATATGTGTGTGAGGTTATAAGAAATGGGACATAGATAAGGGATTTGCACGTGCTAACAGTAACAGCCGCAATGACCTATTACAATACAATCCCGCCTTTACTAACCTTTCACGTTTGATCCATGCCAATTGGCAAACTATTGCCAAGCACCCTAAATTATCCAAGATCTTTCCCAAACCTCCTGTCTTAGCTTTTCGGAGACCAGCAAGTATGAAGGACTTATTTGTGAGAGCTGATGTCTCCTCTAATAAAAGTTGTTCAACTGCAGGATGGTGCAATTCGTGTGGTAACAGACGATGTCTGACTTGCCAACACATACTGAATACTCAAACATTTACTTGCCACTCCACTGGGTCTGTGTACACTATATTTAGAATGTTGTATACCTTCTTCAGTGTCGATGTGGCATGCAGTATGTTGGCGATTCAGAACAGCCATTCAACAAACGCATGAATGGTCATCGAAGTGACTACACCTGCCAGCCAGACCTCCCCGTAAGTCGTCATTTGAGATTACCTGGGCACGCCGAATCTGATCTCAAAAACCTTACCATCACTATCATAGACCACAACTAGGGTTGGTCAAGGGCCTACAGACTTGCTCGGGAAAGGTTTTGGATAAGAAAGCTTAGGACAGTTTCCCCAGAGGGCATAAAATTAATGGAAAAACATAGAATGTGTCAATATTGAAAAAATTACCAGCGTATTGATTATTGATAATTTGTATAGCATTCAAGATTTTTATTTCAGTTTGACTACCACATGTTAAGATAAGATTCATTTTACATCTTACTGATAAGGGATATTAGTTATCCGAAGTATCTAAAATTTGTTCATGATTTAATTATTTTTTGGTGATTTTGTACCCCTTTAGACTTGTTATATATTATATTTTGTAGTGTATTTGTAACGTGTACACAAGGATAAGCGTGTCTATTTCTGTTTTAGAATGAGTTCGTTACCAGTTTGATACTGGATCCAAAATGTTCTATTTACAAAATATATAACAAGTAAACTTTATTCATGAATTAACGTCAATTAACCAAAATATATACAACTGCTCTTTGCGTTCTCTATTAAACTTTCTATAACTATTCTACTTCAAATATATACAACTAGTACAAATTTGTACTATTACAAATTTGTCCTGGGTCAGGAACAAACTTGTCCTCCTGGTACAATTATGTACCCTACAAGTTTACACACTTGTCTTTGCTCTCTTGGAACTATTATGCACCTTACAAGTTGGTCACACAGACTCACACTTGTCCAATACGTCACTCGTTGTCTTGGTACAATTATGTACCTTACAAGTTGGTCACACAGACTCACACTTGTCCTATACAGTACAACAATACGGTTCAGCTTGTAAACGTACAAGTCCGTATTTCTAACAGGCACCAACCTGTTCTTTATTGCACTTAAGTAATATTTACTATTATATAAGAGACACCGATCTCGAATATCAACGTACCGTGGTCTGATGTCTCCGTAGACTTATGCCAATCGACCATGAGCAAAGAATCGCACCTGCTTTTATACCCCAATAGTAGCCGTGCCATTCTTGAAGGAGGGATGTTCTACCCAAGTGCCTCGTTACCAGTATCAGAGTACTTTGGAACACCCCTTCACATTTGACCTGACCCAAAGTTCACCCGCGAAACATCTTACTCTTTTCTATGTTTATTAAAATATTATAAAAATGTATAAAATGAGGCTTCTGCCGAACAGTAACTAATGTAAACAACCTAACCTTAGATACAAAATCTATATAGACATCTTACTGATGAAGGATATTAATTATCCGAAATATTTAATATTTGTTAATGATTTTACTATTTTGTTGGTGATATTCTTGCTTATATATATATAACGTTTCACCAAAAGAAATGTTAGAACTATTAACATTAGTGTTGTAATAAAATGTTTCGAGTTCTGTGACTAGCTATAATAAAATTGTTACCTCTAAATGACGCATCCGTTTCGTGCTTACCCAAAAGACAATGAGCATGTTAAAGATGCATAAGAATATAGCATCTTTTACAATTACCAAATTATCGCAATAAAACTCAATCAGATAATGTAAGAGTTGGAAATGGAAAAATAGCTCAAACAATTATATTTTAATTCACAACATAAAGTCTGCATGACACAATAAAGACATCAACTTCCATTTGGACATATGCCGGAAAACGGAATGGCGGCCCGAACAATCAGCGCATTGATGAAGAAAACAATCCAGCGACAGACTCACAAGCTATTTCATTTTTGTAGAATTTTTTAAACATTGAATCACATAAAACTTCAACGAACATGCCATGTCAATTTATGTCATCATGGATCAGAAAACAAAATTAATGAAATAAATAGCAAATTATACGGTTTGGAAGCACGTAATTAACACCCTTATTCAGCACATCCGTTTCCTAATGTAACACCGTTTACTCTCCTTTGTCTTTAACAATGCCAAAATAGGGTCTGAAAATGTCGCAATAAAAGTCATTGTCGTAAAACGTTTAACATTGCAGATAAATTTCAACATTAATTGGAAGTCAATAATTTCTTTTGACTTAAAGAAGCAATAAAATATTTAACAAATACAGGAACGGACACCCGGAAACAGACTAGCAATATATGTTCAGTGATCAGTGAATATAATCAGATTTGATATCAATACAAAAACGGGAAGTTGACGATAGCTTTTAAAATTAAAATTTGAAGGTAGTTCTTCTATAAATACTAAATGCAAACAATTTTGCATGACTAGTTTAAAACGGTAAAACTGCTTCAAGGAAGAACATGTTAGGAAAGCGAATTTCTTTTTTCGTTATTTTGATTGTATGGTTTCAATTTATCCTACTGGCAGTTCTAATGGCTTTTCAATTGCCGTATAGGAAGTTTTACATACTTAAATGTTTATGTTTATGTCGAGTCATTGTCTTCGAAAGTTTCTTATCTTTCAAAAGAGCATTAAAGTACAAAAATTGATACAACTTAAAAAAAATAACCAGAAACAAATCATTTCATTTTGGTACAGTTTCAACTACTAACCGTTTTCACTTGCTACGATTTTCCCCTCATTTCGCTCGGCAGTCTAACGTGAAGTTCAATTTAGGCAAAAACAGTAGTTTTTCTAAGTATAAATTTGAACTGATTTATTTTAAGGGTTAAAATAGATCATTTTTGGTATATGGTATGGGTTTAGAATAGTAACAGTATGACCCTACAATGGTGAGCGGGAAACTGATGATTGAAATAAGTACTCTGCAGCATTTTTGATTCTACTAGAAATATTAATGTGTTTTTGTTCGTTTTGAGCTTTGGCGTTATCCTGTGTTTGAAAAAAACATATTTTAGCAGTTGTTGAATCTTAACGGGTTTTTAAAGATTTTGGTTTTAAATATACGGGTATATAGAGGGCGAATTTATTGCCTCTTAAATGATTTAATTTTCTTGTTAGTTCTATTTGTTCTTCCAAGCTGATTCCGAACTAGTTCGAAACTGAAATTGGTTTTACAGTAAACCAGTCAAAAAATCACAATCCTTAACCGGAACCAGGAAAAAAACAAACAGTAAACCATTAAAAAACCACAATCCTTAACCGGAACCAGGTATAAACCAAACAGTAAACCATTCAAAAACCACAATCCTTAACCGAAACTAGTTTGATTGCAACAAAGTGAAATTCTTCGACAGTTTAAAAGTTGGGTTCCGTTATAAAATACTACAATGGGCTGTTAGTTTATCAAAGGTGCTCACAGTGAAAACAGCATACTCATGGTACTGAGTTCATTCTTCTTGTCCATTTAGTTTATCAAAGGTGCTCACAGTGAAAACAGCATAATCATGGTTTTGAGTTCATTCTTCTTGTCCATTGAGTTTATCAAAGGTGCTCACAGTGAAAACAGCATACTCATGGTACTGAGTTCATTCTTCTTGTCCATTGAGTTTATCAAAGGTGCTCACAGTGAAAACAGCATACTCATGGTACTGAGTTCATTCTTCTTGTCCATTCAGTTTATCAAAGGTGCTCACAGTGAATAAAGCATTCTCATGGTACTGAGTTCATTCTTTTTGTCCATTGAGTTTATCAAAGGTGCTCATAGTGAATAAAGCATTCTCATGGTACTGAGTTCATTCTTCTTGTCCATTGAGTTTATCAAAGGTGCTCATAGTGAATAAAGCATTCTCATGGTACTGAGTTCATTCTTCTTGTCCATTGAGTTTATCAAAGGTGCTCACAGTGAAAACAGCATAATCAGGGCACTGAGTTCATTCTTCTTGTCCATTCAGTTTATCAAAGGTGCTCACAGTGAAAACAGCATACTCATGGTACTGAGTTCATTCTTCTTGTCCATTGAGTTTATCAAAGGTGCTCACAGTGAAAACAGCATAATCAGGGCACTGAGTTCATTCTTCTTGTCCATTGAGTTTATCAAAGGTGCTCACAGTGAAAACAGCATAATCAGGGCACTGAGTTCATTCTTCTTGTCCATTCAGTTTATCAAAGGTGCTCACAGTGAAAACAGCATAATCAGGGCACTGAGTTCATTCTTCTTGTCCATTCAGTTTATCAAAGGTGCTCACAGTGAAAACAGCATACTCATGGTACTGAGTTCATTCTTCTTGTCCATTCAGTTTATCAAAGGTGTTCACAGTGAAAACAGCACACTCATGGTACTGAGTTCATTCTTCTTGTCCATTGAGTTTATCAAAGGTGCTCACAGTGAATAAAGCATTCTCATGGTACTGAGTTCATTCTTCTTGCCCATCGAGTTTATCAAAGGTGCTCACAGTGAAAACAGCATACTCATGGTACTGAGTTCATTCTTCTTGTCCATTGAGTTTATCAAAGGTGCTCACAGTGAAAACAGCATACTCATGGTACTGAGTTCATTCTTCTTGTCCATTCAGTTTATCAAAGGTGCTCACAGTGAAAACAGCATACTCATGGTACTGAGTTCATTCTTCTTGTCCATTGAGTTTATCAAAGGTGCTCACAGTGAAAACAGCATACTCATGGTACTGAGTTCATTCTTCTTGTCCATTGAGTTTATCAAAGGTGCTCACAGTGAAAACAGCATACTCATGGTACTGAGTTCATTCTTCTTGTCCATTGAGTTTATCAGTTCCTGAATCAGATATGTCATTTGCATATTATTTATTTAAAAGGTGTTTGCGAGTAAATCAATCTATATAAAATATGAAGTTTTGTATTTTTATACAAAGGAACTTAGCTCAGACGGTTTTTACGAGCACAGCCGGGAAGAAGATAACATAAGTTGCTTACGATTTACACAAAATAAATTTTAATTAATTTTTTGCAGAGTTAAGCATTGGCAGTAAGTTGACAAGATCATTTTATTGTCATTAAAAGGGTGTTGATAGTAAGATAAATTTCAATTTATGGGGGAATGATTGAATTTTGACAATATTAGAAGTCATGATTGGCTTAGTTTTACCACCATTGGAGTACACACTGCATTGAATTACTAAAGTCTCTGAACTTTTGTGACGGATCTTCTCACTTTTTGTCCAATGTGTCTTATTTAATTGATTGTAAAAAAAAATCCAATTGACCTTAGTATGTATAGACAAAGGGTATGTTAATACCGATTTTTCACTCCATTAAGAATGAATTGAGGCGTCTTTAATAGAACAAAAATTTCAAAGTATCGAGTTTCTTCTGCTCACCCGGGGTGCTCCCTTGCAGAGGAACTTTCGAATTCTAGTCTTTTAATTTTGTTCGGAGCGATGGATTGATAAATAAAACTATAATTTTCATTCGAAGTTAAGTATGAAAGCATAAAAATCATATGTAATATATCTAGCCAAAGTATATTATTCCTATTCAACCATTGGGTAATTAGTGTCTTTTAATTATATATCTTAATTTTCGCTTTGGTGTAGATCACAATATGTAATCGATTCATAATAAATTTATTTCGTCTCTACACAGAAAGTAATGTTCAATTTCAGCTGGTAAAAGATTGCTTTTTTGAGCATACGAAATAATGAATGCATAAAAAGCCATTGAAATATTCTGTTTACTGTTTTGGTTTCCAAACTATTGGCCATGTATAAATACTAGTAGGTGATGACCACATGCACGATTCTTCGATGACCGCACTATTCTTCGATGACCACACGATTCTGCGATTACAACAGCTATGTTACATTCTACGTACAACCACACCCATCCTCCTATCCTCATTCAAGACACGTGTCATTTGACTAGTCATGAGTAACACAGCGGTGACCATAGTGGAACACTACATTCAAATATATTAAGAGTATGAAGATATTGAGAGACACTAAACATCATTCAAACAGACAACCCAATGGCTAAAACAATATGAAAAGTATAACAGTAAAAGAAAACCCCAAAACAAAACAATGGATAAGGCAACAAGATCTGCACCAAGAACTGGAGCGAAAGGGTACTGCTCAACTAATGACTGTGTTCAATCTCGCAATTAGTCAAACAAGATCTGCACCAAGAACTGGAGCGAAAGGGTACTGCTCAACTAATGACTGTGTTCAATCTCGCAATTAGTCAAAATCCGCTGATTAATTATAAATGGGGAAGATGTGGTATATGATACGTTACTACTATCAGAATGAGAGGTTCACAATAGGAAAACTTAAATTAAACTCATAAAAACAGATGCACAGATATATGAGGGAGACTTGGGGCTGTGGTAATTTTTAATTCAAGTTCAACTGCATTAACATATGAAATATAAGAACCGACTAAAAAAAAAAAAAAATTGTTGAGTGAACAATCGATATATCTGATTCACTGCTGTCTAAGGATCATATGTTCCATTTATTCAAGCCGATATTTCATCCATCTGTACAGCCAATATATATAGTTTACGTTACGTTTCGAGTTGTGCAATTGGTAAACATAATATCAAGCTTTTTAACATTGATGCGATATGTAATCATCATTGAAATTTTCTTAAAGAGATATAGTATCCTTAAATCAAATAATAATTCACCATTTACAAAGAAAAAACAATTGAAATCATCACTGCCCATGTTCCGCGGTCGCCAAACCGAACTTATCGGATCTTCAGATGTCTAAGTTTCAAAATTGACAGAACAGTTTAACATTATAAAACATCATATACGCATGTATAGTATCGTTTATCTGACATTTTTACCGGTTTTCTATTTTCCTGGCTTTAAAACCTGAAAATGGACAATATTTTGGAATCATGTGACGGAGGATAAATGAATTACAGTAAATGAGTATATCCTTTTGATATTGTAATTTTGAAATTAAAGATAATAATGAAAATTATACGAAGATTGATATTTTTTATGAAAATTACTTTCACCGCATGTGAATTACTTCACTAAAAGTATGACATCATACGACACTGCAGTTGAATTGGAAAATAAGCCACTTAACAGCTGCTCACATACTAAACGTCTGTCAGTGAAAAAAAAAAAAAATACCAAAGTGAAAACTGTCATCTTTTAAAATGACAAGGGTATTTGACTGTGATTTTTTATCGTCAACAATTTCGCATTTACCGATAACATCTGACTGGCTGGTCTAACAACGGACTATTTAATTATGGCAATGATGAATTAACAAACAAAATGAACAATTTTCAAAAGAGATTACTTAATTGCACAAAATAGAAAAAATAAACAGGATATTATCCTCTTTGTTGTAGATAAAGAAAAACTAATAAGAAACTTTGTTAAATAGACCAAGTATGTCATAACGATATGAACATTCTGTAATGTTTTACATAGCTGATTAGACAAAGTCAATGCGATCTGTATGCCTCTCTCTTAAAAACAAAATTGAAAAAATCTCATGCAGAGTTGCATCTTGAGTTAACGTTTTTCACCTTCATAATTGGTATAATTAGACAGGCACTAATACAGGGGAAAGTCTAAAAGTTTTTGTTTATTCGCCAATATAGCTAACTTCTTATCATAAATACACTGAAGACAAAAGATTTTAATACAGTTTTTCACATGTTTTACTTTTAATTGTTTTTCAAGCATAGTAATTTACACAGCACTAATTATCAACACATCCCCACGAAGAACAATGAATTACTAATAAAGATTATCTCTTATTTTAATATCAGTGAGAAAGATAGAACTAAACATTGAGATTTCTTTCTTAGATAAACGATATTTTTTTTAAATTTTAGTCTTCGTTGAAAGTTCAAACATCAAACCATCTGTTTACCAAGTGCCTAAATACAGCTCGATTGGTATATATTCAGGACATTTTTTAAAATATAACTTCAATTACAGACTGGGTTATTCTACCTCACTCCATGAAATTTAAAGCCGCCTACATGTATAAGTGGTACTCATTGCTGTTTTCTTCAATAAATGTGCGACCTTGTAAATGCTTAATATTTTTTTTGTTCAAACGTCCATTGGTATATAGTCCTTTGGCCCTCTGTTTCGCTCTGTCATCCAACATTATCTATGTGGTCCTTTGGCCCTCTGTTTCGCTCTATCATCCAACGTCATCTAGACACCAATTTTGAATGAATCCAATAAGATACCAACCATTTACTTTCAAATTGAAAGGGTCGTGATTTTATGTTCACCGACAGTAAGATTTTTTTTATTCAGATACGTTATTATAATACTTCATGGTTTACCCTAATATATGTTCATGTGCCTAAACGATAGCGCCAACTTTACTAGACCCTCAATGGAATATAGTAGTAGATATATACGATATCAGAATATTCTTTAATCGTCAGATTTAGTTATTATCTTAATATTTTGTCATTTACATAATTTGTTGTTGATGATCTCGGGCGTTAGAGCTTGGTATTCTGTATAGACAGTTATTTATTGGTGAAGACCATATCATTACCGTTTGTGTTTTTATGTCTGGTGTTTGTATCATTGATATGTATCCCAACTGATTTATATTCGTACGATAAGCATTTTAAAACGATAATATGAAACAATTGATTGTTCGATTGCTGTTTGCTTAACGTCCAGTGGCAATCATTTCATGCATATTCTGGATGAGAACACTTCTTAAAGTAGGTTCAGCAAATGGGTAGATCAGAAAGAGGGGTTTGAATTTTGACTTTGATATGAAAAAGAGGACATTTTGAGCAGGGGGCAGAAATTGTACCTCGCAATAGCTCACATATAAACCCCACCAGGATTTGTCTCGAGGTTCTTTAAAGTGCAGGGAGATAGCACTATTCCTACATGAGACATCCGATTTAACGTCCCAATTCCGAATGGACGTGGCTGCGTATTTATACATCCCACACAGAATAACGGACGCTCTTGTTCAGCATGATATTACTGTCAGATGGAAGATGTCAAGATATAATATTTAAGTATTCTATACCCTTGGAGGTGTTGAAACATTGAAATAAGGGACACACACACGCAAACATAAATTTGAGTAGAGACATAATGAAATCCAACTTTCACTTATGACATTAAAGTCCCATTATTTCGGTGTTTTTCCCCTGAAACGTTTTACAGAATTTGACGTAGAAATATTTTTTGAAAAATGTTTTTCATATCATGGTCTTGACATTATGTTATTAAAGCTTTGTAGATTGCCACAAATGTTCCCTCCCGAGCCTTATTGCACGGTGTTTATTGCTGGGGTATTGCACGTAGCATGAAGATGAACAGTTGAACAGTACCTGGCTGTGTATTTTTACATTCCGCAACGCTAAACGAGATTTCTCTCAAAAGTTTCTCCTAAAGTACAGAGCATAAATGACATATTCTCATATTTAATTGTTCAGTATTATGCATGTCTAATCGACACTGGTGTTAAATTTTAGGACGGGAGAACTATTAAAACAAAAAGAACACATGCGTTTGATATGGGTTTATTTTTAGATATGGCAAAACAAATCAAACTCATAAGAAGTAGCACTAAACGAACAGTAACATGATAGTGCCAATTTTTACATAAATAAATGTCAAATATATTCAACATTTACTGGAGTGTGAAATAAATGTGTAGAGTGGTTTTCTGTTTACAGTTTTGAAATCTTGGAATTCAAACAATTGAAATTGTAGTGTTTGTTAATATTTGTAAAAAAGCATCTGTCAGTCCCCGAGGGTATCATTAGATCAGTTGCCAGTACTTTGGTACTGACATGATTTATAACAAACCTTTCCAAAATTGTCCGTTTATAAGTTTTCAAATTATAAAGAAACTAAGGTTTCAAATTCCTCAGGCAAATGACCTTAGATGGATTTGGTTATTTCTATATTTGTCATATCTAATATCTCTTCAAATGTTTCGGTTCTTATACATCCTTTGCTTTCAAAAATTCGGCTTTGAGCGTTCCTGATGAAGGTAAATCCAGACAAGCGCTTCGGACGCATGACATTTATAACGTGTTGTTTTTATTTTGTTGTATAGAACTGGAAAAACTCATCAAAGATATCAGGCTTATAATTTTGTAGGCCAGGTGGGCGTTTCGTCTTTATTTTTACACTGAAACAGGCCACTTATGAACCTTCAAATATTTTATGTAATAGTTCTTCAAAATGAAGAGAGGTGGCACTCTTCCAATAGGAGGCATCGGGTCAAATATTATCATTGCGAAGTTACTGGCTGTGTATAAGTAAAACCCTCACCGTCAAACTGGTTCTCTCTCAGAAAGGTTTCAATAAGGACAGGTACTAGCTGCGTTTTACTACATCCCGCATAGTTAAACTGGCTTTCTTTCAGAGTTGTTTCTATTAGGACCGATACTGGCTGCGTTTTACTTCATCCAGCGCAGTCACACTAGCTTCCTCTGAGAATGGTTACCATAACGACCGTTTCTGACTATATATTACTACATGCCGCGCATTCAAACTGGCTTCCTCTAACAATGGTTACCATTACGACTTGTAATGGCTGTATAAATATAGCCACACAATCAAACGGGGTTTCTATCAGAATGGTTACCGTTAAGACCGTTAATGACTGTGTATTAGTATATCCCGCCAAGTCAAACTGGCTTCCTCTAAGAATGTTTACCATTACGGCCGGTTATGGCTGTGTATTAGTATATCCCGCGCAGTCAAGCTGTCTTCTCTAAAAATGATTACCATTACAACCGGTTATAGTTGTGTATTAGTATATCCCGCGCAGTCAAACTGGCTGCCTCTAAGAAGGATTACCATACCGATCGGTTATGGCTCTGTATTAGTATATCCCGCGCAGTCAAACTGGCTGCCTCTAAGAAGGATTACCATACCGATCGGTTATGGCTCTGTATTAGTATATCCCGCGCAGTCAAACTGGCTGCCTCTAAGAATGTTTACCATTACGACCGGTTATGGCTGTGTATTAGTATATCCCGCGCAGTCAAACTGGCTGCCTCTAAGAAGGATTACCATACGACCGGTTATGGCTGTGTATTACTACATCCCGCGCAGTCAAACTGGCTTCCTTTAAGAACGAGTCTTGCTACTTTCAAAACATCAAATGACATAATTCCTATTCTCTAGTACACCTATGGGTTACATAGACATCCAAAAAACATATAAAAATCCAACTGTTCAAACAAACCAAAACCTAAAAACAAAATCAAATCAAATCAAAACAAAACAAGCAGAAGCAATACCAAGAAAATACCCTTTATGCATTAGTCGTTTAAGAAAATTAAAAAGAAAACAACCATTTTCTTTCTGCTTTTGATAATGTATACGATTTTATTCATCCTATTCTGTTTCGTAGCACAATATTCTACATGACATTGTTAATGAATATACTATTTGAAATCTTACGTTGATAGAGCGTTTGTAAAATTTCCACTCTTTAACAAGATTTTTTTTTCTTTATAAAAGGTTAATGCCTACACGAAAGATAATCAAGTTAGTCGAAGATTTTTACTGGTAAGCCTACTGACAAAGCTTTGGAAATATCAATAACAGTATCTTTCTTTTTACTATCTAATCCACACGACATATCAGAAAACGGGAGCGATGCGAGATCGGTTTGTAATTAGATTGCCCTGTCCAATGTATTTGGTTTAAAACATGAAATAGAACTATTATGTTGGTAGATATAAAGATAATTATATGTCTTATGAAGTTGATTGATATAAAAAATGTACAAGAAAGTGTGCTACCACTTACGTAGTTTTTTAAAATGTTATTTTTAACAGGATCATTACGATTCATTTCGTCTCATTTCTTTTGTTAATGATGTTGTTTATCTGTATCTGTATCATGAAACATTTAATCATGTCATTTGAAAGATTTGTAAGTTTTTCCTGCATCTAATAAGCTCTTCATTTTTAATAAGTTTTGGATTTTCAAACATTTTGGCCTCGATCATTACTGAAGTGTCATTTATTGTCGAAATGTGCATCCGATGCAGAATTATTGGTACCGTTACTTTTATTGTTATTACTAATCCATAAAAAAA
This sequence comes from Mytilus coruscus, assembly GCA_017311375.1. Classification (NCBI taxonomy): domain Eukaryota; kingdom Metazoa; phylum Mollusca; class Bivalvia; order Mytilida; family Mytilidae; genus Mytilus; species Mytilus coruscus. The sequence goes on along the minus strand of CM029596.1, from coordinate 142,612,958 downwards.
AAAAAAAGATTAGAGGTGCACGTATTTAAGTGACGCATATGCCATAGAAAACGAGTTACAACATAGAGAATGTTAATTGGAACTATTTATTTCAAAACAATAAAAAAAGTGAAATTTGTTGGGTCTTCAAAATTATGTGAAATGAAAAATATTTGCTTATGTGAGTCACAAAACGAGACATCTTAAGCACGAAAGAAAAGAAAAGCTTTTAGTAATTATAACACAATTATTTTTTTAAAGACAATATTTAGAATTTTAATTTATTTCTTAAACTTATTTAGAAAGCCAATGAAAGTTTTAATTGGCCAATTTGCTTTTTTTGATGAAGGGTTTTGCCATCTTCGGTGGTAATATTAGACGTCATTTAGCCCCCTGGCGTCTGCCGTAGTTAAATACAGCAATTAACTAGTTTCTAATAATCTTTGACAAGGTTAACCCGTTATCAACACCTAAAAAATAAGTTCTTGTCAATCGATTTAAATTTGAAAAATAAAAATCAAGTTTCTTACGAAAATACCTGTGATTGACTTTATCTTTAATTCAGAATATTATCTTGGACGTTGACAAGATGTTTTGAAATTGTATTTGAAATAACATTTAATTAATCACCTTATCGATCCAGATTATGAATCGATCACACCAATGAACTTGATAGCCCTTGATTGTGTTGGAAGCATTTAGATTTATTTTCACTGATAATCTATCTTCGCTTCATACAATGGCTGTTTCTGAAGAGTCGTGAATTTTTAATTGAGCAGTAAATGACATTTAACATAACTCTAAACATTCTTATTTTAGCATTTGAATCTAAATTAATAATGCCCATGTGTCACATGAAGTATAGTTTGCGTTTATCCATAAATGATAATAAAAGGAAATTGAAATATTGCACGCATGACAAGAACTTTTCAATAATGCAATACGATTGGACAACAACCGTTAAAATTTTCATGATATTTTGATCCTGTGTAACATCAAGTTATGATAGATAATTAAAGGTCTTAATCCAAGCATTAAACTATTTACCTTTAAATGATTCAACCTGTTTCCAGCTAATAGACTTTTTATGAATGCCCATTATGAAGATATTTTCCCAAATCACTCTAACGGTTAAATTCAAACTAAAGCAAATCCCTACGGATGGACCAGTAATGTTAGAATTATGATAAATTAATGAAGTTATTTCAAGGATGATGAAACACACATGCATAGAACGTATTATATTTTCTAGGTTACAAATGTCACCATCCATGACATAACGTGTATCAATGAGATCACGTTTTTAATTGCTTTTATGTTTTGTTTAATAAATTTGTTTTTTAAAATGATTTCTATGAACTTTCGATTTCAGAAGGTTTATCATGTGTTTTGTTTCTTCTCAAAATTAACACAGAGTATTCATACTGAAAATTCCTCCCACTTTAATCTTTTCTGAAAATATAGTATATAATTTATTTATAAATATGATCATTTGGAGTTTACTGGTACTAGTCTTATATTTTAAAAGAATGTAAAGCAGATTTTTATAAATTTTTGTGCTAACTTATATTTTTCTTGCTTCTAGTAAATTGAATTATATGTATTAAAAAGATTGCATAATATCCTGGGTTTCAATCGAATAGGACGAATCAACTTTGGACACCATATGGATAAAGAGAGTTTTTGCAAAGAACAGAAATGTATGATTATCACGAAACATTCAGGCCTGAAAAGAGTTGTTTTAGGCTTCATAAAGTTCTTTTACGTCGTGAGATTGTCACTTTTAAATCTCAAAGCATCGGATTTAATTACCCTATTTCAACCGTATTTCTGCGTATTTATTCATCCCGAATATCAAAACGGACACTCTCTCAGCAAGGTTCTTTCTGGTGAGAATTCCATGTTTCTATTCTTTACCTAGACTAACCACTCCACAACGTACAAGCAACCTATATTATTTGTTAAAAACCCGACGGATACAATCACGCACCGCTGTATACTTGAAGAGCTTGTTAAGAAGTCAAGACCCTGAGTTCTGTTGTATGATACCTCTAGTCTAAATGGATAGGTATAGCGATTCAATGGAATAACTTTATGGTTTTTATCTAAAAACAAAAGTGGCATGATAATTTGTTATAAGTGATTCTATGATGTTTTCTACAAAAAATATAAACAAAAATTGTCCTACGTTTCAGCAAACGTTAAGATATAAACAAACAATTATTAATGATCGTTTTTATTTACATGACTAAAATCATTCCAATTCCCGGTCTTTTATCGTTTTATTTTAAATGAAAACGGAGACTTGGGATACATCATTTACCCTCGTCCTCACAGACTCATGATGAATCATTGTCGTTAATGAGTACCTCGTAAAATTTCCTTCCCAAAACATAAGTGAATTAAATTTGGTCAGGAAAATTGAACATACCAGCTCTGGAATAGTTTTCGTTACTAATATCAACTTAGATCTTTACAAAATACATCATTACGGATCGGAAAAGGGAACTAAAAATGAATTCTGTTCAAAGTCCGAAATAAACAGACATATCATGGGCAAATGGACTTCATTATTCATTATTTGGAGTCGTTTCAAAACTATTCATTTAAGTGATACAATTAACAGCATAGTATTTTGGAGAAGACTTCAAGTGTATGAAGAAAAGAGAAAGATGCAAAAATTCCTTCTTTGTTCTATATGATAACAGTTGTACATCATCATATTCATTGGGTTTCTTACATTGGGTCAATTGTACGTTGCGTATTTGGGTGTTTTAATCATATATATAAATAAGAGCACCTTTGCTATTAGTTACATAGTGTGCTAGTGACCTAATACGATATATATGGGGTTAGTAAATCCCCATATGGAATTTACTGACCCCATATATATCGTATTAGGTCACTAGCACACTGTATAACGAATTTATCTTACAGACTATCTTAACATGTGGTATTTAGACTAGTGGCCTATCAAAGTGATCAAGTCTTCAATATTAAGAACCTACTTCCATTGGTCTGTACAAAAACAAATGCCAACAATAATAACTTAAACTTAATTGTTAGCTTTTAATGTGTTTTATGAATTTATTTCAATCGTTCATCATCTATTTCTTCATCTGTTGAAACCTTTCATATTTTTCCTCAACACCGTGTTGTTTTTACAAAGGGACGTAACACCACTACTAACCGTGTATTAAAATAAACCACGCCCACTAACCCCATATGAAATATACAGGGTCTCCACGCGGTGGCTTTTAACCAATCATATTCCTAGAAATGTAAAGGAGGTAAGATAAAATATAATATCTTCATTTTCGGAACAGGAGACTGAAAAAGAACAACGGCTTATCAGATTTTGGAGGTATCTCGGAAAATACGTTTATTGTCACGTTCGATATATATTCAATTGAGTGTATACATTGTAAAATTGATGATTCATTTGATTGATTGCTGCTTGGTAAACGTCTAATGGCAATGAAAAGGTGTCGTGGGATGTAAGTCAATGAGAAGGCAACCCAAAGACAAAATGCAAGCGAAATAGTATAGGAAAAGGTATTGTCTTTAAGCATCATTCGCCAAAGATCTATCTGGCTTCCTGGCGTCATTCATAACTTTTTACTCCAACATACAAACGCGACACATACACATATATAAAAATAAGTAGATATGATTGCCAATGAGACAACTATCCACCCAAGTTCAAATGAAGTGGATGTAGGCAATAATAGGAAACCGTACGGCCTTCAACAGTGAGAAAAAACCCATACCGTATAGACGGCTATAAAGGGTCCCGACAATAAAACTAAACACCTAATTTAAAACAAAACAATTTACGAAAAACAAGTAGGACAGACATGAACCAACGACAACCACTGAACTACAGGCTCCTGACTTAGGACAGGCACACAGAGAATGTGGCGGGGTTAAACATGATTGTGAGCGCTTAACCCTCCCCTAACCTGGGACAATGGTGTTACAGCACAACATAAGAACAAACTATAAAAATCAGATGAAAATGACTCAACTCATCAGATCTATACAAAGCAGAAAAAACATCTAACAAAAATACAGACCGGACGAAGCAGGGTATTTATACATCCCTAACAACAAAAAAGATATAAAGTACAGATCTGAGAGTACTCACAGTTACTGACAGCTAGTTCAAAGCCATTAACAACCAATAAAAGAAATCATGTATCTAAGACTAATATATCAATCAGTACACATCCAACATCCAATGGATTTAGTGTAAAGACGTCATTAACAGTCAGAGAAAAATATGACCTTATACAATGCCAAAATATAGGTATCGACAGATTGTAGTACCGTGAAAATGCATATGTGTACAACAATACTATTTAGTACGGTTTCCGTCTACTGATAACAGAATCAATATGTATACCAATAAAAACAATATTCAAAGATGTTATCACAGTGTTGAATTGGTAACCTTTTAGAATAAGTTTTTCTAAAGGATTGATAAGTTTACCCGGATCGTATGTAAATTTCTGGGCTCAAACAACATCACCGTAAAATTTAGGATGTGCTATTCCATCTGAAATAAGTTTTTTAAAAGGTACAGCCAAACTTGCAAACCCTTTAGGAGCACCTGAATTCACTCAGGTTTTCAGTGGGGTTCGTAGTGCTCTACCTATGTAACTTATGTTATCGTTGTTTTGCATGAATTGGCTTGACTGTCTGGATGTCATTTAAAATTCCGTAAAAAAGTCATGAGACTAGATTTGTCTCTTGAAATTATCTTGTGGAAGTCAAGAGTTATTTTATATTGCTATACATTTTACTTGTCTAATTAAATTTTTATCAGTTTTGTCAGCTATAATTAATATGCTTTTAATCTTTTGTTTTTGCTATAGCATTTTACACCCATGTGCTGGTGGTTCTAATAGTGCTTTTATATTGCATATGCTTTGTTAGACTAAAGATATGGGAAGTGCATGTAAGCAATAGTTACTATAATAAGTCACTATACAACAAACTATGAAAATTATTTGGAAAAGAAAACCCTTACAAAAAAAACAAAAAATAAAGGAACCTATCAAAGAGTGTCCTCAATTCAAAGCCAATTCCAACGTATACATAGACCATGTTTTCCCATACTTAAATTTCAATCAGTGCACACACAATTGATTTAGTGTAAAGAAGTTATAATCAGTCTTAGAAAAGCTTGGTCTTATCATGCAGGGGTGGATTCAGGCGGGGTCGTGGAGGGCGTGCATCCCCCTTTAATTTGCAAAGCATGGGTTGTCCTCAGCTTAATAAAGAATATTTCGATAATTTTACCTCAAAAGGCGAAAATTTAAGTTTGCGCTTCCTAACCTTAATTCCTGGATCCGCCCCTGTTATGCAATGCCTAAGTATACATATCGACAGGATGTAAGACAAAAAGTAGTCATAACTGTAAAGACATAAATATATAAGTATGGTTTAAATTAATCAAAACAAAATCAATGTTATATAGAACTACATTTAACTATTTGATTGTTTATGTCCAGTTTTTCTCTCTCAAATATATGTGAGTTATAAGAGCTATGTTCCATTTTAATGTATGAAGATTATCCAAATTTAACTTACTTACTTGCTAACTTCATTTTACATCATATAAATTTAGGAATGGTCAAATTAACGCATTTGAATTAACATATCCAATTACTAGTACTCAATTTGTGAAAGGGATCTATAATGATAAAAACCTGAGATAAGATACTTACATCCCTAACAACAAAAAAGATACAAAGTACAGATCTGAGATTACTCGCAGTTACTGACAGCTAGTTCAAAGACAATAACAACTAATAAAAAAAGTCATGCATCTAACATTAAAATATCAATCAGAACACATCCAACACCCAATGGATTTAGTGTAAAGACGTCATAAACAGTCAGAGAAAAACATGACCTTGTGCAATGCCAAGATACAGGTATCGACAGATTGTAGAGCCATGCATGTGTATATAAAATAATATTTAGTTTGATTTTAATTTACTGATAACAAAATCAATATTAATACCAATAAAAACAATATTCAAAGATCTAATTACAGTGTTGAATTGGTAACCTTTTAGAATAAGTTTATTTAAAGGATTGATAAGTTTACCCGGATCGTTTCTAAATTTCCGGGCTCGGTAAAAAACATCTCTGTAAAAATGAGGATGTGCTATCCCGATTGAAATAAGTTTTCTACAGGTACAACCAAACTTCAAAACCAAATCTTTATATATATGGAAGAATTTAGTAAAGGTTTTAAGTAATTTGTGGTAACGAAATCCCTGACTTAATAATTTACCAGTAATACATAGATTACGTTCATTGAAATCCAAAACGTCACAACAGACACGGACATAGCGAACGAGTTGCGATATATAAACACCGTATGATGGTACCAAAGGAACATCACCGTCCAAAAAAGGAAAATTGACAATAGGGAACGAAAAATCGTCTCTTTGTCATAAATGTTAGTGTAGAGTTTCCAGTGTAAAACTGAAATATCTAAATCTAAAGAAGGACATTTATTACCATTTATATTTGATTTATTTAAAGTAAGTTCCTTTGGGTTAATTCCGGCAGTATTTTTAGAAAATGCTTGATTATTTAACGAAAAAATATCATAAAGATATAACGGTAAGTGTTGTTGAATTTATCAATTAAATGCAATTTAGACGGGTCTTTACCGAGTATGAATGAATTGATTTCTTACATTATTTGAAATACAACTAAATTAGAGTTTTTACAATATAATCACACTTGTATATAGAATGCTTGTAAGATCTGCAAAAACTGTCCAAAGAATTGTCTATATCATTTCTCTAAAATCAATCCATTTCATAAAAAAATGATACGTTATTGCTACAAATATATAAATATTTCTGTTTATATTGAATAGAATAATGAGAGGATCAATTGATTACTCAGAAGCCCATCATGGACTCTATCCAAGTGTTAACAGTCTCTATCTTCGACAATATACGCCGCTGTCTCCACGTGCCGTGATGCCACACATGTTTTTGTAGTTCACTGATCATGTGATTTCTTACATTATTTGAAATACAACTAAATTAGAGTTTTTACAATATAATCACAGTTGTATATAGAATGCTTGTAAGATCTGCAAAACTTCAAAGAATTGTCTATATCATTTCTCTAAAATCAATCCATTTCATAAAAAATGATACGTTATTGCTACAAATATATAAATATTTCTGTTTATATTGAATAGAATAATGAGAGGATCAATTGATTACTCCTTGATGTGTAAACTATATATACATATGTTTATCCAAAAAGATATTCTACCGATTGTAAAATACAACGTGTAGCAAAATATCGTTTCAGGTTAAGTCTTGGCTCATGCCTACATATTAATGACAAGATCCCAAAATGAGGCAATAAGACAGTTTATGCAGTTCTGTGCTGAATTAAAGAAGATTGAAGCACCAATGCAAACTTGTAAGACAAACTCGTAAGACAAACTTGTAAGACGTAAGACAAACTTGTAAGACAAACTCGTAAGACAAACTTGTAAGACAAAATCGAAAAATATGGATACTGATATCTGACAGACTGAGTTTTACTTTGCGTATTGCATTGTGTTTCTTTATTCTACATTGGCTAGAGGTATAGTGGGAGGGTTGAGATCTCACAAAACATGTTTAACCCCGCCGCATTTTTGTGCCTGTCCCAAGTCAGGAGCCTCTGGCCTTTGTTAGTCTTGCATGTTTTTAATTTTAGTTCATTTATATGTTTTGGAGTTTATTGTGACGTCCATTTTCACTGAACTAGTACACCATTTTATTTAGGGGCCAGCTGAGGACCACCTCCGGGTGCGGGATTTTCTCGCTGCGTTGAAGACCCATTGGTGGCCTTCGGCTGTTGTCTGCTCTTTGGTCGGGTTGTTGTCTCTTTGACACATTCCCCATTTCCATTCTCAATTTTAATGTCTTATGAACACATAAAATATATTATTTTTTAGATTTTTAATTTTCTTTGATTTTCGAATTCAAGGGGCCAAAAATATGTCCTAATCATTTAAACACAAAAATTGTACTTTATGCGGGATACACTCGCTGTGTTGAAGACCATTTGGTGGCCTGTTTTCTGCTCTTTGGTCGGGTTGTTGTCACCTTGACACATTCCCCATTGCCATTCTCAATTTTATTTAAACTTTTTAATTTTCTTGAACCTTACAACAGATGTACTAAGTTGAACAGTTTTCTCTGTGATAATCTGAAAATTAACCAACATTTGTATAACCTAGTGTTTGTATGGTTTTTGGCGTTAAAAAAGGTCTAATCCAATTACATATAAAAATATTATAAACGAACATTTTAAGCTTCATCCCATTTCCTTCTTTTTTCTTGTTTTGACAGATACCAGGTTGAAATTCTGAAAATTTGAAAATGATTTCTGTCCGCATGGTTTGAATTACTTGTAAAAAAACGTATAATTGTAAGGAAGGCGACATATTGACTTTGCACACCTCGCTAGTGATCATTATTCAATTCAGACCAGCCATGAAATTATATTTGTGAATAATCATAATAACTGCAACAATGTCAAAAAAATCAATGCTCTTCAAATATGTCAATCTTAAAGTACCAGGTAAATGTGCACCTGGACGTGGACACGCCCACCGATGTGATTGGGTACCCGTTACATTTTCAATAGCGCATTAACGTTTCTATTATTTATGGAACGCCTTTAAAAGCACGTTTCCTCATTAATTTTACATTTAAAAATTTTACTCAACCAAAGACTACCTGAAATTAGCATTTAAGGAATTGGGTTCTAATTTGAAGTTAACCTCAGGATTTATAAAGAAGAAAAAACTTTATAGACAATAATAATATGACTTATCATCCTGCTATGGAACATTACTCAGATTCAGAAGACAACGTGGATATTGATGGCACCAGTGATGATGAATATAGCGATTCGGAGAAAATGTTTCCGAATAAATCAAACTCACCCGGATGTTCCGAATGTGGTGTAACAAACTCTAAATCAGCCAAACTAATCGTGAAGCCTTCATTTCTCATTAATGACATTTTATCGGACAGAAAATCACAGAATAAAGACAGTTCATGTAGTGATAAAACAAATTTAAAAGAGTCATGTGATACCGAATTAGAAGATTATATACCACATAGACATGGTAGTGTAATTTGATATTTTTATCCTTTTTGTTTCTAAATATGTTTACTCTTCTTTTTTTAAACTTGATGCTTGAAATTTATGGACTTTTCAAAATGGAATCTGAATTTGTTTGAAATGTTAATTTAAAAAGAGATCTTCATATATATCATTATTTTCATTTCTCTTAAAGTCGTTTCTTATTTCTTCATTTGCTCCCTTTTAGGAACTGTAATAGAAAATTCATCAAGTTTGTAAATTTATAGAAAATAAATTTCAAGGAAAGGTAAAAAAATATATTACAATAGAAGATTATGAAATAATGAGGAAACATAATTTAAGTGTCAGGGGGTTCAAGTTTTGAGAATATATATTTGTAAAATGTTAAAACTGGTTAACACCATAAAGTTGGTGTGTAGAACGTTCACATTCCCTACTAATAAATACCACTGTTTAGACATAACTTGTTCTATGTATATAAATAGTGGCCTTTTTGAGTAATTTGGAATAGATAGATACTTCATCAATTGGTTTGAAGCAGTCTTAATGATCCTTTCTTTAAAGTTACCATGGTAAATCAACAGGTTTTATTTTCTCATCAATTTAATCTTATTAATTAATTCAGTCTTTCTTTCTTTATTTTTTTTACATTTTGTATCAAAACAAATGGAATTTATGTTTTTACACGTTTTCTTCTTTTGCGATTTGCAAGAAAAGCTTTTAGTTAATATTAAGCAATCACTATAAATATGTTATAAAGTGTTGATTTTTATTCTTATCTTTTGATTTTGTAGTACATCTTAAATTATATTAATGTAATTTAAAATCTTATATTTGCAGATCGATTTTCAGAACACTGCCATTACAGTAATAAAGCGAAGAAACCAAGGAAAGCCAGGACCGCATTTACAGACCATCAATTAAATAGTCTGGAAAAACATTTTGAAAGACAGAAGTATCTAAGTGTTCAGGACCGAATGGAATTAGCAGCTAAACTAGCTCTGACAGATACACAAGTTAAAACATGGTACCAAAATAGAAGGTTAGTAACACACCATACCATCGTGTCAATTTGATATTCACCTTTGAAAATGTAATTGTCTTCCTTTGAGCTAGGCTATATACTATGGGACAGTATATACTATGGGACAGTATAGCCATTTTGGGGTTCTCGCCAATACCATAGAAAAAGTAACTAAGGAATTGAAGCTTACAAGATACATATTTCCTTGTCCAAATATGTACAACGTTGATCAGTCATATTTAATTCTATTTTCACTATTATGCATGTACATGTTTGTGGTAATTAAATTGAGTTGTTCTCGACTGACATTGTATCTAAGATTTTATAATCTTTTATATGTTTGTTTATTTACTTGTTGAATTTGACATTTTTGAAAAATGTTATGCAACAAAACATGAGCTTTATAGCGACATTTAGATGAAAAGTTTAATAATATGAATGTATATTGTTTTCAGAACAAAATGGAAAAGACAAACAGCTGTAGGACTAGAACTGTTAGCTGAAGCAGGAAATTATGCAAACGTACAACGAATGATGATGAATCCCTATTGGCCATCTTATTCAGAAGCCCATCATGGACTCTATCCAAGTGTTAACAGTCTCTATCTTCGACAATCTACGCCGCTGTCTCCACGTGCCGTGATGCCACACATGTTTTTGTAGTTCACTGATCACGTGATTTTTTAAAACAGTATTATGTTCTTTTAAGCGAACTAAGAACTCAAAATATCTTCAATAGTTTTATGGGTTTTGTGCAATTTTATAATAAGCATTTATATGTAGAACTTTTACAGAAGAAGGGTTACTTTTTTTAACATATAAAACATATAGTTTGTTTCTATTAAGCTCTTATTAATTATGGTATTTCTTTAAATGCATGCGGAAGTCGCTGGTTATTGTATATATTGTTACATGATATTTTTCTATAGATACATTTTATATAATATAAAAAATTAAAATAAATGTGTTTTGTTTTTTTTTTACTTTTACATTTGTACACAAAACGAATAATGGCGTGGATGTAACTATATGCAACTAAACTGCCTTCAGAAAATCCATATCGTATAGTCAGCTCTAAAAGACAAAATTGTGGAACAATTAAAAGATAAGACCATTCCAATCCTCGGAAAACCATGGAGTCTGAAAAATACATATAGATACATGTATGTATAAAACAACTGATTTCGAAGCATTTGGGAGGTTGCCTATTTGTTTTTAAACAGTATCTTGTTTTTATTAAGTGGTTGTATCCGGGAACATTTTGCTGTTTGTTATAAACCTTTTCAGTTGTTTTGGTTTTGAAATAATTTCCAATAGTTGCTGGACATGATAAAGGCTGGTAGAAAATGACATTTTTGAAATGGGGTATAGGTGTTTTCAGATATATTTGAAACCTTTTTGGATAGTTCGACTTCAAGGCAAATCATCCCTGTAATGTAAATGTATGAATCATAGATACCAACATGTTTATTTAGCTGTCTCTGGTCAAGCCTCTCGGCAGAGGTTGCAGTTGTATTTCTCTATATAATGTTTTTTTTTGTCTCCTGTGTTTTACTTTTTGAGTCTTCGACCGCATCTGTCAACACTCGTTGTTTCATCGATCAAATAATTGTGCTTTTCAAGATTTTGTTATTTCAGTTTCACACGGGAAAAGGAAAAACAAAAATTAACAACAAAATAGACAAATTTTCGCTTCAAATTGTTAATTTTCTATTCTGGACGGGAATGTTCCTTTTTTGTTTCCAAATTCGTTCGCTATGCTCATGTCTGTATAGTGAAGTTTTAGATTTCAATTAATGTAATTTATAAAGTAACTGGTAAACTATTAAGTCAGGGATTTTGTTACCATGAATTATTTCATATACTTTGACTAAATTCTTTCAGATATATACAAAGATTTGGTTTGGACAACTCGTAGAACTCTTAAAAAAACGGTATACCACATCCTATTTTGACGGTAATGTAGTGAGTGTATTAAGCCCATACATTTAGATACGTTCCATGTAAACTAACTGATCCTTTGAGTAAACATATACTGATAAATTTAACACCGTGATAAGATCTCTGAATATTGTTTTTATCAGTATTAATATTGATTTTGTTTTTGATAAATTAGAACATAACTAAATATGTATTGCTTAACATTTATGAAAACTTCTGATTCTACATCCTGTCGAAGAGGTCATGCTTTTCTCAGACTATTTATTTATGTTTTACACTAAATCCATAGCATGTGTTGTGGTTGATGCTTTAATCCGGGAAAACAAACATGGTTTATTTAAAAGTTGTTATTGGCTTTGAACTAGTTTTTAGATCGGTACTATGTGTCTTTTGTTCGTATGTTATTTATCTGTTTTACTTCATGACAATCTGATGAGTTAAGCCATCTCCAACGGACTTTTACAGTTTATTCTGATGTGGTGTTATCACACCACTATCCCAGGTTAGGAGGGGTATGGGGGTTTAAGCGCTCACAAAAATGTTTAACCCGGCCACATTTTGTGTCTGTCCCAAGTCTGGAGCCTGTATGTCAGCAGTTGTCGTTGGTCGATGTCTGTCATATTTGTTTTTGTTTTGTTTATTATTTTGTCATAAATCGTGTGCCTTTAGTTATTTCTTGTGAATTGTTTCATGTTTTGTCATACAGGGGCCTTTTAAGGATGACTATGTTGTATGGATTTGAAGACCGTACGTTGATCTATAGTTGCTTGAATCTGCTTCGTTTTGACTCAAGTAGATAGCTGTTTCATTGGCAATCATACCACATCTCCTTATTCTATATCAAATGCTTCCTTAGTTTTTTTTATACCTTGACAATTATTAAAATTTGCTGTTACAAAATTTTGGAAATTATCTAAAGTTAAGTAATGTATCTCACTCATGCAAAGCTCTGATTCCTTGCCCAGCTTTGGCTATACTTTTTGGTCCTTTCTGGTTTATAGCTCTTCATATTTTTAATAAGCTTTGGATTTTCAAATATTTTGGCCTCGAGCATCACTGAAGAGACATTGATTGTCGAAATGCGCATCTGGTGCAGAAAAATTAGTACCGTTTATGTTATTACTACCACTGGGTCGATGCCTCTGCTGGTGGACTGATAGTCCCCGAGGGTATCACCAGCCCAGTAGCCAGTACTTTGGTACTGGCATAAAAATACGGATTTTGTGTTATTAAAATTTGCTGTTACAAAATTTTGGAAATTATTTAAAGTTAAGGAATGTATCTCCCTCATGCAAAGCTCTGATTCCTTGCCCAGCTTTGGCTACACTTTTGGTCCTTTCTGGTTTATAGCTCTCCATATTTTTAATAAGCTTTAGATTTTCAAATATTTTGGCCTCGAGCATCACTGAAGAGACATTGATTGTCGAAATGCGCATCTGGTGCAGAAAAGTTGGTACCGTTTATGTTATTACTACCACTGGGTCGATGCCTCTGCTGGTGGACTGATAGTCCCCGAGGGTATCACCAGCCCAGTAGCCAGTACTTTGGTACTGGCATTGATACTGGCATGAAAATACGGATTTTGTGTTATTAAAATTTGCTGTTACAAAATTTTGGAAATTATTTAAAGTTAAGGAATGTATCTCACTCATGCAAAGCTCTGATTCCTTGCCCAGCTTTGGCTATACTTTTTGGTCCTTTCTGGTTTATAGCTCTTCATATTTTTAATAAGCTTTGGATTTTCAAATATTTTGGCCTCGAGCATCACTGAAGAGACATTGATTGTCGAAATGCGCATCTGGTGCAGAAAAATTGGTACCGTTTATGTTATTAACAAATAAACAATCAGGATAGCGGTTGAAATCTCCAGGACAATACAAGACCAAAATCTCTGACAATTGGTTGACAATCACAGATGTCAAACAGCATACAACGATCACAGTAACGATTTCTTAGCAATAAGATCGAACAACTATATTGTAACTATATGATCTCTCATATATCAAGGAAGTGTTCATGTGCTACTGGAAGGATAAGAAAATCTGCATAAGACAACCGACATTATGCTTTGAATCTAAGGCCATGGCAATATAGAGCAACATCCGAAAAGAACAGGGGATATATAACAAAACAAAAAAAAACCCTAAAGGGAAAGAAATTTCAGAAATCAAAATGTTATATCATTTATTTGTACGTCCCTTGTATGGTTTTATGCTTGCTTAGGTCTGTCATAAGTAAAAACAAAACAAATACGCAACAAATTGGAAAAGAAGTAGTTATTATCACGTGACACTGAACAGTCTTGTTTGTCTTGCAGTAAATTATAAATGTCCTTGCTTCGAGTGACAGAAATAACTGATTCAAATCCTAATATGATACGGGTATTTGCTGCTTCTTTTTTAGGTGTGTACAATGATAAAGGTAATGATAAAAGTAAGAATAATGAAAGGGCAATTTATAGCCCGAATGATGTGCCCGGGTGTTATAACATGACTTCTTTCAGGCTAGTAGTATCTTATGAAACCGCACGTTAAAATCTGATTACATATTGGTATAGATAAATTGAGAAAGGAAACGGGAAATGTGTCAAAGAGACAACAACCCGACCAAAGAGCAGAAAACAGCTCAAGGCCAACAATGGGTCTTCAACACGGCGAGAAAATCTCGCACTCGGAGGCGGGCTTTAACTGGCCCCTAAATACATATATTCTGTTAAATGATTTTATTTATATATATATCTTAGCTGGACGTTTATTATCCAGCTATAATCATCAAGCAACCACATAACAGAATCAAATTTAATGCTTATGTAATAAATCAAAAAGGTATTACTAGTACTTGTTTATTCTATTAATTATGCACATAACTGAATTCCTTCAACGCACTTTGTAAATTATTTTTTCGCATTATTGCTTGATTTAATGTTAAATTGTTTAACAGTTGTTCAAACCTTTTATTTTTAACAACGGTTCTTAGAAAATGCCTTATATAATCATTTAACAATTTACACGCTTAAAAGAAATTAAATTTTGTTTATTTATACTGAGTTTAAACATAAAATTTCATCCAAGTCGGTTGGCAAAAATACGTCTGTAACGGTCATCTTGTTTTTTTTTTATTATAATGTTTTTGCAAGACCAGGTTTATTTTTTTATTTATATTATATATTGTCAAAAGTGCTAACATGCATGGGAATACAATTGAAAGAGATAAGGTTTTATGACAATACATATTACTAGATCATTTAAGAAATAATTATTGAAATAATCTTCATTTAGGAATAGTTAAAGGATCTTTTTGAAAGTGAGAAAGAGTTTTGCTGTCCGACCTTTACTGAAGTATTGAGCAACACAATGTTAATTATGTTTCAAGTCTAAATTATAGTACAGGTTATCAAATATTTAAATTATAGTACAGGTTATCAAATATTTAAATTATAGTACAGGTTATCAAATATTTAAATTATAGAACACGTATGAAGTGGAACGCACAGCAGACATAGTCATTTTGGTCTCTTGTGGACAGTTGTCTCATTGGCAATCATACCACATCTTCTTTTTTATATAGAAATAATAGATAAATTCAATGTATTAGTTTTAGAGCAAACGCAGTCCCTATTAAGTGTCATCCCATGTCTTAAATAAGGACCTATTAAGTGTCATCCCATGTCTTAAATAAGGAGATGTGGTATGATTGCCAATGAGACAAATGTCTACCAGTGTCCAAATAACTTGAAACCAACGATATGTCACTGTACGACCTTCAACAATGAGCAATATCCATACCATATATTCCAGGACAAAATGTAAAACAATAAAAAATGGAAAAACAACGGTCTGATTTATGACCAAACAATATACGTAAAACGAATAAGACAAACAGCAACCAACGATAACCATTGAATTACAGGCACGATCCTGAGTCTAGTTTTGATTACCGCTTTTTGCTACAAACTGAATAAAATTTGTTCGTTTAACTATATTTTGCTTCACAGTTCATGTAATAGTCAAACTACAAAATGTAAAAAGCTAACAAAATGTAATGAAATAAATAATGATAGATATAACAGTGTACATGTAGCGTACATCTTCTTGATATGAGGTATAATAGGTCTGCACATATCTGAAACTTGATAATTTTAACACCCCAAGGTTAAAATGAAAGACAATTCGTTCTGTAACATCCCATTCAATCCTGCCAACATCCTCGTTATCATATTGCATGGTGTATGATTCTCCTTAAGAATCAGAATCAGAACCATCTATTCTCAGGCTCTCCGATCCGACCGTAGGTCTATCATTATACATCAGTCTATTTTACAAATTGAAAGAAATAAGTGTGAGACAGTTAATCTGTTTAAAATATCTTTATTGCTTAAAAACGATTTGTTATTTTACGTGTTTATTTACTTGTGTTTGACTTATCGCCATCTCAAATCATGCACTAATTCATCCTATTGTACAACAAAATTGGTTTAAAATACAATATTTAGTTTTTGTTTCTAGGTATAAATGGTATTTGTTATGAAAATATAGAATTTTGAATGGTTTGAAATAGTCCATTTAGTTTTTGTTACATTTAGTAAATGGGTTTTGTTTCGAGAAAGACTCGTTGATAACGGCATGGCCTGTTATCTTTCTTGTCGCTAAACACATCTTTTCATGCCGCTTAGCACGTTGTTTGAGGTAGCAAAGTATGGATAAAATGATGTTAAGTGATCGTTGATAGGAGATTAAAAAGTGCTGTATCAAGTTTTAAACGAAGTCGTAAATTTGAACGTGTCAACATAGCGAAGTTATTTGAATAAAATGAAAAACGCGTTAATTTTGACAATTTAACAAATTATTAAGATAGAATTTTCCTATGTTGTTTTTATTGTTTATTATTAAACGACATTAAATAAAACCAAAAGACATCAAAGGGTAAGCACTCATTCTTTAACAAATATCGTATATACAGTGTGCCAAGCTCTAAAACGTCGAGAATTGAAAAATAATTTAACTGAAACTATCAAATTCATTATGAACACCAAATTCTCATCATAACGAAAACATAATACAATTTGTTTATTTCCTTTTAGAAATTCAATTTGCGTCTTCATATAAATACTTTGTACAAATGGATAGTCTCGGCATCATCGTCAATTAAACCTGAACCAATCGTTGCGTTAAGACAAAACCATTTCTTAATTAACTTATTGTTATCAGACCCAACAAGTACTCTGGCTCTTGCATTATGGCACACGATAATTGTCATAAGAACATTTACAAGACACTTGCAAACTTAACAGTTAGTAAACTTTTTTACATTTCATTTATAATTTGGCTGATATTAGCTAGTAAGATAAACAAACTGAAGGATGTCATTTATTAATCCCGTAACTTACGGTTTTATGAATTGATAATTGGTCGATACTTATTTTGCAGAAGAGGGACAACAGCCTCGGTGTTATCTTAACGGTCACTTCCTCTTTGATTTTTTACAGAACTGTCCGTAATGATTTTCTGATGCTCATTCCCCATTTTTCTGCTCAAAACGAAGATTTTAATTGTGCCAATGTTGAACCCCTAGTTGTAAATAGATAAGCATGATTAAGAAGGGGAATAAAAAGATCAACGTTAACCCTAACTATTCCAGGACTGAAGTTCTTCTTCCTCATATAATCAGTTTCTTATATATCTGAAACTTGTAGATAGTTGATAGATATATACATATATATATATATATATATATATATATATATATATATATATAAGACCTAAATTAACATTTTATTTCTACATCTTCTAATACAGCTTGAGTATTCTGACTTTTTTGTCTGAATATACTTGTTAAAAGTGCCATATCTGAAATTTTTACAAATCACGGAACGACGTTTAATCAAAATTTAATTATGACCAAGAGATATTGTTTTATTGATATCAAAGTAATAGGTACCTTAATATAAAAGTAAGACTATTTAAAAGGACTTAAATATAAAACGACAATCAAATTATAACATAATGTTCTTCGTTCGGTAATTATAATTTTTTGCTGCATGTTAGAAATAATAAATATACCCATACTATAAATCACACGAGCATATATACAAACAATTGTCATTGATATGAACATATTCGCTTAATACAAAGAAAAGTAGATGTTATTGTCAAATATATAAATCCATGGATTAAGAGGACTACAGTGTGGTTATCTAGTCCTCTATCTTTCTACAGTCAAACCGTGCTGAAAGTAGACATCCGTTTTATTAAAAAAATGTAAAACTAAGTATTTAGCCACCTTTGAAAGGAATGTATAGGTCAAGCCATGTGTCCCGTTTGCAATACTTGTTAAGTGATTGTATGTGACTATTATGATATAAAGTTTATGTCCCAATAAAAAGTACATTTTTTATTAGTCGTAACTCTTTATACGCCTACCAACCCACTTTGCACAGTCTATGTTTAATTTGTTCTCGTTCTGAATATGTATGCTAGTCAATCAATCAATCAATCAATCAATCAATCAATCAATCAATCAATCAATCAATCAACCAATCAATCAACTTAATGAACAGCTTCTTCTTTTACAATTATCTCTTTCTTTTAAACAGGAAACGTACAATAATACTCAATTAGCAAATACAATAGCGGCATATTTTACATACCACCAAGAAAAGTATAGCTGTTCTTATCAATTTTACTATCAGTTAAGGAGAATGATGTTACTATCCATACATAAAACAACAGAAAGCTGAAACTTTACTTCAATAAGGGATATTTGTCGGTTGGTTGACGAACAACACCCCATCATTTAACGACAATTATCGCCTATTCTAAACAATGATAAGAGTAACGATCTGACGCCAATCCATACCCTATGTTTGGGCTCATTCTTATGTTTTTGTTCGTACTTATTCGTTCAAATAGAGATATTTTGTTGCGGTAGAAACGCAACATTGTTTATATTTTCTTTGATACCATCGAAAAGAATATTTTACATAGATAGTTCCATTTGAGGCAACACTTCAAAGATAAAAATGTTTTTTTTTCTTTCAAATATACAATTCACTGTGTTATTTCCTAAAATACTTTTAAAGAATTCACTTTATGCCTTTATTAATATATTTTAAATAATTAGAACACAGATCCAAATAAATTTAATATAAAATTTTAAAATCCGTTTAATATATTATAATTCACCTTAATCAATTTATATTGTTTTATCGTACTTATAGCCTTGCTTTTCCTATTTTTGGAAGTAGGAAATGACCTAAAGGATTCTACCATATATGTCCAATTCACTGTTAAAATTGTGTTGCGATTGGCCGTCTACGATATATTACTTAAATAGGTAATCTATCCAAGTAACTTTATGATCTTTATATGTGACGATATCAAGAGGATGAAAATAGCACAGCTTTGTAACTTTGAATTTTTTTTTTTTTTAAGTTGGTCAAACGACCTGTGAGTTCTTAAAATATAAGGAATTATTGAGTTTTCGTAGAAATTATCTTCATTTTATCAACTGGTATGTAAAATCGTAAAGATAGTGTATAAACTATTATCAATCGACATTATTTCCCCATTCTCTATGGTTATTTATTCCGTAAATTTTAAGGTGAATTTACTAAAAATGTCTTTTAAATTAAACAATCACAGTGAGCATCAAAACAGTGCTATGTTTGATATAATTGAAGTTGAACATATTTATATTGATATCAAGATTTAAAAGTCGCGCAGTCTATTATAGCAAGCTTAAATACCAGCAGGTGTAAATAGAAAAAAAAAGTGAAGTTAAAATGCTGACAATTATACATAATATTTAAAAGAATAAGCAACATATTTGTTGATTTTGCGGGCTGGAAGCCCTGCCGATATTTCTAACTATACACTAAAGGCAGGTTTATTTTCAAAAGAGCTGGGTTGGGACAATGGACAGGGAAATTTGAATGCCACTGAAAATGAAAATAAGAATAGTGTCATTTTAACCAGCCACCTTATTGCCTCATATACTTTGAATCGGATTTAATATTCTTCATTCCAAACGGACGGATTTTTTAAATACACAGCCAATAATATTATAATATCCAATTGTTTAATTAACCAGAAGAAAATAACAATTAATAAAAAAAAATCAAACTTCAGTTAGCGCAAATGCAACTACATAATTATAAAAATGATTTATTCGTTGTTGCAGTAAGCAACAATGTGGAACATTTTTGCGTGTTGATTACATTCATACGGGTAACTTCACTTGCCAAAAAGTCTAATACATTGCATTATAACTGATCGTATCTGCTTATTATTGCGTTTAAGTACTAAATGCACAAATCTGACCATAGCACTTAAAACACCCTGGTTCAGTTTCCTTGGAAAGTTGTTGATTATTATCAATTGTATTCAAATGTCAAATTCTTGCAGATTTTACTTTCAAAAGTAAATAATGTATTTTTCTTTATTCCATACGCCACATATCTGAGTTTACAGATCTCTTATACCATTTATGTGTGGTCGGGGTCACCATTTTCTTCAGAAAGGAACGATATTGCAAATTTATCATCCGATTAAATTTTATGTGAGATAACGCGATAATTATTAGAATATTAAAATCTTTGTTGATTTGATGATTAAATACATTGATAGACAGTTAGAACATCAGATTAAAATGTTTTCGTTTTGAATAATGACAGGATTTCTCTAACGATAATGTGTCATAAACAGAATCTAGTTTTTATTCCATGTAATTACAGCCTAGTATTGCTGACACATTGAATCTGATAGGTATCTCAACTCTACTATGAAGACATATCAAATTTTAAAAGCCAGTAATTTGTTGATCATAAAAATTTAACTTTTACAACAAAAGATATGTCTATCATTTAAATGCAGGTAATGAAAGTTAAATAAAAATGATATTAAACATGTTTGAATACATCAAAGATAAAAATCTAAAAAATCTTTATTGATGTTTTATGAAATTGTTCATGGTCCAACATGGTGCTGATATTTGCTATTTGACTATTTATTTTAATAAAAATAATAATAAATCACTTAACAGTCATATGTAGACAAGCATTGGACATCCCGGTTCCACGGGTCTCCAAAAATCTAGACCATGTGTTGATGTGCTCATAAAAAACATTGCAACGGGATGTCCAATGCTTGTCTACATATGACTGTTTAGTGATTTATTATCATATTTATTGAATATTGGCTCAAATGAATATAAAACACATAAGTAACGAGATCTGGTTATATGTTGCCCCTAATAGAAAAACCAAAGGATATTGAGTATCCAACCATGACACAAAATCAATACATGCACAGCAAAAAACACACAAATGCAAAGGAACCTAATATTTGTCTTTGTCTGCAGTGTCAAATATTTTTTTCGTATACTTGTCATTACATTTTTTCGTTTGCTTATAACGCCAAATAAAGAATATTGAGATGCAACAATCTAACTATTTCCATACACCTTATCGTTATTTATTCCATTCCGGAAAAAAACCCCAATCATTTAGACAACTTCCTGTTTGGGTCAAATATCGCAAAAAACAAAGGTCATCAGCAATGAGCTGAGCGAGGAAAAAGTTTGGAAAGTGAACATTTTAAAATTTTGATAATTTATGAAGCAATTTTTCAAAAAGACAAATTAAAGTCATTAAAAATGCTTTGTTTGGTGTGTTTACGATGGTTTAAAAATGTCTTTATAAAAAGTTTTATGCACAATATATTGTTTAAACAAGGCCCCAGATAGCTTCAACTGGTTTGAAAAAGTTGTGTTATTTTAGAACTAACCCGGATTGGCATAAATAGCGACAAGGTGTATTCTAAACGACACGATCGAGTATATTAAGTGACATATTACATGTTCATAAAGGAAAATTACTTTTAGTGGGGCGGTTATCGTTTGCGTTGGTTTCAAAAAGGACGACATGCGTTCCTATATTTTAATAACATACATTAGTTTTGCGATTTTATGTCTATTTAGGCTAATTTTTCAAGTCAGGATTATGCCATTTGTTTTTCATATGTTCCGTTTGTTGATATAGTCGAGTGTTTGATTTGACAGGATTTATGGACTTCACCCTTATAGAATTTACCTTGGAGTTATTTTTGTTAATACTTTTTTATTCCCTGAAAATAATTTTCGAGGGGTTTATTTTTACAGCAACATCAGATCACAAAAATAAATCATGTTACTGTCTCATTGAAACTTTAGTTATTCAACTGTTAATTCTATTCATACTCACCAGTAAAAACCAAAATCTTACTTTTTATGTCCTAAAAATTTATAATCGTCCTGAATATGTACGAAATATTAACCACTGGACGATAAGCAATCAACAACCAACCGAAATCGTAAACATTTATCAATTTATGTTTAAATCAGGGGATATTATTCAATTAGATACTTATTATTATTAAAGACACTATATTGTCAGTCTTGTCCACGTGTAGTAGGTAGGTTGATATCTTGATGTCTGATCTTCAGATATGTTAGTCTATCTTTAAGTAATGTCGCTGTACTTCCGTTTCCGTTCAACGCATCTCCAATCTGCAGCATACTGAAGTTGTACCTCAGGTATGTACCTCTCGCTGCAGAAGTAGTTCTATGGGATGGAAAATTTTAGGATGACTGTGGCGCTTAAATGTAATTATTGATCTTGGAATACCCGCCATCTAGAATGTTGGTAGTCATTGATCCTTCTGTTCTATTGAGGTACCACAAATGTCGCTTACCTCCCTGTTAATACTCATTAACATACTCACCTTCCTGTTAATACTCATTAACATACTTACCTTCCTGTTAATACTCATTAACATACTCACCTGAGTGCACCGACCCGGTGTCCTTATGGAAGCGTTCTTTTCTCGCGTGAGGGAAGAAGTGGGTGTAATCCCAAGCAGGGTGAATCCAACGACTTGAACCGAAAATAACACGTTATAGACTTTGTTGTGTATCAATACCTAAAAAGTAAAATCACAAAAATACTGAACTCCGAGGAAAATTCAAAAAGGAAAATCCCCAATCAAATGGCAAAATAAAAAAAAAAAAAAACACATCAAACGAATGGATAACAACTGTCATATTCCTGACTTGGTACAGGCATTTTCTTATGTAGAAAATGGTGGATTGAACCTGGTTTTATAGCTAGCTAAACCTCTCACTTGTATGACAGTCGCATCAAATTCCATTATATTGACAACGATGCGTGTATAGCCGGGTAAAATAGCGTTCCGGCTCAATGGAAATCACGAAGGAATATTTCGCTCCTTAAACTTTTATTTTAGCAGTCCGGCAAAGCAGAAAAACAAACTCCAAACTAAATGTAAAGTAGCATACAAACAATAACAATATATATAAGCACAAGCAATTAAAGGACTAAGAAGATTAACATATGCCAAATAGAAATAACAATAGATTAGAAGAGTAATTAATGTCCGACACGTATAAATAAATTATTGTCTAAACTGTTACAGAGAATAAATAATTAAATGAATAGAGTAAATGAATTTAAGTCCTTTGTCCAAGATTATGACACATTAATCCGTGTAAAACACTTATGCCTAAATTTACGACAAAGTTCAGAATAATAAAATAGATGCAAAACAAGAATATACATTAAAACAATTGAATTCATAAAATGTTGTTTAAAAACTAATTTCATTGATCAGTCCAAATTGTCCGGTCATACGTGAACAAAACAAACAGACACAATAGGTAAAAATGTCAAAAATGGGGGTACAGCAGTCAACATTGTGTTATCATCTTAATCTCTATAAAACAATCAAATGTAACGAAGAAGCACAAAAAGGCATACATTAAATTTAACATCCTCATTTTTCTTATATTTTACGATTGATATTTACTGCTTCATCGCTGAATATGTGGCATTTCGGAGTAAGAGCAAAAACTGGTCGGCTCGGAGTCAAAATAATTTATCCTGGTAGGGTGAAATGTCTTCCTGCAAACTATTACCTTTTAGCACTTATCACATAAACAAATTATCGTCCTGACTTGCATATAATATTTGAAACTGGACGTAAAAATAAATCCATCTACATCATCATCATCATATTGTCATCATCCTCACCGTCAGCGTCATGATCATCATCAGTAACATAGTCAGTCAACTTGCCATCATCGATGTATAGATTGGCGTTTTCTACATTTGTTGCATATCTTCTATTGCGAGAAATCAGACGTACTCGGCTTCTCCAACATGTACTATCAGTACATCGTACCAGTAAATGAATGACTGCGTTGTTGCTGTATGATGTTTGAAAGCCGTACTCTTGTGTCTTTCTCCAGACATTTGCATTTTGGAGTAGGGGGAGAAGCATCCCTTCTTGTTGTTTCTGGGTTTTTTTTTTAGTTATATTTAAAAAAAAAAAAAAAACAGCAATTGCAATTTGATTTATTTGTTATCATTTCAGTTTTTATTTCAGAAAAAAATCTTAATTATTAGTTACGAAATAATTTTTAAAGTTAAAATGTTAAGATTTTATACGATTTTCATAACTATTCAATTGTAATTTATTTAATCTCTTTTGTTTTAACTTAAACTTTCATTTATGAAAAAATGAAAATTTTAAGTACATAATAATTTTCAACTTTTTAAGTTTGAAGTGATGGGGGTTTATACTTTTTTCCTATAAAAACTAAAGGTTTTACTTTAACACCACCTATTCTCTAAAACAACATTTATTTAATTTATTTTGTTGGCATATCTTTTATAAAATGTAGGAATTCCTAGTCGACACGTAAATAACCTTTATATTATCTTTTGTGACATTTGTAGTGTATACATGGTCTTTGAAATATTTTCTTAACACATAGCAATAACACGATAGTAATATTTTAAATTTTGTCACCCGCCAATACACATCGAATACATAAGAATATACACTGAGCATTATTAACTCCAAACGAAATAAGTGTTTCAAGATTAAATGTTATTTGGGTTAGCTTGAAATTTAAGTTTTGAATTTTTCATCGATTGTTTTTTTTTTTTTTTAATAACCCTCGTTTCAAGTTTCATAATTAATGTTAAAATGTATTATAATACTGATTCTCAGGCTAGCATTACAGACGTTGACCTATCTTGTCTTTAAATATGGTGTCTATTCACATCAAACAATAGTATCATACACCAAAAACGTTTAATAACAATTATTCAAACGTTTAAGAATGTTTTGTTGTTTAAACGCCCGAATAATATATCCAATTCATCAGACAGTTCATATCAACACCTATAGATAGATGAACATTTACCATAAAAACCTCGTCAAGTGTATCATCGCGAGCTATCACGTTATATCTAATGGTTCTTCTGTCTAGGTAGGCTGTTCTCTACAGCATTGTTCTTACTCATTGCCTTTCCAAAATATGATTTATGTAAATATTCAAACTTTGATTATACTTTGTTCTCTTTTGGAGGGAATTTTAGATAGTTTTTTTTATATAACTGTTTTAATTCTTTTTGGAAGGTATTTTATAGTTGATGTTTTGCCTATTCTGGCTTGATATCCATTGAACAATTTGTGATGTTCACCGTTTACTTTTAAGTGATGATATAAGAAGCAGTGTAAGTGAGAGTTAACAAGTTGCGCGAGAGAGCAACAGCACTGGATGCAAACCCGCTGTGACATGTTATACCAAAGAATTTAAAAAAAAATATTGATTTTTTTTTATGAAGCTATATCATATACGATACGGAAGGCCGCTTTAATCCCGTTTAAAAAAGACTTCAAGTCTACTGTTGTTCAAACAGAATCTAGATTCTTGAGGAAAAAGCGATGAAGTTTTTACATACGTTAAAGATCAAGGGTTACCTATATATGTCTCCTGCTTATTAAATTAAAGTCCAGAAACGATCAAGTTATTGAAGAAAGAAGACTTATTCTTACTAACCATGTTGTACTTGTATCCTCGATGAAATAATGACCAGAGTATATCGTGAGAATGCAACAGTCAGATATTCAAAGAGTAGGAATTCAGCCCCATTTTATAAAATTTCATATACATGGCATAACATGTGTAAACAAATTGATAATTTTAATGCTTGTTTACTTCTCATATATGGAAGAACATAAACTCACCATAGATAATAAGTACCAGGATTGAATTTTTTTACGCCAGGCGCGCCTTTTGTCTACAAAAGACTCATCAGTGACGCTCGAATCCAAAAAGTTAAAAAGGCATAATAAAGTTCGAAGTTGAAGAGCATTGAGGACCCAAAATTTCTAAAAGTTTTGCCAAATACAGCTAGGGTAATATATTTTTGGGTAGAAAATCCTTTGTATTTCAAATAGTTATATAAAAATAAAACAGTTTAGAATGGTTATTCACAAAGTATCTCAATGTTAGGGTTTATTGTTAACAAGTTAAATATTGAAGCTGTATAAAAAGATATAAACACAATATACATGGAACAAATATTTCTTTCAAACATCTATTAGCACTTTAAGAGCATAGTCAGGATCAGTAGGGGCCATTAAATTGATAAGGTGCGAATTTGTGAACTACTGATAACCGACCAGTAGCCAAATCAGATATCAAATTTTAGAATTGTTCAAACAATTTGGTCCAGAACATTGTTGAGATGATAGATCACAAATTATATAGCTGTTGATAGGTCTAATCAAAATGCCGAATAATTGATCTTAAAGAAACAAAAGAAGGACTTAAGTTGGCCGTGTAAACGCTCTTTGCCTGACAATAGGCGTGCCAAAGAGGATAGATTAATACCTGGTTGGCAATCAACACCTTGGGTTAAATGATTAAACTACTTATCTTAATAATCAAATTAAATGTAGAAAGACCTTGGTTGATTTCTATCTTCTGCTGTTTAATAACAGTTTTGCAGGTCATTTATTAAAATATATTGACACGATATATCAGAACAATTCCAAACAAAAAAACTTTGACACAACACGAAAACTATTATTATATTGTATTTATACGTAATTACTGCTAGATTATAACTGATAAATGAAAAAAATATGCATTATAGATATTGAAAACTAACTCATTTCAATATTTTCACACGGAAATTAATAAATTAATGGTTGTAAATTTGAATTAAATGGTTAGGTTTATACACCTTCACGTCGCTGAGTGCATAACATAAATCATTTCATTTTAAAAAAATGAAAGGAAAATAACATTATTCTGATTGCAGATAATTTGAATCAGCGAACAAAGTTAAAATTTTATTTCATGAGAATGTATACATTAATGTCCGTACATATAGGTGTAACAGTCAAGCGGAACGATACACAAAAAAAAACAAATATGGTTTCATTTTCTATTCCACATGTCTATAGACATGTCTATAGTTACTCGGTACTGATATAAACATTATTTAGAAACTAAGGTTCAAACTCGATTAGGCAGAGTTTACCTTAGAAGAATTTAGGTATTCTTTTTAGGTCCATTTTCGTCATATAGATCCTTACGTTTCTGCGTATTTATACATTGCTTATGACCATACATTCATTACAACGTTAAAGTGTTATTTCTATTTACTAGCATTGGGTAACTTTGGGTTGATACCACTGGTGGTAGACTTATAGTCACTGTGGGTATCATCAGCTCAGTAGGCTGTGCTTCGGTACTGGCATTATTTATGACACATTTTTCCTCAAATTTACCGTTGAAAAGAAATCATTAAGCAACTTTTGGTCATATAGCACCTTGTACTTCCTGGCTTTTAAATGTTTGAGTCTATCGTTCCTGATAAAGGTACCTCCAGAAAAGTGCTTTGGACGCACGAGATTTAACAAGTATTATAATTTTCATTCTTTAAAATGTATATTCACACAAACTTTGTAGCTGTATCTAAATAGAACATATAAAGATAATTTATAGTTTTAAAGTTTTTCTGTGACCATCATACATTTACTTGGAGATTCATCGTAATCTGTATGATGTTGAATTTGGGCGTGCTTGTTGTGAAAAATCTTTTTCTACTAAGTTGCTTTCGGTTTTGAGGGCCTATTAGTGTATCACGAACATATCTTCCAAACATTTGGTTTCAATCGTACCTTACGATAGTTATTAAAACCGTGTCGTACTCACATGAATTTGTGGCATTCCTTTATATTGTCAATCATAAACATATTTTGGTTGTATGCCTTTTGAAATAAGTGATATATACCTGAGTTAGCTTATTTTTTGTTTGAGAAAGAGAGGACATCGTATCACTTCAAATATTTGCGACTGACATGCAGTTGACATTAAAAAAGTAAGTAACACACAAACACATAAATCTTGTGAGTGCCTTTTGATTGAATATATATGGTCTTTTAGATTTGAAAAATTTGAGAGCAGAAAAGTCAAATGTGTCATATCACAGCAATTTTGTTTTAAAACGCATCATTTTAATCTTCCCTTGATCTATGTATAATTGATATATATCATTTCAATTGCAAAATATATTCTAACTCATTTGTAATCCGATTTTAAGATCACCTTCATCTTTATTTCCAGAATTATTCGCAATCTCTTGTGTGTTATGCAGCTTTTCTTGACCCTATATAGTTCCTGTGTAATTCGGCTTTCAAAACATTTCCAAATATATCGATTGTGAAGTTTGAACTAAATGTACAAAATAAGAAAATGATCACCAGATGATACAAATTATTCGAATCCTTGATGATTTCATTATATTAACATAATGTTGACTATTGTACCTCAATTGTTGACATTTTTACTTATTATGTCTGTTTGTTTTGCTCACACATTGTTCTCAATATAATGGAATTATATGCAACTGTCATAAAAGTGAGAGGTTTAGCTAGCTTTAAAACCAGGTTTAATCCACTTTTTCCTACGTAAGGAAATGCCTGTACCAAGTCAGGAATATGACAGTTGTTTTCCATTCTTTTGATGTGTTTGAGCTTTTGATTTTGCCATTTGATAAAGGACTTGCCGTTTTGAATTTCCTTGGAGTTCGGTATTTTTGTTATTTTACTTTTTTTCATAAAGATCGGATAATAAATGAGTTGATATCCTTGTCCTTTGGTCTCTGATGGACATAATTGTCAATCATACAACATTGTTTTTTTATAAAAATATTTCTTTTAAACTGTACGAGTTTGTTTAAAATTCAAGGGGAAGTATTGAAAACGATACCCTTTTTCCCATGCTGATCCTATATGTTAGTAAATTGATTGACCCTATGGATACCATTAGCATGCCAACAATTATGTTATATTGAAAATATACATTATACTATTTAATAATCTTTTTTTTTCAAATCTTTCTGTACTTAAACGTTATTTAATGGATTGGTTCAATACGTGCCACATACAATTTAGTATCTGTCCCACGTACTTATACTCGCAAACGTTTAGTCAAATTATTACCGTTAAAATACATTTTAACCTTTTAGTATCAGCGGCTGTGAAGAACTTGTTGGCTATGAAAGAAATCAGAAAATTTTATCAAGTGTGAACTGAATTAATAGGATCTTTAGCTCGGGTGCACTACATTAGAAAATTGTTTCCTTTTGTATTTCCAAATATTACCATTGTTGTTTAATTGTTCGTGTCAGTGGCAAAGGTAAAACGTATAAAGTTAATGAAAGCTATCATATCTCGATCAGTACGACACTATCATCATAATCTTATATACCCTGTCGCTTGTAGTAATTGCTCCTAATTGCTCCGAATTCATTTAGGGTTAGGAGTCACAACTGACGCCAAAATAAAGCAGCTTGAATGGAGTTTAACATATATTTAAGATTCCGCGGTTTAGTAAATTAATAGTTTAACCACCAACTGCCATAATTATACTAGGGGCTAATAAGGTGTATTTTAGATTCTTTGTTTGCATATAAATTTCACTGATGAAGGACTTTCTTTTACATTGTTAGTTCGCATTACAAACACTTTGCTTTTTATTATTGTTTACCTTTACTTAACTTGTTATTGTTTTAGTGTTTTCCTTCATTGTCTAAATTTCTGATGCAATCTTAATGATATTCGTTTCACTGTCCTTATATTATTTACATTTTCAAATAAAATTGTGCTAGAAGATAATTCTAATTTGTCGACTGCGGAAGCAGCTCTATATATTTTGACATATCTCAATTGAAACCAATTGGTTAGCCAATAGTCAATATCGGAGTCGTAACTCACGAGAGACACACTTTTGTGAGCTTAGATCTTAATACACAAGCAAAGTGGATGACGATTTCCCAGACAACATACCGTGTCACTGTTCTTTTGGAATGGGAAAAATTCCCTCAGGGTTTTTTGCTGTTTGATTTTATATTCAACATGGATTGTTAAGTGTAAAATGAAAGACATTTCATGCGCACGTTAAATGCAAAGAAAACAACTGTCAATGGTATCTCATGTCAGCTCATGGGCGTTAAAGCATATACAGAAGTAATATCCCCATAAGCATCTATCTTTGCATAGGCATGAACTACTTTTCATTCGTTTGATGTGTTTGAGCGTTTGATTTGGCCAATTGTTAAGGGACTTTCCGTTTTGAATTTTCCTTGGAGTTCGGTATTTTTGTTGTTTTTTTTTTTTTCCAAGGTGACATTTGTCAAAAAAAACTCAACCCTTCAGTAGTTCATCTCAAGCTTTAGCAAGTTCATAATCTTCATACACAAATCTAAAGACCCTCTATTTGAAAAAAAAATAAATAACATTGTTTTTGTAACGAAAATATCAGGCAATTGAGAATTGGTTCAGATGCTATCAAATAAGGGGATGATTAATTGTTCGGCTACCAAGTCTATACAAAAAAAAAAAAAATACCAAAACGAAAACCTTGTGATCCCACGAGCACCACTGATCAATGGGTAGACGCGCGTCTGGTCTAACAAATTATAAGCCTGGTATCATTGATGAGTATTTACGGGAAAAACCATAAAAATCGACTCCTCCTCCTGGGTGCAAACTGTGGTTGGATTAAATACCAAATAGCCTGACTTGCCCTGGTGCAAACTGTGGTTGGAATAAATACCAAATAGCCTGACTTGCCCTGGTGCAAACTGTGGTTGGAATAAATACCAAATAGCCTGACTTGCCCTGGTGCAAACTGTGGTTGGAATAAATACCAAATAGCCTGACTTGCCCTGGGTGCAAACTGTGGTTGGAATAAATACCAAATAGCCTGACTTGCCCTGGGTGCAAACTGTGGTTGGAATAAATACCAAATAGCCTGACTTGCCCTGGGTGCAAACTGTGGTTGGAATAAATACCAAATAGCCTGACTTGCCCTGGGTGCAAACTGTGGTTGGAATAAATACCAAATAGCCTGACTTGCCCTGGGTGCAAACTGTGGTTGGATTAAATACCAAATAGCCTGACTTGCCCTGGGTGCAAACTGTGGTTGGAATAAATAAGAGGCAACAGTAGTTTACCGGTGTTTATAGATACAAGTATAGGTAAACAAAAACTTGGGGAATTGCATGAACTCAGGAATAGCGAAATCGGCTGCGTCGACAGATAAGCGTTTACTTATATGCTTGCATCACCTGCACACAATGATAATGAAATTGCAAAAGAGGAAACAGGGCATCAGGAAATATTTAAATATTTTTATCATGACAGTGGTTGTTTCATTATTTCACATCTATAATATGAAAAATTAGCGGAACTGTTTTGGGTGAGAAAATTGAGCAGATGGAACCTTCACTATTTTGTTTGGAAAATGAGGTGGTGGCGGAAGAGTGGAGGTTGGGGTGGGGGTTGTGGTACAGTGATACTCAAGTTGACTTATTAAATCTCAAAGTAGTTACTCATGAGTGCAAATTTTGCAACAGTTATACTTAAATGTGGACATTATATTTGTAGGCTTTACACAATGATAAGATAATGTAAGTTTTAAATATGTAGTTAATTTAGTCTGAATAAAAAGTTCCATCTTCAAACAGCTAGGTTCATCTTATTGCTTAGCAGTTGTTTCGCCACAAGGAAATAGAAAATAATACACCATTTTTAAATATATTTATAGAATTTGATTATCACGTTTACAGCTTTAATATGTGTAACACCATTTCTTTAAAATAGAATAACGTTAATATTGCATGAAAAATAGATAAATGCTTAGCTTGTTGTTTTGTCATCAAATAGTCCGTTTCTATGTATGTTGGCGTTTGTTTTTGTGGTAGTTCAGTGTTTTTGTTGTTCCGTTGTTTTCCTCTTATAGTTGATGTGTTTACCTCGGTTTTGGTTTGTGACCCGGATTTGTTTCAGTAAATCGATTTATGACTATTGAACAGCGATATACTACTGTTGCCTTTATTTGTCCCGTAGGATACAGTTGATAAATAACAAATTTGAAAAAAGATGCATTTTTAATGTTGTTTCCGGTAGATGAAAACTGAGACAATGTAAAATATTCAATATTGCAATATACAATGTAATTGATTTAAATGATTTTCAAAATAATTAAGAAAACTGAACACTACCATTTGCTGGTTTTAAATACAGCATACGAACTCTAAAAACAATCCTTTGAAGATTTATTGTATTTAAATTGGTCATTGCACTTCCTAGGTTTTAAATTAATTTTTCCAGATTTGTTTTCGACTGTTCAATGCTGGCGTCTTGCTCACCCGAAAAATTTCGAAACAATGTTTTCACACCAGAGTGCTGTTATACAAGATGACATTTAATTTGAATTTTCAATAATTTTCCTTTGTTTTAAAAAATGATTTTTGGAAGTTCTTGCTTGAAAATTCTCACACTGTCTCAAAGTTGGTCTGTTTACATGTTCTGCTTAGTCTTCTGGTCGTTCATTACATTTTTTAACAGAAATGTTTTGATCTCTATTCTTTCTCTCGGCTTGTTCTTTGCAGTTCATTTTTTTTATTCCGTCAAGCTTATTTTTTCAGTTTGATTTATTTTCCAACTTTGATTTGTTTATTAATTCCTGCACACGCTGTTTAGGGGTGACTAAATCATTCACCAGACAATTTTTATTGACTTTATATACTATGTGTGTCTCTAAATACATCTGGTCTATATTTAACCTGACTTTATTTACTGTGTGTGCCTTTAAAACATCTGGTCTATATTTAATCTGACTTTATATACTGTGTGTCTCTAAATACATCTGGTCTATATTTAACCTGACTTTATATACTGTGTGTGTCTCTAAATACATCTGGTCTATATTTAACCTGACTTTATATATCTAAATACATCTGGTCTATATTTAACCTGACTTTATATACTGTGTGTGCCTCTAAATACATCTGGTCTATATTTAACCTGACTTTATATACTGTGTGTGCCTCTAAATACATCTGGTCTATATTTAACCTGACATTATATATGTGTGTCTCTAAATACATCTGGTCTATATTTAACCTGACTTTATATATGTGTGTGCCTCTAAATACATCTGGTCTATATTTAACCTGACTTTATATACTGTGTGTGCCTCTAAATACATCTGGTCTATATTTAACCAAACAATCCAAATAGCTAACAATCTGATAGCTTATTATGTATGTGATAAGTAAACTTATTACCTATTCTGATAGCTTATTATGTATGTGGTAAGTAAACTTATTATCTATTCTGATAGCTTATTATGTATGTGGTAAGTAAACTTATTATCTATTCTGATAGCTTATTATGTATGTGGTAAGTAAACTTATTATCTATTCTGATAGCTTATTATGTATGTGGTAAGTAAACTTATTATCTATTCTGATAGCTTATTATGTATGTGGTAAGTAAACTTATTAACAATCTATTCCGATAGCTTATTATGTATGTGGTAAGTAAACTTATTAACAATCTATTCTGATAGTTTATTATGTATGGGGTAAGTAAACTTATTAACAATCTATTCTGATAGCTTATTATGTATGTGGTAAGTAAACTTATTATCTATTCTGATAGCTTATTATGTATGTGGTAAGTAAACTTATTAACAATCTATTCTGATAGCGTATTATGTATGTGGTAAGTAAACTTATTAACAATCTATTCTGATAGCTTATTATGTATGTGGTAAGTAAACTTATTATCTATTCTGATAGCTTAATATGTATGTGGTATGTAAACTTATTAACAATCTATTATGATAGCTTATTATGTATGTGGTAAGTAAACTTATTAACAATCTTGGTGAATATATTGTTGAAGCATATGTTTTCTTCGGAACAATCTTATTCTTATATTCTACATTATATCGATATTTGTCGTCGCTTTTTCATACAGTGTAAACATTTATAGACATATTTCACAAACGTTTAATTGATTGTACCTCTAGAAATATTAATGCCACATATATCTTTATTTTTTCAGATTCATTTCAACGAGTTACACAACAGAATTGTAATTTCTACATTTATCATTTTTGCGATATTACTGTTCAAAGAGTTGCTTGTGCAATGTTATCTTTAATCAAGTTTTAGTTAAAAGACTTTAATTACTCTTACAATACTTAAACTACTGTTATTTTACAGATCGGATTTTGCAACATATGTTTTCTCTTCTTTTTTGTTTGTTTAGTAAACAGTATAACTTAGATTTTTCATTTTTGTTTGTGGTTTATTTTACTTTTTTCTTTCTAATTTTGTGTATGTTTCATATATTTCTTATTTTGTATTTGTCTAATTTTTTTCATGTATATATTTTATTTTTGGAGCCGTTTGACCAGAATAAGAACTTGAAATCATATGTCGCACTTATAACAATAGTTAACAGATGCAATTTAGAAAGTGGAATAAGTAGATAAAGCCCTTTCCGTCAGTGCGAATAAAACATTTAGTACATAAACTAATATAGCACTTTAAACATTTGTAAACAATGTACACAATTTTTATTTTTGATTTTAACTAAAACGTATATATCAGTTTTTCTCGTTTGGTTTTTGAGTTAAAATAATCAACTGTATCTAAGGAATCTTTAACCCGATAAAGTAGAAAATTAAAGATTACCAAATAATCCAAAATACATGCACTCTAGAGAGCTGCAATAACACTATACACTAAAACAATAAACGCCCTACATCTCCGAGGGGGGATAAAACCTTGGTGGGGACACACTTAAGATAAAATATATCTTTCTATTAAGCTAATGCCGAATAATTGGAACATCATCAGCAGTGGTATTGGTTGTAGTACAAACATAGTCGAATAGAAGTAAAACAGATGGGTATCTTCTTCCAAAATTAAAATTTCTTTCGAAATTCCTTTCGGCGAATGATTTTCAGAGGAAGAAACAGATAATATAACAAGTTTCTAAGAAACGTTTCGAACCAAATAGAAAAGTCATTTTACACTAACCCTGAACTATTCTGTCACATAATCTTACGGAAGGGATTTAAACAACATTTATAAACATTATTGTCATAGCATACGTTAAAGTTTCGGATTGGTAAATTTCCCTGTATCATATTGATTATCAAAGTTAGATTTTTAGGAGAAAAAAATTCCATGTTTGTTAGGACAATAAGGGTATTCGACATCAACGTTGATCAAGTGCTATTTCGTTGATTTGAGCAATAATTGGAAACCACGCCTATAAGCAACCTATTCGCTTGTTTGATATTCCCTACATATTCATTACTGCGCTCAATGAGGCAATACTTAAGATGATAAAGATAACTTTATCTCAGAAATCAATGCCAAGTTGTCGCCAAATTTGTTTCGAGTTTTATGATATCAATAGCGACAACGGTAGTTTTACAACTATTTGAAAACCATGTCTTCAAAACACTGTATAAATATTGAAATTAAATGGAAAAATAACAATCTTAACTGATTTGACAATTAAAACTATTGATGTAGATTGATTAAGTAGATGAATGACATTTCTAAAGCAGGATTTGCAGACATTGTTGTATGATTATCAGTAAATGATTAGCACGAGCGATCTCGACATCTTATTCTCCTGAATTGATAATAATTTATAAGTGACTGAGACAAGCGTACAGGCCAGAACATTTCGAATTTGCATCTACAACAATAATTTTATACGAATCAAAGCGTATCATATGAAAATAATAACCAGATCCTAAAATAGATAATTTCCCGAAAGTACTGCATTTTGTAGTTGATGGACTTTATATATAAGTGATAATACTTTTCTATTGAAAGTAGCTATACTTTGTCAGAAACGTTCAAGTAATATATCTTTTATTCCATTAGTTAAAGGTATATTTGTCAACGGTCAAAAATTATTATGCTTAATTGTTTCAGATAATTTTATCAAAACTTATATACATTGTATAAAAGCTGACAACAACAGTAAGCTCAACTTCATCTTGTACAAGGTATAAACGGTAACTGTTATTCAATTATCAGTGGCGTAGAAGTAGACTGAAAAGTGTGTGTGTGGGGGGAGCCTTCTGAATGTGACAAGCAAAAATTAAAAACCTTTTCTACAGTCTTATAGTCTAGAAGCAAGTCATTTTCCTCTTTCATTTACATTTTGTTGAATAATTTTCTTTTGCCAAAAGTGGAGGAAGGGAAAACATTGTTTTCCTCCCGACCCCTGTATGTGGTGGCAATCCTTCAACTTTCAAAGTATTTTAAATATTATTATAAGAAACGATTGATGGAGAAAAGTCTTGATTAGAAAGCCTTTAAATACCATTCAAATAGGAAATAATTTACAAAGGGAGCATACAATAACAATAAGTAGTAAAAGAAAAACACCACTGTCTTCTTTCTTCCTATTCGATCTTTTATTTGAAATTAAATGGGTAAGGCAGAATCAGCACATTGACCACAGCTTCATTTATTACAATTGATAATATTTATAAATAGATATAAGAAGATGTGGTATGAGTGCCAATGAGACAACTCTCCATCCAAGTCAAAATTTATAAATGTAAACCATTATAGGTCAAAGTACGGTCTTCAACACGGAGCCTAGGCTCACACCGAACAGTAAGCTATAAAGGGCCCCAAAATTACTAGTGTGAAACCATTCAAACGGGAAAACCAACGGTCTAATCTATATAAAACGAGAAACGAGAAACACTTAGGAACCACATCAACAAACGACAACTACTGAACATCAGATTCCTGACTTAGGACAGGTGCAAACAAATGCAGCGGGTTTAAACGTTTTAATGGTACCAAACCTTCACCCTTTTTCTGAAACAATAGTGTAACATCACAACATAGAAAGACACACTATAAAATATCAACTGAAATAGCTTAACTCAATCAAAGGACATAGTAACACCATTGAACATACACTGAACAAATAAATTTGACCTATGATACAATGTAAATTCAAAATAAATAAACTAAGGGAAGAATAATAAAAGTAACATGTTACATCGGTATGAAATGTTAAACAATTTAAGAAAAACAATATGCTCGAACAAAATATCAGCCATTTGCAATAACTTTAAACACAGGTAAATAAAATAATTTTGTTGTTAGGTATACGTATACAGTTACAATAGAGAAAGGAAATATTTTAACAAAATAAATAATTTTGATGTTCATAGTACGAAGTGGAAATTTATATTAGTACCAAACACTTATCAAAGCTGGTATATAGACCAGATATAACCCTGAATAACATTAAATAACAAAAAAAAGCATTACAATTAGTATCAACAGGTCAAATAAACAAGAAAGTACGATTTGAGAGTACTCGCAGTTACTGACAGCTAGTTAAAAGCCAAAACAATTAATAATAAAAATCATGCATCAGGGATAAAGCGGCATATAAGATAAAAGATCAAAGCTTGTATCTTTCTGTTTTTGGGGGGTTGTGAGAAGTCCCTTAATTGGATATACTTCATTCTAATAAGCAATCTTGAAAAACAAGCCCACCAAAATAAGGATATTGTCGATCAAAAACTCGAGATGTGTGTATGCCTGTTTTTCTAATTCTTACTCTATCTATACATTCCATGAACGGTTGATCGTGTGGTTTGCTTGATCTTACTTCATCATAAATTTAAAACAAAATTGACCACCGTATTTGATGCTATGTGATATTTCTCAACTCAACCTTTTCGGCTATCTTCAGTTTTAACTTAAAAAATAATTGTTTTGAGCTTATTTATAACTGTGTTTGTAGAGATAACTTACAATGCGAAACACAAAGGTGCAACTAGTTAAACAAGAACTGCTCACCTTTTTGGAACACCTGGTTTCATTTTGGAACACCTGGTTTCATTTTGGAACACCTGGTTTCATTTCGGAGTTTTGCGTGGTTTATGTTGTTCAGCTTAATCTGTAGTTTTTTTGTAGTATTTTTTGGAATTTTGTTAGTTAATTTTTCTTTTTGGTCACAGTGTTGTTTGGCTGTATTCGAAATGATTTTAATTTCCCCCTTGGTATCGTCTCCCCATATTTTCTTTGTAATAATTTTGTTATTTATTATTTAAGTCTAGATTTGGGAGTAAAATTGAAGAGGGAAATAAAATCATAGATAAGTATTGGTTGGTGTTAGAATATATCAATCCAAATACTACCATGTAGTTTGTATTTTATTTATTACTCAGTTTTCAAGATTGAACAAAACTTACGAGTACATGTACATTCTATTTGAAATAGCTTGATTTGTTCTACTGCTATATAATCATTTGCATGCATGATTGTTTTAAACATTTTCACTGCTATGAAAATGTATTCATTCTTTTCAGTTAATTGTAAATCAACAGAGATACAATGTGTAGCTTTTACTTAGTAAGACATTTTCTTCCACCAAGTAGTCTCTATATTAGTAAACAATGACACAGAATCCCAAGATCGTAAGATTTTAAAAGTATATTCAATGTATTAAACATTAAATTATACTGTTATTGTTTTTAATTTTAGTGGTATTGTTAATCTACAAAATTAATTTACTTCTTGTTTTTTTTAAATAAAGTGTATTGTATATATTCAACTTCAATTTACCAATTAGTATAAAGATAATATAGTACAATACAAAGGTAAAAAAAATGTAAGGATTATTCTTATTAGGGACTCATTTACAGGACAAGGACATACCTTCATTTTTACATAAAATTACAGCATAATTTTGGTGAGCAATGAACAATTAAATCACAGGAATTCAAAACTATTACGAATTCCATAAGCATATTTCACTCATAACGACATATAGAGCGCTTTGTCTTTCCAAAATAACTATTTAAAAATTATCACTATTCATGAATTACTGGTGCGATAATTACATTTATGGACAAAAGAAGATGAAAGGGAACGAACAATATAAGTAACTGGTATGTTTGCACACGTTTACGAACGATTAGATGATGAATCTACAGATTTTCTTTCTTACTTAGTCTGTCTGTAAGTTCTTTTTGCTTGTTTGTTAAAAGAACTTTGTGCGATAAAATTCGTTTTTTAACTGACAAATACTATAGATATGCAAAAATGTATGTATATAAATTAAATAACAAATATTACAGAAGACATAATTTGTGCGTACATATTTGACACCTTTGAAAAAATCACAAAAATGATATAAAATTTACATGTTAATATGATACAATAAGCATTTGGTCATTTTTTAAACGTCTTGTATTGATTTCTGGCGAATATACAGCGCTTACATAAAACGTAGGGCCAACTGCTGTCAGGCAGAACAGAATAATTTACGCTAAATGCAGAAAAATCGTACTATAACTTTTCGTGCACACGACACGTGGTATTACTTTCATCAGATTCGTGCAAGACTGGCATTATTGATATTAAAAATAAACATTTGAGAGGGTCAAAAAACAAAGGACATCAAACAGAACAGCTACTTTATCTATCATCGTAAACTTTGCCTGAGGGACTATCAACTTTAGTTACATAATTACATAATTTATGAACTGCACTGTGTCATTCAAATCAGTATAGAACCACTAGCTACTTTAAGCGACTTCGGAAATGATGCTGCACAAGCAGAGGTACCCATCCAAAGAAAGTAAAATGCACAGATGTTATGAAATATAATAAGGTATAATTAAACTGCTTCAATTATTCCATTCTGAAGCATATTTATCAGTCCATATTCTACACGTGTTGTTCGACTAAAAATATTCTGAATTGTAAATACAAATGAGTTGCGAGTTACATATAATACATAAATCAGACAATTTAACCACCAGCAAATGAATAAAACAAAATAAAAATTTTAATTTCGTTATCACTCTAATATTTTTATCTGTTCTATACCTGGACTTATATTACCTGTTTATCGATATAATACTGCATTTATATACATAATTAGTACATTTAATCCTACTTCTACGTCTATCCTGAAGCTCTGCAGTGCTTTTGCATTATGTGCAAGCGCCAACCCTAAACACGATTAATACCAGTAATGTTTATTAATATAGCTTCTATTGCCAAA
The DNA here is from genome assembly GCA_017311375.1 of Mytilus coruscus. NCBI lineage: Eukaryota > Metazoa > Mollusca > Bivalvia > Mytilida > Mytilidae > Mytilus > Mytilus coruscus. Next base: position 142,572,572 of record CM029596.1, on the reverse strand, counting down.
TGCACAACGCTTTCTTCAAGCATATCTGGAAGGTATGTGAATGTCTATTAGTCAATAAAGCACTAGATTATTCAAGGTGCTGTCTTATATGCCGAACGTTCATGTCTAGGGACGACTGCAAATTTTCGCCAGAAGAATTCCTGCGTCGTATTGACATTAGATGTTATTCTGTTGATGTTTCTCTCATCTTGTAGTTCGGTATTTTTGTTGTCTTACTTTTCATCCAAGATTTTCTTCTAGCTTGACTCAAAGATAGGGGTAATAATGTACCGTCTCAAGATTATGTTCTATTATGTTGTTATAATATATACTATGCGGCCTTTCCCCTGTCAAGCGTAGAGTATAACACTTGGAAGGATATAATGCCATTTGTCTTGTTGTGAACGATTGCGTCAGTTCTTTCATATCTAGTTGAAGATGGGGTGCCTCTTTAGTACTATTTTCGGCCTGTATAATATGAACAAATCATCTTAGCTGTGATTTTGGTCTCCGGTGTAATTTATGTAAATAAAGAAGCAAGCAAAGAGGACAATATGTCGTTACGGGTTTTGTCCCTGAACTTATTGGCTTATTTCAACGTACCTAACCCTCCTAGTTGGCGTTGAATGAGTCATTCTGAAACCCATTTATTTGATGTGTTTGAGCTTTTGATTTTGCCATTTGATTAGGGACTTTCCTTTTTGAATTTTCCTCGGAGTTCAGTATTTTTGTGATTTTACTTTGTATGTCTCTATTGATTCACTAGTTTACTTCATAGTCTAGTCTTTTTTTTTTTTTTACTGGTGTGATACTTTATCAAACGCATTTGATAAATCTAACACATTCATATATACTGCTGTCGTTTATCAATTGATCTTGCAATATTTTCTTTACGGGTAACTATAATTGTGCTCGTATGATTTATGCCTTCTAAACAAATATTGTTGGTATAAAAAAATGTCAAAGATACTATGTATACTAGATGATGGTTTGCAGTATATTAAAATTGAGAATGGAAATGGGGAATGTGTCACAGAGACAACAACCCGACCAAAGAGCAGAAAACAGCCCAAGGCCACCAATGGGTCTTCAACACAGCAAGAAAATCCCGCACCCGGAGGCAGGCTTAAGCTGGCCCCTAAACAAAATGTGTACTAGTTCAGTGAAAATGGACTTCACACTAAACTCCAAAACATATAATGAACTAGAATTAAAAACATACAAGACTAACAAAGGCTAGAGGCTCCTGACTTTGGACAGGCGCAAAAATGCGGCGGGGTTAAACACGTTTTGTGAGATCTCAACCCTCCCCCTATACTTCTAGCCAATGTAGAATAAACAAACACACAGCAATACGCACAGTAAAACTCAGTTTAAAAGAAGTCCGAGTCCGATGTCAGAATAGGTAACAAAACAAACTAAGGAAAATGACAATGATACATATTGTCTTTTTTTTGTGTGTATGCCTTCTATATGTTTCATGATTATGCAGCTGAATACTGGTCTGTAGTTGTCTGCCTACTCCGATCTCGGTTTTTTATATACCAGGTATGTTGGTTTGGCTTCATGCAATTGTTAGAATTTCATATTGACTGGACTGTTAAAATATTTTAGTAAGGAATGTAGCTATTTTAAGGGCTGTTTCCGTTATGAATCTATAAATAGTCTGGTCTTATTACAATGACTTAATTCAGCTTTTAAGAAGCAGGTAAACTACCTTTTACGTGATTTTTAGTTTCCCTGTGTTAGCAGCAGATCGTATAGACAATTAAATATTTCAGCCTTTGATTTGCCTACCATTTATCATTCTTGCATTGTGATATACGTATATTATTTACATAGACTTAATGTTTAAATAATCGTTCGTTTCTCGTTTATCTCATCGTACATGTAGTATCTAATAGAAAAACAAAGGATATGGGGTATCCATCCATGACACAAAATCCGTAAATGCACAGCAAAAAAACACACAATAAGTCTGGACTATTTCGTATATATTAATCGGTCCCTTTGTTCCAAGTTTTCTTTGCTAAGAATAGTGGTTTAAAACGATTTCTTGTTCCTTGCATATACATATGCTCTGTAACTGCATTCATTATCATGGTTTCTTAGAAGAAATTTCAAAGTCCTAAGCTGTTGACTTTTTGTCATTTTTCGACCTTACAGAAATATGATAGGTCTTGATCTATTTCCTTTTTCAAATTCATCCTGTCACCTTTTTAATGAGTGTACTTTTTAGGTTTTTTCTTAACTGTGTCTACCTAAATATTTGTATCCGTATTGATTACATCGTGGTTTCTAGTTCCTGTGTCGATCTTTTGTTTGGTTTGATTAAAGAGATAGCCTCGTCAACTCCTGTAGTTATTTCTGCAAGGTTTGTTCTGCAAATGAACTGACGGAATTGCTCGTATACAATTAAACTCATCATAGATACCAGGATTATAATTGAGAACGCCAGACACGTGTTTCGTCTGCAAAAGACTCACCAGTGACGCTCGAAAATAAGAAAGTAAAAAGGCAAAATAAAATAGGAAGATTCGTCGTTATATAAAAAAGCAGTCTACAATTTGGGCATTGTAATATAAAAACTGTTTTGAAGACGTTTGGTATGTGTTATTCTGTCATATTTAGCATGGACCCATTCATCACATTCTAATTCATTATGGTTCTTCGTTACAGTCATGTGAGATATTCAGATATTCTGATAAACCATGGGGTTGAGTTCTATGTTTTCTGAAAGTAACACGAGGGATGACATAATGATATGTATAAGTTTCTGTTAAGCTCGTTATATACTACTTAATATACTCAACGTTGGCATCTGCTGTTCAAACCATGCCACTGAACGTAGAAAACGTGTTTTATTAGCTAATTCTACTTCGGTACCACGTTCAAAGCTGTTTTAATTAGTGATGTGTTCAAAATGGCTGATCACAACTACATTTACTGTGTAAATTGACCAACAAATGGACATTCTCAGGAAAATATTTCTCTTTCCCTTTTGCAGTTTATACATGATGTAACTGTACTAAACCAGTGGCACTCGAATCAAAACAGCTGAAAATCTAAATCTTAAACGATATTTTAGACGATTAATATCAAAACATTCCAAGAAGTTGTGGCAGTTCAAGCTGTGGCCATCTGGGCCTTGGAATTAAAAACTTCAGTGTTTAACCTAAATTTTATAAACAGTTAATGTATAATAAAACCATAAACTAACACAGTAGTGATGACTCTTAGGAAAAAATACATTTAGTTTCATATTTTTTTTTATCATCGGAGAACTACTCTGAGCGACATTTATATATGATATCATACAAATTTGAGTCCAATATATTATAGCGTGCTATGGTTCAATTACGTATTCAATAGAAATAAGAAGATGTGGTATGAGTGCCAATGAAACAACTCTCCATCGAAATCATAATGTGTAAAAAGTAAACAAGCTTGTTTTTCCATGCCGTTGATACGCTAAAATCATTAATATTTAGCTGATATTTTATATTAGTGACTTATAAAGGATTTTAAAAATTCTAATTCCAGTAAGTGGATTGCGATTTCTGTGTGAAAAATATAATATCAAAGCCTTATACATACTCATTATAAATTGAAAGGACAAGCATCGCACAACTTCATCTTCCGCCTTTGAGATGAATATTTTATTATATACTCTTCTTTTCGTTTTTGTGCAGAAATTCTTTTGCATTTTTTTTTGCCAGCGTGTTTTCTTTAGATGATTCCTACAAATTTACAGTAGACCAGATTTACAAAATAAATACACAAAGACCGGCTCTTTACAGTTAGTTCAGACGTTCATACGAGTTTGTCTCGAATATGGCATATTAATAAACTTTTTTTATGACTTCGGTTGATTTTAAGACTTCTGCTCCTTTTTCTTTGTACTGTACGAATTCTCGTGTTAAAACTTGCACTCTTAGTACAGATTCTTATTAAGATAACCAACTACGTATGTGCCATTGACAGTCCATTGAAAACTCACTTAGATATAAATGATTTTATCAACTTGGAATAGAGGACGTACACGTCAAAATGTAAAACCCTACCTGTGATAAGGTTTCATTGTTGTTGAATATTGGTCTAAGGGAAAGAATTCAATCATGACGGAAGAATTTTGTTTAAAGCAGGTAGCAATGGCCAATTACACACGTTTTTCTCTCTTGGAATTCAAAGCATAAGACAATATTAAACAGATAAAAAAAAAATATTTTTTACTAATTTATTTAAATATTTTACGTTTTATTGTCCTTATATGAATCTTTAATTCTAGAAGAGATTTTTATTTGAATATGAAGGAAGTCGCTATTAATTTTTTCTAGCCTTTGTAGTTGGTTTATGGCTAGGATGGGTTTCGTAAAAATAATAATCTATTGTAGAATAGATATAAACAAGAAACAAAGAGATAAACAAACGTTCATAAGAAAGAACTCGATATGATAAGACAAGATCGACCTCATTTTGGAATTGTCATAAAAACATAAGTAGATACCACTGGAGCAATCAAAAACATAATGTCGAAGAATGACAGTCACCAACACATATATATGTTAGGGGCATAGAAATTGATTAATATTTTCATTATACCATTTTTTTCTACATTTATGACTAATATTTTACGAGGTTTTTATATAATTGCTTTGTCCGTTTTAATTATTATAAGGGTAGATATTCATATAATTCCGCACGTAAGAAGGTATTTATACACTCTTGGCTTTTAGTTTTGGGGGTTGAGCGTTGCGGCGTTTCATTTATATTACTCTTTATAAAGTGTTGGTTTTTTTTTATTCTAGGGCAGCAAGCGTCTAAATCGGCACTTTGTTTGTATGAAACTTTCGTCTCATGTCCTAAATTGGATTAAAGAAAGGCATACTGAGCTAACCAAAATCTGTGTCATGTGAAGCTTGTTTATATACCAAGGATTATACATTACAAAACTTATAAGTGGATTAATGAAAGAAATTATGTTGTACTCTCTTATGGTATCAATATTAGTGTAAGGGAAATAATCCACGAATATATATGTGTACTTCATTTGAGATAATTTGTTTTGCTGTGACAATGAGTACCAAAATAAAAATCATACTATGATTTACTTAACCATAATTTTAAAATTTTAACAGTAATCAGTATTTTCATTTCAAAATGAAGAATATATTCACTTCCTTTTTTAATGAAATGGAATTTAAAATGACTATCAGAAAGCTTTGTATGACATTGATTTGTTCGGTGTCTTCAAATTGGAACATTCATTTGTTTTATGTTATTGTAAAGGGTGTGTGAGTTGTATAAACGACCTGAAGATTGAAATCTTATACAGTGTAATGTCTTTGTATTTTGTCAAACTATGATAGAATAGTTCAGCATTAAAAGACAGTAAGGAAACATTAACAGACCCCATTTAACCGTCGCCCCATAAAAGCAGCTAATGGAGCGCTGTCATACGTTTTCACTTGTCACGCAAATAACCTTTTCACGTCTGATGAGGAATAACTCTTGTAATGGAGGGATAAATAAAAAAAAAACAAGCCTTTGTTTTTCTTCCATAGACGCAAAATTAAATATTCATACACATATATTCATGTGACTCCGCACAATATAGGACAATGAGGAAAACACATGTAAAAAACATGGAAAGGTAATAAAGAGTTACTTACATTACTTACAAAATGGTGTTATTCCACTGGTCGGACACTTATTGATCATTACAGATTAAAGAGATCCAAGAACGGTTGAAACCAAATTTTGTGGACCCTGTATTCGAAAATCAAAGGTAAATATACCAAGAAACGTCCTTCATAAGATTTTAGTCTGAGAGATATCAGTATTCATTTTTTGAATTTTGTCTCACAAATTGGCATTAGGGCTTCAAATTTCTACAATTAAGGATGTACTTGGGTGAAATTTAAAAATCTAGAATTTAAAATTGATACTATAAGTCGGAAGAGCATTAGCTAAGGAACAAAATCAGCTAAAAATATTGATAGGTTATGGAGCTCCTTTTCGAGATATTTGATTTTTAAAAAATGGCGGGAAAAGGCTGACTCGGACTTTTACCTTATATTTGCATTGGTATTATTTGGGTCTCAAATCGAAAGAAAAGAAATCTAGAATCTGCTTAAATTTTGGTAAATGACCTTTTATAATTATTGAAATCTTATATGAGAAGAAAAATGGGTGTTATGGGGCAAAATATTTTACCCTGTATTGTAGGAAAAAAAACCAAGGAGTCCGAACATGACACAAATTCCTAAACCTCTCCTAAGTACATCCTTAAGTGCAGATATGCATACAAAACCGATCGAATTAGTCTCATTTTGAGATCTTGTCATAAATATTTAAAAATAGACAAGGACTTAATCAAAAAGGATATTTAGCTACACAATGTATTTTATAGACATGTCAATGTATTTCATAGACATGTCAATGCATTTTATAGACATGTCAATGTATTTTATAGACATTTGAATGTATTTTATAGACATGTGAATGTATTTTAAGTATAGTTTTGGGTAAAGCCTTTGCTCATATAGCAAATATGTGTAAAATTGCTATTAAGGGTACAATATGTCAATTCCAACATGTGCATGGCGTCATAGTGACACCACACGTGACTTTTCTGCACTAAAGTGTCCAGATTGTATTAACCAATTCATTTATTAATAAAACTAACATAATTCTAAAAGTCTTAAATAATTTTTGAATTTGCAATTTCAGAGGTAAAATATTGGTTCTTATCATATCTCCTCCTTTCTCTGACAAATTATATGTAAAATATCAGGTAAGACTAAGAAGAACCTATGTCTATCCAAATACTTTCTACATGGTATTGGTTTTGCTCTTTCTTTAAGGCCGTATGGTGACCGTTGCTTACATCTCAATGACAGTCGTCCTACATCACCTTATTTTCTTATTCTTTATATATGGCAAAAGTTCAAATGTCCCCTGAAAAATCCTTATATCTTTTTTTCAAATTATTATTTGATTTTTTTTAAACCCTTAAACCATCCATATCTATCAGAAATCTATGAGTGTTCTGATTTGATTACACTCTCTTGAATTGTCTTTTTTTATATGAACATATTCGTACTGGTGAGTTTCATTTCAGTTGCCGCTGTGTTGAGGGTTCCTGATTTTCAATCTCCCGTGTAACTACTGATATGGTATCGGGCCTGGTTTTTAAGGATACATATGCATTTTGCTTGTAAAGTTTTCATTTTACTTCTTGTGTTGGTATGCTGAAAAGTTACAATTCCCTGAGGCAGTATTGAACTTCGTTTATCTGACTGTTCTTCTATAAAACACCCATTTTTGCTTGCATCTTTTTAAATTTCGCCTCCCACATGAACGATCTATTTCATCGACAGTTGTATTAGAAATTTCTATCAGATTATTCCCTGTTTCTGTGTTAGTTTTACCCTTGAATAAATGCAGTATGCTCATAAAAAATAGAATGATGGCTTCAAAATATACAAAATTATTTTAAAATGATCATATAAATGTTTTAATTATATTCTTAAGGTAACGCCAACACGCTAATAATCAACATGAAAAGGAAAATATTTATGCACAGGAAATATTAAAAACATATTTCTGCTTCAAATGCATTCTTCGCCCGCACATATACATTATAAACAGCGTGACAAATATTAAATTAAAAGCCTTTTAAAATGCCATAAGCTAAATCATATTATTTAAAACATTAACCTTTATAATTTTATGGACGTGTTACTCTGCAAAATGCATCCTAGGAACTCATGCAGGTAAAATAGTGCTAACAAAAATAATATTCATAGTGTTAGCAATCTTCAAAGTGTTATAAATATGGCCGGTGTTTTAATCGCGTTCAATACGTCCATATCGTTCTCGTCAATAGGGGTCATGTCACGATCCTGGACAATAAGCTCAGTGAGCGAGTCTTGTTCAGGTGCTAGTTTGTTGCTCATGATTATTCCCATCACAATTGTACCAGCTTCCATTATAATCGCCAACGACCATCAGTTTTACAGATTACAGCGCCACATAAAAGCCTCGCTGTGGTATATTTTTATCTAGTTCCGGTATAGTCGATTTATCTCCCGTTGACTTGATATAAATGCGGGCTTTATTATCAGGTAAAAACGTTACCTATGCAATTAAGAGTTTAATTTTGCCATTACTTTGCTCTACGGGATCCCCCATTGGTTAAATATGTGCAATTACCGTGAAATTGAATTGCTAAAGTTTTACCTTATAAGCATATAACACAGATAGATTTATGACAAAATACACCATTTTATGAGGGTCTGTCAAATAATTGAAAATTTGTTAGAAAACTTCCAATCCATGAAATCTGGTAATAGCTAAATCTTGTCATTGACGCATGCCTTTAGGATAATTTACTTGGTGTCATTAAAAATGTTTGAAAATTTATAAACCGTTAAATGATTTGGTTGGACAATTTTAATATTTTATGTGAAATACTAATGGTAACAAAATGGTAATAAGTAAACATAATTACTCAAGATTAGTTCATACAAATGGTATAATCGATTGATGAATAAAATAAAAATATATGGATTGCTCGGTTAAGGTTACGTCTTGTATTGTATATTAAAAAAAATAACAGGTAAAAAAAATACCGAACTATCTTTTTTAGAACAGTTTCAAAACTTAAAACCATCGGGATATTAAAAAGAGTCAAATGCACCAAAACAGGTATTCAGACATGTAAATGTCCTAAATTTGAGGACTTACTGACAAAACCATCTTCATAAAAACTGACATCTGACCTTGATATCAGATGCTTTGCATGCTACCAAATAGTAACACTTTGCTTTCAGTTACTTATATTGTATTTCAAATACAAAATAGTAACACTTACTAATATATTATTTCAAATGAACATAAAGATATGGAAGCTTTAATATGGGAGCAATGCAAATTCACAAATGAACATATAGATATGGAAGCTTTAATATGGGAGCAATACAAATTCACAAATGAACATATAGATATGGAAGCTTTAATATGGAGCAATACAAATTCACAAATGAACATATAGATATGAAAGCTTTAATATGGGAGCAATACAAATTCACAAATGAACATATAGATATGGAAGCTTTAATATGGGAGCAATACAAATTCACAAATGAACATATAGATATGGAAGCTTTAATATGGGAGCAATACAAATTCACAAATGAACATATAGATATGGAAGCTTTAATATGGGAGCAATACAAATTCACAAATGAACATATAGATATGAAAGCTTTAATATGGGAGCAATACAAATTCACAAATGAACATATAGATATGGAAGCTTTAATATGGGAGCAATACAAATTCACAAATGAACATATAGATATGGAAGCTTTAATATGGGAGCAATACAAATTCACAAATGAACATATAGATATGGAAGCTTTAATATGGGAGCAATACAAATTCACAAATGAACATATAGATATGGAAGCTTTAATATGGGAGCAATACAAATTCACAAATCGAACAAAGACATACAGCAAGGGTGGACATTATTTTTTAAACAATGAGAACAATTTAAGACCCTACATCAACTGTCAATGAGAACAGGAATAAAATCCTGTTCATTGATATTTTCTATGTTTTCTATTTGTGATTTTGTCCCATGTACATTTATCCATATCCTTTCATTTTCTATTTATTTTGTTTCAAATAACCATTTTGTGAATAGTTAACAATGATTTTTATCAAAGCAACAATGTTAAGAATTAGCCTGATTTACTTTTGCTTAATATAATTGTATACATTAATTTGAAATATTACTTTTAAAAGTAACTCATGCGTTTGCAATTTTATGAAACTCGTGTACAACACGATAGGGATTGCGTTACTAATAATTTTGGCTGCTTGTTGCAACGTTAACAGTAGTTAGAAAGAAAGAAGAAAAATTGTTAGTAATTTTTCTATTACTTTAACATCACTCTAAAATATTGTGAACTTTTAAATTATTGTGTGCATTTTTTTTAATTCAGTTGTTGATGAAAGGACTAAAAACCTGTATATAATTGTATTTTGCTTAAATAAATGCCACATAAAAATTAAAAATGTAAATGCTGATTATTCAATATTATCCCGTTATTTTGTTTTTTCGAAAAAAAAATCAATTGCAAAATATAAAATAAAATATCGTAATTAACAATTTTCTGATGATTCAATATTATCCCGTTATTTTTGGTTTTTTTTTTCGAAAAAAATCAATTGCAAAATATAAAATAAAATATCGTAATTTACACAATTTTCTTAACGAAGTGGATTATGTGGGTGCCGTACCAAATAAGTTGCGCAACTAGTTCGTTTTCATGATTAATGTATATAACGACTGTATACAATTTTGTTTTGTAGAAAAATGAAGAACTAAGGAAGGAGTAAATTATATAACTGAAAGTAATAAGCTATTATACAGATATTGCATGCATATAACAGAATATAAATAGAGTCCGATCGAATTTGAATTTGTGACGGTAATTAAAAGCGTCAAAAGATTAAACAAAATCTGTATCTCCGAAATACCAGCACTTTTACTACACAAAGTTATCAAGTTGATAAATCATATGATTATATGCATCAAAAGCCATAAGCAGTAATATTTATAGTTATTAAATTAATTTTTATTCTCAATCATATCCTCGTCACTGTTGGTTGATTTGGACAGATGGGCGGTTCATTTTAGTGGATATTAACTTTAAATTATTGGCTTTTAAATTGACAGTGGCCATATTGCTCATTTCCAATTACTATAGCAAATGACAGAAATGTGATTAAAAAGCACAAAAAATAAAACTACAGGTCATGCAATTGTACGCAATTACAAATAAATGTTTGCCTGACAATGAACAATCGTGTCCAATACCTGCCGAGTTTTATCATCTGATAGCTGTCTTGCTTTGTTCTTACTCATCTACATCTTAAACCTTGATAAAATGCAATTTCGATAATTTCCCACAGTAGCAGACGTCGCCGAAAACGGTAGCATTTTAGCGATCTAATCATACTGTAAAATCCCAAAAGGTTCCAAATTGGTTATATTAAAAGTCATTCGGAGGATTATAAACACATTGTAATCATTGTTGTTTATTGTTGGAATCACAATGAGATTAACTATTAATGGCTGATATCAATTTTCCCATGTGCGGTTACTTCTTTTTGATTAAATTTTGTTATATTTTAGGTTTTAATTTGGTCCTTGCACGGAATTACACTGTAATATTGTACGCAACTTCAACAAGAAGTCCTAACTTGACCGTTTATATATAATCAAATTCTGTTTGTTGGTTGCCATCCTCGTGCGTTTTAGATGGTAATTGCTTTTAATGGCGTGAAAGAAAGAATATAGGAATCTAAATCAAGAAAATTGTTTCAATACACTTCATAAATAAATTATATGTAAAAAGTACATAAAAAGGTTACACATCATGAATCATGGGAAAATTTATCTTTCTGAACTAACTGAAATGTAACAATTGTTTTTCACTTGAATTTATAATCTCTTTTGCTTACCGTTAATCTATGTCGTCTGTGTAAACTAGCTTTTACCACTTTATTATTTGAAGTTGTAGCATAGACGGCATGTGCAGTTTCTATTACGATTTAAAACCAAATAACTTCTTATAGCGACACGTATTTCTTCTTTGGTGGGGTTCGTGTTCCTCAGTTTTTAGTTTTTTATGTAATGTTTTGTTTATATTTTCGTTATTTTTATGCCAAATTTTGCCTGTTTCTCTTCGACTTATGCCTTTTGATAGTCCCTTTGGTATATTCTTATGATAAGACATCCTTATAATCTTAGTATATGTCATTACTGATACAGAACGAATTTTCTACCTATTTCCGGTTTGTCAAACAAACTTATTTTTTTAAATCGTTCGTTATTACGGGGGTCCAGATTTACTGCTATTAATAATATAAGGTTTTTACCTTTATATCGTTTTGTTGTGCCGTTCGAATCTTCTATGTACTACCATCTAGTTATTTCTTTACTGTGAATAAAAAAGATGTGGGGTATACGACAATGAGACAGCAACCAAACGAAATAATTAACCCAAAAGACATCTGAAGATGAAAGTTTAATTCTTTAATTGTTACTTTTATTTAGAATAATCTTCTTTTTTAAGTTTGATTTCTAAGAGTGCCTAAACAATGACATAAGTATGATTTTTATTTATCTTAATTTAGCTAGAATCTTTTTTCAGTAATAAAAGAATAAATCCGTCCTACTTTCTTTTGTTCGGTCAGATAAAAGGAATCAAGGGAGGCAAATGCTGTGTCAATTAACTCAATTTGTTCAGTAGAGTTTCGTTGTGTGTTGCGTTATAATTATGAGTTTATGAACTACTGAAACCTTAAGCATCATCATTATAATTGATTTTAAAAATATAAAACAGACTTAAATAATTTGTTTCCCTTTCTTGATATACCTTAGGTAATGTACAAAAGCACTGAACAGACCGTTAGTTGGAAACCACTTTTTTACAAAAAAAAAAAAAAAACGATAGACATATATAAAAAAAAAAAAAAAAACCGTTGCAGTTATATCAAGGAATTTACTTCTAGGATAAGAACTATTTACACACATTTTGCGATAGTAATATAAAATGCTACTATGTGTATGTACATAATAAATATACTGGAACTATTTCATAACGTAGTTTATTTTTAAATCATTGAATTCCAAAAGGTGAATTTCAAATGGACATCAAAATGGATAAAATTACTTCGTGTGTTATTTTTTGTTAAAAAAAAGGACGTCATGCTTTCTTTCTGCAATTATTTTTAGCTACTTTGTCAAAGCTCCAAAGTTTCTGCGCTTGTTTAATAATAATATGCAAAAAGCTGTTGCATTGGAAAATGTCTCTTTATTCAAAATTGATCTATTACAGTGCCACACACGACCACAAGCGATTAACTATTCATGAAAATTTGGTACGTTTAAAAAACGTTTAAAGAACAAAGTTAGACTTTACAGAATGCACATGATCCAGAATTAAATGTTAGATTTATTTCTCATTTTTCATTAAAACATATATTTTAATAACTGCGTGAATATAAATATCCCTGTATAATAAAATTATGCATCGGCTAACGCTGTGTGAAAACATTTGTAAATTTGAACTTTTAAATTTCTCACAGGTGTCTTACCACGAATGGTGTTCTCTATTGACGGATACAGGTCTCAATAGAAACTTATGCGGCGATGTTTAATCGGCTTTGGAATATTAACTCTCACAATAAAGCGCATCTCACCACGAGTTAATTTTCTCCTCATAAACGGAAATATTTTCTAAAACTTTTCACGCTACCTTACAAATCGAATACAACACCGTCTTAATTCAAGATTTAATTTAAAGAACTACTACCACCCCTTCATTTTCAAAGAGAGGTTAGAAAAGAAAGTGTACAAGGGATTGTATGACCAGAAGTTATTCCGTGTAAATCGGATTAAGGTCAAGCCTTGTCCTCTGTCAAACATATGGTCAATGAAACTGAACTGTCCAAAAGCGAAAACATTGACTGTGATTAAAACGGGTGGAGAACTTAATAAAAAGACTCTTGACATAATGTTTAACAAAACTATTGCATTTACACTTAAATTAATTTAAAATGCATTAAATTCTACCGATTACCATTTTACAGGTACAGCTGTCTTATGCACAGGTTAAAGGTTACTTGTTCTTATCAGTGTAAAACGAGGTTTTCTATACGAGTACTGGTGGAAGGAGTACGGATACCAAGGTCAAATAGAGGTTTTATTGTTACACAGTTGTAAAAAGAGGGTTTCTGTATGAGAACTTAGAGAAAGGGGATAGGTACATGTTTCAGAGATCATTTACATGTTCATTCTTAAACGATAAATAGTTGTTAATAGAGGTAGCTGAAGCCCGCCTCCGGGTGCGGGATTTTCTAGCTGTGTTGAAGACCCATTGGTAGCCTTGGGCTGTTTTCTGCTCTTTGGTCGGGTTGTTGTCTCTTTGACGCATTCCCCGTTTCCATTCTCAATTTTATTTTATTGTAAATGCGGAAATCATTATTTGGAATGTCAAACTAAAGAACTTGGAATTCACAGCAAAACTGGATACCCCACATATATTCCTTTATCATTCACGAAAGCGGAGATTTTAGCTAAATTTGTCTGTCTCTGCCTTTGTATAAATATAAAAAGGGACAATTTAAATATCCGGTCTTTATACTGGATACCTAAACTTCACAAAAGTCCTAATACAGATATATAGATTGCCGTCAAGATGTTCCGATTAATACTCTTCCCAACGTTCATATCACCATTCTATCTACAGTAAAAGATTTCCTTTAGAAATATTGTGATGTGTTATATTCAACAAGCAGTGTCAATCAAAGTGTATTCCTAGATTCTAAAGATCAACATGTACTTGGAAAATCTTCAATTACAATCCCTCGATTTTGCAGTCATATTAAGGTGGATCATTGGTATATATTTCCTCAGATAGAATTTTCTTATACTTTGCCAGAATGTATATTTTTCCGTGCTTTTTTCAGAAATATAATAAAAATTATGGGTGACCGTGCTGTTTTTCAAGCTACAAGTCGTGCTAAATTGACCAAATTTGCATAGATTGTTCAAAAATTGTGAAAAACAAATTTTTTTGTGAATAAAAAGAAATCTATGGGATAAAATTTTGAAAAAAATATATGAGAAGATAGGTTTTAAAATATGCTTAAAGAAAATAAAAATGGTGTCACCGACTTTGTTTTCTTGCTACAAGTAAAAATTGAAAATTTCTCTTTCATTCCTTTATGAAATTTTTACTATTTGAGTTATCTCACCTCAAATGGCTGAGTTGACAATATGTTCGAACACACACAAATATTTGGTATTTGATAAATCAGTCTGAATAATGTAATATATGTAAATCCCTTTTTTTCTTTATTCCAATACACAGTCTAACCCATTATTTGCCAATCTGTCTCAAAATTTGCAGATTTATGCAAAGAGATAGACCTATTGTGAACTGCTATTTTACAATCTAAGATGGCGGTATATATTTAATCTACCTTAAACTTTTCGATTTTTCATGCTTTGCACTCATATTTCCCATTCTCAAATGAAAGATCGAATACAGAATACAGAGCCTTTTCTGAAAAAATTAGGTCGTAGACATAAATTTCTTGTTTTTAGATCATAAACAATCATACTTTGTGTACAACACCGTTGATTCCAAGAACCATTACACCGAGGATGAAAACATCATAATGCTGTTTTTTATCGACAGCATTCGTGTTGAGTTTGGTGGATTGTTTTTTCAACAGACAGTCGGTATTCCAATGGAAACTACTTGTGCACCCTTACTGGCCGACTTGTTTTTGTACACATATGAAGTGGAAATTTATACAAAACCTTCTCAAAGACAAAAAAAAAAAAAACATATTTCAAGGTTCTTTGATTTCCCTTTCAGATATATTGATGATGTCCTGTCACAAATTTATCCACATTTTAGAGAATGCTTGCATCTCCTATATCCCAATGAACTTGAGTTTGAGGATACTACCGAAACTATAGGATCTGCTTTATATCTTCTTATTTTCCTCGATATTGATCTAAATGGACGAAAACTGAAATCTATAACAACCGTGATGATTCGAACTTTCAAATCGTCAACTTCACATTTCTTAGCAGTAACATACCCTCTGCGCCATCGTATAGCTTTTACAAATATCAATTGATACGTAAAGCTCGCACAATAAATACGGTAGTTGGCAATGTGTGCTTCTCACCCAAAATCTGCTATAACAAAGTTAGGAGAAAGAATGACATCGATACAACATAGGTGTTACGGTTACCTGATACGATACGTCTATGTCTCAACTGAATTTCGACATATTTTCGCAGTCTTAGATCTTTAGATACCAGAATAATCGTCTAATCTGTAATTTTCCGGTTTGTGTCCTCTATTACGACTTTTTGGTCAAGTGTGGATTCCCATGGCGGGCGATGTATGCATGGTAGGTGACGCTTAGCTTGTCGACAAATCCGGTCTCGCTCATTTTTGAGTTCATGCGATTCCACCAGGTTTTGTTTGTTACCTTGGTTTGTCTTCTTAATCGATTTATGATATAAACACATCGGTAAAATACAGTTACCTTAATTTATACGAGGTTTCTTGTAATATATACGCTCGGTCGAGCCTCGCGTTTTAAATTTGAAAATTTAAATATGTATCACATAGGATTTTTATACGAGCGTAGATAGAAGAGGTATGTGTGCCAAGATCAAATCGAGGTTCCTTGTTAAAATGGTTTAATTAAAGATTTTTCTTCAAAACGGAAATTACTAGTCCATTGTCTTTCTGTCAAAATGATTGAATCATTGTAAAACGCTATGCATATAAATAATAAAATTGAGAATGGAAATGGGGAATATGTCAAAGAGACAACAACCCGACCAAAGAGCAGACAACAGCCGAAGGCCACCAATGGGTCTTCAATGCAGCGAGAACATCCCGCACCCGGAGGTGGTCCTCAGCTGGCCCCTAACTAAAATTGTGTGCTAGTTCAGGGAAAATGGACGTCACACTAAACTCCAAAACATATAAATGAACTAAAGTTAAAAAACATACTAGACTAACAAAGGCCAGAGGCTCCTGACTTGGGACAGGCGCAAAAATGCGGTGGGGATAAACATGTTTTGTGAAATCTCAACCTCCCACTATACCTCTAGCCAATGCAGAATAAAGAAACACATAGCAATACGCACAGTAAAATTCAGTTTAAAAGAAGTCAGAGTCCGATGTCAGAATAGGTAACAAAAGAAACTAAGCAAAATGACAATGATACATAAATGAACAAAGGACTACTAGCAATTACTGACATGCCAGCTCCAGACCTCAATTAAAGTGATTGAAAGATTATGTCTTCATCATATAAAAATCAAGTACAATCCCTCCCGTTAGGAGTTTAGTATCATACCATCATAAAATATATGAGAAGAACATAACCCGTATCATGCCAACAACTGATTTTAGAATAAATGTGTTTATTTCCGATGCAAAGACCCTATGAGTGAATCAATATTAATACCAAAATATGCAATCTGTAATGACTTGACAACATTATCGTAACTATATCCTTTCCGAATGAGTCTGTTTAAAGGTTTGGTTAGCTTTTGAGGTGAATGCCGACATTTTTGTGCTTTGTAAAGAATATTTCCATAAAATATTGGATGTGAAATACCTGAACTCATCATAGATACCAGAATTAAATTTTGTACGCCAGAAGCGCGTTTCGTCCACAAAAGACTCATTCCAGTTATTAAACATAATAGGCAGAAGTTACCGTAACTACCTTTTTCAAAGTAGATACAACATTTGAAGTCCAGAGAACAATATTCAAAAGCAATGGTACAACCAAAATCAATGCGACAGGGCATAGACAAAAAAAAAAAAAAAAAAAAAAACGTGTATACCAGCAGCGACCATTTAAGCCTGAAACCTTGGAATAACAGCCATCAAAACAAAAGTGACATCACATGTTATAGAAGTGTAAGCTTATCATACTTTCATGCGACACCTGTAGTTATCCCAATCTGTTGTTCTAGCCAATAAAACATAAGAGTCAAATAGGTAACAGTTCGTGAAACATAAAGGGAAATATTTTGCAGTCACTTGTAACATACTGGCCTAATATCGATCGAACAATTTGTAATGATAACCGTGAAATTACTAGTGGTGATATCTGAAGCAGTTTAAGTGAGAGTTAATGAGTCGCTCGAGTGATCAGTAGTGCTGGAACAAACCAGCTGTGACACGTTACATCATAGGCAGGTGATGCAAGTATATTGATACTCAAAAAGTAATACTGGACTTTAAAATGATCACGTAAAAACTTTCAAAAAATTGCAATTAGTAGATAGATATAAGAAGATGTGGTATGAGTGCCAATGAGACAACTCTCCATCCAAGTCAAAATTTATAAAAGTAAACCATTATAGGTCAAAGTACGGTCTTCAACACGGAGCCTTGGCTCACACCGAACAGTAAGCTATAATTAGGCTCGTTTGAAAACTTAATTTTACAAGAAAGGTTTCTCCAATTTTCCCATTGTGAACTTTCCATTCCTTTAAAGCAACATACCAGCAGCACCTGCATAAGTAGCATTTATTTACCACTTGAAAGAATATTCCATGACTTGCGTTTCCTATCATCATCTCCTTGATAGAAGTGTGTTGCCTACAAGGAAGGTATTGAATAAGGATTCCAAGTGAAAAGTTGAAGTTATTCTTTCGAATGTTTTGCGGAGGGTTTATCATGTGGTTGACCGTTATAGAATATCTGTATCACACTTTTCGCAGCAATATTCCTGTCCCCTTATCTTCAATTGTCGACTTATCGTAGAATTTTTATATGCAAAAAATAGCAAGACGTGTGCCACTAGTCTAGTAGGAATTATAAAACAAGAGTCAGGCCAACTACGTTGTGAGTCTGGTATATTTGATGTGTTTTACAACCACTGGATCAATGTCAATGATGGTGGATGTTTCTTCCCCGAGTGTATCACCAGCCCAGTAGTCAGCATTCCCATGCTGAAATGAAATATCATTGATATTTTCTGTAAATGTACTGTTCATGTGAAGATTAGTCGAAAATTAAGGATTTGTTTACCCTCCTGCCTAAATGGCTATAGCAAAATTTTGTATAACCTTTTGAACTTTTTGATTTCCGATGCAGTTCAACTACGTCATTAATTTGCCTTTCCAAATGTTTTGATTAGAGCACCTATAATGAGTAATATGTAGACGAAAGGAGCATCTGGTGTACTAAAATGTAAGCCTGGTATCTTTGGTGAGTGTTTGTCCTTCAAGAGAACCATAGATCACATCTAGTGTTGTTTTAAAATAGTTCGTGCTGCTTTTGATTTAGTTTTCAATATGCAGTTTTTGTGTTAATTTATTATTAAATTGTCTGTGTTGTCTCTACTACTAAAAGTCTTGTTTATCCTTTATTCTGGAAAACCCTGTTTTCATTTCTAACTTTTACATTTGGACAAGTTTAAGGGTACGAGAATTAATCCCTTTGTAAATTTTTCCGTTATGGAATATCTGTTTCACAGATGACGACGGGTATGTTCCAATTGTCGTAACTACAATCCAGTCCCCTCCTCCGAATGTGACCAACCGAATTAGACTTATCACCGGGTTTGTACTTGCATGAGCAATACGACGGGTGCCACATGTGGAGCAGGATCTGCTTACCCTTCCGAAGCACCTGAGATCACCCCCAGATTTCAGTGGGGTTCGTGTTGATCAGTCTTAAGTTTTTCTGTGTTGTGTTTTGTATGCTGTTGTCTGTCTGTTGGTCTTTTTCTTTTTTTAACCCTCGCGCTGTCAGTTTATTTTCGACTGATGAGTTTGAATGTCCCTTTGGTACCCTTTGCTTCTCTTTCTTTAACATGTAACGTTTGTTTTTGTTTTATATTTGGTGATGTTTAATGGTTAAACAAGAGACATTCATCTATTCGCTAATTTTGGTGATGTTTAATGGTTAAACAAGAGACATTCATCTATTCGCTATTGTTTGATGCCTTTTCACAGAATATGACTCTTCAATATATTTTGGTAAGAAATACATTGGAGGTGTAACTAGTGGAGCAGGAGGTTTTGACCCTTTTGGAACACCTTAGTTCACCTCACCCTAATTTAGGAGATAACTGTATTGTATTTTAAGCTTGGCCTTCGTAAAACGTAGATTTTACTGTCGCAAATTGAGTTTACCTAGCGACGCGGAGCGGAGCTAGGTAAACGGATATTTGCGACAGTAAAATCAAGTTTTACGAAGGCCAAGCTTAAAATACAATACAGTTATCTCCATTCTAATGCAGCATATTAAAGAAAACCATTTGATAAATATTTTGGCGTAAAACGGCATAAATGAAAAGTCCGCGAAACTGTCACAATGTCTTAAGCAACTAAACAATGTGACGTCATATGTATACTCACGATGTAAAACATAAACACTAGACGTATTTATACCTTTTGTACGCTTCAGCAGTTGGAAAGCAAGTCCTTAGAAACGTCCGTTGTCGTCAAGCTCTTTCAGCAACAATAGCAGGGGAATTAATTAGGTGGCGCTATATTCGTCCGTGACGTCAAAAGTCCGCCAAATCAATCGGTTAAATAATTGACGTTTAAACTACTTTTTCAACTTGTCATGCTCTTATTATAATTGATTTTAAAATTTATAGGTTTTGCGACCAATATAGTGTCAATACGACATACAAACAGTATCCAAAATAGCTTTTATTTTCTGTTTCTTTGTCCTGTCCGTTCTAAAATTATCAGCATTTTTTGTTCGCCAAAAATCGAATTTTGATAACTTGACGTTTGCGTATCCAAATACGGAAAAGAACGGCAATAATCTTAAATGAAACCGAGTAACCTATTTCAAATTTCAACACAATTTTGAAGCCATCATTTTTACTGTAATACATCAATTTTAGTGACCACCAGTCATGTCAATTTGTACCTGGTTTTGACTGCGTTTCTAGTTCAAAACAGATTGAAAACTGAAGTTGACTTCTTTTCATTGTACCTGTTTCAAAGTACTCTTAAACACTGATTTTATTAAAGATATGGATGAAATTGTGATTGAAAATTGTTCTTTTCACAATTCCATATTACAATACCTCCATTTCAAAGTAATTAAAACCCTTCTTGATCCCCTAGGGTGGGGCGCTCATATTCGCCGGGGACACAATTTCGCCGTTTTATGATTTTGAGGTGTAAAAACTTTAAAGGATGGGTGAAATGGAAGAAATATGCTGGTAAATTATATTATTATAAACAAATATGATGATTTTTTTAACTTAGACAAAATTTCAGCACTTACCACAAAGGACCAAAAACAGACAACAATTTTTAGCCAATGTCCTGAATGAGAAAATGATTTCTAAGAAGTATTTCTTAGTAATTCTTTGACTGATTGCCCTAAATTTCAATTCTTTACACCTTTGAAATGTCTGCTATTCATCTATAATGAAACTGATTTGATAAATATTGTTTAAAGCTGCAGTTAGATTTTAAATAGATGTGCAAAAACGGCGAATATGTGTCCCCCTTTGACAAAACATCAGGAAATTTCAAATAGCCTATAATCTTACTTTTCAGATGATTTTTTTCAAAGAAACACATTTTCAAGCTAAGAATATTTTATTTTGATGTTATCTTCATATAAAAATATCAGTATACTTTAAAAACATAAAGACCTGAACATAAACTGCAGAAAACATGGAAAGTTATGGCGAAAATGAGCTACACAAATTGACGGTAACATTGTTTTCTTTTTCAACATACGTCATATAACGTTAACAAAATATGTGTCAGAGTCATGTGTATGGTGAAAATTTTTACATTGGAAATGTGAAACGAAGACATCTTTAAAAATTGCGTTTGAAACTATAAGTATTAGAAAATATTATTCATACTGGAAACAAATCTGACAAATTAATGATAAGCATATGGATGGACAAAAGCACAAAAATAACAATAGAATATGCCTTGTATAGGAAAATTTCTGGAATGGAAAACATAAAGATCATATGAAAAAAAGAAATGAAGGTCAGTTAATTAAATTTATAAGTTAAAAACCTTGCTTATTTAATTATCTCTTTACTAAGTAATCTAACTACATTAATAAGAGCAAAGACTAGATTATATCAAGTCAAACAAGAAGTTAATTCATACATGTAGTGATATTTTCTTACAAAATTGAATCCATTCAAATCGCAAATTCTTGTCAAATTTAACAATCGATTGATCATTAAGTAAAATGCACAAGATTTGTCCAGACAACTTTCATTTGTGATATAAATATCAAATTATTATGAGAAAATAAACAATACTTTGTTTATAAATATGTATACCAGCTGATACAACAACCTGAAGAGTAGAAGCCCCATTTTATTTCAAAAGTTTACTTTCATAATCTATAATTTATAAAATACCCTGAGATATTAAGCAAGGGCAACTAGCTGTCTTAACTAATCTAATAATTGAATTTTACAATAATAATGATTTTAAAATCCAAAATTATGTCACTTTACTTATAATTTGAAGTATTATGTTTTACAGAATTTCTGTCAATATTTTGGTAAACTTATCCTTTTCTGAAGGATATTTTCTAAGCAGTACTGTAATGTTCAACTAAGAAACATAGCTTGAGTTTAAAGGATTTTTACTTTGAAGAAACTTATTGTGTGACTCTTGGTACCACTTTATAGAATATAAAAATAATATAAATGATCAGTATAATTATTATTTTCATTTTCAGAAAGATTATTCAAATTGTATATATGAAAATGCATTAAACATTATCAGAAGTGTCTCAAGAACTTTCTAATAGGAGTAATCCCATATACCATTATAAAATTACAAAGTAAATTTCATCAGCCAGAGCTAATTCATATCAATATAGCTAAAAAATTAGGGACATAATGGGTTACATTTCCTAATTTTACTCATTTTGTCTTTTAATTTTACATCTAATCTTCTCTGAAAAGTAGGAAGTA
The DNA here is from genome assembly GCA_017311375.1 of Mytilus coruscus. NCBI lineage: Eukaryota > Metazoa > Mollusca > Bivalvia > Mytilida > Mytilidae > Mytilus > Mytilus coruscus. The sequence goes on along the minus strand of CM029596.1, from coordinate 142,550,021 downwards.
TCTCTTCTTAATATTATAATAACATAGTTGTAAATCGAATTCTATTCAGTTTCTTCCTGATTTTTGTAAAGTAAACTCCTTTTATTCATTTTGCTGGGTTTTATTTTTGACTGGTGATATCAAGGGAGATAACCACTTGCACAAATCGGCAAAAACAGACAAAAATCACCGCTTCGTGTCGAAAATAAATTGACGTTTGCGTATCCAAAACTCTTTTGCCTGGATATTTATATCGAGTGTTTGTCTTAATGAGATGCTGTATTAAATTTAAATTCAGCCCATCATTTTTAGTTTCCTCGAAAATATTTAGATTTTTCGATCAGGAGACTTGACAATTTTCACACAAACTTCAAGTTTGAAGATAAAATAAAGAATAAAGGACTTTGAGTTGATGTGTAAGTTTTGACGAGTTAAAACTATGTATATTCAAGATTATTTGGAACTATAAATATTTATTACGGCAGTGGTATTTTAGTGAGTAAAATGAGGTTTCTCTCATCCGTAGTTTTACTGAATTTTCATGGTCACGTGACCTCCATTGTTGCTGATAGACTTGGGGTCAAACCGTGACCTGCTTTCAAACTGCAGAATGGTTTCAAAGTTGACAAAACAAGATTTTGGGACTCAAAATGTGACTTTCATGTTTATTTTGTGAGAAATTACATACCAAAACAATCGGAATTCAAAATGGTGGCTTTCTTAGTTACGGACTGGTAGAACGTGGAATTTACCCTTCAAAATATTTGTCAACGTCCAATGAAAATTATCGTTACAATCGAATTGCATTAGAATGTTTCATTTGTTGTTTCCAGTGTAGTATTTTCACCCGTGGTATCTTTGCCATCTTTTTCGTACTTCTGAGTGATCTTCCATTTAATTAATTTACTCTTTATAAGGTCATTCCTCTTTGTTTGTTGTGATTGTGTTTTACAAGCAAACATGACTAATAGTTTAAAATTGAACCGACAAAAGGAATTTTGATTGGTTTTATCACTTGATTTAAATACATTCATTAACACTGTACAGTTTCCAAATCAATTATGAAAAATTATATAGGACACCGACCGGGACATCGCGAATTCAAAACGGCGCGAATCTAGATTTTGCTGGCAAATCGCGAAAAAGACGCGCGAAAATTTCCCGGTTTACAGTATGCAGTTTTGTGTTAATTTATTATTAAATTGTCTGTGTTGTCTCTACTACTAAAAGTCTTGTTTATCCTTTATTCTGGAAAAACCTGTTTTCATTTCTAACTTTTACATTTGAACAAGTTTTAGTGTACGAGAATTAATCCCTTTGTAAATTTTACGGACCCCATCACGTTCTCCGTTATGGAATATCTGTTTCACAGATGACGACGGATATGTTCCAATTGTCGTAACTACAATCCAGTCCCCTCCTCCGAATGTGACATACCGAATTAGACTTATCACCGAGTTTGTACTTGCATGAGCAATACGATGGGTGCCACATGTGGAGGAGGATCTGCTTACCCTTCCGAAGCACCTGGGATCCCCCAGATTTCAGTGGGGTTCGTGTTGCTCAGTCTTAAGTTTTTCTGTGTTGTGTTTTGTGTACTGTTGTTTGTCTGTTGGTGTTTTTCTTTTTTTAACCCTCGCGCTGTCAGTTTATTTTCGACTTATGAATTTGAATGTCCCTTTGGTACCCTTTGCCTCTCTTTCTTTAACATGTAACGTTTGTTTTTGTTTTAATTTTGGTGATGTTTAATGGTTAAACAAGAGACATTCATCTATTCGCTAATTTTGGTGATGTTTAATGGTTAAACAAGAGACATTCATCTATTCGCTAATTTTGGTGATGTTTAATGGTTAAACAAGAGACATTCATCTATTCGCTATTGTTTGATGCCTTTTCACAGAATATGACTCTTCAATGTATTTCGGTAAGAAATACATTGGAGGTGTAACTAGTGGAGCAGGAAGTTTTGACCCTTTGGAACACCTTAGTTCACCCTCGCTTTTTGGGGACCTTTAATTGTTTCATTTGTTGTTTTCAGTGTTGTATTTTCACCCGTGGTATCTTTGTCATCTTTTTTCGTACTTCTGAGTGATCTTCTTTTATATTGATATTGAAACATCACTTTGTGTTTATATGACTATTTAAAGGGGTAACACCAGATATTAAGTATTGACTGTTGTTTTAGTAGTATCTCTAATGTACCTCAATGGCATTAACAATATGCATATCATCTTTTTCATAATTATCCAGTGAAGGTACATCGTCTATATACCATAATATTAACAGGAGGGTTTTAAATTGTTTTGCAATAATCCTTGGATAAAATTTGCCAATTACTTGTACAATCCCTGTCGAAATTCATGAAAGATGTTATCGTTTGAAAACTCTAGCACTCAAGCAATATATTCTTCGAAGAAGTTTTTTGTTTTGTCAAGCTTTGTTTCTGACGTATAATTATTTTGTCTACTTAAAATCAGATATGCATACCTTTTTGTGCCACTCTTTGAAACAAAAATATGCTCTTTTTGAGACTATCGTATTTGTATCATGAAGGAATTAAATGTGATATGTAGAAAAGTCAAAAGTCAATACTACAGCAATACCAAATGGGATAGAGATTTAATAAGTGAAAAAAAACAAAAACATCTGTATAATAATCTTTGTATTTTATGAGAAACACGTTGATACAAATAACAAATAACTTACGTTTACATTATGGTTATTACCTTTTTGATCCACACGATATCTGTTACAGGTATAGATTGATACTTTAACAAACAATAACTTGTCAATATGTAATTTGCTACAAGTTGTTTCCCCTTACCAACTGACTTGTTTTGTATGCACATGAAGACACTAGAAAGTCTGCTTCATATCTGAATCTGTTTGTAGAAATTAACAAGATGGATTTGGCTATCGTGTTATGGTCCTTTTCGGTCAAATAGCTCTTCACATGTTTCTGTAATTACACAACATTGCCTTTCAAATATTTGTCTTTGAGATTTCCAATACAATTATAAAGTGTAATTTTAATTTTATTTATTTTAAATTGTTTCAAAACAAATTTTTTTTTTCCTAAATTTTTTTTCAAAAATTTATTTCGTATCCAAATACGGAAAGAACGGCAATAATCTTAAATGAAACCGAGTAACCTATTTCAAATTTCAACACAATTTTGAAGCCATCATTTTTACTGTAATACATCAATTTTAGTGACCACCAGTCATGTCAATTTGTACCTGGTTTTGACTGCGTTTCTAGTTCAAAACAGATTGAAAACTGAAGTTGATCTTTTCATTGTACCTGTTTCAAAGTACTCTTAAACACTGATTTTATTAAAGATATGGATGAAATTGTGATTGAAAATTGTTTTTTCACAATTCCATATTACAATACCTCCATTTCAAAGTAATTAAAACCCTTCTTGATCCCCTAGGGTGGGGCGCTCATATTCGCCGGGGACACAATTTCGCCGTTTTATGATTTTGAGGTGTAAACTTCAAAGGATGGGTGAAATGGAAGAAATATGCTGGTAAATTATATCATTATAAACAAATATGATGATTTTTAACTTAGACAAAATTTCAGCACTTACCGCAAAGGACCAAAAACAGACAACGATTTTCAGCCAATGTCCTGAATGGAAAATGATTTCTAAGAAGTATTTCTTAGTAATTTTTGACTGATTGCCCTAAATTTCAATTCTTTACACCTTTGAAATCTGCTATTCATCTATAATGAAACTGATTTGATAAATATTGTTTAAAGCTGCAGTTATTTGGTTTTAAATAGATGCAAACGGCGAATATGTGTCCCCTGACAAAACATCAGGAAATTTCAAATAGCCTATAATCTTACTTTTCAGATGATTTTTTTCAAAGAAACACATTTTCAAGCTAAGAATATTTTATTTGATGTTATCTTCATATAAAAATATCAGTATACTTTAAACATAAAGACCTGAACATAAACTGCAGAAAACATGGAAAGTTATGGCGAAAATAGCTACACAAATTGACGGTAACATTGTTTTCTTTTCAACATACGTCATATAACGTTAACAAAATATGTGTCAGAGTCATGTGGTGAAAATTTACATTGGAAATGTGAAACGAAGACATCTTTAAAAATTGCGTTTGAAACTATAAGTATTAGAAAATATTATTCATACTGGAAACAAATCTGACAAATTAATGATAAGCATATGGATGGACAAAAGCACAAAAATAACAATAGAATATGCCTTGTATAGGAAAATTTCTGGAATGGAAAACATAAAGATCATATGAAAAAAAGAAATGAAGGTCAGTTAATTAAATTTATAAGTTAAAACCTTGCTTATTTAATTATCTCTTTACTAAGTAATCTAACTACATTAATAAGAGCAAAGACTAGATTATATCAAGTCAAACAAGAAGTTAATTCATACATGTAGTGATATTTTCTTACAAAATTGAATCCATTCAAATCGCAAATTTTGTCAAATTTAACAATCGATTGATCATTAAGTAAAATGCACAAGATTTGTCCAGACAACTTTCATTTGTGATATAAATATCAAATTATTATGAAATAAACAATACTTTGTTTATAAATATGTATACCAGCTGATACAACAACCTGAAAGTAGAAGCCATTTTATTTCAAAAGTTTACTTTCATAATCTATAATTTATAAAATACCCTGAGATATTAAGCAAGGGCAACTAGCTGTCTTAACTAATCTAATAATTGAATTTTACAATAATAATGATTTTAAAATCCAAAATTATGTCACTTTTACTTATAATTTGAAGTATTATGTTTTCAGAATTTCTGTCAATATTTTGTAAACTTATCCTTTTCTGAAGGATATTTTCTAAGCAGTACTGTAATGTTCAACTAGAAACATAGCTTGAGTTTAAAGGTTTTTACTTTGAAGAAACTTATTGTGTGACTCTTGGTACCACTTTATAGAATATAAAAATAATATAAATGATCAGTATAATTATTATTTTCATTTTCAGAAAGATTATTCAAATTGTATATATGAAAATGCATTAAACATTATCAGAAGTGTCTCAAGAACTTTCTAATAGAGTAATCCCATATACCATTATAAATTACAAAGTAAATTTCATCAGCCAAGCTAATTCATATCAATATAGCTAAAAATTAGGGACATAATGGGTTACATTCCTAATTTTACTCATTTTGTCTTTTAATTTACATCTAATCTTCTGAAAAGTAGAAGTATCTTCTAATTATAATAACATAGTTGTAAATCGAATTCTATTCAGTTTCTTCCTGATTTTGTAAAGTAAACTCCTTTATTCATTTTGCTGGGTTTATTTTTGACTGGTGATATCAAGGGAGATAACCACTTGCACAAATCGGCAAAAACAGACAAATCACCGCTTCGTGTCGAAAATAACTTGACGTTTGCGTATCCAAAACTTTATTGCCTAGATATTCATATCGAGTGTTTGTCTTAATGAGATGCTTTATTAAATTTAAATTCAGCCCATCATTTTTAGTTTCCTCGAAAATATTTAGATTTTTCGATCAGGAGACTTGACAATTTTCACACAAACTTCAAGTTTGAAGATAAAATAAAGAATAAAGGACTTTGAGTTGATGTAAGTTTTGACGAGTTAAAACTATGTATATTCAAGATTATTTGGAACTATAAATATTTATTACGGGTGGTATTTTAGTGAGTAAAATGAGGTTTTCTCATCCGTAGTTTTACTGAATTTTCATGGTCACGTGACCTCCATTGTTGCTGATAGACTTGGTCAAACCGTGACCTGCTTTCAAACAGAATGGTTTCAAAGTTGACAAACAAGATTTTGGGACTCAAAATGTGACTTTCATGTTTATTTTGTGAGAATTACATACCAAAAACAATCGGAATTCAAAATGGTGGCTTTCTTAGTTACGGACTGGTAGAACGTGAATTTACCCTTCAAAATATTTGTCAGACGTTCCAATGAAAATTATCGTTACAATCGAATTGGGCATTAGAATGTTTCATTTGTTGTTTCCAGTGTAGTATTTTCACCCGTGGTATCTTTGCCATCTTTTTCGTACTTCTGAGTGATCTTCTTTTATATTGATATTGAAACATACTTTGTGTTCATATGACTATTTAAAGGGTAACACCAGATATTAAGTATTGACTGTTGTTTTAGTAGTATCTCTAATGTACCTCAATGGCATTAACAATATGCATATCATCTTTTCATAATTATCCAGTGAAGATACATCGTCTATATACCATAATATTAACAGGAGGATTTTAAATTGTTTTGCAATAATCCTTGGATAAAATTTGCCAAATACTTGTACAATCCCCGTCGAAATTCATGAAAGATGTTATCCATGGTTTGAAAACTCTAGCACTCAAGCAATATATTCTTCTAAGAAGTTTTTGTTTTATCAAGCTTTGTTTCTGACGTATAATTATTTTGTCTACTTAAAATCAGATATGCATACCTTTTGTGCCACTCTTTGAAACAAAAATATTCTCTTTTGAGACTATCGTATTTGTATCATGAAGGAATGAAACGTGATATGTAGAAAAGTCAAAAGTCAATACTACAGCAATACCAAATGGGATAGAGATTTAATAAGTGAAAAAAAAACATCTGTATAATAATCTTTGTATTTTATGAGAAACACGTTGATACAAATAACAAATAACTTAGGTTTACATTATGGTTATTACCTTTTGATCCACACGATATCTGTTACAGGTATAGATTGATACTTTAACAAACAATAACTTGTCAATATATAATTTGCTACAAGTTGTTTCCTTACCAATTGACTTGTTTTGTATGCACATGAAGACACTAGAAAGTCTGCTTCATATCTGAATCTGTTTGCAGAAATTTACAAGATGGATTTGGCTATCGTGTTATGGTCCTTTTCGGTCAAATAGCTCTTCACATGTTTCTGTAATTACACAACATTGCCTTTCAAATATTTGTCTTTGAGCTTTCCTATACAATTATAAAGTGTAATTTTCAATTTTTTCACACATTTCACAAACCTAGGATCTATGACAAATGCAATGACTTGGATTTTACTATCGTCATTTTTGAGTTGTAGCATACCCAGTGCTACATGTAGTGTGCTGATTGTTTTTGTACATTTCAGTTGGCATTGCACAGAATGTATTTTGCACGATCTTTCGATAATACCAGCAAACTCTTCACTCGAAAACTTTTCCAACAGGAATATAAAAAAAAGACTAAAGTCAGCATTTTACATGCTCTACTGCTACAATCTGCTACAATTACGATTTGGCTGCTTGAAGATTTGACAAGCAGCCAAAGTATATTATTGACACATTTTTAACATGATCCTAGTCTTAAAATTTGCAACTGAACATGATTGTCTAATTACTTTAGCGAGTAAGAACAAAAAAGATGCTTACTCTATCAATTTATTCGATGTACTTTCAAGTCGGATTCATGCTATTTAAATTCACCTGATCCATATGAATAGGAATTTTCTGCTCCACTAGTGACAGCTATTGTATTACGTTAGTTAAAATCAAATTACAAGCAATAATCAGGGATAACCCGTCATACAATAGCGGTTTGGTAAAGATATCACTTAGACATTATTAAATTCATAAACAGTCAGCAAATGTAACTTCTCTAATCCTTATAAATGACTAAATTTAAATATATTAAAGGAAATACTTACAGTTTGTTTAACAATGGATAGACAGGACCGAAACAACTTGGAAACAATACAGACATTCAAACAAAATCTCAAACTTTAAAAAAGATAACTACACCAAAGTCAAATCAACCCCTAAAAAAGATGTCTTTTCCACTAGTGGCAACTGTCGTGTTGTTCATGACAAGTAAACATCCTGAATAAGTCTGAAGTCATTAACTAGAGAGAAATATATATGGCCTCAATAGCCACTGCATGCACTGCTTGTGGACTTTTCGTCCACGAGGCATCAGTAGTCAGTAGCCAACAGCATGTTGGCATGAAATAGAATTAAGTTTTTTTATCCGATGTATTAACGCAAGCCAATTTTGCACAACTTGTTGGTTCTAAATGCTCTTCAAATTCGTAATTGATTTCGTGTTCTTTCCAACTGTTTTGCGTCGGGCTCGAGTCTTATTTATACTAAACGCTGGTTATCCATGCTAAATCATAAGACTGGTACCTTTGATTATTTTTTACAACTATTGGATCGATTCCACTGCTAGTGAGAATTTCGTCACCAAGGTTATCACCAGCCCATTTTTAGCACTCTTAAGTTACTTTATCATTATTATCAAAGTTGACTTTACATGAATTTGACTATTCTTTTTTTTTTTCTTTTGTTCGTCACATATCTCCTAACGTTCTTTGTATTTGTTTATCTCTGGTTTTCAAATGTTCAGGTCTGAGCGTTACTGAAGGTAAATCCAGAGCCATTTGGAGGCACACAATTTATAATGTGTTATTTTCATTTGCTCGAAATCCGCTGTTACTACTATCGGGTCAAGTACCGCGGAGTTCTGCACGAGGTTATCATCCAACACGTAGCCATGCTCGAAATCAGCTGTTACTACTATCGGGTCAAGTACCTCGGACTATGAGTTCTGCACGAGGTTATCATCCAACACGTAGCCATGCTCGAAATCAGCTGTTACTACTATCGGGTCTAGTACCGCGAACTATGAGTTCTGTACGAGGTTATCATCCAACACGTAGCCATGCTCGAAATCAGCTGTTACTACTATCGGGTCAAGTACCGCGAACTATGAGTTCTGTACGAGGTTATCATCCAACACGTAGCCAGTTTGCTGCTGAAATCCTTTGCTGTTACTTTACGTATCGAAGGTCATAGTACCGCGGACTATGAGTTCTGTACGAGTTTATCATCCGAACATCGTAGCCAAGAGCTTTTGTACTGGCATGATTCAAAACGATAATCATCATTTTGATCTGTACTTTTCCGGTCTAGAAAGGTCATACTAGAAACACGTGACGTCATGTGGAAATCAACATGGTACTTTTAATTATAATAATTATCCATACAACAAAGAAACTGATATACCTTTTGCGAAAACTAAACTAACCCAAATGAACCTAAAGCTACCCCACACTGTAAATGATCATTTATAAATAATTTGGTGTTACTTGGAGTTTCATCTCTAATTAACTATATAATTATACCATCATTTGATTCCCGTTGCAAGGATAACGATAGCAAATATTTGGCTGAATGATACCAAAACTGAACCCCAATACATGAAAATAAAAGAAACAACTATCAAACAGAAATTTGATACTGAACTACGATTACAACAGATTCAGAGTTAACTTATATAATGTCCTTTCTAAGCTAGTATTCAGTATGACTCTGTTGTTTTAGTAAGTTATGTATAGTTGCATATATTTTAATATAATGTAGTATGGATGTCTCCCGCCATCTTGCATTGTAAAATAGCAAAACACAATAGGTTTAGACTTCAGTCGAGTCAGCAAAATTGAGGAATGCAATTTATTCATAAGAATTTTCGTTTAAATCAAAAAATATATGTAGTTTATATCTTATAATTACTAATAGTTTTACAAAGGTAGATTAGTGTTGCTTGAGTTTGAACATTTTTTACTTAGAGTTTTAATGGGAGGTTCATTCGAAATTGTTTAATTTATACAGGAATCTACAGGAAATTGTCTTTTTTATGTTATAGTAGGCAAAAACTTTCGATGACCCCATTGTTTCATTTGATATTCTGAAAGCATTTTATAATACCAATCTTCTAATATTTATTTCTAAATTCTACCATTTAGTGTACCTTCTATTCACCGAAGGATACTTTTCTCTTATTTTTAATATATTTAATATATACTACATTTTGGCAACGTAGGAAAAAATCCATTATTTTTCGTTTAGTAATACCACAAATCTTGGCTATTTGTTAATCTTTTTCTGTTACAGTTTAATTCAAATCGTTTTCTTAATTGGCTTTAATTTGTTCTTTAGTTTAATAAATTATAATTATATCATTCCATTACAATATCATTATTGTTTAAATATTTTGAAGAAAAATAATTTGCAAACAACTAACTGATACAAACAAATCACCTATTAAATTTCTAGCATTTGAAACCATGTAGACTGAGGAGTCAGCTCACAAAGGGTTACTGTTGACCTTAAAATCAAAATATGGTAATAATCATAATTATTTAATGAGTATCAGTCAAATACAAAACTAAAAGCTTACACAAATCCCATCAGTACTCGTGACGTCATAAATGCACACCTAATGGGAAATTCATAGTTTTACCTTTCTTTACAGAAACTTGGGATGATTTTCCTGCAGACAACACTGAACAAAATAGTTTTCTTTACATTAGAAAATTCATAGTGGTAGCAAGGTGAGTTTCCCACAAGAAAGTATCATCATTTAAACTAGCAAAGTAAGAATTCAATCATTTGATATTCTAGAAGAAGTCTGCTCATATCAGATGAAGATCTTTTATTTTATTTTCAAGCAATTCTAAAACTAAAACCTATTATTTATTTTTGCGACATGATTACTGCATTGATATTTTCATATACTAATTTCCAACATTTTATTGTCAGAATATTTATTATTAAGCTGTATTTGAAAGTATATTTATTTTACGTCAGTTTCGAAAGGCAGGAAATACCAAAGGAGAATCAACATTCATAATTCGAAGAGAGACTAAAAAAATCATAGAAAAACGAAAAAAAAAAATACAAACAACAACACGGAGTCAATTGATACCGACAAAATCATGGCAAAATAGACAGTCTACAAAACAATACATAAAACCTAAAGATTGAGCAACACGAACCCCATCTAAAAGCGTTGACCTGTCATTTATTTTTCAAAATTCTCCTTTCCCCTTTTACAAGAATATCAAATGACATCCTTCGACTGTCTACAACACACAGTGAAAAGGTTAAGATATGTAAAACTAGTTCAATCCCGCCACATTTTTTTGCGCCTGGTCCCAAGTTGATTGGCGTCTGTTGCTGTTAATGTTTTTAAGTCAGTTGGAGAATGTGATGCTTATGTAAGATCATTGAAAGTCATTATTTTCTCTTACTGTTAATGACGTCTTTATATCTTAATCCATTGGATGTTGGATGTGTACTGATTGATACTTTAGTCTTGGTACATGATTTTTATTAGTTGTTATTGGCTTTGAACTAGCTGTCAGTAACTGCGAGTACTTCATATCTGTACTTAGTGTCCTTGTTGTTGTTGGGATGTCTAATAAATACCCTGCCCCAACCTGTCGGTGTTTTTTTACTTGTTTTCTGCTGTGTATCGATCTAATGAGTGAAGCCTTTTCAACTGATTTTGATAGCTTGTTATTTTTTGCTCGAAATCCGCTGTTACTTCTATCGGGTCAAGTACCGCGGAGTTCTGACGAGGTTATCATCCAACACGTAGACATGCTCGAAATCCGCTGTTACTACGTGCCGATTGTTTTAGTGCATTTCAGTTAGCATTGCACAGTATGTATTTTGCACGATCTTTCGATAATACTTCACTCGAAAACTTTTCCAACAGGAATATAAAAGAGACTAAAGTCAGCATTTTACATGCTCGACTGCTACAATCTGCTACAATTACGATTTGGCTGCTTGAAGATTTGACAAGCAGCCAACGTATATATTGACACATTTTACCATGATCTTAGTCTTAAAATTTGCAACTGAACATGATTGTGTAATTACTTTAGCGAGTAAGAACAAAAAGATGCTTACTCTATCAATTTATTCGATGTACTTTCAAGTCGGATTCATGCTATTTAAATTCACCTGATCCATATGAATAGGAATTTTCTACTCCACTAGTGACAGCTATTGTATTACGTTAGTTAAAATCAAATTACAAGCAATAATCAGGGATAACCCGTCATACAATAGCGGTTTGGTAAAGATATCACTTAGACATTATTAAATTCATAAACAGTCAGCAAATGTAACTTCTCTAATCCTTATAAATGACTAAATTTAAATATATTAAAGGAAATACTTACAGTTCGTTTAACAATGGATAGACAGGACCGAAACAACTTGGAAACAATACACATTCAAACAAAATCCCAAACTTTAAAAAGATAACTACACCAAAGTCAAATCAACCCCTAAAAAAGATGTCTTTTCCACTAGTGGCAACTGTCGTGTTGTTCATGACAAGTAAACATCCTGAATAAGTCTGAAGTCATAAACTAGGAGAGGAATATATATGGCCTCAATATGTGGACTTTTCGTCCACGAGGGCATCAGTAGTCCAGTGGCCAACACGCATGTGTTGGCATGAAATAGAATTAAGTTTTTTTTTTATCCGATGTATTAACGACCAAAGCCAATTTTGCACAACTTGTTGGTTCTAAATGCTCTTCAAGTTCGTAATTGATTTGGCGTTCTTTCCAACTGTTTTGCGTCGGGCTCGAGTCTTATTTATACTAAACGCTGGTTATCCATGCTAAATCATAAGACTGGTACCTTTGATTATTTTTTTACAACTATTGGATCGATTCCACTGCTAGTGAGAATTTCGTCACCAAGGTTATCACCAGCCCATTTTTAGCACTCTTAAGTTACTTTATCATTATTATCAAAGTTGACTTTACATGAATTTGACTATTCTTTTTTTTTTCTTTTGTTCGTCACATATCTCCTAACGTTCTTTGTATTTGTTTATCTCTGGCTTTCAAATGTTCAGGTCTGAGCGTTACTGAAGGTAAATCCAGAGCCATTTGGAGGCACACAATTTATAATGTGTTATTTTCATTTGCTCGAAATCCGCTGTTACTACTATCGGGTCAAGTACCGCGGAGTTCTGCACGAGGTTATCATCCAACACGTAGCCATGCTCGAAATCAGCTGTTACTACTATCGGGTCTATAGTACCGCAAAGTATGAGTTCTGCACGAGGTTATCATCCAACACGTAGCCATGCTCGAAATCAGCTGTTACTACTATCAGGTCTAATACCGCGAACTATGAGTTCTGCACGAGGTTATCATCCAACACGTAGCCATGCTCGAAATCAGCTGTTACTACTATCGGGTCAAGTACCGCGAACTATGAGTTCTGCACGAGGTTATCATCCAACACGTAGCCAAGGCGTTTGTACTTGCATGATTGAAACGATTCATCATTTTGTCTTTACTTTTCCGGTATAGAAAGGTCATTCTAGAAACACGTGACGTCATGTGGAAATCAACTTGGTACTTTTTATATACCGGTAATAATTGTCATACAGCAAAGAAACTGATATTCCCTTTTCGAAAAACATAAACTAACCAAATGAACCTAGCTACCCCACACTGTAAATGTCATTTATGAATACTAGTAATTTGGTGTTCTTCGTGGAGTTTCATCTCTAATTAACTATAAATTATACCATCAATTGATTCCCGTTGCAAGGATAACGATAGCAAATATTTGGCTGAATGATACCAAAAACTGAACCCCAATACATGAAAATAAAAGAAACAACTATCAAACAGAAATTTGATACTGAACTACGATTACAACAGATTCAGAGTTAACTTATATAATGTCCTTTCTAAGCTAGTATTCAGTATGACTCTGTTGTTTTAATAAGTTATGTATAGTTGCATATATTTTAATATAATGTAGTATGGATGTCTCCCGCCATCTTGCATTGTAAAATAGCAAAACACAATAGGTTTAGATTTCAGTCGAGTCAGCAAAATTGAGGAATGCAATTTATTCATAAGATTTTCGTTTAAATAAAAATGTATGTATTTTATATCTTATAATTACTAATAGTTTTACAAAGGTAGATTAGTGTTGCTTGAGTTTGAACATTTTTTACTTAGAGTTTTAATGGGAGGTTCATTCGAAATTGTTTAATTGATACAGGAATCTTTCAGTAGTATACTCCCATACCACCTTAAATCTTGCTGGTATTTTTTAATCTTTCTTTTGTTACAAGTTTAATTCAAATCGTGTTTCGTTCAATTGGTCATGTTAACTTTGTTCTTTAGTTTTAATAAACAAGAACAATAGTATTATATCATTCCATTACATATCATTATTGTTTAAATATTTTGAAGAAAAATAATTTGCAAACAACTAAACTGATACAAACAAATCACCTATTAAATTTCTAGCATTTGAAACCATGTAGACTGAGGAGTCGGCTCACAAAGGGTTACTGTTGACCTTAAAATCAAAATATGGTAATAATCATAATTATTTAATGAGTATCAGTCAAATACAAAACTAACAAGCTTACACAAATCCCATCAGTACTCGTGACGTCATAAATGCACACCTAATGGGAAAATTCATAGTTTTACCTTTCTTTACAGAAACTTGGGATGATTTTTCCTGCAGACAACACTGAACAAAATAGTTTGCTTTACATTAGAAAATTCATAGTGGTAGCAAGGTGAGTTTCCCACAAGAAAAAGATCATCATACATTTAAACAGCAAAGTAAGAATTCGATCATTTGATATTCTGAGAGGGGACAGGATTCGATCATTTGATATTCTGAGAGGGGACAGGAAGATCTTTATTTTATTTTCAAGCAATTCTAAAAACTAAAAACTATTATTTATTTTTTGCGACATGATTACTGCATGAATATTTCATATACTACATTTCCAACATTTTATTGGTCACAATATTTATTATTAAGCTGTATTTAGAAAGTATATTTATTTTCGTCAGTTTCAAAAAGGCAGAAAATACCAAAGGGAGAATCAACATTCATAATTCGAAGAGAGACTAAAAAAAATCATAGAAAAAACGAAAAAAAAAAAAAAATAAATACACAAACAACAGCACGCGAGTCGAATTGATACCGACAAAATCATGGCGAAATAGATAACAACAGTCTACAAAACAATACATAAAAACCTAAAGATTGAGCAACACGAACCCCATCTTAAAAGCGTTGACCTGTCATTTATTTTTCAAATTCTCCTTTCCCCCTTTTAGAAGAATATCAAATGACACTCCCCTTATACTGTCTACAACACAGTGAAAAGGTATGTAAAAACTAGTTTGATCCCGCCACATTTTTTTGCGCCTGGCCCAAGTCGATTGGCGTCTGTTGTCTGTTAATGTGTTTAAGTCAGTTGGAGAATGTGATGCTTATGCTAGATCATTGAAAGTCATTTTTTTCTCTTAGTGTTAATGACGTCTTTATATCTTAATCCATTGGATTTTGGATGTGTACTGATTGATACTTTAGTCTTAGATACATGATTTTTTATTAGTTGTTATTGGTTTTGAACTAGCTGTCAGTAACTGCGAGTACTCTCATATCTGTACTTAGTGTCTTTGTTGTTGTTGGGATGTCTAATAAATACCCTGCCCCAACCTGTCTGTGTTTTTGTTACTTGTTTTTCTGCTGTGTATCGATCTAATGAGTGAAGCCCTTTTCAACTGATTTTGATAGCTTGTTCATATGTTGTGCTGTTACACTACTGTCCCATATTAAGGGGGATGAGGTTGCCCGCTGAAATGTTTAATCCCGCAACATTCTGTATGATCATGTACCAAGTCAGGAGCCTGTAATTCAGTGTTTGTCCTTTGTTGCTGTATATCATATTAGTTTATCGTTCATTGTTTTGTACATGAATCAGTCCGTTAGTTTTCTCGTTTATATTGTATTACATTTGTCATTTAGGGGCCTTTTATAGCTGACTATGTGATATGTGTTTTGCTCATTGTTGAAGGCCGTACGGTGACCTATAGTTGTTAACTTCTATGTCATTTGGTCAGTGGTGGAGAGTTGTCTCATTGGCAATCATACCACATCTTCTTTTTCAAATATAAAATGTATTCACAACTTGTTAAGACTAGGGACGATTTATAACTTTGTATATTGTATAAGACACCTATCTATAAAACTAGATTCCTTTGGTGTTTTGTCTTTTAAGACTGCTGTCTCTTTGACGTATACTCTACGTCTGGTATTCGTAGTTAACATTAAAAAATATCTAACTTACTTTCAATGAATTATTTTACATCGAAAATATTAGTTTTAAGTTTTAATAAGACACTATAGTTCAAAATTTAGGGTCGAATTTAATCCTTGTTCTTCTTTGCCATCAGTACAAACAAACGATATATTAAACAGGAATGATTTTGTATAGAATTTTCATTTTCAATTGTTAAAATATGTAGATTTAGCAAAATTGTAAAGAATAGTATTT
This sequence comes from Mytilus coruscus, assembly GCA_017311375.1. Lineage (NCBI taxonomy): Eukaryota > Metazoa > Mollusca > Bivalvia > Mytilida > Mytilidae > Mytilus > Mytilus coruscus. The sequence goes on along the minus strand of CM029596.1, from coordinate 142,533,853 downwards.
TTTACTGAATAATAAAAATAATAATAAGAAAAAATACAAAATAGTAATACTAATAATACTTATAATAAAAATATGGAAATAATAACGTTAATAAAATTTTACTTTCTGATCGATATGGTAGAATGATATGACTAAAAAGTAAATTTTCTGTGGTTTTAATTACTTGATAACGTCATCTCTAATCCTTTATTACATCCGTTAATATAATAATAACATGATGCAAATTAGTTCAATAATTTGCCAACCCTTAACAATGAATAATATCTTTTTCTCACTTATTCTATTATTAAAATGGCTGACTTCTAACCCTCATCAGAGTCCTATTACTACAGCTTTCACGCGACGTGTTATTGACTCCGCCCTCCTAACAGAACATCCAATTATGATCTGTTTGGGTGTTAATTTCACATCCTTTACTGAATATGGACGGGAAATGAGAATAGTTGAAAATTAAATGCTAAATCGATTCATAAAAATTCACAATTATACACGCATAAAAAGGAAAAGGCACCAATGAAAAGAAAAGTTAACTTAAATAACAAATGACGCTCTCTCTGACCAACTAATCTATCGGTTGTCATTATCTCCTTTGCGTTTGTTACAGGCAATTTTTCTTGTCGGTTCAGTGACTTCTAGCACTGATTGTATACCCGCTTTGGTACATATTACACCCTACTCAGCCAAAAAAAGGTAATGTGTTGCTTGACAAAACATCAAATTTGATAACAGACCTTGTGAAAAGAAGATTATTTTTGGAGAAGAAATTAGCTCAATTCAACAGGAATAATCTTTCTGCAGATAAAAGAATAATAAATACCCTGCCCCAACCTGTCGGTGTTTTTTTACTTGTTTTTCTGCTGTGTATCGATCTAATGAGTGAAGCTCTTTTCAACTGATTTTGATAGCTTGTTCATATGTTGTGCTGTTACACTACTGTCCCATATTAAGGGGGATGAGGTTGCCCGCTGAAATGTTTAATCCCGCAACATTCTGTATGATCATGTACCAAGTCAGGAGCCTGTAATTCAGTGTTTGTCCTTTGTTGCTGTATATCATATTAGTTTATCGTTCATTGTTTTGTACATGAATCAGTCCGTTAGTTTTCTCGTTTATATTGTATTACATTTCGGGGCCTTTTATAGCTGACTATGTGATATGTGTTTTGCTCATTGTTGAAGGCCGTACGGTGACCTATAGTTGTTAACTTCTATGTCATTTGGTCAGTGGTGGAGAGTTGTCTCATTGGCAATCATACCACATCTTCTTTTTTTCAAATATAAAATGTATTCACAACTTGTTTAGACTAGGGACGATTTATAACTTTGTATATTGTATAAGACACCTATCTATAATAGTGGAATTCAACTAGATTCCTTTGGTGTTTTGTCTTTTAAGACTGCTGTCTCTTTGACGTATACTCTACGTCTGGTATTCGTAGTTAACATTAAAAAAAATATCTAACTTACTTTCAATGAATTATTTTACATCGAAAATATTATTAGACACTATGGTTCAAAATTTAGGGTCGAATTTAATCCTTGTTCTTCTTTGCCATCAGTACAAACAAACGATATATAAAACAGGAATGATTTTGTATAGAATTTTCATTTTCAATTGTTAAAATATGTAGATTTAGAAAAATTGTAAAAGAATAGTATTTTTTACTGAATAATAAAAATAATAATAAGAAAAAATACAAAATAGTAATACTAATAATACTTATAATAAAAATATGGAAATAATAACGTTAATAAAATTTTACTTTCTGATCGATATGGTAGAATGATATGACTAAAAGTAAATTTTCTGTGGTTTTAATTACTTGATAACGTCATCTCTAATCCTTCATTACATCCGTTAATATAATAATAACATGATGCAAATTAGTTCAATAATTTGCCAACCCTTAACAATGAATAATATCTTTTTCTCACTTATTCTATTATTAAAATGGCTGACTTCTAACCCTCATCAGAGTCCTATTACTACAGCTTTCACGCGACGTGTTATTGACTCCGCCCTCCTAACAGAACATCCAATTATGATCTGTTTGGGTGTTAATTTCACATCCTTTACTGAATATGGACGGGAAATGAGAATAGTTGAAAATTAAATGCTAAATCGATTCATAAAATTCACAATTATACACGCATAAAAGGAAAAGGCACCAATGAAAAGAAAAGTTAACTTAAATAACAAATGACGCTCTCTCTGACCAACTAATCTATCGGTTGTCATTATCTCCTTTGCGTTTGTTACAGGCAATTTTTCTTGTCGGTTCAGTGACTTCTAGCACTGATTGTATACCCGCTTTGGTACATATTACACCCTACTCAGCCAAAAAAAGGTAATGTGTTGCTTGACAAAACATCAAATTTGATAACAGACCTTGTGAAAAGAAGATTATTTTTTGGAGAAGAAATTAGCTCAATTCAACAGGAATAATCTTTCTGCAGATAAAAAGAAACCAGTGGTTAATTACTTATATCTTATTTAAAAGTGTATATGGTAAAGTTGCTAATTTTTAGTTGGAATCGGAGAACTTTGACCATATCGTAAACAGTACAACATATAAGGAAAGGATTATCAAAATGATGTGAAAAATGTCTTGTTTGAAACTAAAACTATACATTTAAGAAACCTGAATCATTTATTAGTGAAGAATTTTTGACGCAACTTTTAAACGATGTCACGATCAGCATGTGCCTCTCCTTGTTCTGCAGATGAAGAGGAATCAATTAACGTTGAAAAATGTGATTCAGATGACGAACAGACGACAGGAAACAAAACAATAGACAAATGTCCATTACAAAAACCAGAAAATTTAGTGTCACCAAATAAGTGTAATAATATTGATAATACTTTTCCTAGTCCGCCAAGAAGATCTTTCTTTATAACAGACATTTTATCAGATGCTAATAAAAACACTGGAAACCTCTCAGCATTCAAACCTCTACGGGTTCCAACAAACTTTTTCTCCTCACAAACATTATCAACGTCAGAGGATCCGTTTAGAAGAGGATTACAACTAGGACAGTTTAAAGGTCCACATGGTATAGATCTGGGGAAATCTTGTTCTGAAAGTGTCAAGTCGGATGAGTCTGAAGACGATGATGATGATGATTGTGAAGGTAGTCTATAAAAATTAAATAAAAAGAAATAATTATATCAGGAAAATGTTTACTCTTTCAAACTATACGGCTAATGTCTGTCAACCCAAGAACTTACAGGCGATTTCGTCGTTATAAAATACGAAATAAAATAGCGTTATACGAAAAGTTACATAATGAAAATTAATTAAAAAAATATTCAACGAAAGTACAATATCTAGTAGTGCTCAAAAAGGAAGCTGTTCTCATTTATTATTATTATTATTATTATTATTATTATTATTATTATTATTATTATTATTAAACAAGCAAGAATATATTTAACACTGCTGAATTATTAAGATATTGCCAGATGACAAAAAATGTAAAATTTGCTATAAATCTATGATTTTCCAGGTGTCATTTATGTTGGATACTTTCAGATTTCCAGTATTTGGTTTCTAGCATCAATTATTCGCAGTAAATTGACGTGCGCTAATTGTTCATCATATTAATTTTGGTTTGTCATAATTTTGTATTAGTTTTGTAACACCAATATTAAATAGTCATAATTATGACAAGGATAAATTGCGAGATATTCCAAGAAAAATTTAAAAAAATGTACTATTGAAAGTTTAGAAATTTATATGAAAGGAAATAATTGAGTTATAATGAAAAAATCAGTTTGTTTGAACTATTACAAACTACGTAATGCAAAGTTTTATTGTCAATAGAGGATAACATAATAAAAACATTATTCCATTTGAATATGAATAAATACAAATAGTATTGGCTTTACTTATTTATTCAGACATGTAACTGTTATTTCATTTTATTATATATTTACCTTTGTTTCTTAATAGTTCATCTTCAGGCTTTACTTAAAATATTTATATATTATTAAAATTCAATTGATTTCAAGACCACTACTTATGGCATTCATTTTAATTGGTCAAACATACATATGATAGTTTATATTTCTGTTCTATTTTTTTTTATAGTACTGTATATATGTATATATATTTGTTGTCAAAACTTACATATATATAATAATTCATATCATATTTGAATTGCATTCGAAGATAAAAACACACAAATTGTATAAGGTTGCGTCAGGTTAGCCCAAAGGCAAGGAAAAATAAAATAATGCAAAAAGAACAATGTTTAACTTCAATATCGTATTTATTTAATTAACTTAATTTCATGATATGTTGTTTATGGTACATATAAAGCTTCTTTTGATGTTTAAATTGCGGTTTTCAAATATACACAAAAATATCTATTGTAAGCAAACATTGCATATCAGTGCTCAGAGAAAACTATTAGAAAAATACAATTCCGATATAACAAGTACGTGATGTTACTATAATAATAATAATAATAATAATAATAATAATAATAATAATAATAATAATAATATATTGCTTCGAAGTAAGCAGTGACTTTAACTGTATATTGCAGTGATGAATACAAAGAGAAAGGGTATGTCCATTCCCCTCTAACCGTGTCTTTTCGGAATTTTTAATTAACCATGTGAACATCGGCGATAAAAACCTGAACCTTATTTTCCAAAGTAAAACCCATAGATCATTATTTGAACAAATGAATGGTCTAATGATGATCAATGATAAAGAGTTGTATTTCAATATTTATAGCAGTTGTGTTACATTTTGTACTTTTAACGATAAAAGGTGTCTACATTAAGCATCAGATTAACGATTAAAGCGTTTATTTTATCTATGAGGATTAACGATTAAAGTTCGTTTATGTGTCGACAAAATGTATATTTTATCTATCGAACAGCAAAAAATCATCAATTTACATGTGTAAGATACATCTAGGTTGCATAAAAAATGGTTTATACATTTACGTATACATAAAGTTTTCTCGGGACGATAATATTGATTGATAGTTGTTTGCTTATCGTCCAGTTGCCAATATTCCAAACGTATTGAGTACGAGAACAATTCTTAATGTTTTCTGTACAAAGTGTCGTCAGGGATGACAAATTTGGACTGCATTTGAAATTATGTCGAACAAGAGATCATTTGTCGACCCCTCATAGAGTTGTTGCAAGGGTTCTAAAACGTGTAGAAAGTTCGACACTTTCCGACCGGGTAGATCGGATTTACCGGCTTCCTTCTGACTAGACGTGCTGAGTATTTATGCATCGCAAACTTCAAAAGGGATACCCTTCTTAAGTATCCACTTATTGTCGAATTGGACAAGTCCAGGTTACCATAATTGTATGACCTAGTCAAACCCAAGGTTGAGGTATATGCGATTTAAATAAATGCTTCTTTGATTAAAGATAACAAACGAGAAACCAGAAATAGCAATATACACGCCAAGATATACCAAAATTAGGAATAAATAAACTCATCATAGATACCAGGATTGAAATTTTGTATTTGCGCCAGACGCGCGTTTCGTCTACAAAAGACTCATCAGTGACGCTCGGATAAAAAAAGGCCAAATAAATTAGGAATAGCCACTAACAGATAGCCTAGCCATCTTTTTCTGTGTGTCCGCTTAGTCGGTTCATAGAAGTTTTTTTGCTATTAATCAATTAATTTGTATTTCCATGTATGGTTATCTGTTTATAGGAATGACGTCATAAACATACGAAATGTGTTACCATAGACCACAGCAATCACTGTGGGTCGTTTAAACTGATCTCGTTTGGGTAAGATGGTCTCTTTGCCATGCAGGATGTATAAATATACAGAAAGGAGTGTCTTTTTTTCTGTACGTAAAGATTCATTTCTTAAAATTTCAAAATATCGAGCATGAAATGAAGAGTTTGCAGCAAAATTGATGAAATGAGGAAAAGACAAAATTTTGAATACTTCGCGGAAACTTTTTAATTTACAGAACAAAAAAAGAATTGTCCTTTTATACATTAAGTTAATTGGCTGTTTATTTTAATTAAATTTATACATTTATATCATCAAGTTCTAGTACACTACCCCAGTTTTAACAGGCAACCTCCCTAATAATACGACAAATATTTACAAATATTTTTTCACGATATCAAATAACATTACCATATTTTGATGTGGTCCTATTCATTAACTATTTGCCACTGGACGTAAAGCAACCAAATGCATTCATGTGACAGACAACGATGAGGTAAAAGAAGTTCCTAATTATTTAGTTTCTTTAGCTGTAATACATACCTTTTTAGCATATTATAGATGTGTAAAGTCAGAAACCAGTTAATATCATCGGTCAAAGTTATTATTTGCCTGCCTTTGTAGCCTGAAATCGGTACACTAAACACTCACTAATGGAAAGAGTTATAGTATGATCGTCATTAGGTACTTTGAATTTTGAGGTTATTAAATAGCAAATGCTTTCTTTTTATTTTGGAGCAAAAGAACTATTTTAAAGGGAAATTGTTTTTTAAGCTTTTGTTACTTAAGAGATCTCGTAAAGTGTCTAAACATTTTAATTTTCTGTACAGTTTTTAAACTAAATTTCATGATATCAGAAATTGCATTGCAATTGTGTTCAGTTCTTAAAGTTTTTGGGAATTACAATGATTTGATAAGATTCGCAAGTTTACAATTTTTTCAGAAATTGAAACTATATCATATGCAATTGTGAACCATATAAAACAATTATATTAGTTCACGACATTATGTATTATATTTGTAATTGCATTGAAGGACTTTATCCGTTCACCAACACAGAAGCTATAACAGTATAAACAGTGATTGTTTTTAATATATTTTTATACCATTATATTGCATAAAAAACGGCCCTGTATCAATTATTCTTCATTGATAACGAGAATAAAACAATATTAAAAGGCTCAAGTAGGATTTTATTTGTTTTATCATAGTCATCAAAGAAAAATACAGAGGGTTTATTTTTTTCCACACTCTAATATAACAAATTTTAGAGATTTTTTTATATTGGAAACAATTTTTCTGTATTTTCTGCAATTACTATTGTAAATCAAGGAGAAAATACAGAACGCCTTCTTCTAATATAAATCCTATTATTCAGAACAACTTCTTTTAATTTTCTATTTTGCTTTTTAATAAGTATTCGCAATCTGGCTCAATATATTAATACTGATAAAGAGAACACATTTGTTTGTAATTTGCCTTTATTAGTTTTGTACTCACTTTGAAATTCAAACAAAAGCGAATATTTGAGTCATTCAGTACCGGGTGTCCTGAATAAATGTAATGTTTGACCTGGTTTATAAAAGAACGCTTTGCTGTTCTTTTTTAAGATAAAACAACATAAATGATATAAATAAAATATCAAATAGGAAGCGCTTCTTATGGATAATTATACAGAATTGAGCTCATGTCGATGTTATCATGTCGTTTTAATCTTATTGAAAGTTGAACACCAAAGTCTCTCTCTCTCTCTCTCTCTCTCTCTCTCTCTCTCTCTCTCTCTCTCTGAAATTATATTGCTATCACTACTCATAGTTGTTTCGCGCTGACGTTAAGTAATTATCAATCAATCCACATATAGCATACATACGGTCAAGTCCTGAATATATCTTTAATATTTGCTCCCTAGCAATACACAACCGTGGTACATCCAACTTTACCAGTAAACACGAAAGAACAGTATATTAGGTTTAATGAGGCATTCGAAATACATAAGATGCATACTGACTAAAAAAATATTAGAACAAAAGGTGTATACCTCATGCAAATCTGAGATTTATAGAATAACTAATCTAAGAATTCAAATATCGAAAAATATTCAACGAATGACCAAAAACACATTAATTCACGAATGCGCGATTAGTTATTCGTTTTATTACATTGACAAAGATTTTTTTTTAATAAAATTAAAGTGGGAAATGTAAGGAACTATATCTTTTTTTACGCATTCACCATTTGCTTTGATGCGACTTTATCACACCTATTGTTGTATGACGTCAAAGGAGTGAAATAACCGAGTTTATTTCACATGTGAACATCATCGGTTTTATTTCACTAGGAAATCACGGTAATTCATTGCAACCAATGTAATAAATTAAAATATCAAACTTCAAACCAATTGACGTTATTTATACGCAATTAAAAAAGTACTAGTGTTGTTTTAAGGCCTAAGACTTGTCAAAAGTTCGTTTCTTTCAGTACTGAACATAACCATTGAAACGAAATTTTAAAATGCATTTAACTTTATATTTTTCTACTAATGTAACAGTTCAGTATGTTAGCAGCAAGCTTCTTCAAATCTAATGGCTCATAGAAGGTGAATTTCAAAACATTTCAATTTAGTTTTGCAAAAAAAAATAAAAATGATCATGTTTTTGTTGTTGCAGATAAGAAAGATTCCTCGCGAAGTGGAGATGAAGAAACATCCTCACATTTACTAAAAACAAAGAAACCAAGAAAAGCACGAACTGCTTTTACTGACCATCAGCTCAATTCACTGGAAAAAACGTTTGAGAAACAAAAGTACCTCAGCGTTCAGGATAGGATGGAACTTGCTGCTAAGCTCAATCTAACAGATACACAGGTCAAAACTTGGTATCAAAACAGAAGGTTTGTTTTCTTTATCATTATATCTAATTCTACTTTAAGAAGGTGTATCTAGATCGCCGAGTTTTATCTAAATCGTTTGTTATATGCACTTTCGTAGACTGTGTTTAAGTTATAAACGTTTGAGCAATTTTTCAAAAACCATCAGATAAACATTTAAGGATTATTTTTAAATTTGTATTAACAGCGACGTTGACTTGCTATTTATTGACTATGGATTTTGACTCAAACTTGAGGTGTTGGGACGAACTTCCTTCAAATAAACTATAGCTTGAATAAAAGTCTAAATGCCAGGATTTTATTTTTTGATTGGTGTTTTATTTATCTACGAATCCCACAGTAGGTGATCATGAAATAGAGTAATGTCTTCTAGTTAGAAAACCTATTGTTTAGATAATGTCTTTACTCTCGGTATAGTTATTGGTTGCTTGCATGTTGTTTTCCTAAAGTATTGTACTGGAAGTTGAAGACCTACACGTACAATGACATTTAGACACGTATACCAGGCAGCAAGCACACAACACGAATAAACCAAAAAGGGACAACTGTTAGCTTTATCGACTTTAAGTCTTGTTCTCTCCACGCCACTTCACCTGATTTTTGTATTGTACTTTTCAAGTATGATATCTGTGTGCGATTTTATCGCTCAAAGGGAGATAACTTAATAATGTGGCAGTGACTAGAGTTGTATTAGGGACACTAGGTCGATACTGATACTGGGTGACTTCAGTACTGACATGATTTTAAACATATACTCATTTAAAATTCAGAAATTATTAAGAAACTAAGGTTCCAACACCTTCAGATAAAGTTGACCTTTGATGAATTTAGCTATATTGTTTATGCCTTGTTTTATCGTAAAGCTCTTATCGTTGCAGCGTATTTACGCAGCGCGGGCTTTCAAATGTTTAGGTGTGAGCATTCCTGATGAAGGTAAAAAAAGCGCTTCGAGCGCACAGAATTCACAAAGTGTAATATTCATTTATGGGTTGAATAGGTTAGAACCTATGATAGAAAACAAGGATGACATTAACAGGGTAATTCAAACGCATAAATCGAAGATGTATACTGAACGACAAACAGGAGGCCACACACGAAACATTACACAGTAATGGAACAAATTTTAACCTTTAAAAAAAGGCATACATTGTATCAATTATTTATAGTTGAAAATTTAAGTCAAATAACACAAGCATTTAATTTTATTGGTATATAAAATAATTATGTATATATAAATGTATATACGTGTATATGTAACAGTTTACAATTGAACCTGCAACACATCATTACTCTGCACCCACACTTTATTCTGCAGTTATCTGTCTGATCTAAAATATTTACATTTACATATTATGAAATGAATAAAGCTGGAAAAATATTGAAATCGAACAAAATTGATTTTGACTTGCCTTTAACTTTCTTTATGATAAACACAAATATTGTATTCGATTAAAATAGTTTGTAGGAAATACATTTATGAAAAATGAGGTTAGAAAATAACTTTTAGTACAAATAAAATATGATAGATCTAATATTCATATCATATTCTATAAAGGTATAACATTCATTTAACATATGGGTACACGTCAGATTAAAATTTAAGCTTATTATAGTTTCATATACATGTAATTACCCGTATAAGTTAGGTCAAATACACACTAAGTTTCCCGACGTATGCAGTGATCTGTTTCATGGCTTAATAATCAAATACAGAAATATAAAAAACTGTCACGTTTGTGATTCAGAAAAAAAAAAATAAAATATTCGTCTGATGTATTTCTAAAATAGGTACGATTACCTGCGAATGATATTTTATAAATACCTGTATCATTGCCAGTTGTAGTACTAGGTCTCTAATCTTTATTTGGTATTAATAACTTTCATGCAAAAACTTTCCCTGAACTATTTATCAGACTCATGAAATATGTCCGTATTTTTGAGTAATTTTCTAAACTTTTAAATTAAATAAAGTAACAATGAAAGAATGATATGAAAAAAATTAACTTGTACTGCAGGATAAAAAACGCAAATCTATACATATATTTCTTTCCCTCAAAATAAACAGTACTCTGACTGTGACAGTTAAAGACATTAAGCCACAAAATTTAAAAATCACTTAATTCTTTTCAGATGTGTTAAATGTTTAATTTGAACTAAATTGAAAGGTACCGAAGCATTAAATACAGGAAACAATTTTATAAATAAACCCTTAACAAATATATAGTATAATTGTAAATGTATTATAAATAAGTGATATCTTGCTGGTATAATTTGTCTAACGCCAATTATTATATATTCCACAAAATAACTTTCCTCTCAATCTGTGACACACTAATCAAAGTGAATCCGTTAGAATTGTATACATGTAAAATCTGAATCAATTATCCGATTCAATGATATGAAGTCTATTATTGTTACGTTCTTCTATTCATTATAGTCAATTTTCTCTTGTATATGGTGGTGTTAAATTGCGTGTGTTTGTAGCGCGAATAATTCACTAAACCCCTTCCCTATTCTGATTATTGTCAATTTTGACTTGATATTGTGTGAGATCTACAGCTGTCGGGAGACTATTTTGTGAAATAAATACAGTCCAATTCATGCTTCTTATTGAAAATGAACGGTTTTCGTAATATTAATAGTCGATTTACATACCGTACGTACTGACCTCGTCTAATCTTCTGTATATCAACTTAAAATATTCAAGAAGTTATATTGAATTTATTGATACGGGTTTTTATTGACCATCTTTAACACTATCTTAAGTCGCTAGCAATACAAATAATCGTTGAATAATTTATAAGCTGTAAAATGTAAGAACAGAGAGCTTGATGAAGAAAATTGACATCAATTATTCTTCAAAATTGACTTTAATTGTAAACTATTAATGTATTTTCTCTACGATTAGAACGTATGTAAATGAGTCTGATCTCTTAATTAGTAAGGTAGATGTTCATTTCTGCTTAATTGCGTAGGCATAACGTTGTATGTAAAATAGCGGAATGACAATTTAAGGCCTAACAGAATGAATTTGTTTGATCATTAACTTTTGATATTAATGCCATTTTAACTTTGTTTGATGTCATAATTTAGAGTGTTGGCGTCTGTCAACAGATCTGAATTTTCTAAATAAGATCATGAATACCTAAAACTTGTGGTTTAATTTTAAAAGTCATTAGAGATGCTTTTTTTTTTAATTTTTAGCTCATTTGCATATACTATCTTTTTTTATTTATTCATTGTTACGTAACATAATCCTTTCAGATTAAAATTAATGAAATCTGAATACAAGAAAAAATAAAAAGAAGAAAGTTTTTTCTTCTTGATAGGATTAAGCTCCTGTTCAGTAAATCATACAGTCATCCACCCAAAACAGACGGGAATAATGATTTATAATTATAATTATTCAGTCTGTGTTGACGCCTAGCTAATATTTACCATTTCAGAACAAAATGGAAACGACAAACTGCAGTTGGTCTTGAATTACTTGCTGAAGCTGGAAACTATGCAGCAGTTCAGCGCATGCTCCAAAGCAATCCATACTGGTTTACATACCACCCACAAGCAACAAATATAATCTCTAATTTTGACGCCTTATATTACCGCCAAGGCGAATCAACTTTGACGTCACCACGACCTACACTTCCCCGGATGTTTATTCACGGGATACAGCAACACGTTAATCACCTGAGCACACCGCCAGTTTTTTCTCCAGAAAACAGAAGCTGATCTCATTTTAGTGTTCATAAATTAACAGTTTAATTGACTAGCAGTATGGAGCCCCTGTTGTTCTGAATGATTCATTGATGTAAACTGGTGTTTAATATAGTTGACTGGTATCCATTGAAAGAAAATACTTTTTAATTATAGAATTAATTTTCTATAGTAATATGTGGACTCATTTCAGGAATCTGTATCGAGACACTTTGTGCAATATGATAAAACAATATAGGATAAGTTATATACAGTTAGCTAATTCTTATTTTGCGTATGTATTTTGTATATTCTCACATATATGTACAGGAACCATTATATTGTAATATTTCTTTCTTTATTTATTGTTTAAATTTTAAATTGTTGTAAATAAAACGATATTGGCCGAAGTTATACTTTCTTTATTTTAAGACACCAGTGAATAAAAAAGATAAATAAAAAACAAAAGGTGATGGTTTTACTTAATGTACTCTACTCTTCTGTCACAAAAATGAAAAAAGAGAGGTTTATGGTGTGTTTATTAATGTTACAAAATCCGTGAGATACCAAGAGCAAAGAAAAAACGTGTTACTGCTGTTCTTCAAACAACTATTGCATGCAAAGAGACAATCCAAGACAGTGGGGCCGTCAACTTTGAATTTGAAATTCCAGACTGTCTGTAGAACAAATTAGAGCGGACGTCTTTGCTTGATGTCGATAACCTTAAATCTACAGTTGGACATCAGTTCTTACGAATAAAAATTATTTTTTATTAATTTTATTTTCAAATTCTGAGAAACAATCGAACTTAAAACATTCAAATCTTACAACATCAAGCAAAAGAAATTTTATACCAAGAAAAGATGAAAACTCGAATTAATCCATAAAACTAAAATATGTGTTACAGAGAAGAAAATGTTAAAAATGGACTTCTGGACTGAACTGTTCTAAATCACGATGGAACAGCGGCTCTAATTACGTCATTTACAAATGTTCTACACTTTATGTCTAGTTCTCTGACAGATTTTTCTGGCAGTATTGAAAAGAGGTTAGAACTGATCCTAACTCTATGCAACAAAACAAGGAAGACAGTTATATGAATAATTTACTGATCATAATGGGCAAAACAATCTAACAAATTCTTTCATAAGCTTCCCGACAATGGTTTTTAAGACACCAAAACGATACAAGCATTTAGACGAAAAATATTGGAGTAATTGGTTAAAAAAAGAAGAAAGGAAAATTATTTAGTCGCAGGCAAAAAGTAAAACATAAAAGTCACAAATATGAAACAGAGAAAATAGTTCTTTTGACATCGATAAACGGCTTGTATACGATTACATCGATAAACAGAATGTATCCGTTGACATCGATAAATAGCACGTATCCGATGACATCGATAAAGAGAACGTATTCGATGACATCGATAAAGAGAACGTATCCGATGACATCGATAAACAGAAGTATCCTTTGATAGTGATTAAGATGATAACACAATGTTGACTGCTGTAACCCTATTTTTGACATTTTACCTATTGTGTCTGTTTGTTTTGTTCACGCATCGTTGTCAATATAATGGAATTTGATGCGGCTGTCATACAAGTGAGAGGTTTGGCTAGCTATAAAACCAGGTTCAATCCACCATTTTCTACATAAGAAAATGACTGTACCAAGTCAGGAATATGACAGTTGTTATCCATTCGTTTGATGTGTTTGAGCTTTTGATTTTGCCATTTGATTAGGGACTTTCCATTTTACTACTGTTGCCCTTATTTAGAGAGATAAAGATACAACAGATACAGTTAAGTCTGCCTCATATCTTGACTTACATCTAGAAATTGACAATGAGGGTCGGTTGAAAACAAAGCTTTACGACAAAGAGATGATTTCAGCTTCCCATTTGTGACCCTTCCAATTTTGTAAAACCAAGAGTTCCAAATGGTGAAGTTGAAATCATCACTTCGTGTTCCTTATGTCGTAACTACAATCCCGTTCCTTTTCACGAATGTGACCTACCGAATTAGACTATTTACCGGCTTTGTAATAACATGAGCAACACGATGGGTGCCACATGTGGAGCAGGATCTGCTTACCCTTCCGGAACACCTGCGATCACCCCAGTTTTGGTGGGGTTCGTGTTGCTGTTATTGTGTCTGTTTGTTTTGTTCACACATCGTTGTCAATATAATGGAATTTGATGAGACTGTCGTTCAAGTGAGAGGTTTAGCTAGCTATAAAACCAGGTTTAATCCACCATTTTCTACAAAAGAAAATGCCTGTACCAAGTCAGGAATATGACAGTTGTTTTCCATTCGTTTGATGTGTTTGAACTTTTGATTTTGCCATTTGATTGGGGACTTTCCTTTTGAATTTTCCTCGGAGTTCAGTATTTTGTGATTTTACTTTTTGACATCGATAAACAGAAGTATCTCATGACACAGATTGTCTATATTGGTTAACATAGTAGTTGTGACAAGTTTATAACAAAACAGCTGGTTTATTAAAAATTATTAAGGATTGTAAAACAAACATTTGCACACTTCATATTATATACAGGTGCTTCAGGCATGATGCTTAATATACTATGAAAACTTTATAGTTGAAAACGGACTGCATCTTTGATGTCTTAAAATTTTAGATACAATTTTGTAAATAAAGGACACAATACATAAGATACGGAAGAGCTTCTATATAGTTGATTGAACGGTCTTGCAGCATACCACGATAAAGTTATAGTATTTAATTTCTTGAGATTTATATGCAATGTAAGCTTAATCATTGTTGAGGCTTTATTTAGATATATTACTGGGTTTGTACTAACATGAGCAACACGACGGTTGCCACATGTGGAGCAGGATCTGCTTACCCTTCCGGAGCATCTGAGATCACACCCAGTTTTTGGTGGGGTTCGTGTTGCTCAGTCTTTAGTTTTCTATGTTGTGTTTTGTGTACTGTTGTTTGTCTGTTTGTCTATTTCTTTTTTAGTCATGGCGTTGTCAGTTTATTTTCTACTTATGAGTTTGAATGTCCCTTTGGTATCTTTCGCCTCTCTTTTAGTGAAAACGAAAACATGGTACAATTATAGGCTTATACTAATTTTTTGCTTATTCGGAAAAAATGTTTGCAAGAAATAAATGGCTCTTAAGCACTAAACAATTGAAAAGTACCTCTTCTACATTCAAAATAAAAGTATGTCGTAGTCCGTTTAATGAGGTATCTTTTCGGAGAATGTACACTGCACTTTACTCACAGTCCAGAAAGTCAAGTTATTTACATTCTAGCTCACAAAATCACAGAAAATAAATGTCATGCTATGTTGTATACCCATTTTACTTCCCTATTCCGAGTAACTATTCAGAAACTTTACTAATAAATGAATCTGACCGTGTCTTGACGTGTACTTCTAAGATTTGATTAACCCTGGCATAAGAAGATACGTATAAGAGAAACATTGTAACTGTGTTAAAACTATAAGTAAAACTATAAGAAAATGGATGACCAAAGCCATTCCCCAAAAGACAAAGTCTACAAAGTAAAATCACAAAGATATGCACACATGTAGACAACAACAAAGGTTAGAAGCTGGGATAAACCAATAAAACTGCTCATTAAAAAGTTCCTCTTAGGAAAGGACAAATATTGTATTAACACATGAAATAAGTTTGTTATATCAGAAAATAATTCAAATCTCTAATCTCAAAAATCACAGAACATTATACAATACTTATAATCCTATTTTCCTTTTTTCGCGTCATAATTGAAGTATCAAAAGTACAAACACAGCTTCTATTTCTTGACTTATTTTGAAATAAGCCGCAATAGAGACACATTTAAATCAAATTGAATACTTCAGTAAAAGTAAAATGTGAAGATTGATAAATAACAAGAAATTTGTGTATATGATCTCTTGATGCAATAAACATATCTGGTATTGTATGTCGGTGCAAATTCAGCCATGTTAAATTGAAAATCAAAATTTGAAATACAGACCACAATATAGAAACACGACAACAGAAATGTGTCGAGCCAAGGGTGATCTTTGATTTTTTCTGTTTAATTCATTCACAACTTTTTCAAATGTTTGAACATATCTTCGTGTATAATTTTGTGAGAAAAAAATGTCTAGTGCTGGTGTCTTTTGCTTATAAGTTAGATTTGTGCCTTTTTGTTGTTAGAATGTTTTGTATTTTCCACATTGGTTCAATCATTTTTTTGTCTAGTATTGTAGACATTTTTGTTTAATTTTCGAATCCCTGAATCTGAAAGGATGCACTTGTATACCTTTCAAATTTTTGTTCTGACATTTTCCATGTTAATGACCTTTTTACAAATGTTGTTTAATTGATTGTAGTCTCTGATGCATGATTTTTATTATTAATTGTTTTTGGCCTTTAACTAGCTTTCAGTAACTGCGAGTACTCTCAAATTGTACTTTTTTGTTAATTTGACCTGTTGACACAATTTGTAATTCATTTCATTTCTGTTATTCAATGTTTACTTATTTTGTGTTATATCTCGTCTCATTATTTTTAATATGTACCACCTTTAATAAGTATTTAGTATGACGATAAATTTTCATTTCTATACTCGTACTGTGAACAACAAATTTATGTATTTTGCAAAATAAATGTTTCCGTAATCCTAACAACAAAATTATTATATTTATATTTACCTGTGTACGTTTTTTCATTTAACGCCATTTTGTCCCAGCTTAGAGTTGTCTTTTTGACATTGTTCCTACAGCTTTTTTTATTAATATTGTATCTATATTGTGTCATAGATCAAACTTATTCGTTCAGCGTATGTTTACTTGTTTTTGTTTATATTTCTTTTTCATCGAGTTAAGCCATTTCAATTGATATATTATAGTGTGTCTTTTTATGTTGTAATGTTTCACTACTGTTTCATGTTAGGGTGAAGGTTGGCGCCTGTTAAAACGTTAAAACCCGTTGCATTTGTATGCACCGTCCTAAGTCAGGAGCCTGTTGTTCAGTGGTTGTCGTTTGTTGGTGTGGTTCACAAGTGTTTCTCGTTTCTCGTTTTTTATATGGATTAGACCGTTGGTTTTCCTGTTTGAATTGTTTTACACTAGTCATTTTGGGGCCCTTTATAACTTGCTGTTCGGTGTGAGCCAAGGCTCTGTTTTGAAGGCCGTACTTTGACCTTTAATTGTTTACTTTTTATACATTGTGACTTGGATGGAGAGTTGTCTTATTGGCACTCATACCACATCTTCTTATTTATATTTATTCCAGTAAACAAGTTTTTGTTGAATTGTTAGCTTTTAGATTGTCTCCTCTTTCCCTAAATTGTGACATTACCGAATGAGTGTTAACACCGAATTTGTATTTACCATGAACAACACGACGGGTGCCACATGCGGATCAGGATCTATTTATTCTTATATAGCATCTGAGATACCCTTGGATTTTAGTGAGGTTCATGTTGCTCAGTCTTTAGTTTTATATGTAGTGTTTTGAAGACTGTTGTTTGTCCTTCCGTCATTTTTCGTTTTTTGCCATAATTTTGTCGGTTCTTCTTCGATATCTGAGTTTTGATTCCCCCGTTGGTATCTTCCGCCTCCTTTTTTTAAATAACTCGCTGTTTTAACTAGTAACGGTAGCTATGTTTATTTTTAGTGTTATAAAAAAGCATTATCATTTTCAGAAACCATTTAACAAAATACGGTCATTACCACACAAGGATTTTTATGCGTAAAACTTTCAAATTAAATGTGTCATAAATTTGAGTATAATGTCAAACCAAATAATGTACACCTCTATATTACACCTCCTATTATAAAGTAAATGATTACAAATGTGGTATATCGTCTGTGCTTTATAGTTTATTATGACAGTATATCTGATACGTAGATTTATAAACTGATAGATGATCTTGTATTATTATAGTGGTCACAACACATAGTTATAGGCGACACTGATAGATGGTGAAGTGTGAAAAAGTTTACTTTTTAACACAGTGTCATTTGTCAGAAATATTTCCCCGATATATATTGCAAACCAGTAGGATGGTCGGTGGAAATATTTCTAATGCGATCTTAAACAACCCTTGCATGATATAAATTTTGTTGTTACAAATGTTTCAGCAAATATGAAAATAATTACAAATCAAAACTTTTGATATTAATAATTCAAGTCCATAGAAAAGTATTAACAAAAATACCGAACTCCACAGTAAATTTAAAAAGGGGATGTCCAAAAGAAAGGACAAAATCAAACGCTTAACTATATCAACCAAATTAACGAAAATATTCCTGACTGTGTACAGGTATTTTCCGAAGAAAATGGTTGCTTAAACCTGGTTTTAAAGCTCACTAAACCTCACACTTGCATGACAGTTAGTTAAAATTTCTCTATATTGACAAAATTCAGTGATCAATCCAAAAAACTATAATTGGTTAATGTGCCAATAATTGGGATCCAGCAGCCAAAACTTTATAAACATACATCACAGATATACAACGCAACCGACTACAAGCGCAAAACCCGAAAGCTGAATGTACAAATACCGATCCAGGTCAAGAATCATACGACCAAAAGGAACATAATACTAGTAGTATAAAGGCAAAATAAGAAAAATATTCTTAAGTAGATAAAATGGTACACAACGATCATCCTGTATTATTTGTGAAGTAGACACTGAGTATTTATCTATTAGATCTTGATATTTCCGATGAATCAGAAAATTTTGGATTGTTAATGGAAAGAACATCATCAATAAATCTATATGTGAAATTAAATGATCTAGCTTCTTTGGCCTTTTTTTTATACACAAGTGTCTGAAGGAATTCCGTAGGAAAAGGGCGACTAGGAGAGGCGCATAGTTGGTTCACATCACTTGTCTTTCGATGTGGCATGTTTTATCCTCGGGTTCATATTAACAAAATATGTCAAATTGAATCCCAAAGTAATAAATTTGTAGCGTATGATACCTTTTTTATGGAGACAAATTTTTTCTTTCAGACGAGTTTTCAATTGTCATGTAGTGTGATGGTAACGGTAGAAAAATCGAAAGTTTATTTGGAAATTATTTCAGAGATTGGCCGCGATTCAAACTTTTTTTTAGAAATTTCTTGAATGCACATGGTTAATGCAACTTAGCGAGTAAACAGTATCACAGTATTTCTATATTCCTTCTTTCACTCCGGACAACATTCTAGTTAATCTAACGGGCAATCTTTTGGTAGAGCTTGCAGATGAGCCGGCAATGTACAGAGTTTTGCGAAGTTTCGGTATACAATACAAACAAGGTAAGTCCTCAGATTTGCTGCTCAATGGAATATTCAAAGAGGCCATGACGACATATGATTTGCCAAGATCTCATCTTTATCAAAAGTTACGTTTTTGGACATAGGATTACTAGAGCGTTCATTTATTCCTAATTCCCTGAAAGACATTCGTAGTATTAGGATTTACAGACAAAAACAATAAAGTTTGAAACTTTGTTCGCAGGAACAACAAGTTATTTATCACGAAGAGAGGATAGACATTTCACATATTATTTTTGCATTATTATATCGCATGTTATAGAGGCACATAATGCTCCTGTGACATATTACTTTTTCACCTGGTAGTATGGTGTAGACATAATTATGGTATGGATGTTGCTCACCAATGGCTTCTCAAACTCATAACTGTCAGAGTTCGACATGTGTTGCGTTTGCATACAACAAATTTGATGCCAAGGGAAATCTTATGTATATATGCGGGTCATTAAGTTCAAAATTTACACCAAAAATTATATGTACACGGAATGAGGTAGCGCATTAATGTTTTCACAGTGAAAAGTACGTAGCCAAAAAAGAGAGGTGGAATGAGATAAAGGTATCGTTCGTGCTACATGAGGTAATATAAGGTACCTATAGATGCACACTAATGAATAAAAAAAGAAATGGTGTATGATTTATCTGCTACAGAGAATTAATTACGATATCGAGACAGAAAATTTCCGCCCGAATTCTTGGTCACAAAGTTCCTTAATACATAAAAAAGATAATAGGAATCACTAAGAATACTACAATGTATACAACAAAGTACACACATTTCCCACTTGCCAACCTATACCATTTGTCCTCAACTTAAAACAAATATTAAAAAACCTCACAATGCAGCTACCAACAGAATGACCAATGACTTGAACAAAAAAAGAAAAAAAAGAAAAAAAAAAAAAAAGTTCTACTTCTACTGCGCTGTGACGTCCCAAAATATTCATCAGATGTGAGAGCATTCCCGGATTAGGCTAGAGACATAATAACCAATCAGGGTAATTCATGAAAAAAACAGGTTAAGTATCTTACAACAATTATTCGGATACATAGCCCACACGTATTTCAATTTTTTTTAAGAGAAAATAAATTCTCTTGCTTTTTTCCTCTTTTCCTCTTCTTTCAAATTCTACCGATTTCAACTACTAGTATCCATGATACAAGAATATGGATTTCAGATTCATTTTTATTCATACCAAAATTTATCAATTTCCCCCACCTTAGCAGCAATATACCAACTTTACCTGCATATGGGATATACATTCCCCAACTAATTCGGTATTCAAGAGCTTGCAGCTGCTATTCAGACTTTATAACACGTCACCAGTGTCTGAGCAGAATGTTTATGAACCAGGGTTATGTCAAAGAACGTTTCGTCCTATTTCTAAAAAAATTTCATCGGAAAATACCAAGACCTTGTTGATTAATATTCCGTATCAACTGCACAAATAATACATGATGGTCTTGAAGTATAGATTCTAGGTACTGACGTTGTTTATCATCTTAATTACGTGTTCTTTTATTTGTCTTTGTAAATTATAAACCTTTACTGTTTAGTCAATTTTTTGTAATATCCTTTTGACGTGGCTCGGTACTTATACATCCCGCCATTATGTTGTTGTGCTATAGTCATTTTTTGTATTCTTGTCTTTCATTTTTGCTTATGTGCTTTGTCTATATGCCATTTTGTTTTTCTTTGTTGACATATTTGTTTGTTTTATAGTAATTAAGATTATAACACAAGGTTGACTGCTGTACCCCTTATTTTTGACATTTTTTCCTATTATATCTGTTTGTTTTGTTCACACATTGTTGTCAATACAATGGAATTATATGCAACTATCATACAAGTGAGAGGTTTAGCTAGCTATAAAACCAGGTTTAATCCACCATTTTTCTACATAAGGAAATGCCTGTATCAAGTCAGGAATATGACATTTGTTTACTTTTCGTTTGATGTGTTTGAGCTTTTGATTTTGCCATTTGATAAGGACTCTCCGCTTTGAATTTTCCTTGGAGTTCGGTATTTTTGTTATTTTACTTTATTTTTCAGTTATAACAAAATCTTCAAATCAAAGATTGCAATCATACAGCAACCGATATGATAAGGCCAAAAAGTTAAAAACACAAAGTATTGAAAATCTATCAAATAAATTTTTACATGAATTTGAATTTTGTTTCAAATATTTTCTAAATGGCTTTAAACTTTACATTGGCCGTTTTTTTTTTCATCCTACATGATGTGCACATTGGTTATGTTCTAATAAATATGTCACATTTTCCAAAAAATTTCAGATTTCATCATCATGTCCGGTCATCAATACAATTGAAGGTGAAAGAACCAAACTATTGTTTGTATTAATAATTTGACGGGTCATTTATGGTTTGAATGGTCCGTTTAGATTACTTGGATTTTTTCCACTTGATTTATATTTTTACCTTTTCAAACATTGGTATCGAGCAGGAACTTATGTTGATTCAGCCCAAAGTAAAAAGTGAACCTTGCTTATTCCAAATTTCGATACAACCGTCTTTAGATAGGTTTCAGGATATCAGTTGGGGTTTCAGGTTTTGGTACGTTTGTATTTGCAAAATATGCATACACTGCACGTTGTCAGTTGAAATTGGTAATCACTTTTCAGAGAAGCGGGTTTATATCCAAATCAACTTTGGGAAGGAATAGGACATAGAAGTGTCCATTTTGAAGATAAGAATAACACATACTTATATAGGTAATTGAATTGGATATCTAATTAAACTAGTTGCTATCTTTTTGACCACATCTCGTGTTGTTCCTATCTTTTTTTATTTTGTTGGATTCCAGACATATCCTGCTCCACTGGTGAAATGTCAAAATAATGTTTTATTTCATTTTTGATGTAACTTTTACTGTTGAGTCTGTTTTTGTGATATACATTTGGCGTGACTCTGTACTCATATATCCCGTCATAGTTTGAACCACACTATTGTTTTATTTTTAATATTGCTTTTACAGTTAAGTCTGTTTTTGTGATATCTATTTTACGTGACTCTGTTCATATGTATTCTGTCATACTTTGAACGACAAAATTATTTTATTTATTTATATCACTTTTACTGTTGGATCTGTTTTTGTGATATACATTTGGCGTGGCTCTGTGCTTGTGTATCCCGTCATAATTTAAACCACACTTTTATTTTATTTATTGATATTGCTTTTACTGCTGAGTCTGTTTTTTGTGATGTCCATTTTACGTGACTCTGTATTTATGTATCTCTTTGTACTTTGAACGACAAAATTATTTTATGTCTACCTGTGCGAATTTCAAACGCGCGATTTTACGCCAGTACTTAAAACCTTCCATCCTTTATAGGTGGATTTTACATAGATATATAAAATCAGATGATATAAGCATAATGATGATGTTAAATTTGATGTATGCTTCTTCCTAAAATTTGTTTGTTTTATAGTGATTAAGATGATAACACAATGTTGACTGCTGTAACCCTATTTTGACATTTTACGAATTGTGTCTGTTTGTTTTGTTCACGCATCGTTGTCAATATAACGGAATTTGATGCGACTGTCATACAAGTGAGAGGTTTGGCTAGCCATAAAACCATGACAGTTGTTATCCATTCGTTTGATGTGTTTGAACCTTTGATTTTGCCATTTGATTGAGGACTTTCCTTTTGAATTTTCCTCGGAGTTCAGTATTTTGTGATTTTACTTTTACCAGTTCTCGTGACGTACCAATTTGAAAGACAACGTGGTAGGACCGTAGAATCACGTAAAGTAATTATGTTGCTGCCCTTCTTATCTTAAAAGAAGACACTTTGGCGTTCACAATTTTCAAATTCTGTTTATCACCTTCAAAAATGTTCAAAAAGGGTAAGTTTACGTGTTGTACCGTGTTGAAATTTTAGATTTTTAAACTTAGGTATTAACACTTTAAAGTTCATTTTCACTATTGAAGTGTATAAGTTTACAAAATGTGGATAATTAACTTTATTCAAATTATCTCAAACTGTGATCAGATTTCTCAGCAGGTGCCAATTATGGATCTTATCATCATTTAGAATGTTCTCAATCAGAATGATGTATCGCAAACGTCTCCAATTTTTTCATCTTTTATTAATTTTAAGGTTTAGTTAAATGCTTCCGTTTTTCAAAAGCTACTGATACTCATCAATAAATTAACTGTCTCCGATTTCTGTTTTACCGTATTATCAAATAAGCACAGTCCATCATAATAAGTAAGTGCATTTAAACAGAGTTCAATGGCTGTTAAAAATGTTTCAATCTCTCTTGCAATCTGCATGTCAGAATATGACAGTAACTTTACGTTTCCTGAGAAGTTAAATAAAATTGGTTTTAATTTTTATTTCCAATTTGTTTTTAAATTACCTCGGAGGTTACTACATTTTGTTATTTTCAATCTTATCAGCATGAAACACATTATAAAAAAATGTTTATTGTGTTTTAATTTATGGCACTTAGTCCTTTACATACACCTTTTAAAATAATCCAAAACAAAGGACTAGCTCTCTTATTGCCATTATTAAGACTCACCATGACCATACATGTCAATCTAAAGACTGGTCCCAAGCACGACAAATGCTCCAAATACTGGGCATCAGCACGACAACCATTCTCCAGGCTGGGTATTGCAAATAAAACCGAACTTCAAACTATTCCTTAGCCTCACATTTGATCTTAAAACTATTTAATAGCACGACAGCCGACATTAAAGACTGGTCACCTCCACATCAGTCGATATGAAGACAACAGCCAATCTTTATACTATTGATCAGCATCAAAATTTATCTTAAGGCTGGCCAACAGAACAAAGCCGTAGTTAACCTGTATATCATATACATTTCCCAACTCATTCGGTATTCAAGAGCTTTCAGCTGCTACTCAGACTTTGTAAAACGTCACCTGTGTCTGAGCAAAACGTTGATGAACCAGGATTATGTCAAAGAACGTCTCGTACTTTTTCTAAAAAAGATCATCGGAAGATACCAAGACCTTGTTGATAAATATTCCGTATCAACTTCAAAAAAAAAAAAAAAAAAAAATACATGATGGTCTTGATGTATAGATTCTCGGTACTGACGTTGTTTATCGTCTTAATTACGTGGAATAGTGTTCTTTTATTTGTCTTTGTAAATTATTAACGTTTACTGTTTGGTCCATTTTTGGTAATATCCTTTAGACGTGGCTCGGTACTTGTACATCCCGCCATTGTGTTGTCATATTTTGTAGTCTTGTGTTTCAATGTTGTGTATGTGCTTTGTCTATATGCCATTTTGTTTTTCTTTGTTGACATATTTTTTTTTTTTATAGTGATTGAGATTATAACACAATGTTGACTGCTGTACCCTTATTTTTGTCATTTTTACCTATTATGTCTGTTTGTTTTGTTCTCACATTGTTGTCAATACAATGGAATTTTATGCGACTGTCATACAAGTGAGAGGTTTAGCTAGCTTTAAAACCAGGTTTAATCCACCATTTTCTACATAAGAGAATGCCTGTACCAAGTCAGGACAGTTGTTTTTAATTCGGTTGATGTGTTTGAGCTTTTGATTTTGCCAATTGTTAAGGGACTTTCCGTTTTGAATTTTCCTTGGAGTTCGGTATTTTTGCTGTTTTACTTTTTTCAGCACCATAGCCGATCTTACGACAGTTCATCAGCAAGACGACCGATCTTAAGGCTAGTCGTTACCTCGACAGCCGATCTTAGCGCTGACCGTCAGCACGACACGCGATGTTAACGCTGTTCAACAGTTCGACATCCGATCTCAAGGCTGATACTTAGTAATCGTTACGACCGTCGATCTTTAAACTGGTCAACGGCACGACAGTTGATCTTTAGGCTTGTCATCAGCACGACAGTCGATCGTAAGACTGGTCATCAGCAAGACAGTTGATCTTTATACTGATCATCAGCACGATAGTCGATCTTTAGACTGGTCAACAGCACGACAGTCGATCTTAAAGCTGGTCATCAGCACGACAGTTGATCTTAAGGCTCGTCATCAGCACGCTAGCATATCTTAATGCTGGTCATCAGCACGATAGTCAAGCTTAAGGGCATACGATACAGTTACAGGGGAGATAATGACGTTGATAACGTAAGATTTTATTTTCGCGACGTCAAACCGTGAAAGAGGGACGAAAGATACCAGAGGGACAGTCAAACTCAGAGATTGAAAATAAACTGACAACGCCATGGCTAAAAATAAAAAGACAAACAGACAAATAATAGTACAGATGACACAACATAGAAAACTAAAGACTAAGCAACACGAACCCCACTAAAAACTGGGGGTGATCTCAGGTGCTCCGGAAGGGTAAGCAGATCCTGCTCCTCATGTGGCACCCGTCGTGTTGCTTATGTTATTACAAATCCGGTAAATAGTCTAATTCGGTAGGTCACATTCGTGAAAAGGGAAGGATATTGTAGTTAGGACATAAGGAACATATCCGATATCATCTGTGAAACGGTTATTCCATAACGGTCAACCAACTCGTGATGGCGTTCTTAAAATTTACGAAGGGATGATTTCAACTTCACCATTTGGAACTCTTGGTTTAATAGCTTCCTTGTGAGCAGCAATCCTCTATCAAGGAAATCATGATGGGAAATAAAGGCCGGGAATATCGTATCAATTGGAGATACATACTCCGTATGCAGGCTAATGTTGCTACATAGAAATGGAAAGTTCACAATTGGGAAGCTGAAATCATCTCTTTTATCGTAAAGTTTTGTTTTCAACCGAACCTAATGTCAATTTCTAGATGTAAGTCAAGATATGAGGCAGACTTATCTGTATCTGTAGTATCCTTCATCTCTAGTTCGATTGGATAGATTCGTTCAACATAGTCACCAAATTTTGTATTATTTAGTGAGAGAACATCATATATATAACGGAACGTAAAGTTAAAGGATATTGCTAACTTCTTATCTTTCTTCCTAAGAAGTTCATGTATGAAGTCAGCCTCATAATAATAAAAAAACAAGTCAGCAAGAAGAGGGGCACAATTGGTCCCATTGGAATTCCGACAGTCTGTTGAAAAACACGTCCTCCAAACGTAACAAATATGTTGTCAATCAAGAAATCAAGCATCTTGATAATGTCAGTTTCAGAGAATTTTTGTTTGAATCAGAGTGATTCTTTACAAAGTAGAATTTATCCTCCCAAGACAAGATACTTGTATCTACGTTCGCCATTCTTTTAATGAAACAAAGTAATACCAACTCTTTCAATTTGTCCTTTAGTTTGGAATGGGAATACTTGTGTAAAGTGTAGAAAAGTCAAATGTTTTAATACTATTGCAAGATGAGAGAGTCTTAGACTGTATGTACTCTAAAAGATCTTCGGAATTTTTAGTATCCACATCTGATTCACGCCACCTCTAGAATAGGCAGTTTCATAATAACTTTGGAGCTGATAAAATAGATGTTAATAATTTAGAAAGAGGTTTCGTGGAGCACCTGGAAGACCCAGCAATATACCGTTGTTTGCAAGGACACTTATGTAGTTTAGGTATCCAATACAGTGATTGAAGATCCAGTTCTTCATCTTTGGTTGAAATTCCAAAGGAACATAGAACAGACCTATTATTATCCAGGATTTCCTCTTTGGTAAGTGTCGTGAGGGTATATGTTGAGTTTCCAAGTGAATTGTCAATACATAATTCATTTATGAAGCAGTTTATGTAATGATATTTACACACAAAAACGATGTTGTTTTGGGCTTTATCTGCGGGGACAACAACATATTTGTCATGGAGGTAGGACAAGTGTTTTGCAACATATTGTGACATATCGGGAAAACAAGCATTTTTCGACTGATTTTTATCATTCAGACTGATTTAATTTGAAAACGAGTTCATAGACCCCTCCTTTTTAAAATGACATTGATTTAATTACGCGTGAAGATTATTTGTACCAATTTTTATGAAAAAGTCACCGATGAATTTTTTTTTAAATCAGATAAATTTACAGCAAAAAATGCCGTTTTTTTTCTCTAAAATCATGAAACTTTGCTAAAAATTAATTTTTTCCAAAGAATTGTTATACAAATTTAGAGCATATTTATGTAAAGAAGATTTTCCGAATGTTTTTACAAAAATCCGGTTGTGTTTTATCTTTTGAACCAAAAAAATTCGGTATGTCTATCCAAAGGATAGAAATGTAAAAAAAAAACCGAAGTTTTAAGTAAATGTCTGAAATTTCGACTTTATCCCTTAAAGTAGCACATGCAGGTTTATTTTTTATGAAATATTTGAAATGACTAGGTGAAACCTAGCTTGTATACAAATTTTAGTAAAAAAAATCACTGTGGGATAAAAATTGTATCGTATGCCCTTAACGTTCGCCATTAACTCGACAGCCGATCTTAAGGCTGGTCATCAGCACGGTAACTGATCTTAAGGCTCGTCATCAGTATGGCAACCGATCTCAATCGGGTCATTAGAACGACAGGCGATCTTCAGGCTCGTCATCAGCACTACAACCGATCTTAACGCTGATCATTAACACGACAATAGATTTTAAGGCTAGTCATCAGCACAACAGCCGATCTTAACGCTGATCATTAACACGACAGTAGATTTTAAGGCTAGTCATCAGCACAACAGCCGATCTTAACGCTGATCATTAACACGACAATAGATTTTAAGGCTAGTCACCAGCACGACAGCCGATCTTAACGCTGATCATTAGCACGACAGTAGATTTTAAGGCTAGTCATCAGCACAACAGGCGATCTTAACGCTGATCATTAACACGACAATAGATTTTAAGGCTAGTCATCAGCACAACAGCCGATATTAACGCTGATCATTAACACGACAATAGATTTTAAGGCTCGTCATCAGCACAACAGCCGATCTTAACGCTGATCATTAACACGACAGTAGATTTTAAGGCTAGTCATCAGCACAACAGCCAATCTTAACGCTGACCATTAACACGACAATAGATTTTAAGGCTAGTCATCAGCACGACAGCCGATCTTAACGCTGATCATTAACACGACAGTAGATTTTAAGGCTAGTCATCAGCACGACAGCCGATCTTAACGCTGATCATTAACACGACAGTAGATTTTAAGGCTAGTCATCAGCACAACAGCCAATCTTAACGCTGATCATTAACACGACAGTAGATTTTAAGGCTCGTCATCAGCACAACAGGCGATCTTAACGCTGACCATTAACACGACAATAGATTTTAAGGCTAGTCATCAGCACGACAGCCGATCTTAACGCTGATCATTAACACGACAATAGATTTTAAGGCTAGTCATCAGCACAACAGCCAATCTTAACGCTGACCATTAACACGACAGTAGATTTTAAGGCCAGTCATCAGCACAACAGCCAATCTTAACGCTGACCATTAACACGACAATAGATTTTAAGGCTAGTCATCAGCACGACAGGCGATCTTAACGCTGATCATTAACACAACAATAGATTTTAAGGATAGTCATCAGCACAACAGCCGATCTTAACGCTGATCATTAACACGATAGTAGATTTTAAGGCCAGTCATCAGCTCGACAGCCGATATTAAGGCTGATAATTAGCACGACAGTCGATCTTAACGCTGATCATTAACACGACAGTAGATTTTAAGACTAGTCATCAGCACGACAGCCGATCTTAACGCTGATCATTAACACGACAATAGATTTTAAGGCTAGTCATCAGCTCGACAGCCGATCTTAACGCTGATCATTAACACGACAAAAGATTTTAAGGCCAGTCATCAGCACAACAGCCAATCTTAACGCTGATCATTAACACGACAAAAGATTTTAAGGCCAGTCATCAGCACAACAACCAATCTTAACGCTGATCATTAACACGACAGTAGATTTTAAGGCCAGTCATCAGCACAACAGCCAATCTTAACGCTGACCATTAACACGACAAAAGATTTTAAGGCTAGTCATCAGCACGACAGTCGATCTTAACGCTGACCATTAACACGACAAAAGATTTTAAGGCTCGTCATCAGCACAACAGCCGATCTTAACGCTGACCATTAACACGACAATAGAT
This sequence comes from Mytilus coruscus, assembly GCA_017311375.1. Lineage (NCBI taxonomy): Eukaryota > Metazoa > Mollusca > Bivalvia > Mytilida > Mytilidae > Mytilus > Mytilus coruscus. The sequence continues at coordinate 142,504,201 of CM029596.1, read as the reverse complement.
TTTAAGGCTAGTCATCAGCACGACTGTCGATCTTAACGCTGATCATTAACACGACAAAAGATTTTAAGGCTCGTCATCAGCACGACAGTCGATCTTAACGCTGACCATCAACACGACAAAAGATTTTAAGGCTCGTCATCAGCACAACAGCCGATCTTAACGCTGATCATTAACACGACAGTAGATTTTAAGGCTAGTCATCAGCAAGACAGCCGATCTTAAGGCTGATAATTAACACAACAATAGATTTTAAGGCTAGTCATCAGCACAACAGCCAATCTTAACGCTGATCATTAACACGACAATAGATTTTAAGGCTAGTCATCAGCACAACAGCCAATCTTAACGCTGATCATTAACACGACAGTAGATTTTAAGGCCAGTCATCAGCACAACAGCCAATCTTAACGCTGATCATTAACACGACAGTAGATTTTAAGGCCAGTCATCAGCACAACAGCCAATCTTAACGCTGACCATTAACACGACAAAAGATTTTAAGGCTAGTCATCAGCACGACAGTCGATCTTAACGCTGATCATTAACACGACAGTAGATTTTAAGGCCAGTCATCACCACAACAGCCGATCTTAACGCTGATCATTAACACGACAATATATTTTAAGGCTCGTCATCAGCACAACAGCCGATCTTAACGCTGATCATTAACACGACAGTAGATTTTAAGGCTCGTCATCAGCACGACAGCCAATCTTAACGCTGACCATTAACACGACAGTAGATTTTAAGGCTAGTCATCAGCACGACAGCCGATCTTAACGCTGATCATTAACACGACAAAGATTTTAAGACTAGTCATCAGCACGACAGCCGATCTTAACGCTGACCATTAACACGACAATAGATTTTAAGGCTAGTCATCAGCACGACAGCCGATCTTAACGCTGATCATTAACACGACAAAAGATTTTAAGACTAGTCATCAGCACGACAGCCGATCTTAACGCTGACCATTAACACGACAATAGATTTTAAGGCTAGTCATCAGCACAACAGCCGATCTTAACGCTGATCATTAACACGACAGTAGATTTTAAGGCCAGTCATCAGCTCGACAGCCGATCTTAACGCTGACCATTAACACGACAATAGATTTTAAGGCTAGTCATCAGCATGACAGCCGATCTTAACGCTGACCATTAACACGACAATAGATTTTAAGGCTAGTCATCAGCACGACAGCCGATCTTAACGCTGACCATTAACACGACAATAGATTTTAAGGCTAGTCATCAGCACAACAGCCAATCTTAACGCTGATCATTAACACGACAGTAGATTTTAAGGCCAGTCATCAGCTCGACAGCCGATATTAAGGCTGATAATTAGCACGACAGTCGATCTTAACGCTGATCATTAACACGACAATAGATTTTAAGGCTCGTCATCAGCACAACAGCCGATCTTAACGCTGATCATTAACACGACAGTAGATTTTAAGGCTCGTCATCAGCACGACAGCCGATCTTAACGCTGATCATTAACACAACAATAGATTTTAAGGCTCGTCATCAGCACAACAGCCAATCTTAACGCTGACCATTAACACGACAATAGATTTTAAGGCTAGTCATCAGCACGACAGCCGATCTTAACGCTGACCATTAACACGACAGTAGATTTTAAGGCTAGTCATCAGCACAACAGCCAATCTTAACGCTGACCATTAACACGACAATAGATTTTAAGGCTAGTCATCAGCACGACAGCCGATCTTAACGCTGACCATTAACACGACAGTAGATTTTAAGGCTAGTCATCAGCACAACAGCCAATCTTAACGCTGATCATTAACACGACAGTAGATTTTAAGGCTAGTCATCAGCACAACAGCCGATCTTAACGCTGACCATTAACACGACAATAGATTTTAAGGCTAGTCATCAGCACAACAGCCGATCTTAACGCTGACCATTAACACGACAGTAGATTTTAAGGCTAGTCATCAGCACAACAGCCAATCTTAACGCTGATCATTAACACGACAGTAGATTTTAAGGCTAGTCATCAGCACAACAGCCAATCTTAACGCTGATCATTAACACGACAGTAGATTTTAAGGCTAGTCATCAGCACAACAGCCAATCTTAACGCTGACCATTAACACGACAGTAGATTTTAAGGCTAGTCATCAGCACAACAGCCGATCTTAACGCTGATCATTAACACGACAATAGATTTTAAGGCTAGTCATCAGCACAACAGCCGATCTTAACGCTGACCATTAACACGACAGTAGATTTTAAGGCTAGTCATCAGCACAACAGCCGATCTTAACGCTGACCATTAACACGACAGTAGATTTTAAGGATAGTCATCAGCACAACAGCCGATCTTAACGCTGATCATTAACACGACAGTAGATTTTAAGGCTAGTCATCAGCACGACAGCCGATCTTAACGCTGACCATTAACACGACAATAGATTTTAAGGCTAGTCATCAGCACAACAGCCAATCTTAACGCTGATCATTAACACGACAGTAGATTTTAAGGCCAGTCATCAGCTCGACAGCCGATATTAAGGCTGATGATTAGCACGACAGTCGATCTTAACGCTGATCATTAACACGACAATAGATTTTAAGGCTCGTCATCAACACAACAGCCGATCTTAACGCTGATCATTAACACGACAGTAGATTTTAAGGCTCGTCATCAGCACGACAGCCGATCTTAACGCTGATCATTAACACAACAATAGATTTTAAGGCTCGTCATCAGCACAACAGGCGATCTTAACGCTGATCATTAACACGACAATAGATTTTAAGGCTAGTCATCAGCACAACAGCCAATCTTAACGCTGATCATTAACACGACAGTAGATTTTAAGGCCAGTCATCAGCTCGACAGCCGATATTAAGGCTGGTAATAAGCACGACAGTCGATCTTAACGCTGATCATTAACACGACAATAGATTTTAAGGTTCGTCATAAGCACAACAGCCGATCTTAACGCTGATCATTAACACGACATTAGATTTTATGGCTGGTCATCAGCACGACAGCCGATCTTAACGCTGATAATTAACACAACAATAGATTTTAAGGCTATTCATCAGCACAACAGGCGATCTTAACGCTGATCATTAACACGACAATAGATTTTAAGGCTAGTCATCAGCACAACAGCCGATCTTAACGCTGATCATTAACACGATAGTAGATTTTAAGGCCAGTCATCAGCACGACAGCCGATCTTAAGGCTGGTAATAAGCACGACAGTCGATCTTAACGCTGATCATTAACACGACAATAGATTTTAAGGTTCGTCATAAGCACAACAGCCGATCTTAACGCTGATCATTAACACGACAGTAGATTTTAAGGCTCGTCATCAGCACGACAGCCGATCTTAACGCTGATCATTAACACGACAGTAGATTTTAAGACTCGTCATCAGCACGACAGCCGATCTTTACGCTGATCATTAACACGACAGTAGATTTTAAGGCTAGTCATCAGCACGACAGCCAATCTTAACGCTGACCATTAACACGACAATAGATTTTAAGGCTAGTCATCAGCACAACAGCCAATCTTAACGCTGACCATTAACACGACAGTAGATTTTAAGGCTAGTCATCAGCACAACAGCCGATCTTAACGCTGATCATTAACACAACAATAGATTTTAAGACTAGTCATCAGCACAACAGGCGATCTTAACGCTGATCATTAAAACGACAAAAGATTTTAAGGCTAGTCATCAGCACGACAGTCGATCTTAACGCTGATCATTAACACGACAAAAGATTTTAAGGCCAGTCATCAGCACAACAGCCGATCTTAACGCTGATCATTAACACGACAATAGATTTTAAGGCTAGTCATCAGCACAACAGCCGATATTAACGCTGATCATTAACACGACAATAGATTTTAAGGCTCGTCATCAGCACAACAGGCGATCTTCAGGCTAATCATCAACAAGACAGTCGATATTAAGGCTGGTCATTAGCACGACAGTCGATCTGGTTTTCCACAAAATCGATCTTTAGACTATTCATCAGCATCAGAGCCAATCTCTTGATTTTTTATCGGCACGACAACTGACTATTAAACTGCTCATCTGCACAACAGTCGATATTAAGACTGGTCACCAATACGACAGCTATGTTAGTCTTAAGACTAATCGTCTACACAACTGTCTATCTGAACGCTGGTCATCAGCACGACTGCGGTTAATTAAAAATAATTACATTACATGCATGTTAGAATCCGTAATTTTGATTGGCTGACAACAATCGCGAGGCACTTCAATATCATATCTTATTTTTGTATAAAATACAACAGCTATGGCTGCACGTGCTATCCGTCTCAATGTTAAAATAATGCATTGAAAAACAAACGAAAAGCTTGATATCACCCTGAATTTCTTGGTTGTTTCATAAAAATGTTATTATAAGAATTGAATGCTTCTTATTATAATTTTATAGGGTTGTAAAAGTGTTGATCGTGTGCACATTTTTAATATGAAGCGCGGAATACAAAGTGTGTTTCGGTCAACGTTTTTAAACCCTAATAGAATTATCAAAGAATCATGCCATTCTTTATTAAAACCATCAGCAACAGATTTAAAGACTATCAAAGTCATACAAATAAGAAATTGATTACTATTACGTGTATCTTTAGCTCAATATTATTAATAATAATATTAGTTATCTTGGTGTAATCAGGGGTGTACAGAATTTTACACCGGTGTGGAAAATTCATACACCCGAGGCGCAGCCAAAGGGTGTATGCATTTTCAACACCGATGTAAAATTTCGTACACCCTTGATTACACCAAGATAACAAATTTATTTCTTATGAAGCGTTCCTTCACTCATTTTTAAACCGGAATGTAAAATTGAAAAATGTCAATGAAGAATTTCCAGTGCATCATTTTTATCAGCACCGATGTTGATGCGCATTGTCAAATTATTATTCTATTTTCCTTTATTTTCCGGAAATTTGGAAAAAAAAGATTATTTTTTTTCCTTTTTTGTCCCCTTTAGGTATTTTAATTTTAAAATCTTTTTATTTTATTTTTTATTTATTTATTTATTTTTTTTTTTTAATTTTGGCAAAATTTTATTTTTTTTTTTTTTTTTTGAATTTTGGGCAACATTTTATTTATCCCCGGGTAAACAAGGGTGGGGTGTTATTTACACCCGGGTAATTAACAAATCAGATTGCAGGGTTTTTGTTGCATAAGAAATAACACTTTATATTTCGTGCGTCCGAAACTGTTTTATTTCATCCTCGTCAAGATGTTCTAACCAATAAACTTCAAAAACAAAGAGGCAGAAAAACGCGAGGAGCTATATGACATAAAGGTACATAAAATTGGTTGGTTTGTTTTTAATAAATTTTTCCAAAACAGTAAGTGGTATGCGCCATTACACAAAGAAAACGATAAGTATTGCACAGATGAAACAATAGTATAAAAGAATGATACTGATTTCGAAGCCAAAAGCCGCCAAAATTCAACTTTGCCTGAAGCAGTTGTAACTTATGTTTAGGAAATTAACATGAATAACTTTAAAATATTCAAAGTGAACCATTTATCTCTGGTAAGAACCTGGAGCTGACTACTGAAGTCTTTTATATTTATTTGAAATATGTTTAGAATTCGAATATTTATAAAATCAAAATAACACCCTGTAAATTTCATGCGTCTGGTGAGATTTCTGGATTTACCTTCACAAACGCTCTAACCCAACATTTGAAAGACAGAAATGTATAAATACGTAGAAACGATATATAACCAATAGGGACCTGAAAAGAATAGACAAATTCAGCTAAGGTCTATTTTGCCTGAGGGAATTGGAACCTTTTTTTCTTAGCAATTATTTAATTAATCAGCGGGAACTTTAGAAAAATATGTTACAAATCATAAAAGTATCATAGTACATAAAATTTAAATAATTTTGTTTTGGTGTAAATTGTTTTCCCTTTCTCTGTATTTGGTAAAATAAGGTAAATAAAAATAATCGTTTTATGAAATTTATGAGTTTTATTAGCTGTTAAAATTGCCACCTCGATCTTTAAAGGGAACTCATTTAACTAATAACACACTTTTGTATACAAGTGGTAGTGGTCTATCCTATAATTATACAGACCAGGGGTGTGTCATAAATTTGGACGATCTAACGATATTTTGCCCACGACAGATATACATTTATATTTTATTTAAGACCCACGCCTGATGATATATCATAGAAATATTAACCTTATGTATATTACTGAATGGTACCAGGATCTGCTGTCAATTTAAATAAGGCCAGTAACACATTCTGTTACATGCTATTTTGGGAAGCTATTGAAAAAAGTACATTTCAGTGGCCAACCAAATTTCTGTCTATATTGAATACAATTAGAAGTAATCTTTCGCTTAAAATGTATTATCTTATCTTCCTATTTGTGTCACTATCCTTGCAGATATTATCCGGCGCAAAACATTACTTTGTTCAAACATTGACGTAATAAATCAATTACAGTCAAATTAATAGAATGTATTTAAAAAACATATTTTTCACTTTGCAGTAGAGGCTGACGCAAACTACGATATTTATTTCACCTTTACATACTGACGAAGATTTGACGTTTACACTAGTACTTGATTCAAACATTACACACCATATTACAAATAATTATGCTGTAACGGGTTATAATTATATTTCATTAAAGGTTTCATAGTATACAGAAGTGGAAGATATCAATAAGTTTGATTTCCTGTTTTAATAGCCTTTGACAAACGAGATCTGGCGTACCAAATTCTAAGCCTGCTTTCGTTGCTTAGTTTTTACAACCATTTGGGCGATGCCACTACTGATGGACGTTACGTTCCCGAAGGGTCAGCATTTTGGTGTTGACATGCATATGAATAATATGTTCATTAGATTGCCGTATTTAGCACAATTTTTCGGTTTTAAATTTCTTTTCAACTTCGTATATGATTCGAGCGCCAATGATATGTCTAATGTTTGGGCGATGCCACTACTGATGGACGTTACGTTCCCGAAGGGTCAGCATTTTGGTGTTGACATGCATATGAATAATATGTTCATTAGATTGCCGTATTTAGCACAATTTTTCGGTTTTAAATTTCTTTTCGACTTCGTATTTGATTCAAGCGCCAATGATATGTCTAATGTTAACGAAACGCTCGTCTAGCTTACCAATTTCTCAGGCTAGTTAGTATCTTTGATGAGTAAAAAAAATGCTTGCTGTTTTCGGCGTTAGGAATTATGAGCAATAATAATACTTTGTGATCATTTGCTACCACTGTTTGCTAGTCTGTTAAAATAATCCCTAAAGTAAGTGCTAGATTCGGGGCAACAGTTTATCGATGTCCAAATCTCATAAATATACAAAGGAGATCCAAATCAAGGTAAAATCACAAATTGAGGGAATAAATAAACACATCACTCGAAAAAAAAAGTTATTTCAAGAAGCAAGGCTGCATCTTACGACTGTCATACAAGTGAGAGGTTTAGCTAGCTATAAAACCAGGTTAAATCACCATTTTTTACCTAAGGAAATGCCTTTTCCCATTTAGGAATATGACTATTGTTTTCCATTCGTTTGATGTGTTTGAGCTTTTGATTTTGACACTTGATAAGGGACATTCCGTTTTGAAATTTCCTTTGAGTTTGGTATTTTTTTTTTATTTTACTTTTTGATACTTGAATTTAATTTGCTGATTTGTCTCCTTTTTTGATATATCAGGTGTTACTTCTTCGACTAAAAGTAGTTCTCAGACTGTTTTTACTTTTTGTCATTTTGAATTACTATACTCTGACCATTGATATACATACAACCACGACCTGTATATTGGGTATATATTTCAAAACTTATAGATATTGAAAGGTTTGTAGTTATTCCGATTTCAATAATGTTAAATGTCTTATAGTTTTCAATGGAAAGTGTCCTTACCATTTTATTATCTTACAGTCTTTTTTCCATAATGTTTTTCCATTATTGCAGATAGTTTTGTGCTTAAGAAAGCAGGCTGTGCGGAGTGTTTAATAAAAACTGTTCCAGTCTTATAAAAATGTTTTATTCTTCGAAATACAAAGTAAGATTGTAGTTCTTACACTTTTACTGCGAGCATTATTCTAGTTTATTAGAATATTCAAATTAGAATAGCATTAATATCATATTAACTAAACAAGGTTTGATAATGTTAAAATGTTAGGAAACAAATATATTTCAATAAATAGCTTTTAACTGCATGCGCCAAAACTGGTTTTGTCTGTGCACGGACACTTATTTACGCAATATTGTTTAGGACTTATTATAAGTGAAATATAGATTGAATAACTGTTTTTCGGATTTAATTCAATTTGATTTTTTCAGGTCCGTTGTAATGATTATTTGTGATTTAGTGAAAACATATTGAAAACAAAATGGCGAATTAGAAAAATACTTGTATTACTTTTTTAATCAGTAATCATGTGTAGAACGTATTATCTACAACTAAATATAACTGATTGTATATCTCAAATTCCTAATTTGTTAATATGAATTAAGTACTTTATTACCATTAACTTTTATAATTCGTAATTACAAATAAAATGTCTTTATGTCAGACAAAACAATAACAACAAAACTTCAAAATTTGTTAATCTAGATTCATTTGAAAACATCTTTATAGTTTTATATAAATATCAAGAATCGTTCTTTATCGTCATTTTCTATTAGTTACTTGTTTAGTGATATTTTTTTGCCATTGTGTTCGTTAAAGAAAAAATTAAAGATATCACCGCATTAAGAATAATATTTCTAAATAATCGGTAACGAAATAATATTTTTCTATTTTTTTACATGTGGGCTGTTTTGACCCAAAACTTGACTGCATTTTAATTTAATTTGGAGTGTCTCGTATTTTGTTTCCCTTTCATTAAAGCTTGACATGTATTCATTCCGATCAATTTTTATTACAAAATTCAAATCGGTTCTTAGTTGATCCGTTCATATTTCCTTTTGTCGTAATAACAACTTACAAAGTTAAAATATAGCTATGTTCACTTTTCTGACTCTGATTAAAAGATATGATTGGAGTGAAATAATTTATTCGAGTTTCTTAATCTCTCTGGTTGTAATTTCATATAGGAAAGAATCCCTCTGAAAATATTTTGAATAAATCATATCTAATATATACTGATAAATCAAAAGAAATGATAAACGGTACAAATCCTTAACCATTTATCTAACAAATATGAAAGGTATAAATTATATCCATATTAATGCAAAACATTTAAAGGACCATAACACAAAGAGACGCTTGTTTCCAAATTAGAGTGTCAGTTACGTTTGTATACAAGCTGACAATGCGTGTTAAAACCCCGGTCACATCAATGATAAGTTAGGCTACTTTGTTGATACATTGGTCTGTCATCTTAAATAAAAGGTATAAGTCTACACAATTGCGTGGGACTACATAATTAATTATGGTGTCATGTACAATATTACGTTAAACAGCACAAAGGTATGTAAACATGCTAAAAGCATCTTATTTTGTTAGCAATGACCGGATGAGATATGAATGGTCAGAACTTTTTATTATTTGGCAGATTTTTTTTTATGTTTGGAGACCTATGAGATACTTAAGTTTATTTTATGAAAATCTAAAAAAAAAAAAAGCCAAAAAATATATTTTGAGCAAAATAGATGACCGGACGGATTTCACATTCGCCGATGTACGTTTTAAATATATTGCACCGATCAACAATATATCTTTTGCTTTACAATATTTTTCTTGAAACTAAGAAATCTGCGAGATTAATAGATATTTTATATGACAATAAAAACTTTATATTAAGAAAAATCTTTTCTACCAAAAAGTTGACCGGTTTACTTTTTAATCAAACCCGGACCAAGCACGAGAAATTAAGAGTACCGACACGAAACACGGAAAATAAATAAGGGAAACACGAAGCACGCACATCGACCTAAACACGAGAAAACGAGAAATATAACGTCAAAACACGAAAACACGTGAAATAAAAGGCCGAAAACGTTGCACGAAAATAACCCTTGAGATATGAATGGTCAGAACTTTTTATTATTTGGCAGATTTTTTTTATGTTTGGAGACCTATGAGATACTTAAGTTTATTTTATGAAAATCTAAAAAAAAAAAAGCCAAAAAATATATTTTGAGCAAAATAGATGACCGGACGGATTTCACATTCGCCGATGTACGTTTTAAATATATTGCACCGATCAGCAATATATCTTTTGCTTTACAATATTTTTCATGAAACTAAGAAATCTGCGAGATTAATAAATATTTTATATGACAATAAAACTTTATATTAAGAAAAATCTTTTCTACCAAAAAGTTGACCGGTTTACTTTTAATCAAACCCGGACCAAGCACGAGAAATTAAGAGTACCGACACGAAACACGGAAAATAAATAAGGAAACACGAAGCACGCACATCGACCTAAACACGAGAAAACGAGAAATATAACGTCAAAACACGAAAACACGTGAAATAAAAGGCCGAAAACGTTGCACGAAAATAACCCTTTACCACCCTCAAAGTATAGTCATCCGGTGCATGCTCTCCTTGATATTTGTGCGATATCTGTTACGCGTGCTTGAGACATAACTTAAATCAAAGACTTCTATTCTCATAGAGTTGTCCAACGGACAGTAGTCCATGGTTTGATCCTTGCATTATATTTTATGAAATTGCTAGTAAGATTTTGGGTTAACGAGATAAACCAATGATGTGCCTATTCCTTCTATCCTTATGGAATCTTTCTTTGTCACTTGATATAACTTATTAACATATGTTAAAGTGCCATGTGGAGCAGGATTTGCTAACCTTTCCGGACACCTCAGATCGACCCCTTATATTGGTTGGGTTCTTGTTGCTCAGTCTTTAATTTTCTGTTGTGTGTTTGCCTACTGTTGTTTTTCTTTTTGTCGTTTTTCATTTTTTGCTATGACGTTGTCATTTTTTCATCGACTTATGAGTTAAAATTCCCTTTTGTTTTATTCCGCATTTCTTGTTTATCACGTGATTACTTTCTTTCTTGTATTAGTTAGTAGTCGGTGCAGTTTTCAATCTATTTATCTCATTGGCTTAATTTAAAAATAATTTTAACTAAATGATTTTAAATTTGAACGAGATATGAATGGTCAGAACTTTTTATTATTTGGCAGATTTTTTTATGTTTGGAGACCTATGAGATACTTAAGTTTATTTTATGAAAATCTAAAAAAAAAAAAAGCCAAAAAATATATTTTGAGCAAAATAGATGACCGGACGGATTTCACATTCGCCGATGTACGTTTTAAATATATTGCACCGATCAGCAATATATCTTTTGCTTTACAATATTTTTCATGAAACTAAGAAATCTGCGAGATTAATAAATATTTTATATGACAATAAAAACTTTATATTAAGAAAAATCTTTTCTACCAAAAAGTTGACCGGTTTACTTTTAATCAAACCCGGACCAAGCACGAGAAATTAAGAGTACCGACACGAAACACGGAAAATAAATAAGGGGAAACACGAAGCACGCAGATCGACCCAAACACGAGAAAACGAGAAATAAAACGTCAAAACACGAAAACACGTGAAATAAAAAGGCCGAAAACGTTGCACGAAAATAACCCTTTACCACCCTCAAAGTATAGTCATCCGGTGCATGCTCTCCTTGATATTTGTGCGATATCTGTTACGCGTGCTTGAGACATAACTTAAATCAAAGACTTATATTCTCATAGAGTTGTCCAACGGACAGTAGTCCATGGTTTGATCCTTGCATTATATTTTATGAAATTGCTGGTAAGATTTTGGGTTAACGAGATAAACCAATGATGTGCCTATTCCTTCTATCCTTATGGATTCTTTTTGTCACTTGATATAACTTATTAACATATGTTAAAGTGCCATGTGAGCAGGATTTGCTAACCTTTCCGGACACCTCAGATCGACCCTTATATTGGTTGGGTTCTTGTTGCTCAGTCTTTAATTTTCTGTTGTGTGTTTGCCTACTGTTGTTTTTCTTTTTGTCGTTTTTCATTTTTTGCTATGACGTTGTCATTTTTTCATCGACTTATGAGTTAAAATTCCCTTTTGTTTTATTCCGCATTTCTTGTTTATCACGTGATTACTTTCTTTCTTGTATTAGTTAGTAGTCGGTGGAGTTTTTCAATCTATTTATCTCATTTGCTTATTTGAAAAATAATTTTTAACTAAATGATTTTAAATTTGAACGTAAGAGATTTTGACTGCATTTTGTAAGCTATTTTTGTTTGTTGCTTAAAATCTATTTTTGTCGAGTTAATCGATAGCATGTTGCTTTATGGTTTATTTGGCGTTTTCTATGAAATTATTTTTTTTTTCATTCCAGCGTCACTGGTGAGTCTTCTGTAGACGAAACACGCGTCTGGCGAACAGGATTTTGATCCTAGTATCTATGATGAATTTATTTATATACAGTATATCTTAATCGTTTTTTTACCTTTGTTTTGATATTTCTTTTCATTTTTCCTATTTATATATTTTTTTGGGGGTCCAGTTTGTATCTTATAGCCCTTTGTATGGTTCCGTTGGTGTTCTTTTTTTATATGTCCTTTTTTTTTAGTTTTTATGTTTCTGTTTTTTTTTTTTTTATTTCAAAAGATTTTCATGGTTTTTCATATTGTTTGACAGGTCGATTGTTGGTAGTTGGTGTAGCACACTTTTATGCCCTATATTGATTTATTATTCTTTTTAATACGACTTTTTTGCTTATTATGAATATAATGAATAAATAATAATGGTAAATCTATAATAACAATAATGGTAGCAATTTTTCTGCACCAGATGCGCATTTCGACAATAAATATCTCTTCAGTGTACTCGAGGGAAAATTATTTGAAAATCCAAATCTTATTAAGAAAATGAAGAGCTTTTTATAAACCAAAAAGGACAAAAAAAAAGTATAGCCAAAGTCGGTTAATGAATCAGAGCTTTGCATGAGGGATGTATATTCCTTAATTTAAAATAATTTCAAAAATTTGAAACAGCAAATTTTAATAACACAAAATCCGTATTTTCATGCCAGTACCGAAGTACTAGCTACTGGGCTGGTGATACCCTCGAGGACTAACAGTCCATCACCAGAGGTATCAGTCTGGTGGTAGTAATAATACCAACGGTACCAGATGCGCATTTCGACAATAAATGTCTCTTCAGTGATGCTCCGAATAAATCAGATCACACAGAAATAAACCTTTACCTGTATTTCTTTATAATTAGCCGTAGAAAATATTAAGTGAGCTTGTAACCCCCTTTGATTTATTCCTCACATGCTAGTCTCTATTGATTAATTTTCAAACTATTTTTTTTTATAAATAATCCCAAAGAAAAATAATAAGAAAGCGCTTTCAGCGCACTTTATTCTTTAATTTGATTTTGAAATTTTTTTAATTTACTTTTTTCTATGAAGTTTTTTTTTTTTAAGTGAATTCTTTATCTTTTTCGTCTAGTTTTTCTCCTGGTGATGAGTTTTTTTTAGTCCTTCTATGACTGTGATATTTGATTCACTCTGGCATCTTTGTACTTATTTATACTTATATTTTAAGAGACCATGTGTGAGTAATTGTTAGCATTATACATTTGATGATTCATATCATATACGAAATATTTATAGAAACAGTTGCAAATAAAAAGTTATGTTCTGGAAAAATTCAGTATTCTGACCATGCCTTAAGGTGGCACGATAGTATTTCCTGGCCCATAGGGATAATGTATTTTTAGAATTTTCACCACTTTCTAACACTGCACAAAATTCTACATACACAGTTAACTGAAGTACTTTCATTATAAAATTCAGAAATGAATTTGAATATGTATCATGACAGTTTACATTTTTGCTATCTTTATAAACATAAGGCCACTAGTGCTTTTATGACTTTTATCATGCAGTGAATACAAAATTTAAAAACATTTTCAAAAATTCACTTTCGCCTGCATGTAAAATTATTTTATATTTTTTTTACACCTGATTCATCCCTCAGTTTGGGAAAGTATGTTCAGTAGATACTGTATTTTTTGTCTAATCACACTGTTCAGATACATTGACTTAAGTAGGGTACACAAAAGAGCAACCTAAATTCCGGAATGTAAATACTACCGTGCTACCATTAGGCAGTTGCGTTCTAGCAAACACGATGACTTCCCTTAGTTTTCTTTTTCAATTTTCTTAAGACATATTAAGTAAATTCATTGTCATTATAATCCATTAATCACTTAATGGCAACCGTATTTTTGTGGTGCCAATAATCGGCACCGTAACGAAAAGACAACAGAATATAATCAAACACTTCCTATTAACGACAAGCCGCAAACAGGAATACAATGTCGTAATAGAACAATTTGCTTGATCTTAAGATTAACGTGCTGGAAGTGAACTCAATCTTCAATGTCTTTAATTGTTAATTCAGGCTCTTATAAGTTCAGTCTTTTAATTGTTCACAATGGTTTTATCCTGCTCACCAAGAGTCCGGAAAAATTATCAATCATTCATTGTCCATATATCCTCCAAATATGAGGGACTTCATTGTATTAATTAATGTATAGTATTTGGAATCAATATTCCTATCAGTAAAATCGTTGAATTTTTATGGTTAATTTAAAACAAACTAAAACAGGGGTTACATACAATGAAATTAGTTTTTCTTGCAGCATGCAGTGGTCGTCATGGTAATATGGCGATTATCAAATGAGGGAATAATAAACATCAGTTTTTAATCTGTCGTGTACGATATTTTGAGTGTAAAAAAAAAGTTTTTCGGCTTTCAGAAATTTGTATTGCCGTGAAATGAATTTTTTTAAATACTTTGTCCTAGCTATTGGGGAGGATTTTTCTATACCAGGTTTTCAGGCTTAAGGACCATAGCATCACTGAACTGGATAGTTATGATGACGAATGTTTGATTATTTATCGAAGATACAAAGTATGTTAGTATCATAACTTGGAACGGGAGATTGGGTTCTTTGTAAAATGTATTTGGAAAAATACGTATTTTGTATACTTAAAGAGAGAGAGAGGGAGCGAAGATACCAAGGCGGGCAATCAAAAATCATAATTCCAATAAAAACGTACAGCACCATGGCCAAATTGAAAAAAAAACGACGGAAGAATCAGCAATAGCCGTAGCACCTCATTTATCTCAATGTTTTTGTACGAGTTAGTTGCTATATCTTTATTTCTCTGTGACATACTTTGTTGTCTGTTGCTTGTCCCTTCATCTATTTTTTTTTCTTTTGTCCGTGGTGTATGTGTCCTTTTTAATTATCATTTTAATTGTTTTCTTTTCAAATTCATTATTTATATTTATATTGGGGGAAAATTGTAAGATATTGATTCTGCATTTTGTTGTTACTTTAGTTTTAAGTTTTTATTTTCCTCTTGCAGTTTTATTTTTAATTGAGGATTTTACTTATTGTCATGTTTAATCCCGTAGTACTTATGTGGTGTTTACTCTCTGGTCGTGGAAATTTCCAGTAATTTTACTATCATAGTTTAGTCAATATTCGTGACGGAAGCCAAATAGCAATAATTACAATGAAATATTTTCACTAATACAATTAAAACAATGACCGTATGTTTGAGGTTTCGTGATCAGATTGGGTTTCGTGTCAGAATGTGATAATCATTTTGATTTGATGTTCATAATCCTGTGATAAAACTGAGTGATTGGCTTTATAAATCGACATTTGATAGTAATTAATACAATCTACCGGTCGGAAATGCATTTCCAATCACATAATTGCCTCATGTTCGTTCAGTTTACCACATTACATACACGCTTATATATCCTGATAGCTTGTAACCAAAATAGCAAATTCGACAGAAAAATATAAAATATTAACATTACCCTTAATTAAATTGTAATCGAAGATAACTTACGGAAATGGTCAGGGAAAAGGTATTACCCACGGGCACCTTGTCGGGCCAATTAATTGGTTGATTATAACAATACCAATTCGACATTTAGCGTCACGCAAACCATCAATTCCTATACAATATCATACGTTCAACGTCCTGTGGGGACGTAATATTCCAAATGAAGTTTTTGCATAACACGTATTCAAATTAAGTTCTGCACTCAATTGTAATTACTCTTTAAAGTAGTTTTATGGGAGTTTTATGCTATGATTAAGATCCGTCAGATCTGTTTTCAAAACAACATAAATCATTTGTCTCTAGGTGATGGATAGAATTTTAGGATCTATAACCAAAACTAATTCATTACACATATTTTACAAACAAAGGATATAATTCTCACCAGTAATTGGCGGTTATTATTATTTTTTGTTCGGGAATTAAGCTTCATCACTTTAATTGCCTGTATGTTATAATGCTGACAGAGAGACTGAGCATGTTTCAGCTATGGAAACTATATTAAGTAGAAAGTTTCGAACAATTTGCATTACAGAGGAAATCATGGGTATAATTCTGTTTAATATTTGTTGATTTGCGACAACACTCTACTTTTCTCAACATATCTTAAAAAAGAGGCGAAAGATATCAAAAGGTACATTCAAACTCACAAGTAGAAAATAAACTGACAACGACATGGCAAAAAAAGAAAAAGACCAAAAAACAAATAACAGTATACAAAAAACAACATAGAAAACTAAAGACTGAGCAACCATATGTTAAAAATATTTAAATTCTCATAATTTCTTTAACCCTATTTCTACAAATGAACATTACATTCTGCTCGTTCATTTCATACCGAGTTGGCCCGACGATGTGCCCGTGAGTAATACTCTTTTCCCAACCCATTTCGTAAGTTATTTTTGATTTCAATTTAAGTAAGGGTAATGTTAACATATTTCTTTTACCTTTATTTTGTACCACCTTTTCCATATTGAATTGAAAATATATGACGCAGCATTCCCTTTATCTCTCAACATATCTTAAAAGGCTACTTTTCAATAACATATGTGACAAATATCTTAAATTTTGGAAATTTCTTTAGCCGTTTATCTACAGTTGAACAATACTTTCCTCCCGTATAATTCATATAAAATCCCATGCACATTTTCTCCCGTCAATTATTCTAGATTTTTCACATGGGTGTATTAGAGGAGAGGTTTTTTTATTGTTCTAGGGATTTGATATATGATACAGTGTGTAGTGAAAAAGACTTTGTTTCCGAAAATGTTGTTATCTTAAATTTCAGCAGGAAGCATGGGCAAGATAACGTTCAAGAAAACCACAGAAAGGATAACAAATTAGAATACTTACACACTGTAAACTCTTATCGACAAGTGCGTCTACATGTGAAACATATAGAGGGCTTTCAGACTAGAACACTTTTAAAAACACTGTATACTCAAATCGTCAAAAAAAAAAAAAACTACATGAGAAACACATAAAGGGCTATCAGATTAGAACATATATCACTGCAAACTCATATAAACAAAAAAGTGTACAAGAGAAACACATAAAGGGCTATCAGATTAGAACATATAACACTGCAAACTCATATAAACAAAAAAAGTGTACAAGAGAAACACATCAACGGCTATCAGATTAAAACATATAACACTGCAAACTCATATAAACAAAAAAGTGTACAAGAGAAACACATAAAGGGCTATCAGATTAGAACATATAACACTGCAAACTCATATAAACAAAAAGTGTACAAGAGAAACACATAAAGGGCTATCAGATTAGAACATATAACACTGCAAACTCATATAAACAAAAAAGTGTACAAGAGAAACACATAAAGGGCTATCAGATTAGAACATATAACACTGCACTCATATAAACAAAAAAAGTGTACAAGAGAAACACATCAAGGGCTATCAGATTAGAACATATAACACTGCAAACTCATATAAACAAAAAAGTGTACAAGAGAAACATATAAAACATTTAAACGCGACAAACTCATATCGGCAACCAAGTCCACACGAGAAACATATAAAGGGCTAGCAGACTGGAACACTTAAACATCGTTACTCATATCGGCAATAAAGTATACAGGAGAAACACATAAACAATTACCAGACTAACATATTTAACTCGTTCGTTATGCCCGTGTGTGTAGTGATGTCATATATTTTAACGAACGTAATCAATGTATCATTGGTAAATTATTAATTAAGGGGTTTCGTTACCATAAATTACTTAAAACGTTTACTAAATTCTTTCATAGATACAAAGATTTGATTAGTAAATTTGGCAGTACCTGCAGAAAACTTATTAAAAACGGTATTTCACATCCTAAATTTTACGATAATATTGTACTAAAAGCGCGGAAATCACTATGTGATCCGTGTAAACTCATCGAACCTTTAAACAAACTTATTAGTAAAGGTTATCTTATTAATGGTGTAATCAGATCTTTGAATATTGTTTACATTGGCACTAACATCGATTTTGTCATCAACAAATTAAAACTTAACTAAATTTGTATTCTTTTCAAATGTTTTTTTTTTTTTTTTTATGTATAAATACACATCCACGTTTATTTTCTTTTTAGAGATTGTTTTATCTATAGATAACATCATACATATTTATTGTAAGGTTAAATCCTAACAATCCTACTGGCTGTCGATACTTTTATTTTGGCATTGCACAAGTCATGTCTTCTTTGACTGTCCATGGCGTTAAAACACTAATTCCCTGCCTGAGATGTGTTTTAATTTATTTTAGTCTCTGATGCATGATTTTTTATTATTAATTGTTTTTGGCTTTTAACTGGCTTTCAGTAACTGCGAGTACTCTCAAATAGTACTTTCGTGTTAATTTGACCTGTTGACACAATTTGTAATGCAGTTATGTTATTCAATGTTTACTTATTTTGGGTTATATCTCGTCTCATTATTTTTAATATGTACCACCTTTGATAAGTATTTAGTATGACGATAAATGTTCACTTCTGTACTCGTACTCGTAAAAAATGTTTCTATACTCCTAATAACAAAATTATTATATTTAAATTTACCTGTGTACGTTACTTTATTTAACGCCATTTTGTCCTAGGTTAAAGTTGTCTTTTTGACATTGTTACATCTTTTTTATTAATATTGTATTTATATTGTGTCATAGATCAAACTTATTCGTTCAATGTATATTTACTTGTTTTTGTTTATATGTCTTTTTGATCGAGTTAAGCCATTTCAATTGATATTGTATTGTGTGTCTTTTTATGTTGTAATGTTACACTACTGTTTCAGGTTAGGGTGAAGATTGGCGCCTGTTAAAACGTTTAAACCCGCTGCATGTGTATGCACCTGTCCTAAGTCAGGAGTTTGTTGTTCAGTGGTTGTCGTTATTTCGTGTGGTTCATAAGTGTTTCTCGTTTTTTATATAGATTAGACCGTTGGTTTTCCTGTTTGAATTGTTTTACACTAGTCATTTTGGGGCCCTTTATAGCTTGCTGTTCGGTATGAGCCAAGGCTCCGTGTTGAACGCCGTACTTTGACCTATAATTTTTACTTTTTACACATTGTGACTTGGATGGAGAGTTGTCTCATTGGCACTCATACCACTTATTTATATTAAAATCTGCAAACTCATATCGGCAATAGAGTGTGAAAGATAAGCACTTGAAGGTTTATCAAAATAGCTCATTTAAACACCGTATACTCACATCGTCAATAGAGTGTACATGAGGAACAGATGAAAGGATGTCAGACTAAAACACTTAAACACCGTATACTCATATCGACAATAGAGTGTACAGGAGAAACACATTAAGGGACGCAAGACAAGACCATATAAACACTGCAAACTCATATTGGCAATCGATTGTACATGAGAAACACATGAAAGGATGCCAGACTAGAACACTAGAGAATCTACAAGAAAAACACATAAAACGCTACCAGATCATACACTCTAACACTGCAAACTTAAATCGGCAATAGAGTCTACAGGAAATAAACGTAAAGGGCTGCATAAACTGGAACACTTAACCACTGCAAACTCATGTCGGTAATCGGGTGTACTGAAGAAACACATGAAAGAATGCGAGACTAAAATCCTTAAATACCGTATACTCATATCAAGAGAGTAATCAGGAGAAACACATCAAAGGATACTAGACTAGAAAGTTACACTCTGTATACTCAAATCGGCAAGAGAGACTACAGGCAAAACTATTGTAATGGAAAAATGCGTTTTATTTCCTTTCAATAAAATTTATATATTAAATTTATAAACTGTATAAAGACGAAATAAAATGCATTTTTCCCATTACAATAATCACATTTTAACATACTAAAACACATAAACTGACCGACTAGAGCATTCAAACAGCGTATGCTCATAAAAACAATAGAAACTACCGGAAAAACACATAAAAGACTACCCGACTAGAACATTTACACACTGCAAACTCATATCGACAATAGAGTGTTACTGTACAAGATAAACACTTAAAGGCTTCACAGAATAACTCACTTAAACAACGTATACTCATTTCGATAAATGAATCTACAGAAAAAAAAAACCATAAAGTTCTACCAGAATACAACACTTAAACACTACAAACTCATATCGGCAATAGATTGTACTGGAGAATTACACAAAAGCATGCTAGACTAAAACACTTAAACACCGTATCCTGATATCAATAAATGAGTACACAGGATCCTTTCCTGCCTAAATATATGAATCGTTCTTCATATTTCTTTTGATAAACGGGACAGTTTTTTCTTTCACTGGAGACGTTTTTTTGGTTTAATGAACGTTTTGGTTTAAAACAAACATTTATTATTTATTTCTTGTGTCATGTTGCATTCATTCAAAACTTATCTGGAATGAAAAAAATTAATCGTAAGCGCTTGTCAAACGACCATTGATTAACTTCCTCTAGATTGACCAGAGTTTCAGAAAAAAAATCTGTATTTGTAAAAGCCCAAAATATAACACAAATGACGACTGGTATCAAAACACAAAAGATAATTCTTATGCATTAAGGAGGAGGGTAACATTGAAAAAGCGGGAGATGACAAAATATTCATTATTTTGATACCGTTTGACATTAACATTTTTCTCACCCAATATTTGGAAACATAACTTTCACCCTTCATAAATGTAGTTTGTGAAAATTTCTTCTCGAAATAAAAATAACAAATAGCAAATAGCAAAAACTGCAGCTCAAAGATTCTGTTCGCGTAGGATAAACATTACCGGTTAGTGTCGCATGCGTCGTTCGGAAGCTGTAAATAATTTGGTCCATTCGGATGACAGATGGAATCAATTGATACCTGTTTTATGTTTTTCCTGATCAACGCTGATGAGGGCAATTTATTTATTGAAAACGTAAATCACAGGTAATAATTGCTCCTCGTTAAATTCTTTCTTTATCAGGTAGCAGTCTTTAGTGATGTTATGTGTTGGTAATCTCCCTTGTTTAGAATTTTTATGGTGATATTTAAGCTGCATTTATCACCTTAATATCCATATAAGTGTTCTGTGTGTAAGGTGATACGACTTGTAACAATATCAATAAAAATACAGAATAAAACCAAAATAAATGTCAATGTCAATATGTCGTCAATTTCAAATAATTAAAGTAATAAAAGTACAGTTTTTCTTAGTAGCCAATACAACTGACGCATGACAAAGTAAAAGCAAATTATTTGTTGTTAGAAATGAAATTGAAGTGTAGGAAAATACTTGATTTATAAATTTACTTATAAAACTAATTATCAATTAATATAATTATTTTTATAAAGTAAATCTTGAATAATATATTTACCTCTTTAAACTAAATCTCGATTATCATATTAACTTATAAACTAAATCTCGTTTACAAAATTGACCTATAAAACAAAATCTCGATTAACATATTAACTTATAAACCAAAACCTCGATTAACATATTTACTTACAAGTAAATATTTCGATTAGAATATTTACTTATACAACTAAATCTCTATTAACTTAATAAGTTATATGAGTCTTTTGTAGACGAAACGCGCGTCTGGCGTACAAAACTATAAGCCTGGTATATTTGTTGAGTTTTTTTATAATAAAAAACGCGATTAACATATTTACTTATAATATTAAACAGCTCCCTTAGGCAAAGTTGACCTTTGATGAATTGGTTATTCTTTTTATGTCTATATGTTTATATTTATTAAGAAATATTTTCATGAAATATTTGCAGAATTAAAATGAAAAAAAAAAACGATATTTGATCTACTTAAAAACTTTCCCTATATTGCCTTACTGCACGACAACTTGATGTCAAATCAGTTTGCCTGTAATTATTTTCAATAGCACAACATTCCATTATACACATACGGAATGAAAACATCCAACCGAGTAACTACTTATGAACTTTCGGTACGTTTGTCAATTGTTCTAACGTATAACTTATGAACATATAATACGTTTTAGTCCTTAGCAATGTCAAGTCTATAATGGCTAATTAAGTAAAAGGACAAGTAGTAGTTTCCTTTTAGTCAAAGTTAACACGCATGATCGATATAGTCCGAAATTCTTGACTAGAGAGTATTTATATATAACATAGGACTTATAAAATCTTTGAGTTCTGATCATCAGTTCTGACTTATTTCAACTCCAAAACCACATCATAATTGGGAACTAATATCCCCGGATGTAAACTGATAAGCTTGGTCATCGCCGGTTCCCTCAGTTTGTGTATGTTATCTTGATTTGTCTTTTAAATAGATTTATGAGATTTGAACATCGATATACTATTGTTGCCTAAACTTAACAAAGGAGCAATTATATAGATTCTCGTAGTTCTTTTATCACCTGGAACCAATAGAATATGTAAGTTCTGGTCATCCCTTTATAGCTACAATATAGTTTCTATGAGTCTAATTGGTCATTTGAAAAAAAGTAAAATAACAAAAAAATACCGAACTCCAAGGAAAATTCAAAACGGAAAGTCCCTTATGAAATGGCAAATTCAAAAGCTCAAACACATCAAACGAATGGAAAACAACTGTCATATTCCTGACTTGGTACAGACATTTCCTTATGTAGCAAATGGTGGATTAAACCTGGTTTTACGCGTCTGGCGCAAATACAAAATTTCAATCCTGGTATCTATGGTGAGTTTATTTATAGCTAGCTACACCTCTCATTTGAATGAGACCAATAGATTCTATTAGTTCTGATATTGATTCACCATTAATTAGTAACGGTCATGTAAGTATACTTTTATAGACTGAAAATGTGTTTTAATTATGCTTCGTGTTTTATATTCAACTGAGTTGGTTAATATTGGGGTAACATGCTACTCGAGTTTGACTGTCCCTCTGGTATCTTTCGTCCCTCTTTTCTAACAGATGGTTCAGCGGGTAACAATTGTTTAATGTTATCCTCTGGTATTGACCAATAAAAACTGAAATAAAAATTCAAAAACAATAATATACATTTCAAAACATTCAGTATAATACATTGAGTAACACTAGTTTTGTCTCGGTTGACGATGTTTTATATGGGGTAATAGTATATTTAATCACCCTCTCTACGTTGGTTTCGATGTTTTTTCTCGGGATAACAAACTGCTCCATCAACATTTCAGCTATTTGTTTTTTTTTATATATAAAGGATTCTCGAAGCGTTTTTACAAATATTTTACACACTCAGTATTTGGCTGTTTAATTTGTTTATTTTTGAGAATAATCCATCTATTAATCAAACTTAAACATAATGTAATGAACATTATTTTCCATGTAGAATTTACTTAACAGATGGTTGTTCACTAGTTATACCATATGAAGTCATTATTTATGAACAATTAAACATTGATCACCTTGTCTTATTAATATTTGTTATCTAGAAAAGTCACGAAATCCTTTAGGTATAACATTAATTTATATCTTAATCAAATTAATTGCCTTATAATCATATTCTTTTCACAATCCAAAAATATTGAAAATTCTAACGTGGACAAAGATTGTTTAAAAGGTTTACTGTTCTTAGCAGTTGATTGCTTTATTTGTGACCCATCAAAAGTCGCGTACTTTTGGTAAACTTATGTTCCTCGATTTGTTTATTTTTTCTTTTACACAAAAACAATTCAATTGTTCTAAACTCTAAAACACATTATACTGTCCCATAAAGAAAACGCAATACCAAATGCATGTACAACAAATGTATATACTGCTCATAATTTAAGGAGCACTTTCATTTGATATAATACACTATTTTTATAATCCCGTTATCTGAAAAAAATACCAAATATATCAATTGCAAATATTTCAAGATATTTTGTTGATCACACCTGAACAATTTTTTGTTTCAATATTTTTTTTAGATTTTTCAATTCGCTAGTTTAAAACAAAATATCGCACATTTTCACGAAAAAGCTCTCATGAACTTTAATGGGCTCTTTATAAAAAAAAATAAGAAGATGTGGTATGATGGCCTACGAGAAAACTATCCACCAGGGTTCAAATGACGTAAATATAAGCAATTATAGGTCAATTTTGAGATCTTAAACAATTTTTTTTTATCCGTAGACTGAAAATCAGCAAATTGGATGGTAAAAATGGAAGAGATTTAAATCTTTTCTTCGATAACTTAATTTTGGCTGTGATTTTTTTTTTTTTTTTTTTTAATTAGATGATGCATGTGTAAAAGTTATCATTGTAGTTTCTTTGACAGTTTGATTGAAGTGGCTTTTAAAAGGATTTAAAAAACTGCAAGAGCCATAAAAAAGACAAGACAGCTTCGATTTCATATACTTCTGACGAGTTGGTGTCGAATAGAATCCTCAATAATCAACTATCAATATATTTTCACGATTTGAAAAGAACATTTCATGTTTGAAACCTTAACATTTATGTACTTGCAATGAATATTATGTTTTGATGATTATGACCTTTTTGTTAAGTATATGTTCATGAAAAAAGTCCCTTGCACGTTATTATTGTGCAAGTTTTGTGAAGAATGCTATGTTCTAAATAAAAGCTGCCATGCAACTTCCATGTATCATTAAAGACAAATAATGTATAGTGTTTTGTTCAATTTTGATTTACTGGTAAATCCTACTGGTAGGTTTTGTGACTGTTGACAGTTGTTTTAATGTCTTGAAATTACCGATGATCTAAACCGCTATTAACACCTTACAAATACAATATTTTCTTATGTTATTTTGTTATGTGTCCTTGTTTTAGTTTTTAGAATGTTTGTTTCTCCAACTTTTTTTGCTTTTTTTGTAAATTATTAATTCATTTTTGATGTTTTTAGTTTTTAATTATTTTATACTAATATTTTTTTGGTTTTGTTGTTGCTTTCTTTTCAAATCATGAATTCGTTTAATGTGTTCTCATTCATTGTTATTTTTGGAAAAAGGAAAACTAGTTTGACAATTACTATTTCTTTCTAAAGATGATTCCATAAATAGTGGAAAGTAGATTAAAGCACCAAAACACTGCATGACGGGAACAACGTAAACTGGTCAGTCGTTATTCTTGTGCAGAATTACATCTATTAGATGAAACCATTAACAAATAGGTCCACGTGGCTTCACATTCACAATGCAGCAGATAAAACTTCCAAGCTCCTCGTGCAGTCTGTCGTCAATTATCTAAACATAGACACCTCAGGGCAAAATTCAATTACCATCAATAAAAACACCAAAATCTCGAATAATTGATTAAAAGATAGGAGATGTTTTCTTTATACTAAACATTAAGAGAAAAAATGAAAACTGATAGCATATGGTTAAAGCAATAAATTTCCCTGCAGGTACAAATGAAGTCGTTACCTGTTCTAATGTGACAAGGGTCGCGCACCTGTTTGTGATGAAGAAATAAATGTCCTGATTTAATTCTAATTTATTTCTTATCTTTCCAATGATATTAAATGCAACTAGAAGAATTAAAATTTTGCATAATATTTTTTTTTTCTTTAAATTTGTACCGATTTGATCAGAGTCTTATAATTAGACATTATGTCGACGGAGAAATGCTCTTAAATAGATGCTGAATTTTGATCTGAATTTAAGTGCCTTCTTAGTTTTTCAAATGGTAAATTTCAATCGAAAATTAATAACCCTGTGGAAATGTAGATTTTGTGATACAATTTATTTTTTCTCCTAGATTGATATTTATGCATTCAGTAAGAATTGTAATTTGCGATGCTTAAATCAACGTTAGCAGACAATGAAGTAAATATATACAATCAAATCAATGAACAAAAATTAAGACTTTTAAAATAAGATGGAAAAAATGTTTTGTTTTCCACATAATTGTTTGTTTAATCATATAACTATTTTATCAATGTGATTGTAAACACAAGAAGATGTGGTATGATTGCCAATGAAACAACTCTCCACAAGAGACAAAATGACACAGAAATTAACAACTATAGGTCACCGTACGGCCTTCAACAATGAGCAAAGCTCATACCGCATAGTCAGCTATAACATGCCCCAAAATGACAAATGTAAAACAATTTAAACGAGAAAACTAGCGGCCTAATTTATGTACAAAATAATGAACGAAAAACAAATATGTTACACAGCAACAAACGACAACCACTGAATTACAGGCTCCTGACTTGGGACAGGCACACACAGAATGTGGCGGGGTTAAACTCGTTTGAAGGCGCCAACCCTCCCCCTAACCTTGGACAGTGGTGTAACAGTACAACATAAGAACAAACTATAAAAATCAGTTGAAAAAGGCTTAACTCATCAGATGGATACAAATAGAAATACATCTAACAAAAACACAGAGTGGACGTGGACGGGTACTTATACATCCACACAACAGAAAGACACTAAGTACAGATCTGAGAGTACTCGCTGTTACTGACAGCTAATTCAAAGCCAATAACAACTAATAAAAAAAAACCATTCATCTAAGACTAAAATTAGTTCATTTCCAGAACTAGCCTTTTCATAATTTTGAGCATTCTACGTAATATTTCCCAACGCACATGATCGGCTAACATGCAGCGTTCTATAAACAATGGACATTCAACTAATGACGTTACGATATTTTCATTTTGAGGTTACAACTCTGAAACAGCGAATATTTGCGATCGGTTTCACTAAATTGGACGTATCGTCCAAACCCTCTATGTTGATTCCGTTATTCCAGTGGAACGAGATGTTCCAAAGAACAACCACTAAAATTTAAGAAGGAGAATTGAATTCAATTAAAGCTCCCCAAGAACCCAGATCCTACACCCACAATCGCTGGCAGTGCTTACATTATGATATTCAAAAGTGAAAGAGAAAATACATGATGACATTTAGTCTATTCCGATTGTGTTCTGAACTTGTCCTACAACCAGACCTGTACAAATAATTTAAAAGTTTATATTTACCTGCAGGTGAGAATTCATATGTACCGATAAATTATTAATTAGTAATGTCTCAGAGTTGGACAATATACATCTACATGTACCAAGCGACTATCGTCATATTAAAGAAAATGACTTATTTTATTTCAACCTGAGTAAGAAAAATGTACACTAGTGTAGCACCTGAGTTCATCTACGGTATTTTAGTCAATTTACAGTTTAGTGTAGTGTATAGTGTACTGTTGTTTGTCTTTTAGTCTTTTGGTCACGGTACTGTTTGCCCTCGACTTATGATTGGTATATTCTTTTTTTTCGGTTTTGTCATAAAACCGACCACTGATTAAAAGTAACGTTGAGATAAAAAGAAGAGTGGGGTTTTTGTTCTTGATAACTAAATCTAACCTATTAAATGGAAATGTATTTATGCCTAAAATACGCAGACAGCCAGTTATGAAATATCTTTTCCACAAAACAGGCATATTTCTAGATCCTAGTTACTATATTTAGATAACTTTCTGTTAGCACATGTTTTCTCTTTAAATTAGAAATCTGCAGGAAAACGTATGCCATTAACACAATTTACATCACAAATAATTGTTTGCGATTTAGTGGAAGATGCTTTAATTGTATTCGATAATAATATTCATTGTATAAACTTTAGATAATTGGAGTTTCGGTCCACTCGACTCTCAAGTATCACTATACATCAGTCGTCCGTTGGTTGAGGTAAACAAGCCATGACAACTAGCGTGAATAGCGATGCAAATAGTCTCTTACGAATCACATCAATTCTGAAAATGTTACAAAAACTGCATTAAACGACGCATTTTGACTATTTTCCTGTTATGTGTGATGAAACTTGAGATGATTTCATTCCATTATTTTACGGTCTATCGCTTAATAAGAATTATCTGTTGTTAGGTTGTTAATGTCTCTAATATACAGTCCATCGCCCATTGTTTTCCGGCAAATCAATAGAAACCACTTAGGATGTTTTCTTAAATGACATGAAGTATCTTGCTTTTCTTAAAATTAAATTGCATGAACAACAAAAATCACATTATGTAAAGATTGCTTTCACTTATACAGCAATTATTTTGTAATTCAGTATTAGCAGAAGAATCAAACTGTCTTTCTGAAGTATAACATTTTATCATGCTTCCTTCCAATAAATGAATTGGTCCAATTATAGTTATGTCTTTGATTTCTATCTGAAGACGTGAACAGAAATGTCCGATTACTCAAGGAAGATAAATGTCTGTTTGAGCACTTAAACACTGTAATGGTAGCGCCATGACATTAGCTATTTTACATTGTGATGTATATTGTTTCCAAATCTGATCGGCGGAATGGAAGAGGTTTTTGGTGACAGACTGAAATAATGGCTGTCAGAAAATGCACTTCCGCAAACTGCTAGAAATCTGCAGTATGCATTATTACCACTGTTGAATTTTGAACAAGTTTCTGTTTACCAGGAGAAATAGTCGTATTTATACTTTGACATTATGTTCCTGGTTAAATTGTACAAAAAAGAAATCAGGAAAAGTCATATAAATCTATAGTATCAGCAATGAAGACGATAACAACACAGACATAAGTAAACAGCAGACAATACTCTATCAAATAATGTTCACATAACTGAAAATAAGCTCATTTTGCTGGTGCAAAACTGTTGGAAACACTCTAATATCCGTCGCTATACTTTCTAGTAGATATCACATAGCAACCGTTGAACAGTTTGGATTATATGATATTTTACAATGTCTTAAACAAATATTTACAGATTATAATCCGGAAAAAGATATAAGTTGCATTCTGGACATATTTTTATTCTTTGAAATGCCGTTTGTAGCAATTTTCGGAAGTTCATTTTCTTATTGATGATTCCCAACATTTCTTTTTTATTTCTAAAGTTAGCATAATTATCAACGAACACACGTTCTTCCTCATCGAAACATAACTTTAAACTCCTAAAAAGTTTACACCTCGAAACAGTTAAAACAGCTATACATATAAGCTTTATCACAAAATTTGACATCATGTTATTTAATAGCAGTAACAGCATAACATTTTTGTGGAAAATTGACTGAATGTAGATTTGAAACAAAACTTATTCGAGGACATTTAGTTGTCACATTCTCGTACTTTGGTCTATGGTGTATAGTTGTCCCATTTGTAATCATACCAACTTCAGTCATTTTTTTGTAAGGGGACGACCATATTTGATCTTCGGGGTATTAAGGGATAGGCAGGACGAATTTGAAAATGGATATCCTTGCCTTGTGATAGCTGAAATGAATAACCTGGTGGCATAATGCAGGAAGAAAATGAATATTCTGCAACACAAAAAAGTTGTGTTCAAAAATGAAAATACGTTTTCGCACACCGAAGTCACGGAAAATATAAGCATGCGTAGCAAAGATATAAATGAATGGGGATTAAGGGATAGGCAGGACGAATTTGAAAATGGATATCCTTGCCTTGTGATAGCTGAAATGAATAACCTGGTGGCATAATGCAGGAAGAAAATGAATATTCTGCAACACAAAAAAGTTGTGTTCAAAAATGAAAATACGTTTTCGCACACCGAAGCCACGGAAAATATAAGCATGCGTAGCAAAGATATAAATGAATGGTTAATCTGCCAAAAAATATCATCCTGAACGCCCAGCCCTCTCCTCCTCGGAAAATCAAATGGTCGTTCCCTAAGGTTTCTTGTGTTATTAAGTCAATATATACATCTTGATGCATAGTTATCTGCTATGAGATCAGGCTAAATTAAGTCAGAAGAATCTGATAGCGTGTGCTCCGAGCATCTTACTTATTAATTACATAAAATTTCAATGAAATGCTCATTTGCTATACATTTAATGTTTATAAATGTTGAATTAGTCTTTTTATAGTTTCTATCCCCAGATATAGATTGCCTTAGTCGCATTTGGAAATTTTTTTTTCGGAAATTTCGGTGTTTAATGATTTTGTACTTCCTATTTGATTTGGCCTTCCAACTGTTTTGATTCGAGCGCCACTGATGAGTAAACGAAATGCGCGTCTGGGGTACCAAATTATAGGCCTGGCAATTTTTTTAAAGAATCTTAATTTAGGTACAAACATTTGAATCTGAAGCCAAAAATATGACTTACCTATGATAATTTCATGAGGGTAATAATTGTTGATATCTTGATTTAATATTTATAGCTAAATAATACTTCAAAATACTATCGTATTTCAAAAAACGTTATCACCAACAATTTGAGATCTTTACTCAACAATAGACATGGACATGTTTTTTTTTTAGGATTTGTTTTTCTCAGAATTGTAGGGTTTCCTTATGCATAATTTCACCTCATGCTAGTTGCATTATTGGAACGTTTTGGAATTAACCTTAAAGTATTGTGCTGAAAGGAATATTAAACATGAATAAAAAAGAAATAATCTGTTTTTAAAGTGTTTATATTTATCACATGCGATTTCATCATTAACAAATCATCGAAAATTAATAAAAATCTGTCTGTTTATATAAAATGGGCACAACATCTCGCGGTGCGGCAAATCAAGCATACTCTAAACATCTGTTCATAAACTCACTTACAAAGATTATATTGTGTTTTTACATCAAATAATTCTTAATTAATCCATCTCATTGATTGAGTTTTTTATTCGAAATATGAAGACATATACTGTTTTCCAAGTGCTTTTGTAAAATAAAAAAGTAAAATAAATGCAAAAAGGGGCATTTATTCTACAGTTCATTCATATCTAGAATGAATAAATACTGCAATGTAGTTTCTTTTTTATACTCCTAACATCAAAATTAGCGTCAATAACAACAACCAGGAGACATTAATCCGTCTGTTGTTGGAAACTGGATGGTGTTGAGCCATCTTCCCTATTCAATAAGGATATACGCGAAATAAGGGTTACGCGCATTACATATGTTTAGAAAAGTACAGCACCAAATAAAAGTTTAAAAAATGTTAAAAAATAAAAAATAAACTTTTTCAAGGTATTTTAAAAGTATTGATTTTTGTATTTTGTATTTATTGTTTTATATTTTTTTTACCTAATTTTGATATTGTTGTATAATTTATATATTTGTTGTTTACTGTATAATTTTACTTAAAGATCCGATGCCTTCGTAAGAATAACAGTAAGCTATATTCAAGGTGTCCTATATTATTAGTTACAAGTGTAACGAATTTATCTTACCGACTATCTTAACATGCATTTCTACTTTATAGACCCTGAACTATCAACTATCAATCTGTTGATTCAAAGAAAGAATTAAACAAATCATGACAGGAATCATATAATTAAATATTAAAGTCTTAAATAGTTATATGATATTCCTTTCCAAGGGTTTTATTTTGTGTTTATTGTCCCTTTTGAATATTTACAACGTTGAACTCCTCTTAATAGCAACAAAATCACCACCTACATCATACAAACCCTGTCTTTTTACATCTTTCTCTTGCTAATTCTGTCAACGATATCTTTTCATCATGTAAAAAACCTGACAGAAGTGTAAATTTTATCGCAATAATCACCACTTGCAGTAACCACAAAACGGTCCAGTGCACCGGGTTATATAATTATCCCATCTGTTTATGTTGGACACTTTCACTGATTTGTTTTTTTATTTCTGAACAACACTAATGCATGTATTATATGGCACTTTCAAAAAAACTATATATAGTATAGTAAAGTGCATTAAACAAATATATGTTATTTATATCAATATGGTCATATAACCTTCTGGACTATTTTCGATCTATTTTTAGTTTCCTATCTTGTAGACTGTTATTTTTTACATCTTATCTCAATCGTTCATGGTGTTGGCTGTCTTTCTTCGTTTTTTATTTTTATTTGTTATGCCCCCGCCACAGTGGAGGGGGCATTAAATGTTAATCTAGTCCGTATGTACGTCCGTCTGTACGTCCGGAAATTAGTTTTCGTTCTCTAACTTAAGTTTGCCTCAACCAAATGTTAAGAAACTTATAAACAATGCTTATTACCACAAAACTCAGACCAAGTTCGAATTTGGGTGGCGTCACTTTTATCGTTCTTAAGTTATGTCCCTTTATAACGTAATATACAAACGGGGGCATCATCTGTGTCCCATCAAAGGATATGAGACCGTGAAAGAGCATCCACATTTCGCCAAAAATAAACTGGTGAGACATGCATATGGAGTGCGTAGTATATCGAGAAGATACGATATGCTAAGGCTTGCGTTTCCCATTCTGACTTCCTTGATGAAGGGTTGCCGCTTACAAGGAAACTATTGAACAGGTGAAAGAGTACATCAGAGTCAAGTTGGAAGTCATCCCTTCGTAAGTTTTACAATCGTCATCATGATTTGGTTGACCGTTATGGAATAGTTGTGTCTCAGATGACCACGAATATGTTCCATTGTCGTAACCACAATCCCGTTCTCTGTTCCTCGTTCGAGACATTACCGAATCGACTTATCATCGTATTTTTACATTCAATGAGTAACATAACGGATGTTGTTATTGGAGCAGAAACTGCTTATCCCTCCTGAGCCCATGAGTTTACACAAACTCCGAAACAGCGGTGACGTTGCTTTGCTAAACTTCCAAGTCAACGTAGTATAATATATATATATTATATATATATAGTTTCTGTCCAAAAACTCATTTAAACTTCGTTCATGATGTTCAGTGTCAAGATTATACATTCAACCAGATGAAAATTGCATTCAATATTGGTCAACTTAATAGAACTTGAATTACATGTAATACAATGCTTTATCTAAGCCGCATGCAGAATTCTAACTACAAACAATTTGATTTGACATAACATGTCTGTCTAAAATTATTTCTAAAAATTTTATTGCTCCTTATTGAAAAATTAATATTTAAAGTATTGATTGTAAATTTACTGCTCATTTGAATATCAATTGCAACATGTGAAGCAATCGATTGATAAATAAAACTCCGATTCAGATCTTCTAGTATTTAATTAATGTGCATCATGGTGATCTTAAAAGAAAAAGATTATTTTCAGGTGAAAATAGCGTATGACATTTTCCTGATAACACTAATACGATTATCATCCTGCCAAGAGTCGATCATTTCCTTTCAGTAAAGATAAATCAAAAGTCTTTCACACCCGGAACGTCATCTCCATATTATCAATATCTTTGAAGATCGCTTATTGAAAATACACCGGTAATGGTGTCTTCAACTGCTTCCATTAAACGTCTTTAAGTCTTTTAAATGGGTTCTTAACCAGGTATTAATCGATTTAACTTTCGTTTACAGAGATTACCGGTGATACTAACATCCTTCGTGGCTCGATACACCGGAAGCACTCTTGTGACATGAAGATAAGGAAAGTGTCAATCGACCAAAGCTTAGAAAGTTAAGCCGATCGTAAGATTTAATGATGACTATTAATTATGATTGGTTTATATATATATCCTTTGAATGTCTTAGGACATCTTCGTGATTTCCGGTATTAAAACATTGTCTTTTATGTAGGAACCATTTCAAGCGATTGAAAACTCTAATGCATTCCTATTAATTGTGTATCGATATTATCGTCGAAGAAGTCGCGGGACATAATCCTTACGGTTATTATTCCTGTAAAAACAATACATTAATATCAAAAAGTTACGCTTTAATTTGATTGAATTTAATTAAAGTAATTCCAGGAGATATTAAAATGCTATTAGCTTTCAATCGAGCAGTCATCTTTCCGTTTTATTTAAATAGAAATATCTTAAGATTTGAATGGAAATTAAGATGAATATTAAGTACCCCGATTTTAAAGTATGTTTGATTCAATCAAGTGCAAGTACGTCGTTTTTTGTTTTGTTATTAGAATGAGGATGAATAAGTTTGATGCATGGTTCAACAAGAATAAACGTTATTGGTAATCTGAATTTAATCTACAAGAAACGAAAGCAATATACAGATACAAATGTATAAGAAATGAAAGAAAATATCAATTAACTTTTGTTTTATTTTGTTGTATTTTTTCAAAATAAAGATAAGGCGATGTGGTATGAATGTCAATGAAGCAACTATCCACTAGCGATTAAATGAATTTACAGAATCAACTATAGGTCACAGTACGGCCGTCAACAATGAGCAAAACCCATACCGCATAGTTGGCTATAAAGGACCCCGACATGAAAACAGTTCAAACGAGGAAAACAACGGCCTAATTTATTATAAAACAAATATCATAGAAATTTAAAGCAACCAAGGGCTACCAGTGAATTTCAGACTCAAGACTTGGAACAAGCACTATACATGTTTTCGAGCGTTCAAAAACCCTCCGCCCCACCCCTATCCTGGGATAGTGGTGTGACAGCATAGCATATGATATCACTGTGAAAATTATTTGGGAATAACGAACCACCGTACTTTCCATGTGTTTAATGTGTATTTCGACTACGAACGGAAAACGTCATCGCCAAGTTGGAACCAAGATTTTAATGAGTTATCAAGTCGTAATGACAACACTGAAACTTTTTAAAAACTGTGATTGCAGGGTTATAACCATCTATATATTATAAAAATTGTTCATTCTGTACAATATAGTAACTCTCAAATTTAAACTGCAAATCATTTATAAGTCAAGAATGGAGAGAGAGGCGAACAAATTGGTTCAGAAGAATCGACAGGGTCCAGGAAATTCATAACACTACTTCAGGAGTATTGTATGAAGATTGATTAAAAACTTTTAAAAGGACAATACAAATCTGAAATCTATGAAGGCCCGACAACACTGTTGATATCGATACATTATCTCCTTTCTAAGTTATGTATCTCCGTACATGGTTATTCAAACACTTAAAACATGAAATAAGGAAAATTGGCCGTCTTTTAATCATTTTTCAGTTGACCCTGGTCTTGTCTATTCTTTTCCAACTATTTTTTTTATTGCCTCCCAGCTATTTTTTAACTTAAGATAGCAAACAAAATGTACTGTGACACTTGACATGTCAAGCAGTATCACAATAAATTGTATAATGATATGAAATAGCCTTTATAAGGCTCTCATGCTTACTTTACACTTATTACACGATTATAAAAAGTAATAATTAGGAATCTCACTTTCCAAAGCACACTAAATCTTATCACTATTTCATTACAGAATTGAGAGGAAATCGTATTTTCCAAAGCCAGCTAAACCTTATAACTAATTTTGTTCAGATTTTTACCATTAAACATCTTTTATCAAATAAGCATTAATAAGAATACAATTTGAAATGAAATGTATCTAAGTTACTAAATAGTAGTTTCAAATTTGTTTGCTTTCAGTCGTTCTTCAAATTGATCCCTTATTTTCTTTTTACAATTGCATCATAATTCCCTGGGTACAATCCGCTTTCCTTATTGTTAATCACATGATGTTTGGAATAATAAAAACGATAAGATTAAAACTCATTATGAATATTCTTTAGTTCAAGCTAATGCCAACAAGTATGAATTTCATCCGTGAAGTTGTCAATTTCATTTTAAATAAAAATCCTGAACTGACAGAGTATTCACCAATTTAAATTAATAAATTCATTTCTATATTTTTAAATATCATTAAGATGGTCTATAGAAAAGAAGTTTTAATATAGTTTAATCCTGTTTATTTCACAGGGGCACTGCACAAGGGTGTAGTTTATACTATTTTGTAATTATATTGCGAACTTTTCAAATATAAAACGAAATAACATTTAATCATCGTACCATTTTTCAACACCAATAACAGATTCACTAGGCAAAGTAATAAATACAAACATTGCATCTACTTCTTATGCGTTAACCAGAAAAAGAAAAAAATAGTTGTTTCCAAAATGCTTCGTGGAGCACTGACTGGACCTGGATCCCAGGGTTCGATCTAGAAAAGATTTAAAAAAAAAAAAAGACAAAATGCCGTAAAAATTAAATAGAAAAGAAGAAGACAAACAATGACAAAAATATTGTAAACTAAAAAAGAAAACCCGTTTTGATAAACTTTAAGGTCGTAATCGCCAAAAGTCAAACGTACAGAATTTGCAGTGTCTGGTATGCTGTTCCATTAATGAGAAAAAGTTGTTTAACTAAATTTACTTGAGGAATAGAAACATTAGAATTTTCAAAAGGAAAAAAAAATGATATCAGCTGATATTTTTTAAAACGTACATAGTTCTTACATCTTTGACAGCGTTAAAAACAAATGATGCGGACTATTTAGCGAATATACTATCGTTTTATTATTGTGAACATTTAACACTCTAAAATTACCCACACACACTGAGACACTCAAACAATCAAATTCGTCATGTTATATACAAAAAAGTCTAGCCAAACAACAGCTAAATAACACAAGGAAATAATTAAAGCAGACATCAATGGAAAAAAAAATATGTGCGTACAAGATAAAACATGTTAATGTAATAATATTAAGGTTACAGACACAATTACAGAGTTCTGACAATTTTTCTCGAATTTCGTTCAAAGCATTACAATTTACAAAACGTGTTTCGATATTTACCAAGGTTACAGCATCACAGTTTATTATGTGATCTTTGAGGATCTTTTAAAATTATGTCGTATTTTGAACAATTATGTAAATTTAACAGATTTGGGGAAATTCAATTAATTATAAAAAAAAATCAAAACTCTATCGGTATGTATTGGATTCAAGATTTACACACAAGCTTGTAGCACGAAAATAAACAAAAATAATTGAATGCTATAAAAGTAAAATATATGATAAAATAATGGTTTACGCGCCATTGAACCTTGGTAATGAATACTTTTAATGCTCTTCATTTATGTTTTTTTTTTAATTTCCTTCCCTTATTTTTGACCTCTGGAATGGTTTTGGAATATGTTCCATAGCCACGTATCACATGCAATGAGATTGTGTTGTTTTATATTGGCAAACGGTAAAACTATCCGATGACGGAAAACACAATATTCAATGCGGAGATACGAAAGTAGAAGGAATAACTAGGCTTTTTTTCAAATTTTGAATACTGTTTCAAAATCTTTTTAAGACATAATAACAATCAGTCAATCAAGAATATTCGGGTTTATAATAGCTGTCCTGTGTATCATTAAAAAACTAAAAAGAATAGAAATAAAACATTTTCACGTATATATATGTGTGTGTTTC
Source organism: Mytilus coruscus (assembly GCA_017311375.1). Taxonomy (NCBI): domain Eukaryota; kingdom Metazoa; phylum Mollusca; class Bivalvia; order Mytilida; family Mytilidae; genus Mytilus; species Mytilus coruscus. The sequence goes on along the minus strand of CM029596.1, from coordinate 142,466,772 downwards.
GATTAACTGTCAAATATTCAGACTGTTTATTGTTATCATTATTATTATTATTATTATTATTATTATTATTAATTTCTTTTTGCTTAAAGCTAGTTTTATCTATAATTGTTTTGTGTGTGTTTTGCTTGAATTCATTTTATTTGTCTTAATGTTTGGTGACTTAAAAAAGGTAAATAAATATATGATTAAGTTTGGAACAAATATACCCAAATATGCGCGACAACCCCTGCCCTGAGCAGGTTATCATTTTAACATTTATGTTATGTAGGTTTATATTTACAATTCACAGGCAATTGTCATTACTCATAAAAAAAGATTTTCATTAAATCTTAAACTCTGAATTCTAATGAGGCATGATAAAGGCTCATTGAATAATGAATTTAAATTCACTTTCGTTACATGGTATGAACCTACAACGATTTAGTGGCGCACGATCCATGAAAATGCTTTACTATACACTTGATTCACTTTCAATTGGCCACCATGGAGAGGAGAAGTATACTATATATAAATATGCAATATCTTCACTTACTGACCTACCATACGGTAAAAATCAAATCAATTTTTCAACTGTCCCATTCTGATGAATTGGTGAGGCATTAAATTTGCAAGGTGAACAAGGTACGAATACAGTACACATGTGAGAAGGGAAAACATCTGCGACGATATTCAGGAAATGATACCATTGTAAAGTTTCGTAAGACCTAATATGTGTTACATTACATATACTGAGCTCTTGTAGAGATTATACCGTGACATCGAATCTTGTGTTTAGATCAAAGTTCGCATTAAATGTTGACACAAAGATCATTAAGGTCGGAATAATTATATCTTTAAGTGCCAGTTGAATTTTAAATACAATTACATAATGGGAAAGTCGTGAACACCCCTAAACGAACAAATATTATGCAAATGTATATTATAATTTACTAAGAAATGCCCGATAATTTGATGCAAGTGTTTCTTAATGAGTGCTTGTTCCTATCAAAATTAACCTTTTTACCTATTTTCTATTCACCTGTGTTTTCTCGATCGAGTTTGACACTTTTGAAATAATATTCAAAATAGAAATATAGAATAGCATTAGTGCTACAATTATCAATATATCTATGTATTATAAATTTTGACTTGGATGGAGAGTTGTCTCATTGGCACTCATACCACATCTTCTTATATCTATTGTTACCTTTCCTGAACTTTTGAGAGCAAAGACATTTACAGTCACAACAAAACGGTCACACCTACATACATATGTTTAACTGCTACCATGTCTTTCTGTAATTCAACATTGTTTCGCTAAAAATTTATACAATTTTCGCTATAAATATTCGCGAAATATTTGCAATTGCATGCTGAACAAGAAAAAAAGAATTTAAAGTTTGAATACCAAAATGATACCTATACCTGAAAAGAAAAATCTTCTTAGGATATTCACAATTGTCACAGATAAATAGTAACATTTCTTCGTTGAAAACGAGGATCTCAAATTGCTATCTAAAACTAACAAAAATGTCTTTAAAAATATGCTTAATTGTCCTTCTTAAAATTGTATTTTTCAACAACAACAAAAATAAGGAAAGAAAATTGGATCTTCAAATATTTTGGCCTCGAGCATCACTGAAGAGACATTTGTTGTCGAAATGCTCATCTGGTGCAGAAAAATTGGTACTGTTAATGTTAATATTTTTATCTTTGCTCATCTGGTGCAGAAAAATTGGTACTGTTAATGTTAATATTTTTTATCTTTCACCTCTCTTATGTGGTTGTTCTCAAGTATATCTTTTATAAGATATTAAACTACATATTCTTTTAAACTGGAGTTGTTGCCCTTTATTTATGTCTTTGTCAAATGCAACGTGCTACAGAGATAGTATATTTAAGTTAAATCAAATTGGCGTTCTCTAACAAGAGCTTAATAATCTTAGTGCATTATTTTAAAGATTATTCTACAAGGAAGCACTCTGATCTAGATTAACATTAAATCCGAAGGAAATGCACTGAAAAAGAATAATATTAATAAGAACTAAATGAAAAGAAAAGAACGAAATAAAATAAACAGGAACTTAAGCTTAAAAAGTACACATTTTAAACATAGTGATCAGTATCGAACGATCTGTAATCATTTCCAATGACGAATAAAAAAAATTTCTATACAAAAATGACCAGTTCGCTAGCTGATCTCTTCCTTCGAATACATTAACGACAGCAGACGTTTGGTTTCCGAATTTTGACAAATTTTACGTACACGTTGACCCTATTTTTCACAATTTCGTTTTTTTTTTTCTTCATTTTTTGCTTTGTTTACACTTGATTAAGAAATTAAATGTTGACATGGCTTTATTTACTTTAATGTTTTGATTATTTTATGTGCCATATTTGTATCCAATTTTGTTATCATATTGAAAATTACTTTACAACACCATACCACATAAAACATTAAAACCCCGTATAAAAGAAATACTCTATGATGTTTTTATCAATAAAAAGGGTACCATACGCTACAAATTTATTGTTTTGGGATACAATTCGGCATATTTAGTTTAAAATAAACACGAGGTTCAACATTCTGCATTGAAGAAGTGACCAGTATGCTGGAGTTTCTCATTGACATCATATTGGTTGAAATTGGTGGAAGCATTTTTCAGCAGGTTGTAGGCATTCCTATGGAAACCAACCGTGTACATCCCTCCTTGCCGACATTTTCTTATTTTCATAGGAGTCAAAGAAGATAAATCATTTAATTAAAAATACAGGTATATTGAAGATGTTCTTTCCATTAACAATCCAAACTTTTCTGATTGGGTTCCATTAATATATCCTCCTGAACAAGAGATTAAAGAAACTAAAGACACAGCTTCCTCCGCCCATTATTTAGTCACATACCTTGAATTTGCCTTTCGCGGTAAACTCAGGAACAAGGAAAACGAGACGAGTTTTGAATTTATTAATTCTACTCACCTGAGCAACAATATACTAACTACTCACGGGTATGGAGTATACATTTCTCAACGAAATACGATATTTAAGGTCTCGCAGTAGCTACTCAGACTTTATAAAATGTCATCGGAGCAAAAAAATAATGAGTCAGGATTTTGTCAAAGAATATCTCGTCCTTTTTCTCAAAATGTTCATTGGAAGGTACCAAGACCTAATAGATTAATAGTCAGTATCAACACAAATAAAACAAGATGGTATCGAGCATTTTATTTACTTTGTAGTTTTCCCTTTATTTGTCTGTACTTTTATAAAAATAAGAAGTATGGTTGCCAATGAGACAACTCTCCACACACAAGAAATGACACAAAAATTAACAACTATAGGTCACCGTATGGCCTTCAACAATGAGTAAAACCCATACCGCATAAACAGCTATAAAAGGCCCGAAATGACTAATGTAAAACAATTCAAAAGAGAAAACTAACGACCTGGTGTATGTACAAAAAAAATGAACGAAAAACAAATATGATATACAGCAACAAACACAACTACTGAATTACAGGCTCCTGAATTATGTTCCTTTTGTTCGTATGAATCTTGACGTGGCTCGGTGTTTGTGTATCTAGCTTTCGAGTTTTTGGCTTTGCGCGTTCCTGATGCGAGTTGGTCCAGAGGTGCGATTCGAACGCATGACGGTATATTTTGTATACCCTTGTATTTATATTTTACCTAATTTGGACTTGATCGAGAAAGTTTATATGTCATTATGTTTTACTCTACTGTACAATAAACCACAAACACTTTTTTTGGCGTCTTTGTTAGATTTATTTGTATGTTTGTTTGGAATTTTTAAGAAGTCGGTTATATTTAATCTATGATGCATGTTTACACAATTTTTGCTACTGGATCCTAGTTATTGTCATTTTGGCTAATAATGTCTTGCTCACTCAATTTTGTCAATATGACGAAACCATACAGTTGTCATACAAGTGGGAGGTTTGTTTAGTTATAAAACCTGGTTTAACCAACCATTTCTTCTGAAAATTGTTGTACCTTGTCAGGAAAATGACGGTTGTTTTCCAGCAGATCTGTTGGTTGATATAGTCCTTTTTTCAGGTTTTATGACTTCCTCCTTTTTGAATTTAACTTGGAGTTCGGTATTTTTGTTAATACATTTTTTAATCTTTTAATTATTTTCATATTTCATACTTTGTTTCATCTGGTTAAATAACATCGTACTGCAATGCATACGATTTTTCTTTTGAAGGTTTAATATTAAAAGTTATAAAAAGTGCACTTCTATAAGCAAATTAACAGGTGTGGCAAAAAGTGGGAGTGAGACGAATCACCCTACCACACAGGTAGAAATTAAGGTGTTTAACGAGTCAATTGGTTAAATACATTCATTTTATTAAATAAGTGAAATCAATTGTGAATATTTGATACAAAATGATTTTGTACCTAATAGAAGCGTTTCCAAACGTTTGAAGTTGTTTAGAAATTTAATATGAACATCGTTTAAAAACTCGTTTTTGGTTCTGTCCCTTTTTAGGACCAAAACGCATGATCAAATCTGAGTCTGTTATACTCTTTTAGCATTTAATGTTGCCACTATTTCGAATTTAATTTCAGTTTTGTCTTCTTTAGCCTACAATTGTTGAGATGAATAGAATTTTGTTTTGTCATACTGTACTGTATTCACATGTACATATAATTTATATCAAAATTCAATTTCGAATTATCATCATAACATACAATAATAAAGTAATGGAATTACTTTCTAAATAGTTTGAAGGTTATTCACGGATAAGGGGTTTAATAGTATATAAATATAAACACATTTTTAAGTACAATAGAGGTGTCATTGGCCGAGCAAAACTAGATAAACGACGAAAAGGAAGTTATAAAATTACAAATATACTCAAATAAATTTAAATGTTTGAATACTGACTATCCGAAATAATTTTAAATGTTTGAAAACTGACTATCCGAAATAATTTTAAATGTTTGAATATACTGACTATCCGGAATCAAAAAACATATGACTGATCTCGTTAATATAATCAAAAACAAACACTGTCAAATTTTAAATAATCAATGAGAACATGTTTCGAACCATCATTAGGTTATACTTTTTTTTTTTTTTTTTTGTTAAATAATTGAAATGTAGCACGTTAGTATTTCTTAAAATCCGCTTACGGTTCTCAAAAATTAAAGATTATTGCTACAAAGAACATTATATATTAAGCAACACGAAACCCACCAAAAAGCATTTTGTGATCTTCGAAACATCAGTACGGGATTACAACCACGGAATATATCATAATCCATGGGCATCTTTAACACATATTTTCCATAATGGTTAACCAAGTCTCGATTACATCAGTCAAACTTTAGCAGAAATACTTCAACTTTACCATTAGGAGCCAGTGGTTAGAATACTTCAAGATAAGTCATAAACTATTTAGTGCATCTTAATAGGAAACGCATGGTCTGTGATATAGTTTCAACTTGGATCTATTATAATATATATGTATATAAACTCTACATTTTGGAGCCGTTGGACTATTTTACACGATTATATAAAAAGAATTGTAATCGTAAAATCGAAATATCCATTTGTCGTTAAGTTTAAAGGTCAAATTATTTCCCTAGATTCAGATGATCTAATGGTATTTGCAGGAGCTAACATGAGGCAGGTGTTACCTGCGAGAGAGGAGGAAGTCCGTATGAATAATTATTTGAATTCTTAGCTTATCTTTAACTTCTGTTGAAAAAGTAACGGAATACGGAAACTTTTCCGATGTTGTTCCTGTTGTTAGGAATTTTATTGATGACGTCATCTTTAATATAAACAACGAAACACTATCGTCAAGTACCGTTTTTTTTTCATATTAAAGAGCTTTTGAATAAAAATGTAATAATGTATACCTTAAAACGACGAAGATACAAAGTCGGCTTGTAAAGTTATCATTAAAATGTGCCGGATTGATCTGTTTTCTACAAAATCGTATGTTGGATAAGCACTAGACTCATTTTAAAATGATTCGGAATTTATTTTAGCTGGTCAACTGCCCGTATTCTTTCGGTAATCATATACAACAAATTTTGCGGGGAAACCATATGATGCTCCTTCCTATATTTTACAGAAAGACCCGAAACAAACTATATCGGAAAAGATTTCTGCGCAAATGCGGGAAACTGAAGAATAAAAATTGACTGATTTTTGATTCATCAGTATATTGAATTTTCTACTGTAAATGAGGACGAAAATATGAGGCAGATGTTACCTGTGAAACGGGACGAAGTCCGTATGAATTATTTTCTGAATTCAAGCATATTTTAACTTCAGAATCTGTTGAAAAAGAAACTTAAGTACAGAAACGTTTCAGATGTTGGTCCTGTTGTTAGGGATTTTAGTTATGACGTCAATTACTTTCAAAAACGTTAAACAACTAATACAATAAAAACATTTATTAGGCTAATGAAATGGATTCACACATCACAATAGTTCAATAATATTCAATAAACAAATTTAAGAATAACATAGAATGGAAATTCAAAAATTGTTAATACATAAAATTATCCCTAAAAACCAGTAGAGAAATATAACGTAATACCCATTTATAAATAGGGCACTGGTTGGCGGGTTAAAAATGTTCCCCTAACTATCGAAATTGTTGATCGACGCTTCAACTCAAAATTCAAAAATAATGTAATAAGAACTAAGTGTTTACCGTGTGAAAACAAACCTTGGAGTGAAGAAAAAAAGGTATGTAATTTAACAGGTAAATGAAAGTGAGTAGAATTCAACTGATAATCCAATAAGAAAAGTTATGACAAACTTAGGATGACGAAAATAAAGTAGCAATTAAACCAATTAAATTCGTTAAGAGCAGAAAAATAATAAAATCTTGCAAGAATATAAATTTCTTTCTCAGTAATTAATCATTTTTAATAAAATAAAAATTTCCAAATTACTTTCAAAAACATGAAACAACTAAAACAATAAAAAAAATTATTAGGCTAATGAAATGGATTCACACATCACAATAGTTCAATAATATTCAATAAACAAATTTAAGAATAACCAAGATAGAAATTCAAAAATTGTTAATACATAAAATTAACCCGCAATACCGAAGGTCAGCCAAAAAAGAAAGATATAAGAAGATGTGGTATGAGTGCCAATGAGACAACTCTCCATCCAAGTCACAATTTGTAAAAGTAAACCATTATAGGTAAAAGTACGGCCTTCAACACGGAGCCTTGGCTCACACCGAACAGCAAGCTATAAAGGGTCCCTAAAATGACTAGTGTAAAACCATTCAAACAGGAAAACCAATAGTCTAATCTATATAAAAAACGAGAAACGAGATTTGATTTGATTTGATTTTTGGTGTTTTAACGCCACTTTAAAGCACCGCTCGGGCTATTTCGTGGCGGCCAGTTTTTATTGGTGGAGGAAGCCGGAGTGCCCGGAGAAAACCATCGACCTTCGATAGGAAAACTGACAATCCTAGTCAATTAAGATTGGAGTCGAGTGCACCCGCAAGAGCGGGGCTCGAACTCACAACCTCGGTGTTGACTGACTAGTGATTACTGTAGTTACTACTTATACCCCTCAGCCACCGAGCCCCCCCGAGAAACGAGAAACACTTATGAACCACATCAACAAACGACAACCACTGAACAACAGGTTCCTGACTTAGGACAGGTGCAAACAAATGCAGCGGGTTTAAACGTTTTAACAGGTGCCAACCTTCATCCTAACCTGAAATAATAGTGTATTATCACAACATAGAAAGACACACTATAAAATATCAATTGAAATGGCTTAACTCAATCAAAAGACATATTGACAAAAACAAGTAAACATACAATGAACGACTAAATTTGATCAATGACACAATGGGGGTAAGATGAACAACAATATCAGAAAGACAACTATAACCTTGGACAATAATGCCGTCAAATAAAATAAAGTACACATGTAAATAAAAATAATTTTGTTGTAAGGAGTACATGGAGTACGGAAATATTTTTACGAAATAAATAAATTTGTTGTTCATAGTACGAGAAGAGAAGCGAAAATTTATCGTCATACTAAATACTTATCAAAGGTGGTATATATCAAAAATTGTGAGACGAGATATCACACAAAATAAGTAAACATTAAATATCAAAAATGCATTACAAATTGTATCAACAGGTCAAATTAACACGAAGTACGATTTGAGAGTACTCGCAGTTACTTAAAGCTAGTTAAAAGCCAAAAACAATTAATAATAAAAAATCATGCATCAGAGACTAAAATCAACTAAAACACATGTTCATTTTGATTTTGATCTTAACATCTACTATACCCTTCTTGAGCACCTGAGATCACCCCGGTGATGACGAAAAACAACTTAAAATGCCACTACATAAGTTTTACGTTCTTAATCATGATTTGGTTGTCATATTAACTGAATGTGGATTCGCGGTTGCTGCATGCATAGCAGGGGACGTTAACTCTATCGACGAAACCGGTCTCTCTCCCTTTTGGAGTTCAGGCGATTCCTTCAGGTGTTTTTTCACCTTGATTTGTATCTTATTAATGGATTTATGAGATTAGAACATCGTTTAAGTACTGTTGCTTCTTATTCAAAAGCTGGTAAACAATTCCCGTAGTATTATTATTATTGATGTTGTTTAACCTACCACAGCATATTTAGTCTTCCATATGTTTCAAAATTCATAATGTTAATATATACAATGCTGTTGTTTATTAATAAATAAATAGATTTGATATACTTATACATCCAATCACAGCGCTTCAACGTTTACTTCTTTCACATAAGTAGGGCACATTAAAGTTTTCTATTTACTCCAAGTGAAGTAAGTTATTTATTTAAATTACTAGTGAATTAAATATGCAAATAGCGAAACTAAACATTTTCAGGAAAATAACTTCAAGTACTTGTATACTAAGATACCAGACTGTCTTTAATATATTTATTGAACATAAATAACAATCCTTTAATGTTTAGTTTATATATATTAAATAATCCACTTCTAAGAGATAATACCTAGTTTCAGTGAGTGCTTATCAGTATGTCATATATCCAAATGATCGTGAAATTAAGGATACCACAGGGACAAAAAGTATTCGTTACAATCTATTAGTATTCTAGAGCTGACACAGATCTGTGGATAACTAGATATATGTACTAAGATATATACAAAGCGCCATGTTTCAGTTTTCCTAATGTCAACTTTTTTTTATTGTTGATTAGAAGCATAACATATCCAAGAGAATGGTGTTAACGTATCTCAGTTGAAATGATTTTAAAATTTTAAGCAACAAGGGTATGGTTAATTTGTTTGTAAGTGATATAAGCAAAAGAGGTGGAGTGTGGTCGCAAATGAGACAGTAACGACACTATTTACGTTAACAAAGTTGGACATCTTGAGATCACCAAATTGCCTTAATGCAAAAACTGCTCAAGTAGCGTTATGAGGAAGAACGATTGAAATCGACACCACAAAAGTTTTACGGTCACAATGACGAATTGGTTGACAGATACGTTGTGTCTCTGTCTAAACTCACAAGAGACATGTTTCGCTGTCTTTAGATACCATAATAGTCGTCTGATCCGTACATTTATCGATTGTATCTTTCTTTCGGTTGTGACAGTTTTAGTTTGGATTCCTATGGCGAATATGCATGCATAGAAGGAGACACTTGCCCTGACGATACATCAAATGAAAATAACTCTGTTTAAATTTCATGGCTCCGATGCGCTTTTCTGGATTTACCTTCATCAGAAACTCTCAAACCTAAAGCTCCTAACTGCGTTTGTAGTTCATGCGATTTCCTTGCTATCTTTGTTTGTTACTTTGATTTGTATATTCTAATTGGATTTACGATATTTGGACACCGGTATAAAGTACATGTACTGTTAATTAGAAAATAAACTGACAACGCCATTGCTAAAAACGAAAAAAAAAACAAATAGACAAACAACAGTACACAAAACACAACAGAGAAAACTAAAGACTGAGCAACACAAACCCCATCAAAAACTTGACATCAGGTGCTCCGGAAGAATAAGCAGATGCTGCTGCACAGGTGGCACCCGTCGTGTTATTCATGTTAGTACAAAACCGGTGATAAATCTAATTCGGTAGGTCACATCCGGCGAAGTGGGGACGGGATTGTAGTAACTACAATCGGAACATGTCCGTTGTCATCTGTGAAACGGATATTCCATAACGATCAGCCAATTCGTGATGGCGTCCATAAAATTTACGAATGGACGATTTCAACGTAACCATTTGGAACTCTTAGTCAATTAGCCTCCTTGTGAGCAGTAACCCTCTATCAAGGAAATCATGAAATGGATATTCAATAACGGTCAACCAACTCGTGATGGCCTGCGTAACGAAGGGACGATTTCAACGTAACCACATGGAACTCTTGGATTAATAGCCTCCTTGTGAGCAGCAACCCTCTATCAAGGAAATCATGATAGGAAATACAAGCCCTGGAATATCGTATCAACTGGGAGATATATACTCCGTATGCAGGCGCTACTGGAATGTTGCTACATAGAAATGGAAAGTTCACCATTGGGAAGCTGAAATCATCTCTCCGTCGTAAAGTTTTGTTTTCAACCGACCCTCATTGTCAATTTCTAGATATAAGTCAAGATATGAGGCAGACTTAACTACACTCAATCTCTATCTATTTTAATCTCCACCAGAGCAAGCACAAACCATACAAAATTAGATATGAACATTAAAAATAAAATCAGAAAAGGCCATTCAATAAATCCTATCTTTGTTTCATACATTGTGCAACCAAGTCAACACAATTAAACAATACCTGATCAAAGAATTCTCGTAGTTTCTAAGCAAGTTCTTAATACACGAGATTCCAATTTCGATTTTATGAATTATCGCCCCCGGTTGACCTGGTGTCAATTTGGGGAAACAGCATCACAGAGGACATTGTGACATAAAGATATTTGCTTTGTGACTTTTGTATTTCGTAAACACTTATAAGATGACAAGTATTTAATATGTCAATAAAAGAGCAACATCAACGGTCACAAAAATTGATAGTATGTAAATAAAGTAAAATGATTGAAAGGTCCGTGGTTTTGAGATATAATCAATTGAAATTTTGGTTGGAATTGATTCTCTCTAGATATTTTTTATACATTTATCATTCTCATCTTTTTTTCCTTCAAAACTACAAAAAAAAATTACAAGTATCTTATAAAAATTTTAAAAATGCCCTTTTTAACTATATGTAATAAAATTATGAAAAGACAATTAGGGGTGAGCGGGCAAAATTTATATTGGCAATAAATGGATAAGACTATAAGATAAACACATATAAGATGACAAGTATTTCATATGTCAGTTATTCATAAAACATGTCATGGGGTATGTGACATATGTTTTTTTATAGAGCATTCCGAATATCTGATAAAAATAAAAAAAACAAGAGTAGCGAACATCTTCAAAACCTATGGCTGTGGATCTTCTGACATACTATACAGCATTTTGGAAACAGTTTCCTTCACAATGTAAATATATCAGCGCTATTTGCATAACTACATGTTCTTTAGTTTTATAAGCAGTGGTTTAGGACTTTTTAACGTCCTTCGTTTTTTCCATAGGGTTTTCATTTTCTTTTCAACTTATGCGCTTTTAATGTTGGTATTTTCCTCTTCTTTTTCATGTAACATACAACAGTCATGGTATTTTGTGCCAGTTATCTGGTATTTTTATGACACACAATCAATAGTTATTAATTAATATTTGCCTTATAATTAAAAGTATCACAATGTCAAAAAGAAAACGTAATTTAAAAACGATTATCATGGAAATATTTTTCAAAACATTTGAAGCATTTTACTGACACAAAATGTTTATTGAGTTGGTTTTCCGATTCTAAATGTCCCAATAAGCGATAATTGGTAAATTACGCATTTAGTAAAACTAAATTTTAGTAAACCTATTTGACCTAAACAAAACTGAACAAAAGATTGTAAGAACTAACTATAAAACCGTGTAAAGTTTTCCCAATTACTTCCGGTACCCTTCGATGCTATAATTAAGTCTTCGAACAACCAGAATGCATGAAGAAATTTCTATAGAAAATCTAATAATCGGTCATGTCGAGATTTACGAAAAAGTTGACGGACCAAAACATGGAATATTCAACATTAATTTCTCAATAAACCCCTTTTATTATGCTTTTTAGTCAGTTCTGTTTTTATTGCAGCCTTTGAGTTCATTAATTCAAGCCCACGGTTCCGCCATTCGAACTCAGGCCGTGTACAAATATCGCTATTTCCCCTCAATTACGAAGATAATTGAGCGATGAGTGCAAATCTCAAACTCGGTTTGAATACAAATTTATTTTATAGACACAAACCATTAGAAAGTATTAATGGCTTCCACAAAAACTGATCGAACAGAAAATGCTATAAAAGCTGAAAAGCGTAAAGACAAGAGGACCATAAAACCATGACGAAAATATGCAACTTCATTACCAAATCGTTAGCAAATACTCTAATTCATTTATGTATGGTAGAATTATGTATAAACACATTGCCAAGCAGGCCTTTTATAACTGATTATTAAATTAGTGTGGATAACAGGCTAATGCAAATCCGCAGATAATAGCATTTGCCTTTTTGTAAAAAAGCAGTTAATTTTGTCATTATAGTGAATAAGTTAACAGACTGGAATAGGGATTATGGCAATAACAGGCACTTTTAAGCGTTTCAAAAAATGTACAAGATTTAATTGGTTTGTTAAATTTTAAACAGTTGTTACTGTGCGTTCTACGACCCAAAACTCATCACTGTGAAATTAAATGTCTTCTAAGATATTAGTACAGTATGAAAGATGCATTTAACTTTACATTAATTATTTATTCCTGCAAAATTGCTTATAAAAGAAGCAAGATGTCTCCAGATTTTACAGTAGATACGCATACACCGTAACTTATTGTTGTTCTCAGTTCTGACAAATTTAGAATTTAGAGTATGATATGTATTACCTAGTTAATGTCAATATGTACTCTTATTACTATTGACTAAAATGAAAACAACACTTTATCAATTTTATGCGTCCGAAGCGCATTTTTGGATTTACCTTCATCAGGAACGCTCAAAGCCAAATATTTGAAAGCCAAGTATGTATCAGACCCGAAAGAATTCAAAAGCTTTATGACAAAAAAGGACATAAAAAGAAATAGCCAAATCCATCTTAGGTCACTTTGCCCGAGGGAGTTAAAACTTCAGGTTCTTTATAATTTCACTTTGAAAATTCGTTTAAAAATCTTATAACTTTAACAATAGCGATATATCAAGGAATCTAATTTACTACCTTATTAATATAACAAGGAGTGTATCAGCCCAAAGGCAAACATTTCTTCATATTTAGATTAGTTAATAGTCCCGTTATTACCAGTCTTATTCGAGGGTCTGTTGTTTAGGTAGTTCATCTACAGTTACAACTAGCTCGTCAACTCTGAGGTTTGGAATTCCCTCTCTCATTGTTAGTTGCGTTCGACCCCGATCTTAATTAGCAAGGATTGCCGGTTTTCCTACCAAAGGTCGGTGGTTGTCCGGGACTGACTCTACCAAAGGTCGGTGGTTGTCCTTGGCTTTCTCTACCAAAGGTCGGTGGTTGTCCGGGGCTGTCTCTACCAAATGTCGGTGGTTGTCCGGGGCTGTCTCTACCAAAGGTCGGTGGTTGTCCTGGGGTTTCTCTACCAAAGGTCGGTGGTTGTCCGGGGCTGTCTCTACCAAAGGTCGGTGGTTGTCCTGGGCTGTCTCTATCAAAGGTCGGTGGTTGTCCGGGGCTGTCTCTACCAAAGGTCGGTGGTTGTTCGGGGCTGTCTCTACCAAAGGTCGGTGGTTGTCGGTGGTTGGGCTGTCTCTACCAAAGGTCGGTGGTTGTCCGGGGCTGTCTCTACCAAAGGTCGGTGGTTGTCTCTCGGTGGTTGTCCGGGCTGGGCTGTCTCTACCAAAGGTCGGTGGTTGTCCGGGGTCGGTGGTTGTCCGGGGCTGTCTCTACCAAAGGTCGGTGGTTGTCCGGGGCTGTCTCTACCAAAGGTCGGTTGTTGTTCGGGGCTGTCTCTACCAAATGTCGGTGGTTGTCCGGGGCTGTCTCTACCAAAGGTCGGTGGTTGTCCTGGGCTTTCTCTACCAAAGGTCGGTGGTTGTCCTGGGCTGTCTCTATCAAAGGTCGGTGGTTGTCCGGGGCTGTCTCTACCAAGGTCGGTGGTTGTTCGGGGCTTTCTCTACCAAAGGCCGGTGGTTGTCCGGGGCTGACTCTACCAAAGGTCGGTGGTTGTCCTTGGCTGTCTCTACCAAAGGTCGCTGGTTGTCCTGGGCTGTCTCTACCAAAGGTCGGTGGTTGTCCGGGGCTGTCTCTACCAAAGGTCGGTGGTTGTCCGGGGCTGTCTCTACCAAAGGTCGGTGGTTGTCCGGGGCTGTCTCTACCAAAGGTCGGTGGTTGTCCGGGGCGTTCTCTACCAAAGGTCGGTGGTTGTCCGGGGCTATCTCTACCAAAGGTCGGTGGTTGTCCGGGGCTGTCTCTACTAAAGGTCGGTGGTTGTCCGGGGCTGTCTCTACCAAAGGTCGGTGGTTGTTCTGGGCTTTCTCTACCAAAGGTCGTTGGTTGTCCGGGGCTGACCCTACCAAAGGTCGGTGGTTGTCCGGGCTGGCTCTACCAATACAATATTGCAGCTATGATAAAACCAAGAGCGCTGAAAGCGGATTTAAACACAACATACAAACAAGCCAGTTCTCGGACTTACAATCAGTTAGAAGTCTCGCCTGGTTTTAAATGATTGAAGAAAATAGTAATAGGCTATGTTAGGGCTGCATTGAACATTAGTGAAACTTACTAGATTCTTATTTGTAGCCAACCGACATACTTCCATGTTGTTAATAGTATTTCCCCCAGTATTTGCTTTCTTTGCCGACTCTGATTTGTTAACTTTCTTTCATAATTATATTATGATTTAAGTATAATTCCATTTTCGTTCCAAATTCCTGCAGATGCACTCTATTATTTGTTTTGTCCCTTTCAGTTTGAGTTTATTATTTTCACCGCTGTTAGTGAAATAATAGTCCCCACATACAATGAACCAAAGGCATTATATATAGATATTAAATTTTAAATATAACCTTTCAGTGTAAAATTCTGTATTTGTACCATGATCATTCAGCTTCTTTAGGCGTTTTAACACTTTTGTTTTTATGTAATCAATATTTCCAACATTTATTCTAGAGCATACCTGATGAGGGTTATATCAGAAAACTATGATGTGCTAGCTTAAAGTAATGTCGAACATGTAGAGTTATATTATTATGTTTAAATTTATTTCATACTGTTTTTCTCTCTTCCTTTGCTACATTATTATAGTTCAGTACATTGTGATATATTCAGCCTGTTTACGTCCATTGAAACACGTTACGTCAACAAGGTTGACAATGTCTTTCGAGGGGTAGCAATCTGCTCTATCACCCTATCAGCTATGTGAATTTATCATACTGACTGTTCTGTTATTATGGTCTATCAAATTTCAAATTCAGAGTAATAAACTATGATGTCTTGTACATAACAACCATTCGTATTTAGTAAATCGCACAACTGATCAAGCGTATCCATGAAGGGGACCCAGTAATAGAGTATTAGCCATGGAATATAGTAAATTGTCTACCTCGTATTAACCAATCAAAATCTGGCATTTTGACATGAAGTGTAATAGAATAATTTGTTCATATGGATATGAGGTCCGAATGGTGCTCACAGCTATAAATATATTCCTGGACGTGTTTCTACGAAGATTCTCGCTTCTTAGTAAATAATTTGTATTGTTAAGTCTCTAGTTTTTGTGTAGTGTTGTGTGATTGTTTTTCGTCTTTCATCTGTTGAAAATGTTTCTCTCTGCATTAAATTTTTATCTTGATTTCCTACTTGATATTTTTCAACGTTTTGTTGAAGATGTTGAGTTTTCTGGCGTTTTAGGACAGCAAATACACACATATAATATCTAAAGTTTTATAATATACTACATGTAGAGTATTAAACGCGCAAGCGTGATTTAATAAAAGCAGACGAAAGGAATTTGGAGTATAAGAACTATTTTTAGTTTTATGCACGTACCTGAAATTACTGAGTTAAGGTGCAGTAAACCATTCATTTATTGACTGGACATTTTTGGCAATAAATAGAAATAAGAAGATGTGGTATGAGTGCCGATAAGACAACACTCCATCCAAGTCACAATGTGTAAAAAGTTAAAGGCTACATATGTAAAGTTGAAGGCTACATATGTAAAGTTAAAGGCTACATATGTAAAGTTGAAGGCTACATATGTAAAGTTAAAGGCTACATATGTAAAGTTGAAGGCTACATATGTAAAGTTAAAGCTACATATGTAAAGTTGAAGGCTACATATGTAAAGTTGAAGGCTACATATGTAAAGTTAAAGGCTACATATGTAAAGTTGAAGGCTACATATGTAAAGTTTTGTTTTCTATTAGATTTACATTCTCCAGGATACATTATATAAAGAAACGCGAATTCATGAAGGGGTTGGTATATTTGGCACGTTGCAATATTTCTCCGCTGCTTTAACTTAAAAAGAAGAAAAAAATATATGTTGAGCATTTCAACCGGTTCGACTGTAAGACATTTATTTAACTCAATAGGAAACTAACTGATAGCAAATGAGAATGTTAATGATTCTTAATATTTAGCATGATCGAAATTTCGTGTATTGCTCTATCAGTCATAGACCTCTTCACTGATTGTCTGATGTCATACATTAACATTCTTATTGTTTGGAGGTGATGATGGCTGATCTTTGATATTTTCTGATGTCATACATTAACATTCTTATTGTTTGGAGGTGATGATGACTGATCTTTGATATTTTCTGATGTCATACATTAACATTCTTATTGTTTGGAGGTGATGATGGCTGATCTTTGATATTTTCTGATGTCATACATTAATATTCTAATTGTTTGGAGGTGATGATGGCTGATCTTTAATATTTTCTGATGTCATACATTAATATTCTTATTGTTTGGAGTTGATGATGGCTGATCTTTGATATTTTCTGATGTCATACATTAATATTCTTATTGTTTGGAGGTGATGATGGCTGATCTTTGATATTTTCTGATGTCATACATTAATATTCTTATTGTTTGGAAGTGTTAATGGCTGATCTTTGATATTTTCTGATGTCATACATTAATATTCTTATTGTTTGGAGGTGATGATGACTGATCTTTGATATTTTCTGATGTCATACATTAATATTCTTATTGTTTGGAGTTAATGATGGCTGATCTTTGATATTTTCTGATGTCATACATTAATATTCTTATTGTTTGGAGGTGATGATGGCTGATCTTTGATATTTTCTGATGTCATACACTAATATTCTTATTGTTTGGAAGTGTTAATGACTGATCTTTGATATTTTCTGATGTCATACACTAATATTCTTATTGTTTGGAGGTGTAAATGGCTGATCTTTGCTATTTTCTGATGTCATACACTAATATTCTTATTGTTTGGAGGTGTTGATGGCTGATCTTTGATATTTTCTGATGTCATACATTAACATTCTTATTGTTTGGAGGTGATGATGGCTGATCTTTGATATTTTCTGATGTCATACATTAACATTCTTATTGTTTGAGGTGATGATGACTGATCTTTGATATTTTCTGATGTCATACATTAACATTCTTATTGTTTGGAGGTGATGATGGCTGATCTTTGATATTTTCTGATGTCATACATTAATATTCTAATTGTTTGGAGGTGATGATGGCTGATCTTTAATATTTTCTGATGTCATACATTAATATTCTTATTGTTTGGAGTTGATGATGGCTGATCTTTGATATTTTCTGATGTCATACATTAATATTCTTATTGTTTGGAGGTGATGATGGCTGATCTTTGATATTTTCTGATGTCATACATTAATATTCTTATTGTTTGGAAGTGTTAATGGCTGATCTTTGATATTTTCTGATGTCATACATTAATATTCTTATTGTTTGGAGGTGATGATGACTGATCTTTGATATTTTCTGATGTCATACATTAATATTCTTATTGTTTGGAGTTGATGATGGCTGATCTTTGATATTTTCTGATGTCATACATTAATATTCTTATTGTTTGGAGGTGATGATGGCTGATCTTTGATATTTTCTGATGTCATACACTAATATTCTTATTGTTTGGAAGTGTTAATGACTGATCTTTGATATTTTCTGATGTCATACACTAATATTCTTATTGTTTGGAGGTGTAAATGGCTGATCTTTGATATTTTCTGATGTCATACACTAATATTCTTATTGTTTGGAGGTGTTGATGGCTGATCTTTGATATTTTCTGATGTCTTACACTAATATTCTTATTGTTTGGAGGTGTTGATGGCTGATCTTTGATATTTTCTGATGTCATACATTAATATTCTTATTGTTTGGAGGTGATGATGGCTGACCTTTGATATTTTCTGATGTCATACACTAATATTCTTATTGTTTGGAGGTGATGATGGCTGACCTTTGATATTTTCTGATGTCATACACTAATATTCTTATTGTTTGGAGGTGTTAATGGCTGATCTTTGATATTTTCTGATGTCATACATTAATATTCTTATTATTTGGAGGTGATGATGGCTGACCTTTGATATTTTCTGATGTCATACATTAATATTCTTATTGTTTGGAGGTGATGATGGCTGACCTTTGATATTTTCTGATTTATTTTTACTTAGAGTTTGCAAAATTGAATTTTGTGTCTATTGTTAAAGAGTTATATGATGGCCTGCACTATAGTCTTGTTTGCTATTTGTGTTGGGTTGCTGTCTCATTGGCGTATAGTCCCGTCTTTTTTCTCAATAAGTATGCGTTTGTTCTGTTTAATATCATTTGTTATTCTCTTTTTATGTATTATGCATATACATGTGATTTGCTCATTGTTGAAGACCATACGATGACGTAGACGGTAAACACTTCTATTTCTCATGATTTGATGGACACTTTTCTCATTGACACTCACGTAAAATTTCCTTTTATTTATGAATGTACTTCTTTTTTTTACCTCTTCTAAATATACAAATCATTCTTTTGGTGGGAATATTTACATCTTTACTATTTCTAGTTAATAAGTCACCACCCTCGCATACCTTCTGACTGAATCGTACCCTTTCACAAAACTTATCAGTTAACCAGTGTTAAGCATATGCTACAACCTATAATAACTTAGTAAATGAGTTATAAAATTATTCTATTGTCAGGTACTAATTTCATCAACCAAGCGACAAATGTTTCCTGTATGATATGGATATTTCCTTTTCACCTTTTCAATGATGCACTGAATGAACCCTAATTCAGTACTTATTGCAATTAAAATAAAGTTTGTTCTGTTATAAGTTAATATTATTTCTCATATTTGTCATAAAAAGTCAATCACGAGTATAAATGGACAATTTTCTATAAAAATCGAATTTATACTAAGTACGGAATAACTTGGCTATACGTCATAACGCTGGTATTTTTTAATTTGTTATGTATACTGAAAACTATTATAACGCCACATTTTCAATTATCCTCTATTATGTTATATCTAAGATGGTACAGCACGACTACTTGAGAGATAAAAACGAAACAGTATATAGAATTTTGAAATGGGATCATTTCAGAAAATATTCAATTTCAAAGTTTCATCGGAGTTTGAATTCTAAAAAAATTGCTTTTCTCCAAAAAACCCTTTCTTTGAAACATTATCAAAATATTTCTATCCCATATTTCAGTACTGTAGACACGGTACACATTTTAAAATGTTAAAGATGTCTTACCCGTCTAAACTTCATAGAAATATTATCTTTCCTGATGTTTCTAATACCTCGTATTCGTTGAAGTCTTTCCAGAAATCAAATTGATCACAAGAAAATAAAACCTAGTCGTACAGATTGTCAAATAATTAGGAATAATAAAATATTAAGGAATATATTAACAATTTTGAAAAACTAGTTTTCGTAAATGTTGCTTGAAACCTTACGAGGCATTTCCGTAGAGCATTGGCTACCAGTAAGGTTTAATACTAGTAATTCCCAAAACTGGTAATCATCTCCGACAGATATCATGTAAAAGTTTAGACATAAAGACAAACTGTATGTAGCTTTTAACTGATCCGCCATGGTAAACCTTAACATTGTGCTGATTTTTACCATTCTTCCTCGATCACATTTTTTTTTAATAGTTAATTAAAGTACACCTTTCTGTGAATGAATATAATCGGTCTAAATATATCAGTTGCAATACATAAACATTATATTCTGGGGACAGACAGTAAATTATTTCCCAATAATGGGAACATGGAAATCATCATTGTTGTCATATATCAATTTTTGGAGTGTTTCATCTGTGTCAATTCTAAACAAAGAGTAGAGACATGTTTTACGCAGATCTCATCTCTTTTGTATTCTCAATGTCAATACCAATGAAAAGAAGTTGTGGCTGATATAAGGAAAAGTGAAATTACAGGATTTTGCTGTCGTTACTCTTGCGGCATTAAATTCCTTCAGTATATATTTGTTTACTTGGCGTCTATTTAGAATCAATAAATTCGTTCTACTATTGCTTTCTTAAGTTCTTTTTACATACATCTGCATTAGAGTTACATGCTGAAATTTTTGAACAAAAAAGGTTACAGGATTAAGTTTGTTTGCTATTCGGAATAAAATATAACATGTATCATTCATGCAGAAATATGTATGCAACATTTTGGTATACGTAGAGCACACACCTTTAGATTAAGAATAAAAAAGGTCAAATTAAGCTAACATAGAAAACTGTTTAATCTATACCCTGAACTCTTAATAGATTTTACCATATAATTCAAGTTCTGATGTTATGTTATCTCATACAAAGAAGTTTGAGATACAATAAATACAAGAAGTCCTACATTTGTACTTCACATTGCGTACACCTTGAAACCTAGTTTGAATTAATGACTTTTGTGTTGAATATTCAATTTCTGTTACACATATTTCGACATCACCTGCATTTGGACTATATATATCACGCGGTGTATATGCATTCTAATATATTCCTTTGATATATCATTTGTGCTGACAAGCTAGAGAGCTATTGATTAAGGATTCACAATTGTTAAAATGAAGTCATCTTTTTGAAAATTGTAGTTAGCAAAAGGGTACCACACGTTGAGCGGGAACGCGTTCAGGGTGAAAAGTCAAATAACATGATTATATAATAATAGTATCAATTGAAAAAGGGTTCACAAACAAGTTCACAAAAAGTAAATCTTTCTGTAAATATTAAAAAGAAATTCGAAAACAAAAATTTTAATCAATGTTACCATTTCATTATTTCAAATACTTAAGTAGCCTCTTCACACTTGTCAAAGAACAGAAACAAATCAGTTGGAATCGGGGCTTAAAACTGAAGGAGACAAGGAACGTCGGCAGGTTAAACTTCTTAGTCAGTTCAAGCATCACTAGTCTGTCTCAACTCGTGTCAAGTACCAAATGTAGATACCATGAACATATAAAACTAGTATTCTTATCTGTTAGAAGACATTTCAGATCCATTACAGGGTAAATATTTCTCAAGAAAGATAAAATACTGAAACATGGTAATTATTTAAGATGGCAACAATAAAACATTTCTTTTCAATCGTTCATAATTTAGGTATTTTCGCATAAATGGGCGCGCTATATGATAAAAACATCTTTTTGAAGCGTAGATAGGGAAAACAGCATCGTGTTCATGCGAATATTTTAGGGAAAATATATAATACTTATACTTATAAAGGGTGTAATGGTTTTCATTACAACATGCTTTAAAGTACATGCTTGATGAAGGGTGGCAATTTTTAAGTATGTGCCCTTGGATCTGCACATTCAATGCTGAAGTTAATTTTGGATTGGCTTAACAAACTAGCATGTAACAAGCAAACAACTTCATTTTGACTCTTTTGGATAGTTGTCATTGGCAATATACCACATCTCCTTATTTTATACACACAAAAGCAAATATTAAGTTTTTGTTAAAAGGTTCAAATTGGTAGGTCGAAAATGTAAAGTGATGGGTTGCATTTGTCTAAACAAGTAGAATTCCGCAAATTACAAATGTATCAAGATCACTGAAGGATGTATACCAATATCCAAACGTCTGAACTTGTTTAAACACCAGAAATCCGCATTTATGAAAACTTGTAGTTTTCAATGATTCCCATGTTTAAATTCAACGAATTAAGTAAATTTAAACTACATTACATTTGTTTGTATTTAACTCTTAACATAAATCATAATTTCGCGTGAGAACGTTTCTGTAAATGCTAAAAAAGTACGACGCAGCTGTGAAGATTTCAAATAATTTAATTACTATTTTATTAATTGAATAAAAAATAAATACCCATATCTTGTACATTAAGTAGTATCTAGTTCAATTACCATAACAACAAAAGATATTAGAACCTTCATGAGATATTTTTACCTGACAGTTACCTTTGCGCATGTATTCAACTGCTAATTATTCCGTTCTGCATGTCAGAACCACAAAAACATATTAAATACGTAAGAATGAAATAGATAATATTTTTGAAATGCATTAAATAGATATTCATTTATTGTAAGGTTTAAGAAATAGCACTGAGTATCTTTAAATATCTAAAACGTTCTCCACAGCCTGAAATGGCTAACTTCAAAAAGTAAAATTTGTGAACCGTTTCAAAATGAACTGTTAAGATATATCCGTCTCGTTTTTCCATTACATATATGATAAAGTAATACAAGTTTTTTACACTATGGACACTGTGCTTCCGCTGGTTTTCACTGTTTGAGTTTTATTTTTCTATTAAATCGCTTTTTGTTCGTCTAAAATTTTAATGAAAACGATACTCTTAATTTATTCATGGACATGAAAACGAAGAGAACGATTTGAAAATTGGAAATCGACGTGAATCGTGTCATTGGAGTTAAATAAACAAATCTTACAAATTTCGGTATAAAATGAGTTTATTTAAGTAATACAACCATTTAAAGTGATTAGCTTCTTCATTGAATCCGTCCATATAATATCTCCATTCACGTCTTACGCTTGTACTCGTCACAAAAAGTCGTTTATACCAGCAGAAAGGATTATACAAGTTAATAGACACTGGCATCTTTTGAAGTGTCAGTTTAAAGCTGGTATTGACTAGAGTTTGCTATGGGAAAATCAGATCCTAATTTAGATTAGACAGTTTAATAAGTTGAATGTTGTTATTTTGAGGATAAAATGTTGTGGTGCACGTGCATCTTACAAGATATTATTAGATGAACAGTTGATATGTTCCGAAGGTATTACTGATATAGGCACGATGCTTCATATCTAATAATGGCGGAAATTCAAGACTTATGCTGAAATATGATAAAATTATTACCATACATAGGTCGCGTTTTATTTTGACAGCATTGCTCACTTTAAGTCATGCAATATAAATCCTTTCATAGGTTCAATAAATTGTAATGTTTATCGTGTTGACTTCAAATCAAAGAATAAACTTGCTCCTTGTATATTTTTCTTAAAAATAAAACACAATGTTTGGAACAGTTATAACCTATTTCAAATCTACCAGAACTGTTGTAGTACCTTGGATTTGCTCTCTTTTTTACAAATACAAAACTAGGTTTTGATCTATGTTGATTTGAAGATGGTTTCGTTCAAGAAGTATGATTTTTATATTTTGGAAGTTGTTGTGTGTTGTAACATATTCGCTTCTCATTTCGTGGATAAAAATTGAACTCAATAGCATATCAAGAATTTGCATTAAAATAAGTGATGTTTTTTTCATTTGCAATAGGAAATTATGAAACACAAAAAGATGTTTAAATAAAATATGACGAAAATATACGTTAATCTACCATCCACTTAGGTTCCACTTGCCGATGCATATAGCGCATGTGTAAACATACATAAAATTGCTTTTTCAAGTGGTAAATATCTCCCTGAATTCATATCATAAATAGTTAATTTGAGTTGAACCCTTAGAACATATGTAGGGTAACCGCTTACGTTTCTTAAGCAGGGAACAAAGCCAAGGACAAGTAAAAATAATGACATTGAAGCTAAAAAGGATTGAAGAATATCATATTTCTAGCGGCCATTAGTCAAGATTACTAAATTTTTCGGGGGATTTTATATCCTTGCATGTATCGAATTGAAGTAGATATAATGTTTAATCAGAGAATACTATCCAGGTCATCTTTCAATCAAAGAAAAGCATACCTTTTCTGATATTATAAATTGTTATCATAAAATAAAAAGGGACCTAATGCAATAACACAGTAA
The DNA here is from genome assembly GCA_017311375.1 of Mytilus coruscus. NCBI lineage: Eukaryota > Metazoa > Mollusca > Bivalvia > Mytilida > Mytilidae > Mytilus > Mytilus coruscus. The sequence continues at coordinate 142,442,416 of CM029596.1, read as the reverse complement.
TTCAAAGAAATCTAAGGCTATTTGGCAATTAAAAATTCATAACTAAAGGAAAGGCACACAAAACCATGGTAGAAGAAAGAAACAGGTGAAACAACAACAAATAGCCCACAAAAATATTTGTAATGATAACTAAAGATTATGCAAAATGAAATACATAAAATACAGGTTCTCCGAAAGGTCAGAAAAGTCTGTATCTTGTAATCGTACAAAGAGTAGACGTAATTAAGAAATAAGAGGATATGGTATGATAGCTAATCAGACACAAATGACGTAGAAATCAACAACTATAGGTCACCGTACAGCCTTCAACAATGAGCAAAATCCATACAGCTTCGTATATGTTGTGTACAAGTTGTAATTTTGTGCTGTTTATTTGTACAAGTTGACCATGTAGAAACCCCATAACCTACAGTCCACATAACACCACACAGAACACTAACGATTGAGCAACACCAATTTTAACCAATGACTTTTTATACTAATCAAGTATCAGTGATTGTAAAATGTGTTGTAAGCAAAAATGTAGAATATTAAAAGTATGTCTTATGATCCTAATTTTTTGCAAGTTTTCATAGGCATACAAATTTTGCAGGATTTATTTTTAGACCCCTCTATTGCCAAAGACATGTGCAATAAACTGCGATTTGGACTTTGGTAACATGATGCGTCAGTGCGAGTTCTAGCATAGCAAAATCTAGCTAGCGCCTCGTTTTGATCTAGCCATGAAAGTCAACATTTTCTATACCGTCACGTATTGCGACTGATATCTCGTATCATTTGGTTGATATAGTCTAACTTTGATTTTGTCAAGTTTTATGGACTTCGCCATTTTTGAATTTACCTTGAAGTTTGATATTTAAACCGTAGGTCTTATTGGTTTGATCAGCTCTTCAACGTTGGTATTAGATTTGGAATTTTTGCCTCGCGCATCACTGAAGACTTTTATTGTCGAAATGCGCATCTTGTCGAAATGCACTTCTGATGTAGTAATTAAAAATTTGTACCGTTTAGGTTATATTATCACAGCTTTGATATCCTTTATATGTTGTTATTTGGCTAAAGATATCGGATGCATCTAAAATATTGCGATTAATTATCACAAATGTCGTCATTGAGACTCGTTACATAATATAATAGAAAAATATTTCATGTTGAGAACCAACATTTAAATTTAGCTTTGTAAATATCATTCAGAAAAAAATCAATTTGTTACAGAATGTAAAAGTGATTTTTCTAATCACAGTCGAATATGAATAATTTCAGTTTAAAGGCTAAATTATAGAAAAATAGAAATTATATATAAACGCAAACCACCATAATTAACCACTATGTTTCCGTGTTTATCAATAATAACAGAAAGATTATGTTAATTTTGCTGCAGTCACTGTATGCTTTTACGTCAAGCTTGCAGAAATCGTTAGAATTTTGAAGGTCATATACATATAAAATTTGAGAGCGATCTGATAAAATGTCAGTGCTATCTTGATTCGATTGTAATCAATGTTATTTTGATTACCTATACATTGGCTAATAGCAAGTATAAATGTAACAATAAGTCACATCCGGTGAAAATTTATGAAGGAAGAAACAACAAAATATTTGCTAAAAAAGACTACAATATCTGTGGTCGTCTGCAAGACAGATGATTCTATAACGGTAAACCAAATTATTTAACTCATAAGTAAAACTTTGGAAGAGATGACATCAATTTGACCATTAAAAACTCTTTGTTCAATAGCGTCGTTGAAAAAAAAATACCATGCAAGGCAAGGGAAAAATGATCAGTTTCAAGTGAAAATTCTTGGGCAAATATATGCTTTTCATATAGATAAAAGACAGCATTTACTGTTCATTACAAATGTCTTAAATAGAAAATTACCAAAAGTAGGACACTATTCATTTGTTAGATTAATAACCACTCTGCAAAACAATGACGTATCGCATGTTTGTCAGCATTTCAGTTAAGTTGGTTCTCGGTTGACTTCTACACTTTGTTCAGTGCAGCGTAATACAAGCGGATTCCAGTTTATATTTCGGAAGAGCTTTACTTGTATCATTTCTTAAAAATTATAATGATAATCGACAAATATTATTATTTTTATTATTAAATCAGTACAACATTTTGATACAAATAACTTGGCGAAATAAATCATTGTTTATATAATCTTTTCAAATAGATATCTTGAATATTTCTGAACTATCACAGATTTCGACAATTTTGCCATGAATCGAGATCTTTGTCATGTCTTTTTCGGTAACATTTTGACTTTTACAATCCTCTGAATATGAGCGTAGAAAGCAAGTTGAGTACTCCATTCTTCTAACTTGATGCTGGAGGATACATTCTTGGCATAGATAGAGGACGACTAGGAAAAGATGGCACTTCCGGACGAAGGTAGTAGGCATCAAGTCCAGTCATTAATCTTGCAGCGTGTTGGTTAAATGACGACCAATATGGCCCTCCTTGAAACATCCGGTTGAAGGCAGATAAATTACCGGCTTCCGCTAAAAGTTCTAAACCGACAGCTGTTTGCCTTTTCCATTTTGTTCTAAAAAAATAACAATTCAAATAGTTCAGTTAAGTATATTTATAAGGTAGTCGCAATATTTTTGTGAAAGCAATGCTTTATTTGTATCGACTGTTTTTGATATAAAAAAAATTATTTTATTTGGAGGGGAAAACAATTTTACCGTAAATTTTCGTCCCGTTAGAACATTTCTTCTGCTTATGAAAACTGTGGTTTTGCACATTCCAAAAATTAATAGCGTGGACAGGATTATCCAGTATATGTATAATAAACTGCCCTTAAAGATGTTCGCTAGTTTTGAGACATACATTTGTACTTGCTCATGTTATATGTAACATATTATGCATACGATCGTTACACTAAAAAATGAAAACAACACGTTAAATAATTTCATGCATCCGAAGCGCTTTCCTGGATTTACCTTCATATAACGCGTTATGTTTTTCTGTTCTTTTCTAATACCTTTTTCCGTTTGATTTTTTACGATATTATGGTAACTGGTGTAAAACTTTTTTTTTTACTTTAAACAATGTAGTCAGACTAAAATCAATTTATTACATCAAATTTTGAACGACCATCAAATTTAAATATTTTTATTCTTTGATTAAAATATTTGATGACATTATTAATAGAAGATTCCACTGGGATTAATTAGATCATTCCATATAATTTATAAATCCATTCACTTTGTTATATTAAACGATCAGAGACAAAACAACAGTATCACATGTAATCACATTTTACATGTCAGGAAATTTGCCATTTAACGATAGTAATTTGTGAAGCATTTGTCGCGCATTTGCTGTGGGAATTCAGGGAATGTCATGTGTCTCCATGGAATTACAGAAATTTACAAACATCATCTTAATTTGCCAAATAATAGGATGTTGTCTCAGCAATTTGCTGGATTCCGGTTAGAGACGAAATCAAGTAAAAACTTGAAACAATTGATTCGCTTTGTTAATCAGTATTCATTAATGCAATTTCCTCCTGTCCTAAGATAATGTTCAAGCCATTTAAGATTTGAGTAATTTTATACTCAACCGGAAAATTTCCAGTTTTAAATGCCGAGGCTATGTAGAATGAAAATGGTCGTGTTACAAATGATTTGTTTGTCTTGCTCATCAAAATATCAAAACGTTAGCAGTTGTTTGTCATGAAATCAAGGATTATTTTTTTGTGATAATCAGTCAAACAAAAAATAAAAATCGCATATAAGATTGTGTTACACTCCGCTAAAATAATCACGCGACTTTGACAATAAAAGTACCTTTACCTATGTCTCATCATGGTTATCTGTGGGTTTAGTGACTATTAGACAATATTTTTACAAGACAAGACAATATTATCTTTTTTCTGTATACAATTAGTGAAGTGGTTTGATTAGCCCCCTTTTTGATTATCAAAGGTAAACTTTAAAAAACTTATGTCTAAAGTTTATACACGAAAAAAACTAAATAGATATAGGAAGATGTGGTGTGAGTGCCAATGAGACAACTGTATGTTGCCTTCATGAAATGACATATATATTTTTAATTCAAGATATTAGAATTTGAAAACCAGTCCGCTCCTTATCCTGGAAGTTACTTTTGTCATATAAAGACTTTTTCAAAAATAGTATTTTCTCAATACGCTTCATTAAAATCTTCCTGATATAATTACCTTCTGTTTTGATACCAAGTCTTTACTTGTGTGTCTGTAAGATTCAGTTTTGATGCCAACTCCATTCTATCTTGAACGCTCAAGTATTTCTGTGTTTCAAAGTGTTTTTCTAAACTGTTTAATTGATGGTCTGTGAATGCAGTTCTCGCTTTACGAGGTTTTCTGTGCTGTTTGGAACACATTGTAGAATTTTCAAAATCACAGTCCATTTTGTCATCTGTATCTGTAATAATTGACACACTTTTAACAATTGTACAACTTAAATATGATTATATTGTGTTGAACTTTGTTCATATTTTATCTAAAACAGTCATCATCATTATGAATAAACAGACATGCAAAAGATATCTGAGGGGAGCATTCAAAATTCATCAATCGTGAGAAACTAACAACGCCACGTCAAAACACGAACGTCGACGAAAAGACAAACAAGTTCATAAAACACTTCAGGGACCCAGACAGCACATAAAGAAACAACAACCGAAAAACACATTGCAATCAAAACAAACCACCAAGACCTCATAACAATGTTTGACATATATTCTTACTGTACTGTAGAAAGTGCCAAGATATCTTTAAGTAGAATCACTAAGCAGAGGACAAGTAGTTAAAAAACTGTAAAAATAAGACACACGTTCATCAATGTGTTTGACATTTTATAAAATATCTGACATCTTTATTATGACTTTTACAGATTCCAGGTGAAAAATAAACTTTAATGGACTTTGTTCTGCAATGCATTTGTCCCGAGGCCGGAGATTCATGAGAGAGATAGAGAACAACTAAAGAAACATACGCTGACCATTCGGCAGTTAATGAACCATAGAAAACGACAATTAAGTTTTGGAAATAAGTCCTTTTTTCATTTGATACTCGCCAGGTGAGGATGTATTCAATAGAAATACACAGAAGGTTAATTTGTTGTTGTTGTAAAAGATATTTCAATTATTATTTTGTAGCAATGTCTGTTTTTCTTCAATTCGAGAATAAAATATTTATATTCATCGGTTTGATTAAGCTGTTGTTAAGTCATTCATGCGTAGTCAAATTCTATTTTTTTTCATTTGATCATTTAACGCATATTTCCTATTGGTAAATAATTTAGCTATTTGCCTTGAAAAATCACCAATTCATCGCATTATTACAATTTTAGAAAACATCGGTTGGACCTGAAAGAATTCTTTTCTTATGAATGAGAGGGAAAATGAAGAAATGATTTGATTAAACCACTATACAATCATCAGCAGTCCACTAAGTGCATGTCTATAGATCGGCATTTTTTATAAATGTAATCCCACTTTTACAATAGGAACATTAAAGGAATATTCTGGTTGACTTATAATGTACAGCCACACCATGTGTTATACAAATAGCCTAGTCAATAACATATTTTATAAATAATATTGCACATCTTGTTTTATTATTTTTTTTTCTATCAACTTTGTATTGGTTTTGGAAAAAACCATATCCTACCAGGGCAATGCCCTTGAATCTATACGAAATTATTGATACATGTAAAAAATAATTATTTCCTCATACTGTATACTGGTACCAACATCATAATAAAAAATCATATCATCTTGAAGGTCATAAGTTGACATATAGTGGCTTACATCTACGCCATTTGGCAGACTCTTGTGGATAGTTCTTTCATTAACAATCATGCCACATCTCCGTATTTTTATATTAATTCGAATATTTAAAAAAAAACCTCGAAAATATGTTGTGTTGAATGAGTTGGTGGCACACTGTAATTAGTAGATTTTATTTAGATTTAATTAGGTTCCTTTCAAGAAGAGTTGGGCAAAACTGTTTAATTTAAGAAGTCATATCAGGGATATCAAAGATGAGAGAGAGAGAGAGAGAGAGAGAGAGAGAGAGAGAGAGAGAGAGAGAGAGAGAGAGATATATATATATATATATATATATATATATATATATATATTACTCCTACATGATTCGAATAAATAATTTGTAGGGGGAGGTTATATTCAAACGAACACATGAGAAAAATGAAATATTGACTGCAATAGTCTTGAGATACCGCCACAAACGACATAAACAACCAACTTAAGTATGATAGTCAAATATAAAACAAAATAATAATGACAATAATGAACATTGAATTATGCAGAAGATGACATAGTCTTTACTAGAATACACTATCACTCCTTCTTTATATGTTTTCCAGCAGTTTTCTCAAACATATGTTTAAGGTATTAAGAAACTAAATCGTGATATAGGATTTTTAAGAAAAATTCTAAGCTAGAAAGAGGGAAATCAAATACAGGGAAAAGATACATAGACCTATAAAAAATTCAAATTAACCGTTATATATCTGTGTTAATAAAATCGGTAAAGTAAAAAATTGTTTACAAAATTGAAGAAAGAAAAATAAGTTGTATGATAAAACATATATTTATTTATGTATTTGTTTGTTTATTTATTTATATACATATTTTTACTTATTCGTTCATTTTATTTATTTATTTATTTATTTATTTATTTATTATTTATCTATTTATTGTTTTTTATCTATTTATTTATTTATTTATTTGTTAATTCATTCATTCATTCATTCATTCATTCATTCATTCATTCATTCATTCATTTATTCATTCATTCATTCATTCATTCATTCATTTGTTTGTTTATTCATTTATTTAACAATTAAAATGAAGTAAAATATTAAAGATGCTGTATTTATATCAACTTGAATCATGTTTATATTTCTTCTCTCTATATTTAATCATGAATAATAAACTAGATTATATTATAGAAAAATATTGATTATATCTAAAGAAATAAATACAGTACATTACAGTTTTTGTTGTGCTATAAATATATAAATTTATCAAAAGTTTAAACTTCCTTGTGTATTGCAGATAATGTTGGTATTTGTTCATTTTGCGCATTATACAAGGGGTTAAAAACAAAATATATTTTTATCAAATTGCTTAATCGGTTTGAACGCATGTTTACCTGATACATATTTTATACAAGCACTAAAAGCTCAATTCAAAATTGATGTTTTAGATATTATGCAGACCTTTTAATTTCTTTTTTGTTCTTATGTGTTTTTAACCTATAATACATATGGATTAAAGGAAACATCAATATAGTATATTTCAAGCATACTTTATTCAGCAAAGAAAACGTCATGACATATAAAATAAGTTCGCACCCTTCTGAAAAATATATCCATACCTATCCCCCTTATATAGTCTACTATTTCCCCAAAAATTTCTAGTTTGAATTGGCGTTATCTTAGATAGGTTATAATTACCACTTTCATCTCTGTGTTTTGAATATAAGTCTGTAGTATGTGACACAAGTTGTCGGTCTTCACATCTTTTAGGTAAAAAATGTCTTTGATAAATAATAGAGTCTCTGTTACATTCGGCATTGTCCGGTGGCACTCGCGAGTGTGTTTCTGCAAGAATGTCTGTGATAAAAAAGGAACATTTAGCTCTGTTTTGCTTAGGTGGCTCTGGTGATGGCGACTTTTCTGAATCAGAACTTTCATGTTCAGTTTCTGGTTTCAATCGGTCCTCACATGAAGAATGCAAACTGTCCTCACTATCTTCAGTAACACTTATTCTGCAGTCCTCTTTTTCTTCGCCTTTACTCATTTTGAATTTTCAGAAATTTACCAAATGGCCAATTTATCACACTTTCGAATTATCAACAAAATGTATTAGCAATAAGGATTACTAGAGTAAAAATACCACAGGTATCAAGCTTTGCTGTGTGATTATAACGACATCAAATTATTTTTCAATAATATCAATGTCCCGTGTACTTGATTATTTGTGAAAAAATGTTCACACAGCGGGCATTTGTCATTGGTTACAAATTGAGCATCAACCAATGATGTCAATACAGAGGCGTGACTATTCTCCAAATCGATAACGGGCTTCTTTTCAGAATTGATGAAACATCTAATAATGGAAGTGCATTAATATTAAAAGGTTAATTATATGAGCCGTTTGAAATTAACGGTTTTTAATTCTTCAGAAACAAAGAAAATGAGATTTTAATGATTTTAACGAAAAGGTGACAGATGCTGGTAAAGAAACTATAAACATGTACTTTTTTATGATTATTTCGTTACCAATATTTTATCTGTTTTAAGATTTCACTGTTGATCAATTATACATTTGATGTTATATCATTTAACCAAGTCAAAATTGAAAAGGTAATAAAAAAAAGTTCAGCGAAAAACAAAAACAAAATGTTAGCAAGAGGGAGAGAGTGATCAAATACATCGCATTTTGTTCAAGCATTTTTGTATAAAATATACATAAAAGAAAGAATATTAAAGTTACTACAAAAAAGATCCTCCATGTGTTTTGAAAATATTTAGAGTAAATAGTATAGATATCTATATTCAGAAATAGATAACATAATATTTGAAGTTTACAAAATACAATATTAAAAAAAAATATAATTAACACGTGATTTAATTTTGTTAAAGATGAAGTCAACTTTTATAATAATGATTAAAATTGAGAATGGAAACGGGGAATGTGTCAAAGAGACAACAACCCGACCAAAGAGCAGAAAACTGCCCAACTCCACCAATTGGGATTGTTTGTTTCCACTACAACTGTACCATGTTTAAAGGGTAATTTGCAATCAAAAATATAATCATTTATATCATACCAGTACCGCAGTAGAAGCTACCTAGTAGACATGTTCTGAAAGTCGTCTGTACAGACATTATACCGACAAACATGCCCTACGTGAACTAAAAAATAAAGGGAGCGTATCAAAATGCCGAAAAAGTCTGAATGAATATTGATCGGTTTTCGACATAAATTTTTTGAAACAGTTTCCAAACATTGTCAATGTATTAAAAACTAGCTTTTCGGTTGTGTAAGAAAATAGGTGGCATTTAAAATTGTTTTGTGGTTGATTCCAGAAGTGATTTTTTTTTCAATAGTGTAGCTCTTCGATTTCCCCACTCTCTTTTTTTTTTTCTGTGTGGTTTATTTGTTCTTTTTTTTTTATTTTATTTTGTGTTTTTTTTTTTTGCCGGATAATAATCCACCGTGTTAATCCCAATTATTTACTAAAAGCCCTTGCGTATGTACTTAGAGCTAGACATTGTTTTAACCAATGTTTTACGGCGTTTAAATATACAACGAAAATTGACAGAAAATAAGGGCGACAATCTTAAAGGGCATAGCTATGATTTAGATAAAAAAAAATCAAAATACGATTATTTTTATTTCAAGTTTTAATAAAAGCGGAATTTTTAAATAATATTTCGTTATAAGCAGTCAGTTTGGCCCACATTTGTCAAAAGAATCTCCAAAACATCGTTGATGTATTATTGATTTGCAAGTCAATAATTTAACCTGATTGAATCCGTATTCATGTGACCTTCAATTTAACCCTTAATTTAACTAGAGATGGGTAACGCATGTTCTAGGCATGTTCAGCTATTAAAAGGAAAATGATGTCAACATTGAAATTGAAACAAGGATGAAGCATTCGGTTGAATGATTCGATATACAAAAAATCATTCTTATACAGGTAAAATGATGATTTTCATATTTTTTTAACCTATAGTATAAAATCAAACAGACCTAGACAAATCCAATTGCACGTGCTCACTATCTTTTTATATTTACATTTATGTGTGTATTTCGGGTTATATGACCGTCGGTAGTCTTCAGATACCATCTAGATGGTTAATTAGATGAAGCCTAGACTAAAACACACACGAAATGCTGATACATCTGATCTACTCCTTGCATTATTAATTGTTTATTTTAGACTTTTTGTAAGTTGATATAAATCAAATATGAGAATTTGAATCAAATCGGCGAACTTGAATTTGACAGCTAATGCCCCTTTCAAGGTTGTGTGAAAACCAAAGACGTGATAACTATAAATCTCTACAGAAGACTTAATGAAATACAATGATGAGCAAGTATATGTTAATGTCATGCTATATAACATTAGTTTCCAATTTATTTTATTGTTTTAGTTAAAGGCTCGTGCAAAATTCTATAAATTGAAAACGATATTCCAACTTGTGTAAATTATCGACTTCCAACGGGAGACTGTGTTACTGCTGTACATGCAGTAGTTGAATTGGTACATAAAGTGCTATAAAGTTCTTGGACGACTGAAGACAGACCAACAGCACTAATTATCTCTAATTAGTAAAATATGTGGGGAATTTTTTCGCCGTGCTGAATACTATATTGTATCATCTACATTATGAAATGTATTATGCATATATATTAACACTTTCCTGCTTCTTTCGAAAGTTCTGCATTTTTAAGTTCCTCTTTTTCTTTTCGTTTTTTCACTAGTAAAGATCTGGCTAATCTATTATACTGAACAGACAGTCAACAAGTTATTAAAATAAATTGATGTTTTATACAGTATATTAGATGCATCAAACCACTTGCATATACGGTTAATATAATAAATGCCTGTGATCATTATAAATCTTGAGATAAACCATTTTAAAACATTACCTGTAGTCCTGAGCATAGGTGTAAGATGTCTGTCTCAATTAGTTTCCAAATATGTCTCTTTAAAGCTTCCATAAAGGGCCTCATCAATTTCATGTTGTATCTGGAATCACATATTACTTAGATTGAAAAAAGTGAAATAACAAAAATACCGAACTCCAAGGAAAATTCAAAACGGAAAGTCTCTTATGAAATGGAAAAATCGAAAGCTCAAACACATCAAACGAATGGAAAACAACTGTCATATTCCTGACTTGACTTTTTGAATAAAAAGCACAATTTTTCAAGTTTTATAATTTTTATTCATTAATGTAAAGTGCCCTTAGCCGGATATCACTAATTTGTTTATATCTGGCTGGACTATTGGTGCTCTTATTATAAACATTTGATATTTCCTTTGACTTTTTAAAATTCTTCATTGGAATCATCATAAAAATACAATAATTCGCGCTAATTTGATTCAGTGTAAAATGTTTTAATTCTGTATGTAATATGTTTTCAAAATGAAAATCACAATATAAAATAAGTAGATGTGGTATGATTGCCAATGAAAGACAACTTTTTATATCCAACAGAGTCCAAATGACACGGATTAAAGCAATTACAAGTCACCGTTGATTTTATAAGTTAGCTGCTAACAACTGTTTTATAGACTAAGATTCCGGTTTTTTTATTATCATTATTTCATTTGCCTTATACGTACTTAAACATTGAATACTATCCAAGTTGTAGTCATACCTCCTGTCAATATGTTCCAACCTCTATGGAGTCTTGGGTATAAAAATATTGTAACATTAACCTCTCTAGTCCGGCAGTAAAAAGACATATACTAAGAAGGGGATGGTTTTCCATCTTTACGGGATGGGTGAATACGCGGACATATCTGGCCACCGTTGGGACTTCGAAACCAATGTACTGTAGATAGAATTCAACAGCTCTTTGATGGGTACCTAGGTGTAATTTTGAGACTCAAATTTAAGTCCTTATCCAACACACCACCATTTTTAGATGATAGTCCAAAGTCACCCTTCATTTGGTCGACCCATATTGCAGAATTTACCTTTTTGATTTGTTGTTTTAATTTGGTCTCGTCCTGAATATACATGAAATATATGCCATTGGATTTTAAGCAAACAACAATCAGACAATAATCCTGACAATACGCACATATTAGAATTGTAAAAAATTAAACTTTTCTACGACTGTTAAGGGTGCTTTCACATTTAATGCCTTTGAAATCGCAGCAATTTGTTATTCGATAAATAAGGAGTATGAATTATGTATGCTCTGTTTCAAATAAAAAGCTTTTTAAATGACTGTTATAAATTTATGGGAAAGATAATGGAACTGAAAAAATAGAAAGGAAAAAAACTATGAAAAAATAACACGGATTTATAAGATTCTAAGAAATTGGTTTTTAAACTATATGTAATCAAATCATTAAAAGAAAAGTAGGGGTTAGCTGGCATTATATATTAATGGCACTACATGGATAAGACTGGAGGATCCCGAATATGACAAAAAAGTCAAATACAAGATCAGCGAACATTCTTTATGTAAAAGAAAATCCGTATTATAACTGACATCTTGAGTAAAAATTCTAAAAACTAGCTTCGGTAAGATTGGATGCCAAAGATATATTTCTGATGCAGCATACTTGGTTTTTCTTTTCGGTAGAGTGTGAATATCTAAATCCGATATTTCATATTTAGGTGATTTTCAACTTTCTAAATATTCTCTTATATTACAATTTTTTTTTAAATTCTATCTCTGTTGAATGCTCTTATTTTTTTTTCTCTCAGAAAAACGTAATTCAATATTTCATTTATATTTTGAAACCCACACAATCAATCAGAACATTTCCATTTTTAAATAATTTTTCATACACAGTAAATCACAATCTCTCACTTTTACTAAGATATTCAAGAATGCGTGTAGTTTTCCATGTACATTCCATTTGTATTTTCCTACCTGTGCTTTTTTTTATTATTTTTTTCTTCTGCTTGGCACTTCGGACAACCCCGGACTGCAGCTTTTTTACTTCACAAAAGATCGAGGCGATGATAAAAATTTGTAAAAATTTTACGTGGAGTTATCAACGATGCCATACCAATTTAACATAAAGAATCAAGTTTTACACTTTAAACCAACGACACGCTTCTAAAACTTAGAAAAAACCTTACATTGAATAAAATGAAACATTCTAATTATACGATAAATAAACTGAACTTTTTTAGTACAAAGATGTTGTAAAATATCAGTCGCTCGACAAGACATTGAAGCTGTTTGCTCGTTAGCTAAGCACACTAGCCAGAAAAGCGTTGGATTGTGCTCGTTGCTGATTGCCTTTACCTTTAATCAATTGACATTTTTTTGCAAGATACTAGTATTTCAGTTATAGAGTTTGGCCAACTCATAAGAAATTTTAGATGGTCATTCAAACCAGTAAGCGCAGTAACCATCTACTTCTACGTCATTTGGTGTCTGGAGGAGAGTAGTCTCATTTGAAATCATACCAGTCCACATCTTATTTTTATAGCATCAATCACCTTTTAATAATACACTGTTTTAGAATCTAAAGCACTATGGGTATTTTTATTGTGTGTACATAAAACTGCAAATAACGTTGCGCCATTGGTTGAATATTCATTGGTTAAGACATTGTTAACCAATAAGAAGGTTTTGGTGTACACATTTAAATATATTACCCAAAATGCATTAGATTCTATAACGATGAATTGTGGTACCCTTGAATCATTTTTTTTTCTTTTGTTGTTTTATTTAGTGTTTTTTTTCTACAAATACAGATCAAATGAGTCATGTTTCATTGTGTTTTAGTTGTATCGTTTTCCTCTCACGTCATTATCCCAAATTGGAAAGAGAAATGGGGAGGGAAGTTGAGCACTAAAATATATCTAACCTGATCACATACTTACTTATGTTCATATGTTCATTTAGGTTGTCGTTATCTTCCTTTTATAAATATGTTTCCAATCCCTTATGTCCATTATCTGTCCCCCTTTTTGTGTCCATTATCTGTCCTCCTTTTTGTGTCCATTATCTGTCCACCTTTTTGTGTCCATTATCTGTCCACCTTTTTGTGTCCATTATCTGTCCACCTTTTTGTGTCCATTATCTGTCCATCTTTTAGTAATGGATAGGAAGGGACATTGTGTATTTATTCAAGACACAGAATCCCTAAAAGCCCCTGAATAACCCAGAGGCAAAGAACAAGTTGTTTTTATTGCTGTTCTTCATCTTAAAGTAACAGTGTGGCCTTCAACTTTAGTTAAATGCTATCACCTCACTTCGAGTTCAAGACAACCTCTGAAACCGGTTTGAGCTACTATTTGTGGATTAGTATTTTAATGCTAGAAGTTACAATTAGAATTATCCTGGCACATCAAACGAAAAGAAAACCAATTTTCATTTCTGAATAACTTATTAACATTACCTTATAAATGGTTTTTCATCCACGGGTAATGTTCTGTATAACATTAGACACTGCCATATTTGACTGAGTTTTCAACTGAGAAATAAGAAAATTGTTTAAAAATTAATAGAAGAATACATTTGGGAATCCATAATGTACAGAAAAAAATACACGAGAAGGAACTGCAGGAGTTCAGATTTTGATCAGTTGATTTGTCGGGATAGTAATGGTATTATCACCATGAAGAGGGTTTCAGATCATGTCAATACAAAAGAGAATAATAAATTTATCACAAAACTTGTCTTATGGTATCTCTAAATTTCCCCCGATCTCTTTATGTCTGAACATCAGAGAATCCAAATATTTTTCTATGACGTCAACTTTTACCGGAATATTTTCGACTGATGTAGTAAATGATGGAATATGTGAGAAAAATGTTGTTTAAAATCTAATTTTCCAATTGCGGTTTAATTGAAGAAGTTGTATTCAGAGGATTGGGATCGAGGATCCTAGAGTATAACATACTGTATGAAGTATAAGGTCTGGCTCAATGTAACACGTGTGCAGCATTTTCAAAAAGATTTTCCAATGGGGCATTTCATTTTCTACTTCACCAAAATTTTCTCAAATTTGATCGTGTTTAACAAATATATAGAATATCAAATAACAATTTGCAACTTTACACATTTAAATTTAATATTGAAAGGACACAAGGAATGTTAAACGAAGGAATCCAAAAGCATGTAATGTAAGCTTAGTCTTGAAATGTTTAATATCAATGTGTTAAGCAGAAAGTTGAATTTTATAGACTTATATGAAATATTTTTGGAGATTAACATATCAGCATGGTTATGTTAATTTGATGATAGGCGATTTAGAAAATAGAACAAAAATATTTAGTGATATATTAGAGACGTCGCAAGATACTGGTGTTACTATATGCTCTACCTATTCTAAATAGATATAAGAAGATGTGGTATGAGTGCCAATGAGACAACTCTCCATCAAAGTCAAAATTTATAAAAGTAAACCATTATAGGTCAAAGTACGGTCTTCAACACGGAGCCTTGGCTCACACCGAACAACATGTTTCAGTATTAATACAAAATGTACTGCTTGCATGCGATATATCAAAAGAAAGCTTATTTTATTCTCTTTTCAAATATTGCAAGCATTATTCAGTGCGATGATAAATTCATGAGAAATAATAGTCAAAAGCTCGTAAAATTTTAATTAGTGTCCTGTCTTGCGTAACATTTTGCATGATGCTGTTCGATATAAAACGAGTGTGGTGGATTCTTTTTTCTGCAAAATTGCTTATTTTGTTTTCCCCGTTTATGGACGTCATTACACCTTCATAACGCAATATTCGCTTTCCCTTCAAAAACGGTTGGCGTTGAAAAATATGGGAATCAGATGACGCACGAAGTGTGTCCCGTGTCAGTTAATGTTGTGAAATTTAACGTTATATGAGATTTAAAGATACAATTGCTATTCAGAAAATGATCGCAAGCATGATGTATTTATACCAAAAAAATGTACATTTACTATACTTTTTCTCACTTTGAAAATTCAAACGAAACTTGTGTTACGAAATTTGTATGTAAAATATATGGATGTCCACAGAATTCTCCCCTTTACACAAAATGTACGTTAATACATTACACGTGTATTCTGAGTGCCAGAAAACTTGCATTCAACAAGATTTATGATTCAAATTTACGCAAGATTTGAAAAGTACAAAATGCTCAATTAAGTATTGGCACATGTATGTTGATAGTGCACTACAAAATTAAAATGATATCTATAAACAGTTGTGTCCGATCCAATGTTCCCCGGTCTCATTTTTAACGTTTTGAAAGTCGAGACACGTGAATAGTAGTATACATAAGCAAGGATTTGTATAGTGTATCACTATACAAATCCTTGACATAAGGCACTGGTGTTAATACAAATAAAGGACTTAACAAAACTTCCTAAGTTCAGGAAAATTAAAACAATGACTCCACTCATGTTTTGCATGTGATGTTGTGTCGAAACAACAGCGGAGTATGCTTAAATCAATTCAAAGTTTGTATAATTCGTTGGGAAGGCCGGTAAGCAATGAAGCTGATCCGGAAGAAGAACACATTGAAGTAGCAGCTCCATCGTTGAAATCCCGTGTTTACTAACGAGTTTGCCTTAAATGCAAACTTCTAACAAGTAAAACGGCCATTATACCTGCTGCATCTATTGCTTTTATCTGTTCCGAAATTATAGCAAACAATGACATTTTTTTTACCAGAATCATAAAGTTTAGACACATTAGAAAAGTTTCCATGATTACATGTAGATCATAACCAAAAGCCTGTAAAAACACATCACAATTCAAATACTATACAATTACTTTGTAACAAATCTTCTCCAGAAAATCTAAAATCTAAAAAATAAAACGGCGTAAGCGTGTTACGATAGGTGACACCAGTATCTTGCGACTTCTCTATTAAGCTTTGTTAACATTTTAAGAGTCGTATGAATACGAGATTTGCTTAATACTTATGACTTCACTTTGAAATTTGCAATTATGGTTTAATCTAAAGAGTAGGACAAATTGTCCCCTGAAATTATTGCCAATTTCAAAAGTGTTTTAAAGATGGCTCAAAACTTCCAATTGAAGAATTGGCAACTCGTAAACTACGTCTAATTGTTCGTTTTTAGTTATGGATGTCCTCCGATGCAATGTTTGGCAAACAAGCGCAAAATTTGTAATTTAACAGTAAAGTCCTCACCAGCAAATAGCATCTATCAGCTGAATATTTTTTATTTCATAAATATAACTTAACTTGTTTTCATCTAGGTTTCATCAACATTTATATTTTGACCAAGTGAGTGAAACGATTTAACTTAAGGGTAAATTTGCCATACTTCTCTTTCGATGAACGTGGTGATTTATACAAAACTCTTTTTTTTAAATTTATAACCCTAATGGTTACTTTAAAAGGTGTACATGTTCATATGTTCGGACTTCAGTTCACTCATATCGTTGAATATCAACCACAATCAAAAATGTAAACCTTTACGCGATTGAGCGCAGCGAAAGAGTAAAACGCTTTATATGGGATCGAGTTTGGTATTCTATGATATAAATGCAGAAATCACGATCATCTGTATATCGTACCAACTTTTCCCAACCTAGATAGTTTTACGATTTATTGTCCTAACGAAAATAAGCTCTGTGGGCACATATATTGTGACGTCGCTGATAACTTCTCACAAATTGTAACGTCGCCGATAAGTTCTCCCCACACATTGTGACGTCGCTGATAACCTCTCCTCATATATTGTAACGTCGCTGATAAGTTCTCCCCCCACATTGTGACGTCGCTGATAACTTCTCATATATTGTAACGTCGCTGATAAGTTCTCCTCACACATTGTGACGTCGCTGATAACTCCTTTTCACACATTGTGACGTTTCGAAGCCGTGATAAGATAATTTCGTACATGTAGCGACTGAGTAGGGTGATATAGGCAGAGGGAAGTACGATAAACAAAATGTTACCTATATCATTTTCACTTTCATTATAAAACTCATACCGTCACTGATAATGTAAGAAGTTAATCGCCACTATGGTAAATTTGTAAGCATCGTCCATTTTGTCATTATCTCATTAAATAAAACATTTAGAAAATTCATCAACAGTACAAAAACGAAGTTAATGAGTTTTAAATGAGGCGAAAATGTATTGAAACCCTATCTTTTGTTTCGAGTCTAGTGTAAAAATTGACATTAAATATTTCGTTTGATATCGTTTATTCTGCAGTTTACCGATATTATGACAATATTTCCAATATATTTATTTAAGCTCTAATCAAACATTCGGCTACGATATCGTCCTTTGTGACCTTTAATCCTGCTAAGAATTTTGCAATAACTGCTGAATAACAACCAGTATGAATCGTTTAAGGAACAAAACACAGTAAATATATTAAATACAATTTAACGAATGAAGTGAAGAAGGTCCATTATTTATGGAAATTGTAGGCAAGTTAATACATTTCAAACAAATATCCGTGTTAGTATAAACGCAGAGATGAAAAATTCTTGCTACCTGGTCACACAATATTCAAATTTAAAGTGTTTAAGATTTAATATGGTTCCACGGTTTATCCACTCGGTTAATCTGGGTTTTATGATTCATTTATGCAATAAATATATTAAAACGGCGGATAAAGAAACTATTTCCGCATGGTCAGTTCATCACTGGGTGATCGTAGAATCTAGCAATTTAATGAGTCACGAATATGATTTCTATTATTATTTTAATTTTTACTAGTTGACCTTGTTTATCATACTGCACCGATGTTGAATGGATTATAGTAAATTAATAAATTTAGTGTGGTTATCAGGTCATCTTTATTAAGTGAATAGAAAGGACATGCGATCCCTCCTCTGACCTTCCTCTGTTGCTCCACCTAATACCAGTTAGCATTTAGTCAGCAAATCTTTTAAGCATTTTGACCACCATGCACCGGAAACCGCAGAACTTTTGGTTTACTATACTACATATACAATGAGGGATTTTTCACTCCGTTTACTGTGACTGGATTAGGATTGTAATATATGCCGGATGTGCAACCATCTTGTTTACGTTTCTGCAATCAAACACGACTATCATTGTTGAAACCTTGAACAAATTAATTAATCAAAAAACATTTATTCATATTTTTTTGTTCGATTGCTGTCTCATAGACATATCCCACATATTTTGTTTTATTCAAATTATTAAATGACGAAATTTTCTTTCAATTCAATAACGCAAATTTCTTTCTAAAGACTTATAATGAACGACACGTCCTTTCAGGCAAATTGAAGATTCCTCATATCACTTACAATAAGATGGAACTGTGTTAAAACACTATGCTTTTGAAAGTTACTACGAATTAAAAGGATTATTTCCTTTCCTAACGTGATAACTACTGCACAAAATGTTACCGGAAATTGAATGATATTTTTAATGGTTAGGCAGTTTAAGAAATTTTCTGCTTAACGTCGGAAACCGGAAATTGACTATAAAGCAGGACGAACCGCTGGCCGTCATTTAAACTTAAACAATGCTATTTTACACGCTTACATGGCCATAGATAGGGACATGTTGGTCAATTATGTATTATAGTAATTATTGTGTGTTAACACGATAGGGTAACGAAGCTGTCTATTTCCGGTAGTGTAAGTAGCAAGTACATTCATCCGTGTAAATATTGAAAATATCAGGTCTTACGTTATTTGGAAAAGAAAACTAAGTACGTTCCCTTATTTTTCATTCTGGGATTTCATTTTTTTAAACTGATAAATCTTAATTATTCATTCTAATGAATTCATTTGTTAATATGAAGAGAAAGAGAAAAATATGTTTTCTCTCTCTCCCTCCATCTTTTTTTTTTTAATTGCAGTTGTTCTGTTATGTTATGTAAAATTTGCCTGTCTAATTCACATTTGTTTTTTGGTTTACCATTTACATTGAATAATTGGCAAACTAAATATTACAACGCGAATTAAAACAGGTGTGTGGTATACGTCAAACAGACAACAACCTAACAACACAAATATTGGACTTCTACATACAGGTCAGCATACGATTTTCAACAATAGATAAGCGTCGGCGCAGCATGTAGAGCTCTAACATTGCATATTCCTCGTGAATTAATTAGGCCAACTTGTGAACAAAATTAACAGAGACTACCAAGGATCTTCTATTAACACCACATTCTTTAAAGTCTAGTGTCAAGAATACATTTGTAATTTCAATAAATAGTTCAGGTACATTTTAAGAATAGCTCTTTGTCAAAGTTGCACTCACTTCTACAGCAGCACTTGCTCATTAATTAAGCAGTATATATATAGGCGGCAGCACTTGCTATTCAATTAAGCAGTTTATATATACATAGCACCACTTGTTAGTCAATCAACAGTTCATATATACATAGCACCACTTGCTAGTCAATTAACAGTTTATATACAGACAGTTATTTCGGGAGTATTTTGTTCATGAATCATGAATAAATGTGCCGTTAGTTTTCTCGTTTGAATTGTTTTACATTTGTCATTTCGGGGCCTTTTATAGCTGACTATGCGGTATGGGCTTAAGGCCGTACGGTGACCTATAGTTGTTAATTTCTGTGTCATTTGGTCTCTTGTGGTGAGTTGTCTCATTAGCAATCATTACACATCTTCTTTTTTATAACCTAAATTTAATAATATTTTATCTATACCATGTTTCCCTTGTGGCCATTTTAGTTCACGATGCACTTGCCATGAGTTAGGCAATATTTGTGAACAATTATGAAGCTTTCTATTTTAAAATTGTTGAAAAAAATCCCATTCGAATGTCACATTCTTAAATGAAGTTTGCCACAGTTGAACTGTTTTCGGCTATTTTGAATATACCTTGAACCGACTCAACTGGATTGTTTACGTTTATATTTGTATTGAAATTATTAAGGTTCAATATCAAAACCTTGTTATACATGTATCCTATCTTCCTTTGAAAATGTTAACTTACGAGAAATTCACGTGAACAATTTTGGCCTGTGCGCTACACAAAAAACAACAACTTTGTATTTGTCTATACAATCGTGTTATTCTGAGTTCAACATGGACGTAAAACAACTTTTAAATTGGTACAATATAGTAAATTTAACGACTTTTTTTTTTTATTTCGAATTGGATGATATCATAAACCACAACGAATTAGTTTGTACCTTTAATGTAATATACAGAGTGTTGTCATATCATTGTAAGCAAAGCTCGGACTCATTATCTATTCTATATATTTTTATATAGATTGATTTTGAAATATTCTTTTTTAAATAAAAATGTTCAATATACGCCAAATTTGACTCAAACGTTATGCATATGTTATTTTAAAAATGTACAGACCGTTGCACTAGAATTTCCCAATATATGTATTTGACATTCATCGCGTCTAACCACGCAGTAGAAATATTGTTATTATGCTTTACTAGTGATATTTACACCGAATATTATGTTTATAATTATAATTTCAATTATGTATGGAGAGATTGATAGTGCTGATTTTAGATGCAGTTCAATAGGAGACAAGTTACTAGAAAACATACATACAGACATGGTAAAGAATAGTACAGTTCACAAACGTCATCTAATTGAAAGAAAGATTCAATACACAACATGTTTTCTTGTGATTTGGCTTGATGCAAATAAACAATCAACACAGCCAAACCTGATACATATAATGCAATTGTACTATATTTCTCTGGCTAAACGAAACACATTTTTATTTTTTATTTTCTTGATATCCATTGCATTCTTTTAATTGTTGTCAACGCTAGGGTCCTTTCTGATCTTATACGATATCAGTCCATTATAAAACATGAACAAAAGGAGATTTGCGGCATAAGTGAATGAGTCAACAGACAGACGACACATGTTACTGTAAGATATCTAATCTTCAACAACATACAGGAGTCTATATTCCTAGCTTTAAATCTTCTCGAGTCTGTGGAAGTTTTCAATAAATTAAATAGAGACAGAACTACCATCAACACCAATTTTTGCAAATGATTAAAAAAATATTCAAATTTGACATAAGACAAACACTGACGAGTTTCATGTCTTGGGACAGGCACATGAATTTTTTCAACAAATCTTCACGATGAAGAACAGTTATATATATATATATATATATATATATATATATATATATATATATATATATGTATCCAAAGAAAACCAAAGCATTGGTAATTACAAATGTTTTTTGCCCAGAAATGAATATTGTATATAATGTTGAAACCGTTGAAATTGTTAAATGTCACAAGCATTTAGGTGTCACACTTTCAACAGATGGAAACTGGACTAGCCATATAGCTAATATTACAAATAGATATAAGAAGATGTGGTATGAGTGCCAATGAGACAACTCTCCATCCAAGTCAAAATTTATAAAAGTAAACCATTGTAGGTCAAAGAACGGTCATCAACACGGAGCCTTGGCTCACACCGAACTGCAAGCTATAAAGGGCCCCAAAATTACTAGTGTAAAACCATTCAAACGGGAAAACCAACGGTCTAATCTATATAAAAAACGAGAAACGAGAAACACTTATGAACCACATCAACAAACGACAACTACTGAACATCAGATTCCTGACTTAGGACAGGTGCAAACAGTTGCAGCGGGTTTAAACGTTTTAACGGTACCAAACCTTCACCCTTATCTGAAACAATAGTGTAACATTACAACATAGAAAGACACACTATAAAATATCAATTGAAATGGCTTAACTCAATCAAAAGACATATTCACACCAGTGAAGATACACTGAACAAATACATATGATCTATGATACAATGTAAATACAAAATAAATAAACTACGGTAAGAATAATTAAAGTAACATGTTATACCGCTGTGAAATGTTAAACAATTTAAGAAAAACAATATGCTTGAACAAAAATATCAGCCATTTGCAATTACTTTAAACACAGGTAAATGAAAATAATTTTGTTGTTAGGTATACGTGTACAGTTCCAATGGAAAAGGAAAAGTCTGCATTAAAACAAGTAAATGTACTGAGGAAGCTAAAATTTACACTTTCCAAAAAAAGTTTATCAAATATCTATGTCACTTTTATAAGACCACTTTTGGAATAGGGATGCGAAGTATGGGATGGGGTTTTGAATATGAATCTAATAAACTAGAACAAATACAACTAGAGGTTGCAAGGATAGTACCACGCCTTACAAAATTTTCAAGTTTAAAATCCTTATATTTTAAAACGGGAAGGGGAAACTATAGCAGAAAGGCGTAGAAAACGAAAATTAACAATTTTCTATCAAATGCATAATAAATCTTGTCCCCAATATTTAATCGACTGTCTACCTCCAGTTACATTTGATGTCAGTGGATACAACCTAAGAAATAATGATAATTATATACCCCCTAGATGTAGACTACGAATAACTGAAAAGTCATTCGTACCATCTACTGTCAGAACATGGAATAATTTAAATCAAACGATAAAAAACGCACCAACTATCTCACAATTTAAACGAAAAATAAAGGGTGAACCATTTAGACCCCCAACATATCATGATGAAGGGTTCAGAAAATGTAATATACTGCATACAAGACTAAGGCACCAGTGCAGTTCAATAAATGTAGACTTAAAAAAGATAAATGTAGTGAATGATTCTAAATGCTCCTGCGGTTCTCCTGTTGAAGATGCCATCCATTACTTTCTAGAGTACCAATTATATTATAACTACAAAATTATCTCTGGTTAATGATCTTACAAATATGAATATACACATTGATATTGAAAAGCTATTGTTTGGAAAAGATGCATTTAATTACGAGACTAACTCAAAAATGTCTGATAAAGTTCGTTGTTTCATTAAACAGTCAAAAAGATTTTAACATTCCAAGTCAGCAGTATTGTCTTTGTTGTTTTTTTTTTTTTTTTATGTTTTATTAGCTTTTTTTTAAAGTTTTTTTTCTTTTGCCATACCAATGTGTTACTCCTTCCTTTATTTTCTATAACTAAAGCTATATTATTTATGTATTTGCTGTCATCATATATGTGTATTGTATATGTAAGGAGAGGACTTAATATAAGTTGTAATAACTTGTGTCCAATCCTATTGCTTGATAAATGCAATAAAATATTATTAAATTAAATACGTATTGTTTGTTCCTTTTATTTATTAATAATTCCTTCCCAGTTTTGGCTGCTGGATCCCAATTATTGCCCTGTTTGCTCACAAAATTGTGTCAATATAACGGAACTGTAAACATGTTTCGTAGAAAAGAGAAAATGACAAAGAGAGGAAGAAAGAAATAGAGAATGAAAGATAAGAGTAGCGACACAAATACCCCAAGGTATAGATGTGAAATCAAAATGTAAAATATCGATATTACAAAACAAGACCGAGACAATGACGAAACAAATTATAAATGCATGTATTAACAGACAAAACACTCAACAATTTAATGATATTATTATTTCATTTTAATACCTATATCAATATTTTCGTGAAGCGCTTCTCAGAGTCAAAGAGATATAAACTATGCGAACTACATACAAAGGAAGAGCTATTCTCTCTCTCTCTCTCTCTCTCTCTCTCTCTCTCTCTCTCTCTCTCTCTCTTCTCTCTCTGTGCTTTATCTATCTATCTATCTTTCTCTTAATATCTCCATGTATGTGTCTCTCTGTGCGTTTTAATTTTCCGATTTAATTAATGATATTTACCTTTGAGTGCATCTAATATAAATTGAAAGATATAAACGATAAGCGTAATAGTTTCGTACAGATAAAAAGACGTTCCATTATAAAATAAATTTGTTTATCATGACAGATTTCATGAATTTAAGAATAAATGCCAATTACGAGTCATCTTCGTCATTACTGTTTTGCCCTTTAAT
The DNA here is from genome assembly GCA_017311375.1 of Mytilus coruscus. Lineage (NCBI taxonomy): Eukaryota > Metazoa > Mollusca > Bivalvia > Mytilida > Mytilidae > Mytilus > Mytilus coruscus. Next base: position 142,417,855 of record CM029596.1, on the reverse strand, counting down.
CATTGTTTTCCTATTAATTATTCACTTGCAGTAAGAACACAATTAAATTATCAATTATCTTTCATGGTACGAGCACAAGCCTAAGCATCTATATTACACAAACTAATGATCTAAATCACTAACCATTAAACTTTTATGTATAACACTTATCGTATATGTTCCAGTGTTCGCTCTTTAGTATTAGCAATTCTTCAACCGTTTAAAACTTCGTTAACACCACCATACATGATGTGAAACAGCATATCAATATTTAACAGCTCATATCTGGTGACATTTTGTGATTTTCCGACTCGGTAAACATTGTACCCACAAGGGACTAACGGTTTACGTACTTTTTATGTTTGAGAGAAAGAAACAAATGTTATGTTTTATAAATTATGAAACAGGTTATCAATTTGTTTTAAAAGAAAACCGAGAAGTCATTTGATAAGCGAACCATATCTGAAGAAAAAGCTAGCAGAAATTTGAAACACACAAGTTTACAAATTCGCATTATATCAAGTTTTGTAAACGGTTATAATGTTAATATTTTAGCAGCGCTTATCAAATCAGACTGTTACTCACATAGAGAGGGTGGACAGGTGGGAGTTTTGCAGAAATTATACAGAACTAAAAAGAAAATTATATAGTGAGAAGTGAGAATGACGGGAATAAGGTGGTAGTGAGGGAGAAAGCTCGGAAAATTACTGCAGTATGTGTGCCTGTGATTTCCACAGTTTTCTGCAATGCTAGATGCTGTGATTTTCACAGCGTACTGCATTGTTTATTGCTGTGAATGTATAACTACTATTCAGTACACGTGTTATGGGATACATGTCCAACTTCGCAACACACTTGTGTCAGTCAAAACAAGGACCCTATTTACTCCAAAGGTTACTATGTAACGTTATCTTTCCGTTATATTTGTTACATAATTTTTCATATAATTATGGTGAATTTAAAGAAGTAGGAATAATTATGTTATGGTGTTTATTATATTTTTATTGTGTCTATCAGAGTACAATATAACGAAATTTTGGTCTTGTTCATTATTTTCATTTCACATTAAATCATTTTTCGGTCTTGTTTATAATTTTTTGGTGTTGTTATTGTCCGCAAGTTTTTTTAAAGAGGAGAATATAACAAATGAACAATCAAAAACCATAAGTGGAGTCAAGACAGGCAGCATAATGGCCAAAACAAAAACAAGCAGCCCACAAAACATTATAAAGAAAACAAAAGATTGACCAATACCGAAACTCACTAAGATTGTGTTCAAGAAGAGAAATTGTTCCATTAATACATCCGTCGTATGGGTCCAGTGATAACATTAACGCGAATTCCGTGGCCAGCTGTCATACAAATAATCCATAAGTCAAAGAAAAGCCTGAATACGTCTATAGAATTTTCAAAACGATTACTTCAACTTTATAATAATAAACCATTAGTTCAATAATTTCTATGTAAGTAGCAACTATCAACCAAGGAAGCTTGGAAAGGAAAAGCAAACCCTAGAATATCGTATCAACTGATATCTTGTCTTCTTATACATGTGCCACACATATTTTGCTGCACAGGACGTGTTTTTATATCGGGTGCAGTTTTGAAAGAATAAAAAAAGTAGCAACTATCTATCAAGGAAGCTTGGAAAGGAAAAGCAAAACCCGGAATATCGTATCAACTGATATATTGTCTTCTTATACATGTGCTACAAATATGTTGCTGCATAGGACGTGTTTTTATATCGGGTACAGCTTTAAAAGAATAAAAAATACTATTCAGAGCAGAAAAGGGCCTAAACAGAACTGCAACCAACGTCAAATGTTAACTCAACCACCAACGTCTAGGGTCAACTTTGCCTAAAGGAGTTGGAACAATTATTATTTACATAAACTAGAATTTAAAATTGTTTTATTTCTTGTAAGGTCTCTTATGGTCATATAGCTGTTAACGTTTCTGTGTATTTATACATATAGCTGTTAACGTTTCTGTGCATTTATACATATACCTGTTAACGTTTCTGTGTATTTATACATATAGCTCTAAACGTTTCTGTGTATTTATACATATAGCTGTTAACGTTTCTGTGTATTTATACATATAGCTCTTAACGTTTCTGTGTATTTATACACCCATGGCTTTCAAACGTTTTGGTTTGAGCGTTCTTGATGAAGGTAAATCAAGAAAAGCGCATCGGACGAAGTTTATAAAGTTTCTCTTTACTAACAACTGGTCGATACCAGTGCTTCTAGACTTTTAGTCTCCCAGGGTATCAATAGATTAGCTTTTATTGTTTCAGTACTGACATGATTTATAACCTATTTTTTTTTCTAAAATGCCCTCTGATAAAACCACTAACAAGCTAGGTTCCAACTCCTTCAGGCAACGTTGACCTTGGCTATTCTTTTGGTCCTATGATTCCTAACATTTCCTCTATTTATACATCCCTGACTTTCAAATGTTAATGTTTGAGCGTACCTGATGACGATAAATCAAGAAAAGCCTTCAGACACACAAAATTTATATAGTGTTATTTTTATTTAAAAAAAACACTGGGTCGATACCACTGCTGGTAGACAACGAGGGTATCTTCAGCTAAATAGTCAGTGTTTGCTTCGGTACTGACATGATTGGTCGATACCACTGCTGGTAGACAACGAGGGTATCTTCAGCTAAATAGTCAGTGCTTGCTTCGGTACTGACATGATTGGTCGATACCACTGCTGGTAGACAATGAGGGTATCTTCAGCTAAATAGTCAGTGCTTGCTTCGGTACTGACATGATTGGTCAATACCACTGCTGGTAGACTGTTAGTTTCCGAGGGTATCTTCAGCTAAATAGTCAGTGCTTGCTTCGGTACTGACATGATTGGTCGATATCACTGCTGGTAGACTGTTAGTTTCCGAGGGTCTCTTCAACTAAATAGTCAGTGCTTGCTTCGGTACTGACATGATTGGTCGATACCATTGCTGGTAGACTTTTAGTTTCCGAGGGTATCTTCAGCTTAATAGTCAGTGCTTGCTTCGGTACTGATATGATTGGTCGATACCATTGCTGGTAGACTGTTAGTTTCCGATGGTATCTTCAGCTAAATAGTCAGTGCTTGCTTCGGTACTGACATGATTTATATCCATTTTTCTAACATTTCCCGTTGATGAATCAAGGAATCACTGGCAAAATTGACATTTGCTGAATTTGACTATTCTATTTAGATCCCTTTTGGATAGTTATAGTTCATAACTTTTCTTTGTATTAATAAATCTCTGTCTTTCAACTGTTTGGGTTTTAGCGTTCCTGATGAAGGTAAATCCAGACATTTCACAAAGTTTTATTTCATTTAAATCATGGCAATACCGAAGCACTGACTTCTGAGCTAATTATTCCCGTTGGAACTGATAATACCGACCACGTGGTAATAAATTCCATTAGAACTGATAACAACGACCACGTGATAGTAAATTCCCTTAGGAACTGACAATAACGACCACGTGGTAGTAAACAAACGTATGCTATTACTTCCGAACACACAACACTGTTTTTAATGAGTGTAAGAATAATTTTTTTAAAACTAATTTACTGGATTTAAATTTTTTTTTTAAACAATTTATAAATAAAAACTGTCCAATTTGGAATCATAGTAAATTAACATATTACATAGGATAGAAAAATATGATTTGTATGACTAAATTGTATCGTGAAGAAAATAGGTAAAACAAAGCCAACCTAAATATTTTAAACAAGATTTGTTTGTACTCAAAAGGCAGGTGTCAACATTTTGTAAATGTAATTATAAGAAAAAGTACTATTTGCTCAGAATTTCGATATTTTATATGTAAAGATACTATTATAACTATTACACCATGTGCAATAATGTAAGTGAACACAAATCATATTCTCTTAAATAAAAAGTAAAAATTAAATTGTAACCCACTTATTAATATTTAATCTGAGAGTGGATGAATCATTCTCAATTATTTGATACTGCATTTTATAGTAATCATATCCTGTTATTTCCTCTTTCCCACATCTTACTCCACAAGTAAGTGAAATTATTCTAGCAACGTTGAGGAGCCATTCGTTTGCATAATAAAAAATTATATAATGGTAGTACAAAATAATAAAATAAAGATATCAAAATAATTTGTCAAAGCGCTTTCCGTGACGTATTTCATCAATGACAATAGCAGACCATTTCAATTCATCTAACTGATTAATTTCCAAAGACCATTTTGATATATTTGGCCGTTAATTCAAAATGATTGATGCTTAGCACAGTGTCTGATGAAAAGCCGAAACGGGGGAATAAACTGTTAATTAAAAGGAGATCGACAGATCCAAACGAGCTAATTATTCATAGCAAACGTATTGAGAAAACTTATGTCGTTTTCATTTTTTAATACAAAAATGGAATAAACATGGCAATTATTTCCTTTGAAACTATAGAAATGAGATTAATCCTTTATTTAAGTTGCCAAGGTGAGATGATTCGGTGGAAAGTTAGACTCGAGGGATCAACAAATGTTTTATAGAAAATGAATCTTGATTAACGCCACGCAACATCATATGGTGTTAAACATTCTCAAAGGACGTTTCCAAAAGTCTTGTCAATTCAATTCTACATTCAGTCGCCATTAACGGAAGTATATAGCACATTTAATTCAGCATTGCTAAAATAAGGAGCGCATTACCGGTATAATAGCCGATTGGACTCAATCAGCTGATTTGGAAGAGGAAGAACATGGTAATATATTCGAACATAAACATTTACATGTTTACATGTTTTTGAAGCACAAAATTAAAATTTCATGAGGAGACTTGAGGTTATATGAACTGTTTTAAAGTAGATGGTCTCATATTTCGCGGTTTTTAATTTTAAGTTTTAGCAGTATGATAAATATATATGATTCACCTATTTAAATAATAAGCTTAAGATTGTTGTTTAATTGTAATTTAACTTCATGGGTTTGATAAAAAAAAAATACAAGACCAGACAAGAATACGATATTTGAAGAAACTTTTGGTATAATTCTGACATTGTTTCGTAATTGGTTTTGATTTGTTTACCATTCAATACATTCCCGAAAACATAACCTAAAGATTTTTGACAATTTTTAAGCATTTTATCAAGATAACACTACATTGTAAAGTCGTCATGACGACCTCACTGTGTATCTACTTTTTGCTTCTAGTAGCAAAACTTCTTTTTTCTTCTTTAATTGTTATGTGACTTTTGAAAAAAAAGCTCGCCACTCTCCCCACATGAGACATCAGTTTTAACGTCCTCATTCTGAACAAACGTGGCTGCGTATTTATATATTCAACTGGACTCCAATGTTAAGTATGGGATTTACTGTAGGATAGAATAAGTCTAAGGTACCAGATTACTACGCCCCAGTTGAACATTGGGCTACAAGCGAAACATAGATAATCAAATAAAAGGCACTGGCTATGATTACACGCAAAAAGTAACAATATGAAATAAATATTGTTACTTCCGAGACCAATTGCCGAAAAGTATTTCCGGACAGGGACCCGATTTCATATGGAAATTGCAGATAACAATAATATCATTTTTATTGTTACCTGCAGTTATTGTTACCCGCAAAATATATTCAGGCAGGCACCAATCTAAAAAAAAGTTTGATCTACGAAAAATCTTTGAAATAAATTCAAACAATAACATGATTAAACTTCCAGATTTATTGACCAATATGACGTTCACTTTTGCCATAGGGGTTGATTAAAACAAATCACTATTCTTTTAAGTATAGAAAGGAATGAGCAAGGTATCCAATTTGTGGCCGTTGAAAAGTTTATATCATTTCAAGATTTTAATGATAATCTTCATCGGTTCCAAGATGTAGATTTTGTGCAGTAATATAGAAGAAGTTCTTGTAAACAACAAGATATCGCAGAAGAAGGATATAACAGAATGAAACAGTTTAGTGTGTGATATAGACGTGTATATGTATGGATCTATAGTTTGCGGCATGTGTCTGAAGTGGTATCATCTGAAATGTGCTGGCCTTAAATGCTATCTAAAGTTACATTCTGAATGTGCAGGAAGTGCCACTAAAATAAAAACAAGCTAAAAGAGTTCTAAATATGTATAATTGGGCTTTTAATTTATCATTGCTATGTTCTCAATTTATCATTGCTATGTTCAATAAGTAATCTTCTATCCATATAAATGTGTTCAAATATGTAAAAAGTAAAATAATAAAAATACCGAACTCCAAGGGAAGTCTTTTATAAAATGGCAAAATCAAAAGGTCAAACACATTTAACCAATGGAAAACAACTGTCATATTCCTGACTTGGTACAGGCATTTCCTTATGTAGAAAATTGTGGATTTAACCTGGTTTTATAGCTAGCTAAACCTCTCACTTGTATGACAGTCGCATAGAATTCCATTATATTGACGACAATGTGTGAGCAAAACAAACAGACATAATAGGTAAAAACGTCAAAAATTGGGGTACATCAGTCAACATTGTAATATTATCTTAATCACTATAAAACCAAATAACTGTGTCAACAAAAAATACAAAATGGCATATAGACAATGTACATAAGTAAAAATGAAAGACAAGAACTCAAAATTGACTATAGCGCAATGGCGGGATGTATAATTACCGATCCACGTCATAAGTATATAATCAAAAATGGATAAGCAGTAAAGGTAAGTATACAAGGACAAAAAGGGGAACTTTAACACGAAATTAAAATAATAAACAATGTCAGTACCTAGAATCTTTACTTCTGACCATCATGTATTATTTGTGAAGTTGATACGGAATATTTATCAACAAGTTCTTGGTATCTTCCAATGAACTTTTTTAGTAACAGGACAAGACGTTCTTTGACATAGCCTTGGCTCATCAACTTTCTGCTCAGATACTGGTGACGTTTTATAAAGTCTGCACGAGTAGCAGCTGCAAGCTCTTGAATACCGAATGAGTTGGGACATGTATATCCCATATGCAGGTGAAGTTGGTATATTGCTGCTGAGGTTGGAAAAATTTATAATTTCAAAATTAAAATCGTCTCGCTTGTCATAGATTCTGGTACTGAGATGACCACTCATGTCATATTCGAGGTATAAGTCTAAAAAAGAGGCGGAGGAAGTAAAACAACGTATACGAGTCAAATGATAATTATTGTCATTGAGTGTCTGCAAATGCTTCAAAATGCAATAACCCCCAAATAACATTAAGTGCAAAACTAAGTGAATATTAGGCAATATGACTAAACATAAAAAAAGCGGAAAAATAAAACCTATTTCAAACAACTCATATATAAATTATCTTAGACGGTTTTGTTGATTTTTTCTTATTGCTAATTATATTGGTCGCGATGTCTTGGTTGTATATTATTTTTTTTATACAGATTGTTTGTTGTTAAAATAGAAAATGTTGCTCATTGTTTCGCTAGGATAAAAGGTTACAAATATTGGTATAAAATATTGGTAATTATCAACAGATTTACCAGAAATAGGTTTTGACTCTGTTTTGTATGATTTGTGCGTCCGACTGCTGTAAACAATTTATTTCATAGAGAAAATGCATAAAACGACAAGGCTTTCATGAAACTTGATTTAGACCCATAGCTTTTCGCAAAACCGGAAATACAAGCGTAACAACCGGAACATAACTTGTTACATTGATTCACACACGGAAAGTAGTACTTAATGGCGAATCTTGTTGTCTGATAGATCATCAATTACTGTGGAATAATATTCCTACTGCTGTGATTCCGATATAAAACAGAAAATAATCAAAACGGAAATTTCACTGTACATTTAATCTTATCGAGGTCCACCGCCTGACCCATGACGATGCTTTACAGAATATTTCTGTCTCCATGCGTATGAATTACTGAATTATTTGAAAAATTGTGTCATGTTTTAGAGAAGAAGGTTACTGTTAAACTGTAAATAAATAAAGATAATTAGAAAATGTTTCTACTTCAATGATTAGTAAAATTAAACTGTAATGTTCATTCTTTAAACCAAAGCCCAAGCTATTTACTTCGCTTTTTATCTGAAACACAATACATATAGTAATTTGAAAAACAAAATTTGTTTTACAAAAAAATATTTTTTGTTGCCTTTAATCTGAAACCAAATAGCAATAAACAATGACGCAGTCGTGTGCAACTTTTTAAAATATCAGATAAAATTGTTTATAATAATTTGTATATAGTTTATATATTATATACTGCTTTCTTATTACTATAATTCATATTTTATTTTCATCCTGCATCAATGTTTTAACATGCTAATGGTGATTGAAGATAAAATAGCTATCTTAGAATGCTTATGAAATGCGTTAATTATTTACAAAAGAAATTAAAGTAAACTCAAAACTTAATGTTGAACACGGACAAAAGTGATATAATGCATTAAAAAGTAAAATAACAAAAATAGCGAACTCCATGGAAAATTCAAAACGGAAAGTCCCTCAACAAATGGCAAAATCAAAAGCTCAAACACATCAAACGAATGGAAAACAACTGTCATATTCCTGACTTGGTACAGGCATTTCCTTATGTAGAAAATGGTGGATTAAACCTGGTTTCATAGCTAGCTAAACCTCTCACTTGTTTGACAGTCACATAGAATTATATTATATTGATAACAATGTGTGAGCAAAATAACCAGATGTAATAGGTATAAATGTCAAAAATTGGGGTACAGCAGTCAACATTGTGTTATAAATTTAATCACTATAAAAAAAACAAACAACCATGTCAACAAAGAAAAACAAAATGACATATCGGCACTCTATATACAAAATACATAAGTAAAAATGAAAGACAAGAATACAAAGAGCGACAGTTCTGGCAAATAAGACAGGAGAGAACGATAGTGAATTTAAAATAATTACATATTGTCTCGATTGTGACATCACAACACGACTATACAAGGACATAATACAGGATTAATATCAAAAACACCCTTTTTTATGACACTTTTTTTAATCAATGACTTCAAATAACTTCCAAAAGCTGATCGAGGACTAATGCACAAATCTCGAGTTGTTTTCTAATGAACGAGTAAACGCAGTCATCGAACAATCGGCTATTACTGTGACGTAATAGCATAAACATTATGACATAGGAGTGCTTGGGGTGAAGACAGATGTATTAGATATCCATCTGTTGCCGAAGATAGCTTTCACAAACGGCCCTTTTTAGGGCCATCAATATCCGTTTTGAATTTTCCTTGGAGTTCGGAATTTTTGTAATTTTACTTTTTACAGAACGAGTCTTCCTTTGTTGTAAATATGAGTCATTTTTAAACACAAAATACTTCTCTGACGTTAGTGTTTTTACAATTTGTACTACAGTAAGACATGCGCAGTAGGTTCTTTAACATGTATTTTCAATGTTTCGCGTTAGCCGCTTCTTCTGTCAGCTCGGGATAATTAAACAAATGTGGCCTATTTGAAGCGATGCATATCCAAGATTGTAAACTCTACAATTTCTTTCACTCCGGACTGCGCCCTCAGAGAAATAATCTTTAAAGGATGACAATTCTGGATATTCACCCTTTCTAGGTTCATAAATGTATATACTCATAGAAACAAATATTATAACATATGTAGAAAAAATGAAAACAACACTTTATAAATTTCATTCGTCCGAAGCGCTTTTCTGGATTTGCCTTCATCAGGAACGCTCAAAGCCGAATATTTGAAAGCCAATGATGTATAAGAACCGGAACAGTTGAAGAGCTATATGACTAAAAAGGACTTAAAAATGATAGCCAAATTCATCTAAGATCAACTTTGCCTGAGGGATTTGAAACCTTACTTTCTTAATAATTTTTATATCTATAAACGGACAATTTAAAAAAAAAGGTTTGTTATAAATCATGTCAGTACTTAAGTACTGACTAATAAGCTGATGATACCCTAGAAAACTGATAGTCCACCATTAACGGTATCGACCCAGTGCTGTAAAAAAAATGAAAACAACACTTTAAAGATTTATAAATCCGAAGCGCTTTTCTGGAAAAAAAATCAACAATAAATCCTCAAACTCGTTGAAATCTATTATTTTGCGTTAAATGCACTTCCATTTTCTGACACCTTTTTGAACCAAAACCGGATTTTTTTTTTCTGATTAGACCTGTATTAATGACCAGTTCTCAGACCCATGGACAATTTTGAAACGGGGATGTATAAAAATCTCAGTAACTTTAATTAAAAATGGATTTTTTAGAAAATATTTTATTTCTATCTATCCCTTTTAAATACTAATAAGTCTTTTGCCCTGAAATATACCCCAAAGATGACCCTTTCAATGTGTGGGATAAGCTTGGATATTATTATTTTATTTATACTGAATAAAGTTAGAATATTGTTTTAGGCATAAGTTATCTAAATTACTGTCTTATCATACTGATCCCAAAATTTCCCTGTCCTTCTATAAATCACTGTCTTATATACTGATCCTTATATTTACCCGTGCTTCTCTAAAACACTGTCGTATATACTGATAGTCAAATTTTTCCGTGTTTCTCCAAAAAAAAGTTTCAAATTTCCCCGTGTTTCTCTTAAACACTGTCTTAAAGGTTGATCCTCACATGTCCTTTTGTTTCTCTAAACATAACTCTCATATATGCTGATCTAAAATTTTCGCTGTGTTTCTCGTAAACACTGTATTATATACTGATCCTCAAATTTCCCCGTTTTTCTCTAAAACATAGTCTTATATACAGATCCTCATATTTCAAAGTTCTTCTCTTAAAGACTGTTTTATATTTCACTGTGAACTTTAAAAATTCCCAAAACATTCAAATAATATTATTTATTGTTTTACTAATGATAAATGAACCGTGAATATAAGGTCAGATTCGTTTACCTTTGTAGGTTACTGTAGTGTTATCAAAATATCCGTAATGTGATTATGGTAAGGACAATTATTGTTTTACAGTTAATCTTTTTTACGATAGTGCTAAACATATTTCTACCTGGTTTCTCAGAATACGTTAATGTAACAAGAAATTTTATTCAACACATGTTAGATTATAAATGATGTACAACGGGGAATAACTCTTGCTAACCATCGGCACGTTTACTCAAAGTTAAAATCACAGACCATCGCTATTTATTTTTATTACTGAAATATCTATATCCAGTTGTATATTTTCCCGGTTAATTTGTACCATTTTTTCCAAACGATGTTAACTGACTCTCAATTGTTGCTGCATTAGCGAGGTCTATAAACTCCTTGCCTGTCATATCGGTTATGTTTGTACAGTTAAATAAATCTTCATTTGATACCTGTTAATATACAAAAACATGGTACAATCAATTACAGGTAATAAAACTACTGACCAATTGTGTTTATACTGGAAACAATGCTTGAATCAGTGTATTATCCATAGCGGACGAGACGAAACAATACATAAGATAGGTGTCTGAATAAATAAATGGCGAATACGATAATAAAACAATAATAATTCTAAGAAAAATTCGGCAAAAATGAACTCTTATCGATTCTGCTAGCATACCACTCCCGTTGTTTTGAAAATTGATTACTGTTTATCAAGTGGTTAAGGTCAAAAGGACGTAAAGTAAATATGTCGTTGGTCATTTGTGACACACTAAATTTAAAACGACTGAACAATTCGTGATTATGAAATTTACATACTCGTAGTGATGAAATCAGTCGTGACTGAATATAACCATGACTAAGAAAATTTTGTGACAGTCATGAGATTCACTGAAATTGATAGCTGTTATCTAATTAGTTTATGGACATGGAAATGACAAATTCTTAAACAGGACCAGTTTATCTTTTACATTTAGCATAGTTTAACAGAAAGAACAACCAAATACAAGAACAAGACATCTTAGCCAGATGTTATACTACAATTCATTGCTTAGACGCATTATGTGGGTCATTCTACTCCAGTATTGATCACATTAAAAAAAAACTACAATTAATAGATCATAACTAATGTAAAGAAAGCATGCTTTATGGTATTTAATACCGCACTTGTGCAAGACAAGCGATATCGTTTTTTCTTCTTTTTTTCTAGGTACTAGCATGAAAATACGGATTTTGGGTTATTAAAATTCGCTATTACAAAATTTTTCAAATTAATTTAAATTCAGGAATAACCTCCCTCATGCAAAGCTCTGATTCCTTGCCCTACTTTGGCTACACTTTTATGTCTTTTTGGTTTATAAGCTCTTCGTGTTTTTTAATAAGCTTTGGATTTCAAATATTTTGCCTGGAGCATTACTGAAGAAACATTTATTATCGAAATGCGCATCTGGTGTAGGAAAATTGTTACCTTTAATGTTATTGCATTAATACCTTGCTTATCGGAGAGTAAGGTGGATGATGGTGTTCCTTCGTTGGACTATTACTTGCCCTGTTGTAACATATTGGAAACCCAATTCGGCGTTTGTCACTTGTGTTAATTTCACTCATATGTAAGACATTGCAATGGAAGAAAACGGCATCACCTAGAGACAGAGAAAAAATATCTGAAACATTTACCACGTCTAAGATTGTTGTTTACCATATACGTCGTCTGGTCTTTTAAGTACCTAACGTGACCTATTCCCGAATATGACTGTTTTGCTGATTGTGAATCCGCATTGTTATTAGACGTGTCTCGGTATTTGTACATCCAACTTTCATATATTTAGTTATGATGTTTTATTTGTAATTTGATTGGATATTGTCTTATGTCTTATCGTTTCTGGTTTTAATTCTATTTTTTATTTTCTATATGTATGTAAAAGAAAAGATAAGTAGTCACCTAGTTCATTTGTATGATCTTTGGTTTAAAGCAACTTTATGCACAGGATTTATTTGTTTTTACACAGTTTGATTTAGAAGAAAAACCGACTTGCTTAGAAAATACAATTGATTACACCATAACTAACACAATTCTATATTAATATTCTTGTAATTGTTAGGAAATACATCAAATAACACTATAACAAACTTAATCCCGATTTTATATTCAATTTTTAGAAATTTACTTGTGACGTCACTTTTTGCGGCGTTGATACATTCGTGTGACGCTCAGTTCACAATTCTATTATGCTGTATTTGTGTTCTGTCGTAAATTAATTTTAGGTGTTCGTTGTTATTCTGTGGTTTACATGTCGAAATGTACTATTATATTATTTATTTATGTATTTCTCTGTTCTGACTGTTCTTGCATTTATTTGTACTGTATTCCTGTCACGTTGTCATTTTAACGGTATTTTTAACATTGCCATATAAGCGGGCGGTTTGCCTAGCCCTAAAACCAGGTTCAACCCACCAATTTTTCTTAAAATGTCCTGTACCAAGTCAGAAATATGGCAGTTGTTATCAAATGGTTCGTTTCTATGTATGTTGCATTGCCGTTTGTTTTTGTTGCACTTCAGTGTTTCTGTTGTTCCGTTGTTTTCCTCTTATAGTTGATGTGTTTCCCTCGGTTTTAGTTTGTAATCCGGATTTGTTTTCTCTCAATCGATTTATGACTTTTGAACAGCGGTATACTACTGTTGCCTTTATATATAGCTTCGACAAAATTCTAAATGACTATCAACTTAAAACGTATGTAAATAGTCCTATCAAGTCGTGGTGTAACAAATCGTTACTATTTAAAAGAGGCATATGAACTATTATTCGCGGTAATAAATAAAGTGGTGCTTTTGAAATGTAAGTTATAAAATTATGCGTGTTACACTTAATCACTATGAATTGAATTGGCTGATATCATCGTATATAAGCATAATATCTAGCAGTGATATAAATGCTTATTTTATTAGGTCACACCTTTCTTGTCTCTTTTTTTCTTCTTTAAATGTTTATCGGATTTCAATTGATATCTATTTTGTTTCGTAAGCTGCTATAACACCACCGAGACAAGAGACGGATTTAAGCAGAAAAAAATCATGCTCCACCGGGCCGAATACTCCATACGCATGTCCCAAACTATTATAGTACAGTAAGTGTATGTATATTCCTGTTAAATTTGTTTTGAATGTTATATGGTAATCTGTTGTTGGGTATATATTCAATTTCTAGTTTGCCTAGTTGTCTTATTCAGCTCCACTTTTCTTTGGGATTCATTCATACATGAAAATAGCGCGCTATAAATTTCGTAAGTCGGAAGCGTTTTCTCGATAAATATTAACCAGGAACGCTCAAACCCTAACAGTTGACATGATAGGAGCTTTATGACATAATGGAATCTAACAGTTGACATGATAGGAGCTTTATGACATAAGGCAATCTAACAGTTGACATGATAGGAGCTTTATGACATAAGGCAATCTAACAATTGACATGATAGGAACTTTATGACATAAGGCAATCTAACAGTTGACATGATAGGAGCTTTATGACATAAGGCAATCTAACAGTTGACATGATAGGAGCTTTATGACATAAGGCAATCTAACAGTTGACATGATAGGAGCTTTATGACATAAGGGAATCTAACAGTTGACATGATAGGAGCTTTATGACATAAGGGAATCTAACAGTTGACATGATAGGAGCTTTATGACATAAGGGAATCTAACAGTTGACATGATAGGAGCTTTATGACATAAGGGAATCTAACAGTTGACATGATAGGAGCTTTATGACATAAGGGAATCTAACAGTTGACATGATAGAGCTTTATGACATAAGGGAATCTAACAGTTGATATGATAGGAGCTTTATGACATAAGGGAATCTAACAGTTGACATGATGAGCTTTATGAGGCAATCTAACAGTTGACATGATGAGCTTTATGACATAAGGGAATCTAACAGTTGACATGATAGGAGCTTTATGACATAAGGCAATCTAACAGTTGACATGATAGGAGCTTTATGACATAAGGGAATCTAACAGTTGACATGATAGGAGCTTTATGACAGAAGGCAATCTAACAGTTGGCATGATAGGAGCTTTATGACATAAGGGAATCTAACAGTTGACATGATAGGAGCTTTATGACATAAGGGAATCTAACAGGAATAGTCAAATTCACCTAAGGTGAAGGTCAATTTTGACTGAGGAAGTTGGAACCTCAGTTTCTTAGTAATTTCTTAATTTATCAACCTGGATTTTATTAATATAAATCGTGTCAGTACCGCAGAACTCTCTTCTGAGTATAATTACGTGTTATATTGTTCTTTTCATTTGTCTTTGTATATCTTTAACCTTTACTGTTTAGTCTATTTTTGGTAGTATCCCTTTGCCGTGGCTCGGCATTTATACATTCCGCCATTGTGTTATTGTGCTATGGTGATTTTTTGTTTTCTTGTCTTTCATTTTTGCTTATGTGCTTTGTCTATAGAGTGTCTATATGCAATTTTGTTTTTCTATGTTGGACATATTTGTTTGTTTTTATAGTGACTAGAAAATACCCGCGAAATATACTTTGGTTTATAATTTGAAGATATATAGTTTTGCTGTAAGGCGATATTAAGATCTTAAATCTTTTTGAAGCATGTCACAGACGAAATACCACCACTCAATATGACACCCAAAAGAATAGTCTTCCCGGACAGAAACTATCGGCGTTTGTGATCTAATCATAGGATATGTCATTGTTATACCCTTGATGCATTGCACTGATCAAAATAATATGTGTTTATAAATACCTTTAATTGGTGACATATAGAGTGAAAACTTACAGAACAATATTTTTTGCACCCCCCCCCCTAACTTTAAATCCTGGATCCGCACCTGATTTCTGGTGTTTCCGTGCTCAGAACCACACCCATGAGTGGGATGAAAATTTTATGCATTAATATATGAATGGGGGTGGGTCATATTCCAGCCGCTCTTCGGTACCCATTTTTAACCGAAAACTGAAGTAATCTCCCCACCCTTTTCATGTTGAATTGATGCGGTTCCCCGGAAGGAAAAGCTCTTGACGTGTAAAAATCTGTTGTTAAATTGCTGAGAACATCAAGGGAATGTGTATCACAAAGTGTTTCAGTGTAAGGTCAATATTTACCGTATCTGCTACGAAATAAAATTTAATTTGCCAGGCAGACGTGCAATGACGGAAATGATGACGGCACGTAAATTTCAGAGCCGAACGTCGTGAAGGCCGGTCGATCTGAACTGGTTTTTTCCCAATTTTAACCCCCAAATACCCCCAAAAGATCTTGAAATGAACACATAATAAACTACGCTGGTCATTACCCCTTTGTAGTATAAAACATTATTCGTGGATTTTATGTGAAAGAAGAAAACGCGACCTCCAATTCCAACTCTGTTCATTTAGTAATATAGATTAAGATTATAACACAATGTTGACTGCTGTACCCCATTTTTTACATTTTTACCTATAATGTCTGTTTGTTTTGCTCACACATTGTTTTCAATATAATGGAATTCTATGCGACTGTCATACAAGTGAGAGGTTTAGCTAGCTATAAAACCAGGTTTAATCCACCATTTTCTACATAAGGAAATGCCTGTATCAAGTCAGGAATATGACAGTTGTTTTCTATTTGTTTGATGTGTTTGAGCTTTTGATTTTCCCATTTGATAATTTCCGTTTTAAATTACTCTTGGAGTTCGGTATTTTTGTTATTTTACTTTTTTCTGAGCTGATGATCCCCTGGGTACTAACAGTCCACCAGCAGTAGTATCGACAAAGTGCTAGTAGATGAAAATAACAGTTGAAAATTTGTGATTCGGAAGCGCTTTTCTGAATTTGTCTTCATCAGGAACACTTAAACCAAAACATTTCAATGTCCCTTTGGTATCTTCATCCTCTGTGCCATAATGTTTGATACATTATTTGTAAAGAATCTTCCGATCATCAATCCCTCGATATTCAAAACGTTGCTCTATTCTCTGTCATTTTCCACTGTTTGATAATTGAGACACCTACAGCGAACTACTACAGATTGTAATAAAGTAGCAGCAACATAGCCATCGAAGGTGTTTATAAGAAATAAATAGTTTGTTTTTATTCCGGTACTTGTACAAATTCCTGTAATCACATAATAATTTACCCGGCTTCATTTCTACAATCTCCAGAGGGAGTATCTTTTTTAAGAATTCCAATCTATCATTCGAGGGAGAGAATTGTCCGTCATCTTTAGTGTGATCCAGTCTTCCACATTTGTTAGATCCACGGAGGAGCTGTAAATATATAGTATCATAATTTTATACTTAAAATTGTTTTCTTCCTTGTGTGCTCTTTCGTGAACTGAAGCAACCACGCTGTTGAGAAAACGATAACATGCGTTGAATAATTATGTTACTCTGAAATGGATCTTTGATCATTTCTACCAATACTACAATATACTAAACTGGAGATAATGTTGCTATCTATTTAATAAGATTTGTTGCAGCAACCAATTTATAAGAAATGTTCTTTAAAATGTCTATCATAATATGTATTTCAAATTTTTAAAAAAGACACCCAAAGGGTTGCATAGGGTGTAGAAATATAGTCAATTTGACTACATCCGCCTAGAAGTTATATTGATGGGGGGCGTCTGTTTGATTGTGGATAATGTATAAATACACAGTCACGTCTGGTCATAATGGGGACGTTACATCCGATACCCCAAAATCAAGAGTACCAATTTTTCTGCATGTTTACGGAACTCATGCAACAACTATTTCGGGAGTTCGTAGGTAGCCTGTTGGTGGACAAAATTTCAACACTTTTTCTTTTTCCAGTATCGTCCAAATTTCTCGGTCGAGCAACTTTGCAGAACCTTTCAATTGAATTTAATTATAAAATTGTTTTTCGTGATGATCATGTATAAAGCATTTGTCAGAGGATGTTAGAAAATAATTCAATGAAAGATTGATTAATTATTGGTTGCTTAGCGTATAGTGGTAATATTTCATGCATGTTCAGGACGAGAACTAATTAACAATAAATACAATAGGTAGGTCCTGTAATAGAGGCCGTCTGGGATGAAGGTCGTGAAAATTTCGACTGCCATTGGAAAATGAGGGTATATTGGATAAGGGCAGAAATTTTGCTTTGCAACAGGCCACCTACGGACCCCTCAAAGAGTTGTTGCAATGGTTCTTAACGTGCAAAGGGTGTGGCACTCTCTTTACATGCGGCATCAGATTTAACGTCCCTATTCTCACCAGACGTGGCTGGGTACTTGTACATCCCTAACAGCCAAACGGACGTCCCACTTTAGCAAGGGTTTTTCTGCCGGTCGGAAGAACACCAAGAGTGACCATATTTCTATTCCTCAGTTACCCTTAGAGTTTCAATCAAAATATGAAGAACATCTTTTGTGTTCATGGAAAACGAAAGATAACTCATGTTAAATTTATTTTACAGCTTCTTATTTAGGTTTATCGATTTTAGTGAGCACGGAACAGCTTTTAGTTGCATTTCACCAATTACGTTAAAAAAACAGTATAGTTTTGGGAAAGCCAGATACATTAAAAGATCAAGAGAACCAAAACTTAAAGTGGAGCCTTAACGGATCAGCTAAAATCGTCTAAGGTCGACTATCTGGGTATCACTAGCGCAGTAGTTAGCACTTCTGTGTTTACATGAATGGTCATCGATATGGAAATATTAATAAACTAGCTGTTTACAAAACTTTAAATTGTTCGAAATACTAAGGATTTTCTTCCAAAGGAATAGATTACCTCATCTGTATTTGGCAAACATTTTCGGATTTTAGGTTCTCAATACTCTGCATTATCGTATTTAATTTGGTCATTTATCATTTTTGATTCGAGCGTAACTGATGAGTCTTTGTAGATGATAACGCATTAATAATAAAACCAATAAGATGGCTCTGCAGAGTGAACCAGCCGGGACCAATAGTGTGTAAAATGTAGACTACAATTGGTAAAAACATAGCAAGAAGGAAAGGGACAGATATTTTGGATTGTAACAGATCTACGGACATTTCAACTAGTTGTTACGAATGTTCTTTAACGCACATAAAGTGTGGCATTCTCCCTAAACAATGCATCGAATGTAATTTTGCCATAAAAGCGGTAGGTTTGGCTAGCCACAAAACCAGGTTCAACCCACCATTTTTTTCTTAAAATGTCCTGTACCAAGTCAGGAAAATGGCCATTGTTATATTATAGTTCGTTTCTGTGTGTGTTACATTTTAATGTTGTGTTTCTGTTGTGTCGTAGTTCTCCTCTTATATTTGATGTGTTTCCCTCAGTTTTAGTTTGTAACCCGGATTTGTTTTTTTCTCAATCGATTTATGAATTTCGAACAGCGGTATACTACTGTTGCCTTTATTATACACCCTGCATAGCCACAACACGCCTAAGTTTATTATAATTTAACTGCGCATGAAAGAATTCCAGAAAATTCCCAGTAAATAATTGTTTCATCTGGATTTCGGAAATTGATTGATGACTGCCTAACGTCCTCGTAAATTTAAAGTGCATAACTTCGGTATACGACAATCATAGTAAACAAATCTCTCTAGAAGTACAAAATAAAAAAATAAAATATTACCTGTAAACATCCATTTTCCACAGTACACTCATCAATTGCCACGAATAATGTACCCATGTCAGGATAAAGATTTCCATAATCATACCAATATCTTTAAAGAAAAGTCTGAGGATAAAAACAAGTCGTAAATTCTGCATATTCTCTTGTTAGCTTAATAATGTCCAGAAAAATTGCGTTTGCTTCTTTGTTTATGCACATCGTCGATGACCTTAATACAACTCTAAATATTTAGAACAGTAAAACAGGCATCTATCTCTCTTTTGATTTTTTCTTTTTACTTAATGTATATCTTAGAACTATAGCCCAACCCTAATCCTTGGCCGCTTCTGCCAGATTCTACATGCAGAGAAAACTGTAGGACACATCAGAAAAAAAGATAGGCAGGCTTTTTACAATACTGCTTAAACTTGATCATTGCGTATTCTCTACATGGAATGTAAAAAGGTGGTATTCACTGTGAGAAAACTAATTTATAAAACTAGAATCAAGTTGTGCATCCAAACAATAGTTATAATATAATTATAATTGAAGAATTCAGATATAGAAAAACATTCGAGTAGCGGAATAAAACAACACATGAATTCTCGACTGTTGTTCGATCACGACTTGAATATTTTTTCGATATTTGAAGACTTGGATTAATGCTTCTTTTTAATACATTAACTATGGACTTTTAATGGTATTAACATAGAAAATGCAAGGAAATATATCTTTTTCTAAGTATTCTTCATTCGTTTTGATGCAACTCCCATTGGTATATGACGTCAAAGGAGTTTAACTATCGGATTTATTTTTTCACGTGAAGTTATCGGTTTTTGTTTTAGGGGATGACTATTTGATAATCGGAAGGAGGGCCAGGAGGACTTTTTTTCAGACGGAATATTCATTTTTACCTTTTGCAATATTCTTATTTTATTGTACACATTTATTTCCCGTATTTCGTTAGGCGAAATATTCATTTTCATCCTGTATTGGGCAATGTTTTTTTTCAGTTCTTACCATTCCCAAATGTGTAACGGTCTTCCCCGACAAGTTTAATATTAACAAATGTGTTTACTATTATCATCATTCAACAACTTTGATTGTAAACGCTTTCGTTCAAAATCATCCACTTACCATGAGGCAAACATAATGAATTATATTTCACAAACAACTTCTGTTAATCTTACTTACCCATAATCTTGATGCCAGTGGAAACCTGCTCCATTCTTAGGCCACTTCATGGTAAACTTCGAGTGATATAAGTATACTTCTCCACCTAGACACTTATTGAAAAGAAATTTCATTGTGCAATCACCGAAGACTATTTTATCAAAACTCAAGGTATCTTTTTTAAAATGTTTTCAGACTAAAGAATGCGTCTGATATAATTATTTTAATCAAATATATGGTATTCAATAACAGTGAAGCAGACCGGTTGAAATTATTATTTAAATTTGTTTTTGTAACATTTTTAAAACAGATTATGTTGATAATATGTTGTTTTGTTCAATAACACAGGCACATACTACTGGTTAATTAAAACCATTTCCGCTGTTATTGTGCAATTATTTGACTTTTGGTTCTGTCTGGTGTCTTGTCCTTTAAGAATATAAAAATGGTTAAAATGATAAAATTCAATATTCATTTAACTAGTTACGGTCAAGGAGCAGCATATGGGCTGTGTCACAGATTTTGCTAAAATTTTGCATACAAACTTGGCTCGTTGAACTATAATTGAAAATCGAAAAAGTAATGCATTTATCTCTGTTATTATTTGAAATTTTACTGATTGAACTCTTTCAAAATAAGTAAACATTTGTATAGAAAGCACAAAAAATCGGCGAAAAACCTTCTTAAATTTGTCTTAAAATCATCAAATCTCTAATGTCTAATACATAGATTTTTCTTAAAGAAACTATATGTTATTGATACATACATTTCCGTTTTGATGATATAAAATAATCATATGGTCACCGACTTCGTTTTTTTATCTAATAATCAATCTGTTACCTAGTTGGTATTGGAAAACGTCAAAAATTAAGTTTTACGGCCTGCAGCGCGATGACAATACGATTATTTCGACGTTTTGTGGTATTTTTTTCACATAGAACACCACTTTGAATGACGATACCGTAAAACAAAGTCGGTGATCCTATCATTATTTTACATCATTAAAACGGAAATTTATGTATCAACAACATATAGTTTTTCAAGAAAAATTTATGTATTAGAAATTAGAGATTGATGATTTTAAGACAAATTTAAGAAGCTTTTTCGCCGATTTTATGTGCTTTATATACAAATGTTTACCTATTTTGAAAGAATTCAATCAGTAATATTTCAGATGATAAAAGAGATAATTGCATTATTTTTTCGATTTTCAGTTATAATTTAACGATTATGCATGTCTTTCAAGATAGCTAAATATATTTAAATATACACAAAACGTTCACAGTAAATATCAACAGACAAAATATTCCCTGGAAAAATTAAAATTTGCGGAAAGGTCGCTATGCGACGTCCACAAAAAGTCAACTTTTAAAAATGAGCAATTAAAATATGTTACAGGCTTCCATTAAAAAATGAATAGTAAGCATGGACTTTTGTCAAATTGTTCTAAATATTTGGAGAAATAAAACAAAATATCAGTTATTTGATTTTTACGGATGTGAACTAAAGCAAAAATGCAATTTGGGTACTCCTCATTACAGAATCATGAATCGTTTGTAGGTCGGTTTTAACCCATTTTTCTATGATTCAATGTGGATTCAACATTAAATTGGTGGAACAATATTGTAAATAAGGATACATCTACAAAATAAACACAGATTGGAAACTTTTGTCTGGATCATAAATAAATGTAGGTGAAACAAAACTGTAAAAATAGGTGCATTTTGAGTACCCTCAGGTTACATATATTCAAGTATGGATAAAGCACATTGGCAGTCACCTATCGATTTCAAGAATTTGCAGAAAAATGTAAAGCAGGTACTTTTTGTTAGTCCAGAATTTTTAGGAATGATTTCCTTTGTGGCAGGTATATTTTGTTCAATTAGAATTTGCAACACAATTGTCATTTAGTTTGGATAGATGTTGTCGATCTACAAATATATGACAGATTGTCGATCTACAATACAAATATATGACAGATTGTCGATCTACACTACAAATATATGACAGATTGTCGATCTACAATACAAATATATGACAGATTGTCGATCTACAAATATATGACAGATAGTCGATCATCTATGCTAAATTCATTCACAACTTGTCCCCACATGGAGATACCGAAACTCCGGAACAATGGTGATGTCGCTACACTTAACTTCCGTTGTACTAAGTAAGGCGTTGACAAAACTCCTATTAAGGAGTTTGGAAGATATTTAGATATTGCCGTACGCGGTAGTTCATTCTTTGTTTTATTCTCTATGTTTGCCTCTGGATGTCTTCTTTGATGAAATTTCTAAAGGTACAGTTCTCTAACTGTAGAGTACCTCTATAATACAAAAGTGGTCAAATTTGTCTCCAAATTTTATTCGCTTCTAATGTTATCTTTGAAATAATAATATTATTAGATTTAGATATATCGGATTATTTGATAAATTTATATCATACTATTCTTCAGCATATACCATTTTTTAACAGGATATATAACCTACCTTTTCAACCAGATTAACCACTCTTTCACATCTTGCCATCATGCCACTTACGTCACTTCCAGCTTGGTTCCAAGCTATCATAGAAGACATGTGACCTTCTTTGTCGGGAATCTAATAACATAAAAATAAAATGCCATATCTTATATAATTTTGTATCTATGATGAGTTTATTTGAAATAATAATTTTATCCCAAATTTTCAAACAAATAGATTTTTATACATTATATTAGATCAATTTTAATGCGAAATTTAAAAAAAATATTTTATGATCTCTGTCTTTGCTTTATGATGCTAAAATAGTCACTATTCTGATATGTTCTACCTTCGTTATTGGTTTAACTGGTAAATTTATTCAAATAGTGTAAAGATTAGTTGGTTGGAATATTGTAAATCCGTTTTCAATGAGGTGTTGATTAACGGAAGCAGAAATAGGTAAGCCCATATTTTGGTATGAGAAAACCCTAAATAACTAAGATCAGAAATAAAATAGCAAGTGCACAAGTTTCTGCTCCTAGGGGAATCTGCGCAACGTTTGTTAAGTTCTGCTAATTCGTTTTGGTTAAGTGTGGATTTTAAAAAAAGTTATAAGCAGAAAGAGGTAAGTCCGTGTAAATCCCAAAACTATTTAAAAGAACCAGGAGCCAATGGCACTTTCAAAACTGATAAATCGAAAACAACTTGACAACCATGACATGAAATGTATATATAAACGACGAAAAGACAATTAAGTATATAAAATACTGAAAACTAAGACTGACCATCACAAATGACACCCCAAAAAAACTGGGGATAATCTCAATTGCTCCGGAAATGATAGAAGATCCTCTCCACATGTGAAACCTGTCGTGTTACTCCTATACAATATGCTGTTATGTCATATCAAGTTATCAAGCATCACGCAATATCGGATTGGTGATTGACTCACCATAACACATCACCAATTAACTGACGCTGAAACTTGACCGAATGAGAAAGTTTGAGTTGAACAACATTTTTTAGAATAAAGGATAGACAAAACTGCAGAAACAACGCAGACATTGAAAAATTAATAGCACAAAGTACAACACACTGAATCAGGTAGTGGGTATTGAAAATTAAACGAAAGCAATTTTTGTTCAACATTGAGCAAACTTCTGATTACTTACGTCACATTTATACTTTAACATCTCCTCGTTATTCTGTACCATTTCCTTTATTCTATTTATAACTTCTGGTTCAAATAGTTTCCTGCAAAATGCAATGATTAATCATATTTTTGTTGCATCACAGTTATAAAACTTAAGGATGGTGTGTAATTAATTATGCCAGTACCGAAAAGTGAATACTGAACTGTTGATACCCTCGGTGACTAGCAGTCTACCGGCAGCGGTAACGACTCATTGCTAACAAGGGAAAAAACACTTTATAAATTTGGTACGTCGAAGCGCTATCCTGGATTTAACTTTACTAGGGACGCTCATACTCAAAACTTTAAAAGCAAAGAATGTATAAATACTTTCCAAGTACTACAGTTTATTCTATGCATAGTCGATTTAAATCAAGAGAGAGCTTTGGTATGACACTGACATGCCAACCTGAGGACAGACGTAAACAGACATTTATATGTCGAAAAACAATTTCCAACAATAATTTCGTTGGTCCATTCGTTTTAATCCCCATTTCAATATAACGTTTTTTAAAAGATTCCTTGTGATTATTTAGCTGAGGATTTTATGATTATATTGTCTTGTCAGGCAATATAATACTTCAAAGGATTTTGCCGGTTCTTCGTGCAATTCATTGATTTTCCAAAGACTTGTGCAGTGGTTACTACTGCATATCAAAATATACTTCTTTGTTATGTACATACAATACCTGTAGAGGCTTCGAAGATTCACTTTTCTATAGGAAAAGTTATGCTATTTAATATACTGCCATTCCATCCACTGCTTTAAGAAGGTAAACATATTGAATTTTGGACTGCTATATCTTGTAAAGACAAAAATGATCTGTTTCCGACTGTTTTATCGTGACCAGAAAGCTTGTTTGTAAACAATTTTTAAGATTCAATATCTTACCAGGCAAAGGTAATCTTACCCAGTTTCAATAATTTGTTTGGCCCTTTAGCTTCCCTTGATATAATGTTATGTTATCTAATTTTTCTTTTGTCTTTTAGATAATACATAAAAAAAGATTCTGGGAATTACCAAAAGACTTAAACGGTACAAAAGATCATTCTAACCACCAATACCAAACTCTTCCGTTTTGATGCGAGTGTACTTGATCAAATATAAATAATGCTGGAAGTATTCAATGACAAAAGAGGGACGAAAGATACCAGGGGGACAGTCAAACTCATAGATCGAAAACAAACTGACAACGCCATGGCCAAAAATAAAAAGACAAACAGACAAATAATAGTACAGATGACACAACATAGAAAACTAAAGACTAAGCAACACGAACCCCACCAAAAACTGGAGGTGATCTCAGGTGCTCCGGAAGGGTAAGCTGGGTAAACAGCTTTACCGAAGAAGAAAAGACTTGATGAATTCACGCTTCCATGTTTTTTCAATATTCGGTAGTTAAACTAACATCAACAAAATGTCACGCAACACCATCTTACATTTTATTTTGTTTAGTTCTAAATATATGAAATACCTGACTAATATATATCCATATTCATCAAACTTCTGCTGTATTTCATCATTGATCTCAAACGATGCATTATATTCGTATTCTGAAATGGAATCAAATACATTATATAAACAATAAATAAAAAAAAAATATTTTGAAATAATAAGAAGAAATTGTTAAACGGATTGTGTTAAATTTATGAGCACTATTCGAAAAAGAACCAGTAAAACATGCCGTTTTGACTTTCCGGGAAAATATTCATAATTTAAATAAAAGTGAATTGAAAGAAATGTTATATATGGCATAGATATACTGTTTTTGGTAACATATAAACAGCGAACAACTCTGCCATCTAAATGTTGACTAGATATTAAAAGGATTCAAAAAAGGAAAATCAAATTATCGGTAAACTCATGGAACTATATTAGAAAACACTACCAATAAAAAGCAAAAAGTCACAAAAGTATGTATACAATAAACTCAAAATGCTTGCGCATATCTATACAGCAGACACAACAGATTTTTTTTTTTTTTTTTTGTTAATTAGAGAAAACGACAGTAAACCGATGTTAAAATCTCAAAAATTAACAAAAAGATACAAATCAAGATTGAAAAACTGAGGAAATCGCATGAACTTCAGAAGCAGCGATACAGGGTTCGTCGACACCATGAGAATTAACACTACACTCAGTCAAAATGTCACAATCTGGAATAGGACACAATCGGTAAATTTATAAATCACGTGACATTTCTTTTATCTAAGGATGTAAGACCGCTAAAACATGTCGCTAGTGAGTTAAGACACATACACAATAGAAACGCATCCCAGTTAATGAAGTCCGTTTAATATGAACATCCAAAAGATGATAAATTGAGATATGTTTCCACTAAACGATTGAGCAGAGGATATGTTACTGACGAGAAATGGGAAGTTGACTATTGGAAAGTTGAAATCATAAGCATCGCGTTTTTCATGACTTTAGTTTGAAGTCGTCTATATGTGTCAATATTGAGAAAAAAAGGTCGTGATATGAGGTAGACCTTCTAGTTTTGGAAGTATCCTACATTTCAAGTTCACTGGGATATAAAAGACGCAAGCACTCACTGGAATGTAGGATTTTGAGTGAAAGGACATCGTCAATATATCTGAAAGTGAAATTAAGGAAATGTGCAAGATGCTTTTTCTTTTTTGTTTTTCAGAAGGTTCTGTATGAATTCTGCTTCATATGAGTACAAATTAAAGATGTTCCTAAGCTTTGACTATACAGCCGTTTAAAGAGCTCAATTCAATTTACAGACCAATATTTTTGACATTAAGAAAATATTAGTTAAAAAATGTTACTTCATTTTTTTAGTTTCGTTCACTTTAACACGTCTGTATTTAGGAGAGTGATATTTTTGTCGCATAAGGACAGACAATTCTCTTTTGCATTTTGTAACACATGTTCAATACATTTTTCTCCTTCCGGTCCAAAACTGAAATGCACACGCTGATGAGTATTGTTATTAAATACTTCAGACATGTTTGTTAACATGTGTAAATGTATTTGTTAATAAGTTTGTTTAGCTTTACCCTTTTTGGGGTCGTTTGTGCTATATTTTTTTTTTTTTTTTTGCTTTATGAAGTTTAAGAATTTCTTATGTCTGTCAGCTTTGTGTTGTTGGGTTATTTTTCCATTTGTACACTCTCTTGGGTTACATCTCTACTTGAAAAGTTGTCATCTTCGGTACAAATAGATAAATGATGTATATCGCCCAAATATTTGACATATTGTAGTATACTGATAAAAGACAATAGTATTATACTTTACGGGACACATAAACAATATGTGTATCATCAAATGTTAACATTGTTTTAACATTAAAATAGAACACTACAAAGTGAAAATTTGTTTAAACGTAAAGTTGAAACATTACAACTTACCATTCATGTTCTACATTTATCTAAATCGACGTAATATCAAGTTTAGTATTTGATAACCTTGATAGATATATCTTAAATAGTACGACGGTGCATAGGTGACATATTTATTACACTTTTCGGAAGTATATTGTGAGTTTGAATATCTCTTTTGTATTTGTCGACTCTCTTTTAATTCCAGATAAAGTGTTGACACAGTTTATGTACACTTAATCTGCATAAGGTCTACATTGACTACCGACTGAATGTAATCAAAATCTAACTTAAACTACATGTTAGCATTGATTTTTATCAATGGAAATGTAGTAGATAGATATAGGAAGATGTGGTGTGAGTGCCAAGAGTTCAGTTAATGTGTTGAAGACAACAACATCGAGTTCAGCTCAATATTAACACTTCCTAATTTGCTGAGTGGACCTTTCCTTGTATAAACACCGGAGCTTTAACTCCAAACGGATTGTAGATACTGTTATCCATTGATTTTCTTTCTCTCTGAGTGATTGGTTTATCTTCTGGCAACAATTGAAAAAGGAACGTGTCGGGCTTTACTTCCTACCCTAATCCAAAACTATGTTGCAGGGATTTACTGTCTGCTTCTAAGTTTCGGTCAGTAAGTTTTGAAGCCAAATCTCTGGCATTAAATCCACAGTTAGAGATGGTAATGCTTGCTTTGTGTCTTTCATGAATTTAACTGATTCTTCCGTTGTAGCACATGACGCAAAACCGTCGTCGACATAAAATTTCTATGTAAAAAAATGTGACATGTGACTGATGATGCCTTGGCAATTTTACTGGCCCTGTTAAAACATTTTAGGGAGACTCTGTTATATTTGACGGAAGAATTGAACACATATCTGATCTGGTCGGGTTTCTCAGATCGAAAAACCCAAACCATAGTAAATACTAGCATTCTTCGTGGTCGTTTATATAAACAAAAACAATAGAGCTTCTACGTGGTTGTTGTGCAAAATGTTACTCATAAGGTAAGAAAGTGGATTGGTACTATCAAAACTTGGCACTCGGAACGTTAATGGTGCTAACCTTTAGAGTCGCTCATTAGTTCTTTATTCATTTAATTCATGAACATTTTGTCCTCCAAAGACATTTTATGCTTATCATCGTCCTTTTTTTCCTCAAAGAGAGCTCGAGGCGATTGTAAAAACTTTCTTTAAAAGGGTCTGTGAAACTTTCCGTAACGTTGATGGTTGTCTGCTCGGCAAAATGTTGATTCATTTTAGTGTTCTATGTATACCAAATCCTGTTTCAATTGTTTTACATATCGGGTTCTTGGTGGTTCCAGGCTTTGGTCATTGACCCAGCGTGCCTCTATTAGGTCTACTCCAGTTAAATGTAAAATCCTCGTTCGCCGGAATGCTTCCTCTTTGTCCTTTTAAATGAGGTTAATACTTTAGTCTCGAGATAGTCCGTTTTACAGTGTCCGATTTCATTTTAATTCCTGATTAATCGAAGTACCCCAGCAAACATCTCAGTTAAGAGTTTCTTTGACATTAAATCGGACAGTTCGTATAGGAGTTTGTTTTCTTTGTTAGTAAGTCTAGGAAGGTTGACAAGATCATTTTTGGGAGACGCATGACCAATAACGTTCATCAAGCTATCAATGCCATAATCTGTCTACGCCTTTGAGTTTTGAAGACTCAGCTCATGCTTAAGTAACATATCTGACTGTTCAAAGTTATGCTTTTTTAACACTTTTAGCTCCAATATCTCTCTCCTTCCATGCATTGAAAGATTCAGCCCAGTCATTAACGATAGTTTCGATGTGCATTGTCAATAACTTATATCATTATCAAGGTTGTATAAATTATGATCAAGAAGTCAAGGAGGACATTATTTGTATTTTGATGATGAACATGCGCATTCCGGAGGTTTTGATCTAAGGTTCTAATTTATGAAATTTGAAAGAAAAATAGACAGATCTATGAATGTCCAGGATTTCCTCAACCTCATGTCGTTTGATTAAAGACATTGGATAATATTTTCTCTGGATAAATTTTTGATTGAAGACAACTTAATCTCATTCAAATCCGCGTTGAATTCTGGTGCTCCAAAAAAGGTATGCAGTTCCTGCTCAAAAGGTGGTATTGTCGTCGTGGACTTTACATTGCTCTTATGTGACGTTGTTATAAGTTCTAATAACTTTGTCTGGCAAAATTCATGAAAAGGGTTTTAATAAGCAACTGAAATGCTGACGCATATAAATAAAAGGTTAGAAATATTATTCATTATAAACTTGTTATATATATGTGATGATATCGATATCAGTCACGATTGCAAAGGCTGTATAAAACCCCGTAATCTGTATGACGTCTTGTCATCAATATCAGTCACCTTTGCAAAGGCTTTATCAAACCCTTAATCTGTATTACGTCGATATGTCATGAGAAAAACATTTACTTTTACATTTACATTTTAGTATATAAAAGTGTTATGATCTCTTTTTTAATATCACACAACGTTTTAAACCTCAACCAATATAATCCCTCGAGCAGAGCTCTTGGGATTATATTAGTGTCTCGTGTTGATACGGATGTGATATTAAAAAAGCCATATGAACTTCTCTATTTATTATATAGTTACAATGACTTTTAAGCTTAGTTTGCTGGTTTCTTGCTATTATTTTCTGTCACCAATGCATTGTGTCTTTCATAATCCACAAATGTGGAAATATATGCTAAACATGGTGTTTCTGTAGACTTGGACAGTGGTTCTACCATTTAATAATAAAACAAAATATAAATAAAAGAGAGGAGAAAGAAACCAAAGGGACATCACAACCTTCATTACGTTCATATGTAATACTATGATGTTGTCTGTCTTTCGGATGATGTTACAATCTTTTCCATGACCATCGTACGCAATATGAATTAGATACCTTACAATCCTACACAGACAAAAATATGAAATATTGTTCTGTCATTTTGAGACATTATATGCGGTAGAATTGTAACATTTGTTTTTAATTTGCAATCTTCTTATGTTTACTGTAACCTGCTATTTGGAATTGTAATGTATAGTCTCTATAACGTTTTGTATACCTAGGAGACGAACAATTATAATTATACATGAACATATGAAAAACATATTCTCTGTGTAAAATAATTCCTGCGTTGAGTTGAACGATGGACCATGGTTGTAATCCTTTGAATTCTTCATCATAAATGCGTCTTTTATTGCATGTTAATCAAATCTAAACATACAGAACACGAAACCATACATTGGGAGATATTTAACAGCAACTGTACTCGAGTTTTTCCAAAATGATTTTATTTTGGGTAATATATCAAGTATTCGTCTTTGATTTTGCTCATTCACATTTTTGGAAAATACGAACGGCAACTATGTTTCGAAGACTGAATTCAATGCTCTTCAATTTAAAGTCAGTGCATTAGAGGCATACATGGCTAAAGGTAAGATGGGTAATAGGTATTTATACGTTTAATACAGTCGCTGTTCCAAAGGGTACGAACTGTTAACCCCTACTGGGCGACTTGTTTTTGTACTCATATGACGTAGAATTCATATAATACCTTCTGAAAGACAAAAAGACAAGCTTCTTTAATTTCAATTTCAGATATATTGACGATGTTCTGTCACTCAATAACCCACATTTCAGTGAGTGTCTGCTTCTCATATATCCTAATGAACATGGGATTACGGATACTACCGAAACTAGAATGTCTGCTTCATACATTAATCTTTTCTCGATATTTAAACAGATGGACGACTACCAATTAGAATCTATGACAAACGTGATGATTTCAACTTCACAATTGTCAACTTCCAATTTCTCAGCAGTAACATACCCTCTGCTCAATGACGTTTACATATTTAAATTGATACGTTGCGCTCGTACATTTTCACACTATACGGACTTCATTAACAGGGGTATGCTCCAAACACGAAAACTGATCTAACGGTTATGAGGAAGACGCGACTGAAATCGACACTACATAAGTTTTATGGTCACCATCACGAGTTGGTTGACCGATACGATATGTATGTGTTTCAACTCACTAGCGACATGTTTTCGGAGTATTAGATCTTTTAAAGATACCAGAATAGTCATCTAATCTGTAATTGTACAAATTGTGTCCAATTCCCTATTGTGACATTTTGGCTGTGTGCGGATTGGCAAGGCGAGAGAAGCATGCATAGCAGGAGACGCTTACCCTGTCGACGCACCAGGTCTCGCTCCTATTGAAGTGCATGCGATTCCCTCAGCTTTTATTTCTTACCTTGATTTGTCTTCTTTATCGTTTTATGAGATTGAACATCGGTTAAAAACTGTTCCATTGATATCCAAGCGAACTTGTGAATGACACTACCGAAACTAAAAGGTCTGCTTCATGTCTTGGTCTTTTCCTGAATACTAGTATTGACTTTCAATAGAATAAATGACAAACGTGATGATTTCAATTTTCCAATTATCAACGTCTCAACCGATGTGCATCTGACACAAAAACTGCTCCAAAAGTTTTACCGTATTAATCCTCAACCAATATGATCGACCAGAGCTCTATAGATTATATTGGTGTGTCGGGTTGATACGGTTGTGATATTGAATTGGCTATATAATATTCTATGTTTATCCAATAATACTCTTAAAAAACGGACATCCGTTAATAAAAATGTTGGTTTCTAATATTCAGCATAATCTGTAATTAAGTCGACCTCAGGTCGACTAATAATATGCATCCACATTTCCCAGAAAACACGCATACGTTTTCAAATCAGTCTCAAAGGAAAGAGAGATGTTATTTATAGAATAACGTAAAATCTACCTTGGGACAAGAAGCTCGATTTAAATCAATAACTGGTTACTTTACAGAAATGATAACTATTGCATTAAAAAAACATGGACTCCATTTTTTTCTTTTGCAATCGAGAATGTTTTGTCTTAATTGCAAGAAAAAAAACAACGCTAGATTATTTTTTTGCATGCATTTGTATTGGCAAGAAAACTGTTTGCTGCTTTCTGCTATCGATAATTGCATGATTTTGCAACAACTTTTTTTTTTATTTCACCTTTAACTTGGAACCATTTTCAAAGCTTACAAATTAAGTACAAAAGAACCCTTTACAAAACATTGGGTCAAAATTTCTCGTTTCGTTTGAAACTTTTTCGATTTTGAACCTTGGGAACAATTATAACTTGAAACTAAATAATATAATTTACACAGTGTGCTAGGGACCTAATACGATATAAACGAGGTCAGTAAATTCCATAGGGGGCGAGCCAGTCCCATATGGAATTTACTGACACCTTGTAACGAATTTATCTTACCGACCATCGAAAATGGGGAATTTAGAAGTAGTAGTAAACCTTTATATTACCAATTTGATTAAAATACAGATCCCGTGTCCAAGCTTTGCTTACAAGGATCTTAAAACACTCCGTTCTGCTTTCTGTTTTTAAAGAATTTTCGGGATCCTCTGGTTTTGTTGTATTGATACACACCTCCAATAATTGAAGGCTGAAATTGCATTGTAATAATTACTAGAACAGAAAGTAAAACGGAGTGTTTTCAGATCTTGTAAGCAAGGCTTACACACAGGATATGTATTTTAATCAGATTGTGACATTACAATTTTAACACAACTTTAAACAGAGCATTCAATCAATTACGGTGAGAAAGTCAGCGTCTCTAAGACATGTTGGTATAAAAGCATAAATACATTATAATTATGTATGTTTACCATGTATGTTAATTTGAAAAACACCGTATTTTTTTAAAGGATATTTCTCTACTACTAACTGTGTATTTAAAATAAACCACGCCCACTGATCGTGTATTGGAAATAGAACACGCCCACTGGCCTAATATTTAATCTACACGGTTCCCACATGTTCGCTTTTAACCAGTGATATTCTTACAAGTGTGCAGGAGGTAAAATAAACATATGGATGAATAAGCATAGCTATTCAAACGAATATAACACTTTTCAGAGTAATGTTAAAGGTGTTTTCTTCAACATCAAAATTCTCGACTGCACCACTGTCACTATTTCCATCTGACATTATTTCCAATTTTATCATATTCCTAGCAGTTACCACTGAATATAACTTCATAATGGTGTGACGGATGATAAAGTGGTGTGACGGGTGATAAAATGATAGATAAAAATTGGTGTGATGAATTAAAAATGGTGTGACGGATGATAAAATGGTGTGACGGATTATAAATGGTGTGACGGTTGATAAAATGGTTTGACGGATTATAAAATGGTGAATACCTCCATTTCAAATGTATGCAATTCATTTTATATACATTTAAATGTTTGTCGGTTTCATACTTGGGATTATTTATAGTTGGTATACTACCTTTATAACCAGACGCATTGTTTTAAAATCAAATTCTTCTCATGTGTGTTTACGGTCATCTATTATTTTGATATGTCATATGTACAGTATCTATACATTTTTGTATAACTGGAACATCAACAGAAAATTCTAATCATTAAACACCTTTAATTCATAAGGCTAAGGAAGTAATTTCTGTGTTGATGCATTTTGAATTCATTTGAACTATTTATCACATATGTGTCTTTTATTTGCAACACAAACCATAGAGAGTAAGATATTTAACAGAAACGGAGCCCGAAATGTGCAGAATGATTTTACTTTTGCTTATATATCCAGCATTCATCTTTAGTCATGCACATTTACTTCTACTGGAAAATACGGACGGATTATATGTTTCCAAGACTGAATTCAATGCACTTCAATCTAAAGTAAGTGCATTAGAGGCAGACATGACTAAAGGTAAGATTAGTAAAGATGAAAGGAATTTATACGGATTTATCAAATTTATTGCATTTTAATGAACCTTTTCGGAAAAAATGTGTACCTTGTGTATCTGGGTTGCTAACATTTTCAATTGAGTATTTTCATCCAGTCTGAGATAAGACCGTTGAGCTAACAACAATCCATCAATCAAGCCAAACAACACTCGAAAATCAACTGTTCATATTTTTCCTTCAAATACAATAAATTAGGAACATAATGCATTCATAATGCATAAAATTAATTGTTTTTTTTTCAACAGTTGTAGAATTTACATATATACCGATTGGTTTTTTTTTATTGTTAGATTAGAGATATATTCACCAATCTGCTATTGTATAATGCGTAATAATCTGATATGACTAGTCAGTGTATTCTAACATGAGTAACACGACGGGTAACACAAAGGAACAGGAACTGTCGACAATTCCGGAGTACCCGAGTTCACCCCTTGTTTTTAGTAGGCTCTGATTTTCTGTGGGTCGTGGTGTTGTTTAAAGGTTTAATCCACCATTTTCCACATAAGGAAATGCCTGTACCAAGTCAGGAATATGACAGTTGTTTCCCATTCGTTTGATGTGTTTGAAGGGACTTTCCGTTTTGAATTTTCCTTGGAGTTCGGTATTTTTGTTATTATTGTTTTTAATGGTTTGTACATTGCATTACTCCTTGATACGTACGCCTTTATAATTGAATATATCACTTTAAATCCATGAATATCTAATGTCAAAAATATATATTTTACTAATAATATAGGACGTGATTCCTGAAATATGTCACATAGTTTAACTGTAATATGAGAGCATACAATATAGGGAGGTTTTTTTTCAAATGAATATTTACCATGGAATTTGTCATTTCAAATGCGTTAAGTTGACCTCCCTTTTCGATCGTATTTTCATCATATATAATTAGAACTAGATTCACGTTATATTTCAGTTCCCGCTTTCTTTCGGTTTCTCCAAGCAAGATTTGACATTTTGAGAATCAACATGCAAGATCATCTACTGTAATGTGCTGTTTACATAAAATGAAAAAAACATAACATGTTAATGATTAATACAAAATGAGCAACAATCTATAACAAATATCTTTCCATATTGATATGTAGCTCCTTTATGTTAAAGGCAGTACCTAGAGAGTACTCAGAGATTAAATTCGCAATATGTTGAAACATCTGGAAGATTTTACTGATGTGAAACACACTGTAGAAATTAACTTCAAAATTTAAAGTAATTTCGTTGTTCGTATCCTCAAATTGAAAATAACGTCTTGTTATTGGTTGGATATCCATTGTTAAAGACATTTTCAACTAATCGAACGTTGTGGTGTACGCTTTTGAAAATATTACCCAGAATGAATTACATTCTGAAACGGCCAATTGGACACTGCTTCAAAAATGTGCCTCAATTAGTAATGACGTTATATTTGTAAAAAAAAACAACATGTTCAATGATGTCAGAATACAAGTCGCTTTAAAATTTCCGTGATTTTTGTTTTAAATTTCTATACTGTATTTAGGAACATTTGTTGAGATTTTGTTAAATGGTGGTCCAATTCATCTTGTTCGGGTCAGCTGCATATTTATCAATTGGCACTTTTAAACAATGGACATCCATTAAAAAAATAACATTGGTTTCATATACCTGTTTATTGTGTAAAATATTCAACAGATTCTGATCATATTTACTCATGAACAGATTAGCTAGATTATTAGAGACGTCCGGACATTATAGGTATGTTATCAAAATCCTACATCTAAATTTAAGTTTGTTGATGACGTCATCCGACATGGCTCCTTCAAAAGAACTGCCTATACATACATGTTCTGTGGTCGGGTTGTTGTCTCTTTGACACATTCCCCATTTCCATTCTCAATTTTATGTAATGTGTTGTTATACAACAATTCTTAATAATGTTTTGTTATGGTAACCTTTCAGATTCTTTAACTCATGAATAATTACGGTCCATTTATCTTTCAGAAAAGAAGATAATAGCTTTTGTTGCAGAATTAACAAATAATATTGTTAACCCAGGAAATAATGTCCATATTATTTTTGATCACCCAATTTTGAACCTTGGGAACAATTATAATCCAAGACATGGAGTATTTGTTGCACCCATACCAGGGGTGTATCATTTTGCAGTAGAAATAACAGCACCTCCTCAGTCCTCAACCAGCCATACCCTTCATGTTTGTATCATGCAAAAGAACGAAGCAGTTGCAGTTACTTTTGTCGATTCAAATACCCATCAATATCTCAGACGAACGGCCTCCATCATTCTTCAGCTGAACACAGGGGATGATATTTGGTGCCAGACGGAATATATTGGGGGTTCAAATACTATTACTGCTGGGAATACATATTCAATGTTCTCAGGCTTTCTTATTCATGCTTTGTGATTTCGCTCGTTCTTACGAATAAATAAAAATTGGAAAGAGTAATCATAAACGTAGCTTATTATTCATAACAGTAAAAATATTTTGCATCATGCTTTATGTAGTTTTGTGCATTAAGTTACAAGTCACTGCCATTTACTTAATATATTTCTATTTCTTATATTCCATTTAATTTTAGGTCAATTCGATCAGTATTTTCAACTCAAAATTTACATTAGGGAAACTTATAAAGTAGAGGATCGTTGATTTATGGAATCTGATCTATGCTTTGTCCATATTTATTACAAACCTGAGTATGGTATAAGTACATATCTAAAATATATCTACTAGCACAATTTGGAAATTCATTTAGTTATAGGTATATAAGAATGTAAAGAGATAATATTTATATATGTGGAAAAAATAAAGTTAATTCTTTGGGCATTATCGTTTGAGTGGAAAAGTATCACACGATTTTGAATGAGGATTTTGGAGGCTAGAAAGAAAATTTAAATTTTCTAATTTAGCTCTACATACAAAATTGCGGTCCTCAATACAAGTCATGTTTTCTGTTCAATTCTTATATTATTTGACATTTGTGTTTACTGTTGTACAGTATTTAAAATAGTTGTTATTGTAAATTTTGGTTTTTTTTTTTTTTTTTTTTTTTTTTTTTTTTTTTTTTGTTTTTTTTTTTTGGAGGAAGGGCACTCAGTCATACAATCGGAATAACCTCAGTTGGAATGTCTTTATCATAACTGTCAGCTGAACAATACAAAATTAAAGAGATGTGGTATTACTGCCAATGAGACAACTATCCATCAAAGTCCAAATTACGCGCATGTCAGCAACTACAAATCACCGTTCAGCCTTCCATAATGGACAAAATTCATACCGTATAGTCAGCTATAAAAGGCCCCGACATGACAAATTAAAAAAAAACAATTTAAATGGGAAAACCCACGGTATGATCTATAATAAAATAACAAACGAAAAACAAACACGAGAGTCAGCAACCAACTAAAACCACTGACTTACAGGCTCCTGATTTTGGACAAGCATATACAGTATGTGACAGGGTTAAACATATTTTTCACATTATATATATATATTTTAGACTGAGAAATGTTGGTAGTTGTTTACATATATATATATGAAAACCTTTACTAAAAAAGAGAGAGAAGATACCAAGGAGCAATAAAATTCAAAGTCCAATAAAAAAAGACAACACTATGGCAAAAAACAAAACGATGAACAGATAAACAATAACAATATACTTTGGGTGCTCCGGAAGGGTAAGAATGTCGTGCTCCACCATTTGCACACGTCGTCTTACTCGATGCAATTAAAAATACATTGATATTTCGCAATCGGTAATGTCACGATGAAATACGTAAGAATCCTGTTTTCCAGTGTGACCTTTTCAGCGAAAAAAGTATCAATATTTCGTTAAGGGGGGATTGAGGCGAGAAAGTTTCGAGAGACGCATCCAGCAGTTTACCACTCGAATTCGACGTAATTCAGCTATAACTGCATGAGAAAAAGAAATTTGGAGGGAATATCGTTGGATTGCTGTCTATATCCCACATATGTTCTTTTATTCATATATATTCATATTTCTAAATCGCATATCGTTTATATTTTATGAAATCTTATTCTGTCTATTAATTTGAATATTTGAATAACGTTGTGAACCAAGTTCAACCAATTCATAATTGCTATAAGCGGCGCTGCTTTTATATTCGAGGTGGGAGGATGGGGCGCAAAAAAAGGATCTTATTCTGACAGAATATTTATTTTCATCTTCTGCGAGTCTCGCTTATTTGTTGTTTTTTATTGCCGTGCTAAAATTTATTATCAATGTTGTAAACGTTTATATTATTTCCTGCATTTTGTTTGGCAAATCATACATTTACATTTTTTGGGCAAGGTTATTTTTTTCAGTTCTTTCAAGTACAGAAAAATCATTTCCAAAACCCTCTTATGTGTAAACAGTTATAAGTATTTAGGTTTAAAATTTATATCTAGTGGACTTTTTACGCAAGGAAAGGAAGAATTATACAAAAAAAATCACTAAAAGCTGTATTCAAATTGCAAAGATCTTTATCATCTTCCAATCCAAGTATTTCTATTCTATTACATATATATGACCATACAATAAAACTTATTTTAATGTATGGCAGTGAAATTACAGGTATGTTTAAAACTAGCTCTGCAGCATGCCAGAAAGAAAGTGAATATTTATTACAGCACATTTATATTAATGATTATTTAGATAAATCCAATTCAAGATATATGAAGTATATTTTAGGTGTAAACAAAAAGTCTTCTAACTTAGCTGTGCTAGGAGAACTTGATAGATTCCCTTTATATTTTTCAGTTGTATTATCAATGTTGAAATATTGGTTTAGAATAAAAAATATGAAAGATGGTTTACTGTATGATACCAGAAGTCCATTACTAGACGAAGTGTGCAACATGTGCTTAATAGTAAGGCGATCACGATGTCCCCTTTACCAGTGGAAAGCGCCATTGGTGGTCCCCCCAAATCTCGTTTTATAACTATGGAATCATGGGTAAAAATGTTATCATCAAACAGATAGCTGTTAATTAGTCTCCTTGAGTGTTTGGTTAATTATCAGTTTGTTGAAAATAAAGTGAGCCGACTTAGTGCGGTGGTTTCTTATTACCAGTTCATTTTCAACGTTTAGAAAATGTTAAATAACTTTATAAAAGAATGCATTGGTATCATTTTTCATCGCGCAAAGGCAAATGAGAACTATAAATTCATATAAAATCTGCCATGTCTGACTAAAAATGTATCGTCTATTTAATTAAATGATATATAGTTATTTTTGTCTAAATATAGTCATAATTGTCTCCTTTTTCAAATAGAACGTTGTGTTGACGAATTGTGTCTCGATAATTTACGGCAACAAAGAAGCTATATACGGCGATATATAAGCAGAAGACGGGGTTTTACCTTCGCTTCTACCGAAATACATTTGTCAAAAATAACAGAATATTTGTTGCTTCAGATGACTTCGAAACAATTTCGAATTTCGAAAGTCTCTTGTAGCTAAAGCACTTGTTCTTGAGAGATACATGTCCGTCATTACGTTCGCTATTATAAGATGAATACGTCAGTCATACATGTCCGTCATTACGTTCGCCATTATAAGATGAATACGTGAGTCAATTTTGCAACGTGTCATAGTTTTTTTTTTTTTTTTTTTGTCGTTTTATACTCACAAGACTGAAGACACCTGTATATCATTCATGCGGATTTAAGTTTTGATTTATCGTTCAGTGGCAAATATATAATGCATATTCCATCAAGTGTTATTTAACATGCAGAGAGCCAAGGATTTAATTGTAAAGTACTATACAAATCATTGAGAGAGCGTATAACATATATACTGAATACGCGAGGTTCTGGATTTAAAGTCCCTCCTTCGACCTGACACGGCTGCTACTAATCTATACAACCCACACTTGTAAGGTCTTCTCTATACTATGTACCTTAGCATCTAAGAAAAATAACTCAACTACAAACTTAAGTTTGTTGACTAGCTCGCTGCTTATATCTTTTCTGAGCTGCCGCTTTTATTACAATACAGCAATATTATAACAACATAACATATATACAAAATACTATTTGCCATCATCTTCCAAATTATCAATATTCAAAACACACAGAATACTGTTTCGTGGCCGATCAGGAAAAACCAAATTTGGAAACATGCGTCCTTGTGTCAATGCCATGCGAAACTCAAAAGTGTAGGACCACACTTTTAAAAACAAAAATGTGCATGTACAAAAAATGTTCAATCTTACTAAATAAAGGGAGTTTTAGTCCTAAGACTACGGCTATAAAAAATTTTGAAGACAAAATTACATAATCCAAATCCGATTACGGTTATATAGCCATACCATATATATAAAAATATATATATAAGACCATAAAAAATTGTCAAATTGAGCATTCTTTATGCTTATAAAAAATTTGATGTACACAGAACGAAAGCAAGGCTAGAATTAATACTCATATAACCACCCATTTACCAATACAATTTTTGGCGCCAAAAATTCATACGCCTCGGAAATACCTTACCGAGAAGACAATAAATT
Source organism: Mytilus coruscus (assembly GCA_017311375.1). Taxonomy (NCBI): domain Eukaryota; kingdom Metazoa; phylum Mollusca; class Bivalvia; order Mytilida; family Mytilidae; genus Mytilus; species Mytilus coruscus. Next base: position 142,376,923 of record CM029596.1, on the reverse strand, counting down.
CCCGTTTTACTGCGTGCCGCAGGAATTATCTAATCTCAGTAACGTAGGATCGAAGATATTAGAAATTGAAGAAAAGGCATACAATAAATCATTATATTATCCATTCTTTTTTTTTCAAAATTGAGTGTACAAATTGGTAATTGTGCTAAAAATGGTTATTCAGGAACATATACATTGATATTAAATATACTGTTCCCAGGTTATATCTGCATAATTCCCGTGCAACTTAAAAAAAAAGAATATTTCTTAAAATTTGAAAATCGTAACATATATTCTTAAAATAAATATTATAGAATGTTTGGTCCTTTTAAACTCATTACTAATCAGTGTTACTTGTACTGTATATGGATACACAATTTTCCTAAATTTTACTTGCCAACTTTTTAATGGCAATTAACTCTGAAACCAAACGTTTATTGTATGAAGAAGTGAGTTTTTTTTATTCCGTCAATTTTTCTAGTTAAAATTGTGGTTTTAAATTGATAAATATATGAAATAATAAACACAATTTTTATTATTTAATATTAAACCCATCATAATGACTCATGAAACTGATATGACATGGCATCTAGGATCTGCTTTTCATTAACACGTCGATGGTCAAACATAATTTTCAACTGTGTGGTAATTAAGTTACAGGGTGTTTTGCATTAATTATCTCTACCCAGAATGCATCACAAAAAATTTGGCCATTGATTTTTGTTACTATTAATAGCAATCTCGCTCAAATACCGTTTCAATCACAGTTGGAAGCACGGGGACAAAGTGATCGCCTTACTATATAGAGGGTTGCACACTTCGTCTAGTAATGGACTTCTGATGATACCTATATGTGTAATAAAAACACGTTTACTAATAATATTGAATGCTGGTATTCATCCATACGTTATATTTTTAAAAAGCTGAATATTCAAAATTTGTAGGTAAAGCTAAACTTTTTTGTCAAGTCAGTTAAGCAAAAACTTAGTAATAGTTTTGTAAAATTTTGGAACACAAAAAGAACAGATACAAAAAGTAGTAAATTAGATACTTATTTCACACTAAAAACTTGTTTTTCTAAAGAAATTAATCTATCTTTAAACAATTTTCAATTGAGAAGTGTCATATGTAAAATCAGAATCAGTGCCCATGATCTCAAAATAGAAAGGGACAGGTATAAAACTTTATATATAGAAAGATGTAAGAAATGTACCCTTAATTTGGTTGAAGATGAACAACATTTTATTACTAGTTGTCCAGCATACAAAGATGATAGGGAGATGTTTTTCAAGGAGATAAAAAGTATGTGTCCTAATTTTTCATATCTCTCAAATGAGGCAAAATTTGTTTGGTTATTAACTAATGAAAATTTGTATGTCCTAAAATATATAGGGAACTATATTATTAAATGCCTAGATGTTAGACGAAATATAAATTAATATACGTAATGACGGTGATTATTGTAAAGATTTTATGGTTCTGGTCCTGCCTGGAATTAAATGTACATGATTTATATAAAATGAAGAAATATATGTAGCTCTATCATGATAACATCTATATGAACTTTGAATATTTCATTTCAATGTTAAAAAAAATGTTTTTCTGTAACAAATCACAATGTATTGTTTTGTGTGTATACATATCATGCTGTCCATCAAGGGCCCTTTATTGGATTAATAAATATTCTTATTCTATACCTCCACCACCACCACCCCATCATATCAAATAGTCGTCCCTTATCAAGTTTCGTTGTAAATCAAATTATATACATTTTAAAAGAAGTCTCCAAATCTAAATGCGTCAAATTTAAACCGGTCGTAACACATAACTTACTACAAATTTACCTTCATCGAAATCCAATAGATTCGAAGACCAAAGATTTACAACTATATTATAACTAACTAACTATTTTATTAAGTATAAAATCCAGTACAAACGGATCATCGTTTAAATACACATATTAAAACATTTAAAATAACCATTTTGATGTATAACAACCGAAAAGAAACACAAACCGATTATTCGATCACGTCTATTCTAACTGCATGGTACATTTATAGATATAGGAAGATGTGGTGTGAGTGCCAATGAGACAACTCTCCATCCAAATAACAATTTATAAAAGTAAACCATTATAGGTCAATGTACGGCCTTCAACACGGAGCCTTGGCTCACACCGAACAACAAGCTATAAAGGGCCCCAAAAGTACTAGTGTAAAACCATTCAAACGGTAAAACCAACGGTCTAGTCTATATAAAAACGAGAAACGAGAAACACGTATAAATTACATAAACAAACGACAACTACTGTACATCAGATTCCTGACTTAGGACAGGTGCAAACATTTGCAGCGGGATTAAACGTTTTAATGGTACCAAACCTTCTCCCTTTTTCTGAAACAATAGTATAACATCACAACATAGAAAACACACGATAAAACATCAATTGGAAGGCTTAACTCAATCAAAACGTAAATTAACACACTATGAACGAATAAATTCGATCTGTGATACCTGAAAGTAAATACATAGTTAATAAAATATTAGGGACATATATATGTATCTACAATGTTGAGAATAAATCTACTTAGAATATTGGTCTGGGCACAATTCGTTAATTTGATAGAAACGATTAAAATTACAAAATATGGAATAATATCAACATCTTCATAAAGATTCCACCCAAATATAAAATGAAATCATCGTCAATTTTATTATCAGTACAGTATTTACATATTTTAGACTCAATGGTACACTATTATATCTGTTTTGTTCAATTTGTAAATCGTGATTAGAGATTCTTTATTTTATTTAGAGAACTGTCTAACGTGCTGTTTTTAGGCATTCTATTTTGTATACGTCTCATGTTTATACTCTTACTTAAGCTAGTTAAGTTTTGTCATCACCTGATAAACATGTGAAGAAATGTTTTCTTGTATTTTCTTTTTCCCAGCAGATATAAGTGTTCCTTCTGATAGTGTACCTTTGTAATGTTAGTCCAGGCATGGTGAAAACAATTAATTTCAGAAACTGAAAAATTTGTTTGTTAACGATTCCCTGGAAAGGTACTAACAGTTACTCTGATTGACTTGTATTCTAATTTTGACATTTTCAAAAGAAGGTCTTATATACTAGTAAATATAGGACTGCAAATTAAGAAATATAGGACTGCAAAGTAAGAAATATAGAAATCGTGTGGAAACCAAATTCTGCCATACTGGTGAGGATTGCTCTATATCTATACTACTCAATGAAGAGACCGATTTCATTGTTTCCTCTGAAACCAGACAGAGTCGGAAATATTTGTGATATGACGTAAAAATGTAGTGTTTTGTACTTCCTAACTTTGTCTTTGAAACAAGCTTTTTCCACAGAAAACGCCAATTTTGAGAAAATATCCAAATTCGGAAACCGTTATCGATCCGTGTCTTATACATTTTGCGCATGCTCAGTCGACGTACTCCTCGCAGAATTTAACTTTATATATAAATAATATAGGACAATGATGTAGATTAAAAATTACACCATTCCAGGCCCTTTTGTTTTCCACATAATTAATATTACCAATAATTAACAAGTTCCGGGTCGAATCCAATAGTATATGTCACAAAATTACCTGATCCCTGTTACCTAATCTGTACGTTCCGCCTCTGTCAGGCGCACAACCAAACGGTGTATTCAGGATTTGCTATATACACGGGTAATAATCACACCTGAACTTCGTCATTATACAGGGAATAACTGTGCACCTTATAATCAGCGTGACTTTACCAAATGACAATACGAATTCTAAAAATCCAGGCTAAAAATAAGGCGTAGGTTCTTTAATTCAGCCACGGACCTGCGATGTCGCGGGTATGGTCTAGTTTATAAATAAATGGGGAGCTATATGACCTAAAACGGACTATTTAAAGTGAATGGCCAAATCAGTCAAAGATCAAATATGTTTTCTTCTTTTCCCTATTGTTTTGCTGAGAACGGATGTGTGTTGTAATAAATTTATTCTAATGATTATCTCGCTTATACTGTAATAAATAGTTACAGTGGCATTCATATGAATACACCCTGTAGGGTAGATAACTCTTGTTTTCCCGACAATTATTTCTCATTTGAGTTATAGTTCTTGTGACGCAGCTATTTTATAATGTAAACTCTCTATGGTCATCTCGAACTTCCTTACGTTTTTTTTTTTTTCAATTTTAACAGTTAAAATGATTTCGCTGGCTTTAAAATTGTCAAGTTTAGGTGCGGATCCAGGATTTTGAGGGCGGGCGGGCACCAAAAGTTACATTATCATAACTATGTTTTTGTTTTATATTTAAACTTCTTGACTGTTGAGTTAAAACTGTGTTATAGTTTGTGTTTTGCTTGACCCATATGGGTTAAATATGCAAATAAAATTATTGTTGTATTATCATTTTGTAGATGATTTATTTTGTTGCTTCAACGTGACGTCAAGTGAGTGGCAAATATTTCAATCATTTTCAGTGATATTTAAGACGAGAAATAAATTACTACATGGAACACTACTGCATATACATAGCCTTAACACCTTTAAGGCGATATCAAGAATTTTAAATGATAATGATGATTTAAGTATTAACTTTGATACTAAGTTTTGAAAACAATATTATAAGAAACTTATTTATAAAGTAGTGAAACATTTTTTAAATACAATTAGTAGCCGATATTGCTAAAATCTGTATTTGGATGACTCCATTTTAGTTGATTTCAGAAATCACACATATGGGATTCGTTGTTCTGTTGAATTCTAAAATAAATATAGTTTATAATACAATGGAGACCGATATCATTTATAAAACCGGAACTAATTCTCATGTGACACAGATGTTTCCATCACAGGACAAATTATTCACGTATTTGGACATTACATTTTCGACAGTGTGCAAGTAATATATGATTTATTTTTCTTCCTGTATTTTTCCTATCGTTTTCACCTTGATTAGTAATAAATGAATATTCAATACCCAATATGTTCATTCATTTATTCCATCTCGAAGATAAAATTTTACGCAATGTAAAATCCATTGAATAAACAATGCCACGTTTACATATTTTGATAATACCAAAGGTCATTTTCATCAACTTGTTTGTATGCCACGTCGTGTCAATACTAATAATATTTGAAAACCAAAATACTTATACAAACTTTGAAAAGCAAATCAAATCAAAATTGACTTAAGCCAAGGCTCCGTGTTGAAGACCGTACTTTGACCTATAATGGTTTAAATTTTGACTTGGATGGAGAGTTGTCTCATTGACACTCATACCACATCTTCTTATATCTATTAAGTATAGCCAACTCCTAACATGGAATCAGAGCTTTGCACGAGGAATATATATAAGTCCTTAGTTTTAAATAATTTCCAAAATTGTGTAACAGCAAACTTCAATTACACAATATCCAGATTTGCATGCCAGTCCCGAAGTACTGGCTATTGGGCTGGTGTTACCCTCTGGGACTAACAGTCCACCAGTAGAGGCATCGACCCAGTGGTAGTAATAACATAAACGGTTTTGCACCAGATGTGCATTTCGACAATTATTGTCTCTTCAGTGATGCTAGAGGCCAATATATTTTAAAACCAAAACAATAATACAAACGATTGTACTTGATTTTCATATGATGCAGACATAATCTTTCAATCAGTTTAATTGAGGTCTGAGCTGGCATGTCAGTAACTGCTAGCAGTCCTTTGTTCATTTATGTATCATTGTCATTTTGCTTAGTTTCTTTTGTTACCTATTCTGACATCGGACTCGGACTTCTTTTAAACTGAGTTTAACTGTGCGTATTGCTATGTGTTTCTTTATTCTACGTTGGTTAGAGGTATAGGGGAGGTTGAGATCTCACAAAACATGTTAACCCCGCCGCATTTTGCGCCTGTCCCAAGTCAGGAGCCTCTGGTCTATGTTAGTCTTGTATGTTTTTAATTTTAGTTCATTTATATGTTTTGGAGTTTAGTGTGACGTCCATTTTCACTGAACTAGTACACAATTTTATTTAGGGGTCAGCTGAGGACCACCTCCGGGTGCGGGATTTTCTCGCTGCGTTGAAGACCCATTGGTGGCCTTCGGCTGTTGTCTGCTCTTTGGTCAGGTTGTTGTCTCTTTGACATATTCCCCATTTCCATTCTCAATTTTATTTAAAGAGCAAATCAAATCAACTTGAACCTAAAGAATAGCCAAATCCGAACCAGGAATCAGAGCTTTGCAGAGATATAGTCCTTATATTGATTTGAAAACATCGTTTTTTTTATTTTTAAAGAAACGCTACTCTTCTACTTACCGTGTATTTAAAATAAACTACGCCCACTAACCAAGCTTTGAAATAGAACCACGCCCACTGGCCTATTATTGAATATACACGGTTCTCACATGTTCGCTTTTAACCAATGATATCCCTACAAGTGTATAGGAAGTAAACCACTGAATATAACTTCATAATGGTGTGACAGATAAAACCTTGTGTGATGGATTTAAAATGATGTGACGGATGATGAAGTGGTGTGACGGATTATAAAATGGTGTGATCATCAAAGCGTTTTCTTAAGTATTAGAAATGGTGTGTCAGAAAGAGGAAAGGGATATTGGAAGAGTAACAACTCTATTTTAAAAGAGGAAAAATACAAAGAGCTAATAAATAATCTTATTCATAAATATAATAATGGAAATAATAACATGGACTGTCAATTATAGTTGGACGTTTTAAAAGTAGAAATAAAGGAGGTAAGCATAGCATATTGTAAAAATAGAGCAAATACAAAAGGAGAACTAAGTCGTGAACTAGAAAAAAAACTGGAAGAGAAAAATAGGTTAAGAGATGCATTACCTCATTCAGATGCATTATTAGACGAAGAAATAAATGATTTAGAATCAAGAATAGGTAAGATATACGAACAGAAAGCTAGAGGTGCACAGGTTAGGTCAAGGGAGAAATGGGTGGAATATGGGGAAAAAACAATGCATATTTTTTAGGTTTAGAAAAACAGAGACAAGTAAAAAAGTCGATAAATAAACTGAGTGACGAGAATGAAAATATAACAACAGATCAGGCCGATTTATTAACAAAAATTAAGCAATATTATGAAAAACTGTACAGTTCGAAATGTCAAAGAAAAGACTTAGTCGAAAATTATATTTGTGAAACTGAATTAGAAATTCATTCAAATAACGTTGACAAATCAGTTTGTGACGGAGAAGTACCAATAGAAGAATGTACTTTAGCTATAAATGCAATGAAATTAAATAAAGCACCAGGGCTAGATGGGAAAGCTTATCCAATTAGGTTTAAAATTGCAGAAAATCATATTCACATTTTACGAAGTATAGAAAATATCTTCCATTTCTGCACGTCGGAGCCATTAAAAATATGCCTTTTCATTGAGCGAAAAAATAGACGATCTTTTGAACTGCATTTTAAGTCAATTTGAGCCGCATGACCCTATATATTTTTTGGTTGTAATGCAACACTGGCATTTCTAGTAACAGGAACTGCTACCCGTTTTCCCTAGTTTGTGTAGTCTTCGAGAAAAAATACGGAACACCAGTGGTACCCTATGGAAAATGCATTACGAATAATTGCGCTCTTGTAACCTATAGAAAATGACATTTTTTTAATAAGGCTTTGAAAATATCAAAATAGTCATTTTGCTCGGAAAAATGTGAAACAGTAAGAAATGGGGTCAAATGGACTTTTCATCAACGTGAATTCAAGCTATAGTCTGTTTCCTATTTGTATTTATTTCTATATCTAAATCTAGGGTGGGCTCGAATGTCGACAAAGTTTGAAGAGAATAGAACGTTTTGAGATATCTACTGTTTTTATTGGGAAAAGCATGTATTTATCTTAAATTTGAAGATAAATTTTGGTTTTAATCATAATGACCGTGACTCAGTTGCTATTCTAGCAAAAGCTAATTTGGTGAAAATTGGCCAAAAGGGTCCCTAAGCAAACACCAACGATTTAGTTAAATTGCAAAGTAGAAAAAATAATCTTGGCATTGAATATTGTAGTCCAAGAATAGTTTCTCTTGCCAAAGTAGTAATATTATCATATTTTCAAAATTTGGAAAAACTATAGTCTGTTTCAAAAACGTGTTTTTCAAGAAATGGTTTCATTTAAAGCCATTCTTCAAAATTCGATGTAGCTTTTCCGTATCAGAACGGTTTTGTTGACAATATGATCAGTGCTGGATGACCTTTGAAAAATTAGGCAAGTAAATAAACATTATCTTCATGTCTTTTGAACAGTACCGTATTTGGTGAAAAATCAGTTCCAATTTTGGCCTGATCTGCGGGCAAAACTAATTCTCCAAATTCAGAGTGATCAGATAATGTTTTGAAGATGTGATATTATCTACATAGACGCTAGCGCTTCTTTTGGCCCGGCGCTTAATTTTCGGAATTTTTTCATTACCGTATAGGTTACAAGGTCGCAATTATTTGTTTACATTTTACCGGCAAGTTTTTACCCCAAGATGGTACTCAGAATAGAATCCTATACGGCTTCTGATTGGATGATACAGGATTGGAATTACATTTAATCGAAAGCTTATCCAATTAGGTTTAAAATTGCAGAAAATCATATTCACATTTTACGAAGTATAGAAAATATCTTCTATTTCTGCACGTCGGAGCCATTAAAATATGCCTTTTCATTAAGCGAAAAAATAGACGATCTTTTGAACTGCATTTTAAGTCAATTTGAGCCGCATGACCCTATATATTTTTTGGTTGTAATGCAACACTGGCATTTCTAGTAACAGGAACTGCTACCCGTTTTCCCTAGTTTGAGATGGTCTTACAGTTGAATTTTATCAGATGTTTTGGCAAAAATAAAATATTTTCTAGTCAAGGTTTTAAATACTGGTAATGAAAAGGAAGTTTATCGCATATATACCAGCAGCTGATTACTAACCTGGGTAATCAGTGGAATATTACAGGATACATCAAGAAAAGCTTGGTTTCTTGAAGTAACAATGTAACAAGCATATTTGGTGAATAAATATATAATGTTGTAAAAAAAAAATAAAATGGTGTGACTGATGATAAAATGCTTTGACGGATTATAAAATGGTGAATACCTCCATTTCAAATTTATGCAATTCATTTTATTTACATTTCAATGTTTCCCAGTTTCATACTTGGGATTAGTTATAGTTGGTATACTACCTTTATAACCAGACGCATTGTTTTAAAATCAAATCCCTCTCATGTGTGTTTACGGTCATTTAATATTTTGATATGTCAAATGCACTTTGTAGAACAGGAACATCGACAGAAACCCACTTTTTAATCATAAGGCTGAGGAAGTAATTCCTGTGTTGATGCATTTAAAATTACGTTGACCTTTTATCACATACGAGTCTTTTATTGATAAAACAACCAAAGAGAGAGTGAGATATTCATCAGAAACAGAGCCCGAAATGTGCAGGATGATTTTATTTTGCTAATGTATCCAGCATTTAACTTTAATTATGCACATTCACTTCTACTGGAAAATACGGACGGCATATGTCTCTTAGAGTGAATTCAATGCTCTTAAATCTGAAGTAAGTGCACTACGGGCAGACATGACTAAAGGTAAGTTATAAGAATTTATACGTTTCGTCAATTTTAATGCATTTCGAACCATTTCACGACAAATGTTAACATATGTGTAGCTATGTTGGTAGTATGTTCAATGTTACCATGCAAGTAACTGAGTACATTGTATTGTCATCAAGATACATCTTCGCTAGTCAAAATCCGTAATCCTTGACCAGCAAAGATGTCCATTTAAAACCGTTAAGCAAACAACAATCTATCAAGCAATCCAAAGAACACTCGAAAATTAACTGCTGTTCATATTTTTCATCAAATTAAGTAAAGTGTAGACAAAATGCAGTCACAATACATAACATTAACTTGTTTTTTTTTCAATAGTTCGAGAATTGACATATATACCGATTGTTTTTAATTTGATGATATCTTATGGTTAGATAATAGATATTTACTAATATACTATTGTATAATGATCGAATGTGACTAGTCAGCGTAATTTAACAGGAGTTATACGGCAGGTAACACTAGTGGAACAGAACCTGTCGACATCTCGTTTTTGATGGTCTACGAGTTTCTTTTCTTTTGGTTTTGTTTGTTTTATGGTGTTTTTTCCACTGCTAATAAATCTTGCTATATCCGCCTTTTAATAGACTATATCACAAGTTGACCTTGCTTTTCAATTTGTTTTCACCATATCTGGTTAGAACTAGATGTTATATATATATTTCTGTTCCCATTTTCTTTAGATTTCTTCAAGTAACATCTGACATCTTACAAATCAACATGCAAAATAATTTGACTGCTCTTTGGTGTAAAATCAAAAGAAAACACATGACATGCTAATGATCAATACAAAACTAGCTAAAATCTACAACAAATGTCTTGTTATATCGGTATTTAGCTCCTGTATTTTAAAGGCAGTAACTGGCTTTAATACTCAGAGATTGTCGAGTAAATTCGTAATGTGTTGAAACATCTGGAAGACGTTGCTGGTGCGAAAATGCTGCTTCAGAAATTAGCTTCAATATTTACAGAAGTTATGACGTTACATGAGTATTAACATCCGGGTCTGCTTTGCCATTACATGTTGTACGAGTCGCTTGAAAAGTTTCTGTGATTTTGTTATATATAAATTTCTATACTTGAAGGGCATTAGCTGTCTAATTCATGATCAACGATTCGACTCAAATTCTCATATTTGATTCATAACAAACTAACTAGTTAGGGGCCAGCTGATGGATCAAATACTATATTTGCTGGGGATACGTTTACAATGTTCTCAGGGTTTCTTATTCACGCTTTGTGATTTCGCTCGTACTTACGTACAAATAAAAGTTGTAATAAAGAGTAAACATAAACGTGGCTGATTTTTCATAACAGTTACAATCTTTGCATCATGCTTTAAGTAGTGTTACGCATCAAGTAACAGCAAGTGCACGTAAATTTCGTATTTCTATTTCCTATATTCCATTAAATTTTGGTCAATTCGATCAGTATTCCAACTCAAAATGTACATTAGAGAAAATTATAAATTATATAGGATCGATGATTTATGGAATCTGCTCTATGCTTTGTCCATATTTATTACAAACCTGAGTATGGTATAAGCACATATCTAACATATGTGTACTAGCACAATTTGGTTATTAGTTTAGTCAGTGGTATATAAGAATGTAAAGAGATACTCTAAGGTATAGTTATGTGCTGACAAATATATTTAATTCTTTGATCCGCTATCTCGGTTGAGAAGAAAAGTATTACACGATTTTGACTGAGGATTTTGAAATCTAGAAAGAAAATTTCAATTTTCTAATAGCTCTATATAAAATTTACGGTCATTATACAAGTTATGCTATCTATTCAATTCTTATATTCTTTGACATTTTGTTTACTGTTTTATTTAAAGAGTTTTTTTTTGTAAAATGTTTTGGAGGAATTGCACTCAGTCGGACATCAGGAATAACCTCAGTTGGAATATCTTTATCATCACTGTCAATTGAATAATACAAAAATAAAAGATGTGGTATGATTGCCAATGAGACAACTATCCATCGGAGTCCAAATTACGAGCATGTCAGCAACTATGGACCACCATATAGTCAGCTGTAAAATGCATAGAAGGCCGTACTTTGACCTATAACTGCTATCTTTTATACATTGTGACTTGGATGGAGAGTTGTCTCATTGGCACTCATACCACATCTGACATGACAAAATGCATGGAAAACAGTTCAAACGAGAAAACTCACTGCATGATTTATGATAAAATAATTAACGAAAACAAATATGGCAGTCAACTACCAACGAAAACCACTGAGTTACAGGCTCCTGACTTTGGACAGGCATATACAGTATGTGACAGGGTTAAACATATTCTTCACATTATATATATACATTTTAGACTGAGAAATGTTAGTAGTTCTTTACATATATATGAATACCTTTACAAAAAAAAAAAGAGAGAAGATACCAAGGAGCAATAAAAATCAAAGTCCAATAAAACAGACAACACTTTGGCAAAAACAAAAACGATGAACAGATAAACAAAACAATATACTTTGGGTGTTCCGGAAGGGTAAGAATGTCGTGCTCCACCAGTTGCATCCGTTGTCTTACTCGATGCAATTAAAATACATTGATAAGTCACAATGAAAATACGTAAGAATCCTGTTTTCCAGTGTGACCTTTTCAGCTAAAAAGTATCAATATTTCGTTAAGGGGGATTGAGGCGAGAAAGTTTCGAAAGACACATCCAGCACTTTACCACTCGAATTCGACGTAATTCTTCTATAACTGGATGAGAAAAGAAATTTGGAGGAATATCGTTGGATTGCTGTCTATATCCCACATATGTTCTTTTATTCATATATATTCATATTTCTAAATCGCATATCGTTTATATTTTATGAAATCTTATTCTGTCTAGAAATTTGAATATTTGAATAACCTTGTGAACCAAGTTCAACCAATTCATAATTGGTATAAGCAGACGCCCTTTTATATTCGAGGTGGGGGATGGGGCGCAAAAAAGGATCTTATTCTGACAGAATATTTATTTTCATCTTCTGCGAGTCTCGCTTATTTGTTGTTTGTTTTTATTGCCGTGCTAAAATTTATTATCAACGTTGTACATGTTTATATTATTTCCTGCATTTTGTTTAGCAAATCATACATTTACATGTTTTGGGCAAGGTTATTTTTTCAGTTCTTTCAAGTACAGAAACATCATTTCCAAAACCCTCTTATGTGTAAACAGTTATAAGTATTCAGGTTTAAAATTTATATCTAGTGGACTTTTAAGCAAGGAAAGGAAGAATTATACAAAAAAATCATTAAAAGCTGTATTCAAATTGCAAAGATCTTTATCATCTTCCAATCCAAGTATTTCTACTCTATTACATATATATGACCATGCAATAAAACCTATTTTAATGTATGGCAGTGAAATTTCAGGTATGTTTAAAACTAGCTCTGCAGCATGCCAGAAAGAAAGTGAATATTTATTACAGCACATTTATATTAATGATTATTTAGATAAATCCAATTCAAGATATATGAAGTGTATTTTAGGTTTAACAAAAATCTTCTAACTTAGCTGTGCTAGGAGAACTTGGTAGATTCCTTTATATTTTTCAGTTGTATTATCAATGTTGAAATATTGGTTTAGAATAAAAATATGAAAGATGGTTTACTGTATGATACCTATATGTGTAACAAAAACATGTTTACTAATAATATTGAATGCTGGTATTCATCCATACATTACATTTTAAAAGCTGAATATTCAAAATTTGGAGGTAAAGCTAAACTTTTTATTAAGTCAGTTAAGCAAAAACTTTGTAATATTTTTGTAAAATTTTGGAACACAAAACTGTTTTTCTAAAGAAATTAATCTATCTTTAAATAATTTTCAATTGAGAAGTGTCATATGTAAAATCAGAATCAGTGCCCATGATCTCAAAATAGAAAGGGACAGGTATAAAACTTTATATATAGAAAGATGTAAGAAATGTACCCTTAATTTGGTTGAAGATGAACAACATTTTATTACTAGTTGTCCAGCATACAAAGATGATAGGGAGATATTTTTCAAGGAGATAAACAGTATTTGTCCTAATTTTCATATCTCACAAATGAGGCAAAATTTGTTTAATTATTTACTAATGAAAATTTGTATGTCCTAAAATATTTAGGGAACTATATTATTAAATGTCTAAATGTTAGACGAAATGTAAATTAATATACGTAATGACGGTGATTATTGTAATGATTTTATGGTTCTGGTCCTGCCTGTAAATAAATGTACATGATTTATATAAAATGAAGAAATATATGTAGCTCTATCATGATAACATCTATATGAACTTTTAATATTTCATTTCAATGTAAAAAAAATGTGTTTCTGTCACAAATGATAATGTATTGTTGTGTGTGTATACATATCATGCTGTCCATCAAGGGCCCTTGGTTGGAATAATAAATATTCTTATTCTATACCCTCCACCACCACCACCCCCATCATATCAAATAGTCGTCCCCTTATCAAGTTTCGTTGTAAATCAAATTATATACATTTTAAAAGAAGTCTCTGAATCTAAATGCGTCAAATTTAAACCGGTCGTAACGCATAACTTACTACAAATTTACCTTCATCGAAATCCAATAGATTCGAAGACCAAAGATTTACAACTATATTATAACTAACTAACTATTTTATTAAGTATAAAATCCAGTACAAACGGATCGTCGTTGAAATACACATATTAAAACATTTAAAATAACCATTTTGATGTATAACCGAAAAGAAACACAAACCAATTATTCGATCACGTCTATTCTAACTGCATGGTACATTTCTATCTGTATCTACAATGTCTAGAATAAATCTATTTAGAATATTGGTCTGGGCACAATTCGTTAATTTGATAGAAACGATTAAAATTACAAAAATAAGGAATAATATATCAACATCGTGATAAAGATTCCATCCAAATATAAAATGAAATTATCGTCAATTCTATTATCAGTACAGTATTTACATATTTTAGACTCAATGATCTGTTTTATTCCATTTGTAAATCGTGATTAGAGATTCTTTATTTTATTTAGAAAACTGTCTAACGTTCTGTTTTTAGGCATTCAATTTTGTATAAGTCTCAGGTTTATACTCTTACTTAAGCTAGTTAAGTTTTTGTCATCATCTGATAAACATGTAAAGAAATGTTTTTCTTGAATTTCTTTTTCCCAGCAGATATAAGTGTTCCTTCTGGTAGTGTACCTTTGTAATGTTAGTCCAGGCATGGTGAAAAACAATTAATTTCAGAAACTGAAAAAATGTGTTTGTTAACGATACCTGGAAAGGTACTAACAGTTACTTCGATTGACTTGTATTCTAATTTTGACATTTTCAAAAGAAGGTCTTATATACTAGTAAATAAAACAAGTATTTAATAGACTGCAAAGTAAGAAATATAGAATTTTTTTTTTCGTGTAGAGACCAAAATCTGCCATACTGGTGAGGTTTGCTGCATATTTATAATTACATGGGGAGCTATATAACCTAAAACGGACTATTTAAAGTGAATGGCCAAATCAGTCAAAGATCAAATATGTTTTCTTCTTTTCCCAGGTTTTGCTGAGAACGGATGTTGTTGTAATAAATTTATTCTAATGATTATCTCGCTTATACTGTAATAAATAGTTACAGTGGCATTCATATGAATACACCCTGTAAGGGTAGATAACTCTTGTTTTCCCGACAATTATTTCTCATTTGAGTTATAGTTCTTGTGACTTAACGCAGCTATTTTATAATGCAAGCTCTCTATGGTCATCTCGAACTTCCTTACGTTTTTTTTTTCTTTTAATTTTAAAGTTAAAATGATTTTGCTGCCTTTAAAATTGTCAAGTTCAGGTGCGGATCCAGGATTTTGGGGGGCTGGCGGGCACCAAAAGTTACATTATCATAACTATGTTTTTGTTTTATATTTAAACTTCTTGACTGTTGAGTTAAAACTGTGTTATAGTTTGTGTTTTTGCTTGGCCCATATGGGTTAAATATGCAAATAAAATTATTGTTATATTATCATTTATGTAGATGATTTATTTTGTTGCTTCAACGTGAAGTCAAGTGAGTGGCAAATATTTCAATCATTTTCAATGATATTTAAGACGAGAAATAAATTAGTACATGGAACACTACAGCCTATACATAGCCTAAACATCTTTAAGGTGATATCAAGATTTTTAAATGATAATGATTTAAGTATTAACTCTGATACTAAGTGTTCAAATTAATATTATAAGAAAGGTATTTATAAAGTAGTGAAACATTATTTTTAAATAAAATTAGTTGACGATATTGCTAAAATCTATATTTGGATGACTCTATTTTCAATTGATTTCAGAAATCACACATATGTGATTCGTTGTTCTGTTGAATTCTAAAAATAAATATAGTTTATAATACAATGGACACTGATATCATTTATAAAACCGGAACTAATTCTCATGTGACAAAGTTGTTTCCATCACAGGACAAATAATTCACGGTTTTTTTTTACTTTACATTTCCGACTGTGTGCAAGTTATATAAGATTTTTCCTTCTTCCCGTATTTTTCCTATCGTTTTCACCTTGATTAGTAATAAATGAATATTCAATACCCAATATGTTCATTTATTTATTCCATCTCGAAGATAAAATTTTACAATGTAAAAATCCATTGAATAAACAATGCCACGTTTACATATTTTTGATAATATCAAAGGTCGTTTTTCATCAACTTGTTTGTATGCCACGTCGTGTCAATACTCGTAGTAAATAGTAAGCACATGACCTACTTTTTAAATAACGTTTTTTTTTTTTTCAATTTATCATGCTTAAATGATGACGTTATTTAAAGAGGAAAATAAGTCGGGCATGTTGCAGTGTAAAAAGTTGTTTAATGGTAAAACGAAGTCTCTATGTGAGTGGGTTTATTAGATTAAAATCTGTCAAGGTTAAAAGGCCTTCTTAGGAATGATTAAGGGGAATGAAACACATACAAAATGTAACAAAAAATATCTAGAAATGTATAAAGAATATCAACGAGTTAAAAGAACAATACAAATGTTTTTCTTCCCCATACAAAATATAAGAAAATGCTGTGTTCACCTGTTAGGAAAGTAAACACTATAGGTGCAATGAAATTCAAACGTCAAAGAACAGACAGCACAAGGAAGCGCAAAAGAAAAACACTGTACAGAAAACTCTCTCTCTCTCTCTCTCTCTCTCTCTCTCTCTCTCTCTCTCTCTCTCTCTCTCTCTCTCGTTCTGTATTGTCATTACAGGAAAGTGAAATCAATTGTGTCTTTGATTAATGAGTTTTTTACGTCGAGCGGCAAATGCCACATGTATTTCTGTATGATGGCATGTTTATATGGTATGAAAATATCACATCCACCAATACGTAGAGTCGGGTGTTATATTAGTAGCTGACTAGGGAAGGAGTTCACAGAAAGACATGTTTTCCTATACTTTGACATGGAAATCTAACTCTGAGCTGTACAATTATATATCTTATATCTCCATTATGCCAGGTGCTTGGCTATATATAAAGCCTGTTAAAGACTTACCTATGACCTGATCAGTGGTCGCGCCCACACCTCTCGCACACAAGGCAAGTGACCTATAGTTGCTAACTTCTACGTCATTTGATCTCTGGTGGAAAGTTGTCTCATTGGCAATCATAAACCATATCTTCTTATCTTTATATTTATCAGCAATCCAACGATTGCATGTCAAGACCAATGCTAGCATCATCTGCGACAGTGGCGGATCCAGCCATTTTAAAAAAGGGGGGGTTCCCAACCCAGGATAAAGGGGGTTCCAACTATATGTCCCCATTCAAATGCATTGATCGTCAAGAAAAAAGGGGGTTTCCAATCCCCGGAACCCCCCTCTGGATCCGCCACTGTGCGAACTAAACAATCCGGATTAGAATAGCTTTTTAACTCACAGATAGATAAGCAGCTAGAGATATGAGCATATTGTGGTCACTTTGGGTTTTCAGAATGATCAGGAGATTATACCGTATGTAAAGCTGCAAATTGTCCTTGGCGTGATCAATCATGCAGCAATAAAACAGAACAAACATATTGCTCAAGGAAACATGGGACGCTATATGGGTCATTTTAAAAAAATGTCGAATTTTCAGTACACCTTTGCTAAAATTTTTATTTTTAAAGGAAAATGCAGTTGTAAGTGTTTAAATGAAAGTTTGTAGGATTTATGAGTCGGAACATCAATAATAAACACGATTTAGATCTACTTTGATAAGATTAAAATATATTTAAGTCAGATTTTTGCGTAATTTATGTGCGAACAGTGTGAGGGTAACATAATTCAAATGATTTTTTTTCTTCTATTTTCTGATTGCCTTGATATCTGCAAAAGGAACTGTTTGAGAATGTTAATAATAACTCTTACGAAAAATCACAGCTTCTTTATTATTTTCTACAAACTAAATTCAATCGGCATGTCTATTCTGTTACCGCTACTAAATCAACCGTTGAATTGTTTCTCCCTAAGAATATGAAACTATTCAGTGATGATTTCAAAAGCACAAAGCATCCTAAAAATTCAACACAGCACGTTTCTTGCATAACAGTGTAGAGAAAATAAAATTCAAGACATTTAGTGAAAAAAATTAGTGGGTACCCTTTTGTCATGTCTATGCTGTTACCAACATATTTATTAATTACACCAATGTTATGCTTGTAAAAAGTGCAATTACGTGTTGGAAACCAAAATCACAGCAGAAAAACATTATTACTTCATCAAAGGGAGTAGTTATTTCACAACAGCATTCATAAATGAAGAAATTTGTCTATCCTGTTATATCTATCCTGTTACTATGGTTATAGTAACAGGATAGACTATTTAAAATTGACCCCTGTTGTGTTCACTTATCGCTACACTAACGGAGCGCAGATTTAGATGGAATGGCGGACCAGTTTAAGACAATATTTGACAGAAACGTCTTTAAAAATTTTATCATAATTACATATAGTTTTACACATAATGAAAATTTGGTTGTTTGAACTCATTTAAGGATTACAACACCTTAATCTTCGCAATTCAGCATATACAAATGCAATACTGCTATCGGTAACAGGATAAAACTTAATATGATGTTATGTCGTTAACCGTTACGTTCCTGCTACCAAAAAAAAGACAAAAGTAAACCAACATGCGAGGGAATTACTTGATGTTGGGTTTATTAGAAAGAGAATAAAATATGAACATTATGAGTTACTATCTTAGACTTGCGTTGCTGGTGGTTATTTTTATAACCTTCAAAAGCCAATATTTAGAGGTATTTTTCAGTACAACATGGAAAATTGAAAAATAATCTATCATTACACAGAATGAAAATATATAGAAGTTTTTACTCTTGAAAACCATGTTATTGGCTATGAAAAACAAGCTTAAAATTTTATCGAAACCTTTTCTAAATAACCCGAAATTTCTTTTGAACATGTTTCAATATATTCTTGTATGACATTATCTAGATTGCATCTTTTTATATGTTGTTTCATAAGTTCTGTTTGTTTTGATTTGCTTATGAAGAGGGTTGTTTGAATTAGTAACTTTAATTCAATTTCAAAATTTCAAAATTCTACATTTTTTGAAAATGACCCATATAGACAAACTACAAAAATGGAATATATACAATGCACCTGTCTGTGTACAAATGCAACAGATGTTTCAAATGGATGTTTAAAATACGAAGTTTTTAAAATTGATAATAGAATGTCTTGCAACAAGTTAAAATTTGCCTTAGCGTAAAGTAAAGGTCAATATTTGCCGCTTTATCTATGTTCAGGAACCAGTAAAATCTGAAAAACAAAATGATAACTAGGGAAATTCAACACCATGCAGGGTCTAAAGAAAACAAAAGAAACTCACACAATGAAAGCACCTGTTCAATGAATTGTGGTGACGATTGATTCCTGGAAAGATTGGTATTATGTTCTCTGTGTAATTCTATCCGTCTTTTAATTACCACAGGTAATGAAAATCAATATTTGATGACAGATATAATTAAAAGTCAAAGATTAAGTAAAAAAAACATAAAGATTAACAGTTTTTCTTTGTTGACCTTTATAGGGATTTTGTGTCATGAATTATTCTTCATATCCTTCTTTTCAATTAAAAGTGCAGGATGAAACTACATTAATCGTTGGTATACTATTTATTTGTTATCAATTGTAAAATTGGGATACAAATTTTTGAATTTCGATCAAATCGCTCAAAACTTTAGTACAGTTAATCTTTTTTACCTGAAAATTGTCGAACAAATGTCAAAACAGGTCCTGCAAATCAAAACTGAGTTGTTTCAGTGTATAGGTGGTGTTTGTCACGGGTTTTCTACGACGTCGGATGTTTGTATTGTCACTTTGGATTCTTCTGTCTTTTTCCCAACTGCTTTAAGTGTTTTGGGAGTTTAGAGTACCTGTTTTAACCGCTATATTGGTGAAATATTCGTATTATCTTTACTTGATTACTGTTAGTGGGAAAGATAATTTACATATAACATTATAGCTAAAGGTTAATATCATTGGAATAAAAAAAAGTATGAGGACGACTAGGTTGGAAATAAAATCAAAATATTGACAATCCATAGCAAATTGGAGGACTGAAAAAAGTTAAATATGCAATTATTCAAAAACGAAATAGACAAATTTAGATTTACGAACTGTTACAGAGATCAACGTTTACAACAACAAAATTTAACAGTCCATGAAGAATAATCAAGGTTTTAGACAAAAGTTATCGTAAAAATACGGATTAAGAAATACCAATGCATTGTAAGAGGTGGGCAAATTTCCACCTTTATTCGTTTCACTGACAGGTCAAAATCTTTACATTGTTAACACCATCTTAAAACGACTGTGTGACAAGGTAAACCAGTGTGTTACAATCCATTGTATAATACAAGTCCGAGACGTATAATACAAGTCCGAGACGAAAAAGACAAGGATAGACTCAATAAAATTTGAAAATTAACCTCTAGATTACATATCTGTTTTTAAGTTGATGTTTCTTTGACATAAAGGTTTTTTCATGCAAGAACCACAATAAAACTGAAGTACTTGATCTGATAAAAATAAATTGCAGTACACCGGGTTGGGCAAATCCTCTATAGAAAGTTATCGAGCAACAACGAATATTCAAGGTTTTAGGAGGTTCGCTACTCAGTTTCAAAATAACCAGTTTTTCATATCACTAGTATATATTGATAGGGGATTATTAAAGGAACCAAAAGAGCAAAAAAAAAAAAATATAGGTCAGTGTGCTTGTTTTCGAGGTATTAGCCATTGAAATTTTAGCGGGAAAATGTTCTCTCTTGATTTTTCATAGCTTTATCATTGACAAGTTTAAGTGCTCAAAAACAATTAAAAAATAACAAGGTTTTTATAAGACTTTTACAGATGGCTTATAATTATACATGTAAACGATTTATAAAAAGAAAAATGGGGGTCGTTGGGGAAAATTTTTTAAGGCATCCAAATGGATAAGACCAGAGGATTCCGAAAATCTGACAAAAATTCCAAAACATGACAAGCGAACATCCTTAAGACAAATATAGGGATTTTGGAATGTCAGTGCATTGAAATCGCCAGCCAGCACCGTTTTGATTATTGTTAAAAAAAATCTATCAATGTTTATTCTAACTATTGTCTTACATTTGTAACAAAATCCAGTCAATTGTCAACAATACATAGATGTGAAACCACTGTTTTTTTTTTTTTTTTTACATGAAACTAATTGTAAACATATTAACAGTACGCGACGTTTGGTGTGAACACGGCCTAAGTTATTCGTTGGTGATTTAAATACTAGTATATGCGTTGCTTCTAGAATGATGGTTGCCATCTTAACTAAGTATGAAGAATTTTTTGTTCATTACTGTTATCTATTTATTAAAGGATTTTCATTTTGATCATACATTGGTCAATCTTTTCTGAAGTTTACGACAAGGAAAGTTGATATGGAAATATAATTATATTTGAAGGAATTTAGTTTAACAACAGTATTTCCCACTCATTATTCCATGGTGATGCAGTTAACAAAGCAGGTACATTTAAGTGTATTCCTGAGAATCTTATTATAAAGTTAATTATACCTAGCGGCAAAGGTAAGTTACTAAAGTACGCTAAAATACGCTTTTGCTGTGAATACCTTCGATCTACCACTTTTTATGAATATTGTTTGACGAATTACAAACTACAATTGCTTATGAAACAGCAATCAGCCATTTACAAAAAGAACGATGATGTAAACGACTATAGTCTTCAACAATGAGCAAAACTCATACCGTATATATAATAAGCGTTACAAATGTCCAGGTATTACAAAATGTGAAACAAAAGAGAAAACCAACGGCCTGATTTATGAACAAAACAAGAAACAAATATGCCAAACATTAACCAACGTCAACAACTGAAATACAGGCTCCTGACTTGGGATAGGTACATACAAATTAGGGGGTTAAACATATTTGTGGGAGTTCGGCCCTGCCCTAACCTTGGACAGTGGTGTAACAGTACAACATAAGAACAAACACAAAAATCAGTTGTAACTCATCAGATCAGCATAAAGCACCAAAAACATTTAAAAAAAATAAAGACATAAGACACAAAATACCGACCTAAGAGGACTCACAGTTACTTAAAGCTAAAACGAAGCCAGTGTCAACTAATATAATAAAAGAAAGTTGGACCATGTCTGTTTTTCATTTCTTTTGTACCAAAAATTGTTTCAGCCAGCCTGGAAGAAAAACGGATACAAAAATAGAAAGACTATTCAAATAAGCTAAACATTATTAGAGTTTGACACGTCCGTGTACAATGATTTTATTTGGGACCCAAAACCATTAAGCACATACATGTGGCGAAAGTTCAAATGTTATTGAAAAACTCCTTGCTTATACATCTTTTGTTTTTCTTCATTATATGCATTAATTGATGATTACGTTGGGTTTTGTGTATTTTAATATATTGCTTTGTATGCTAATATCAAAAATTTATTGTAATGTAATGTCTAAATATCAAATCCATACTTTTAAAATTATCGGAGACGACAGCTTTAAATTGTATAATGTTAGTTAATACTACATTAGTCTTATTTATGACAATACAACAGTTATTAGGGTTTTTGTTTCTAACAGCATCTTGTTTGGTAACTCATTGGTAAGTTAACGATGAAGGAACACAATTGCACAATTGATTGTTTACGCAAGCATTTTTTTTTTTTTTTTGGGGTTAAATCTTATGGATCATAAATGAGAAGGAATTTGTGTTCTGTCTGGTGGGTTTAAGTTGTTGGTACTTCTGGTTTTTGGCGGGCTTTAAATCACAGTTTTTCTTGTTTAGTGAATAGAAAGTAGAAAGTTTTCACTTGTATACTACGATTAAGAACATGGCACCTGTTAATCGTCAATAAACGTATGTTAATCTCTACATGTATAATTGTTTGTGTTATTGGGTTGCTGTCTCGTTGAGGATTGTTTTACATCGAAGAGGTTTTAAAAAATATGTGTTGATATTATTTTGTACTTTTGTGGTAAGACTGGTTCAAATTAATTCGCCTTCATTTTTGTAAACTCACTTTCGGGATATAAAAAGTAATTCGTGGCTAATTAGAATGTGTCGTTACTTTCTGCCTCTTTTAATCAAGTAATTGTCTCCAGTATAGATTTTTGTATTGAGAGAAAAGGTTGGTGTCTCCTAGATTGATGCCATTTCATTAGATATTGATTTTATTCAGGTGAATGGCCGTACATGACCTCCACTCCTTTCTGCCTAACAGAACATCTAAGTAGGACAATTTAAGAACGGAAAAATATATTGTGTGGGGAAAAGTACTTTTCATCGATATATTGTCACTTATTCTAGGAAAGGTGACGGATGTCAATGAGACAGCAACCCAAAAGTTCATTGTAAAGAACCTTGCCATTGGATGTCTTGTGACATATTATATATTTTTTTTGGTAAGTAGTGAATTTTGTGTTGATGGCAGATCTTTTTGGAAGTATCTGTTGAATTTATTCACAACTTGTTTAGAATCGTTGTGATTAAGATTTAAATTCTGGCATACTATGAGGGTCTGGATGGTTTACAGAATTAATATATATATAGAGAGAGAATAATTGGCAGAAAAAGAAAGTAAAGAATAGAAAATAATAGGGGCTTAAATGTTAGAAAACAAAGAGAATAATAGGCAAAAATATAAATAATACAGATAAATTCAAGAAACCGAAACGAAGTACCCCCATCCAGACCCTCATACTATACTAGCTGCATGTTATCTATGTCGTAGGACTGCTGTGTCATTGACGCATAATAACATCAAACAAAACATAATTGCTTTGTTCATTTCTTTATATGACGGATAAATATCTAATAACTGGGAAACAAAGAAAGACATCCAGATTTATAAAAATAAGTTTTGTTTATTAAGATTATCGTGTAGAATAACGATCAAACCGTAGCCAATTTGGGGTTTTTGAGGGTTTTTTTTTGGGGGGGGGGGAGATACTTATTTACTAGTATCTCAGATGACAAGATGGAAGATACAAAAACGCAACTGAGACCGTCAAAAAAAAAAAAAAAAACAGGCAAACGTAAAGACTATAAGATAAAGATATTGAAAGTATTGTATTGTCACAAAATGACAATCGGGTTTCCAATGGCTAAAATCGGTCTCAAATACTAAACAAGACCTAGTGCAAGAGGCATGATACTTTGCGACATGCATGGTTGGGCATAATTAAGTTATAATTGCATAGTTGCCTAAATGTCAAAGCATTACTTGAATGGAGATACGTAATGGGCAAATATGAAAAAAAAATGAAATTTTAATTTTTGTATCACCTTTTTAAATTTTAGGTGACTCCAATTAAAGGATAATATATGTTAGTGGATTGTAAATTGAAGATACAGCATGGTAATCAGAATCCAAACAATGAAGAAGAAAATATTAAATATATCATCCTCATAATCGCTTCAAAATAACAGTACTGTGTTAATGTATTGATGTATCCTTCCTGTATATTTTATTTTCATCCGATAAATGATAATAGTCACGTGAATTATACTGAATCTGCATTTTCGATCCTTATAACATACCACTATAGACTCTTTGTTTTAACAGTTGTTTAATTAAACACAAATTCTTTAAACCGCGTTGGCGGAAATTCGGAAACAATTAATTTGCATATTACTTATAATAGTATTATTAACATCTTCATAAAACACAAGTTCTTCCAATCGTGTTATAAATTCTGACTATTTCCGCTGTACACCTACGTATGAGCGTAGGAGGGGATGGGAATCGATAGAAATCTGTAATCTCTAATTGCGTTGTCGTTCAAATCAAATTTTTCAGTGTATATGTTATTCGAACCAGATTTCATAGACTCTATTCTATTATTTCCACAAATCATCAGTTTTATACATAACTAAATACAAACTTTCGTCAACTATGGATAATCTTCAAAATAATAAAACACCATAAGAAGTGTCTTTCTCATGCACGTTAATTTCTATGTTATTTTATGCGAGTTTACAGGCTTGCGACAGATGCATGTACTATTTATTTATTGATGAATTGGCGAAATACAGTGACATAATTTTAATCAATTGTTTAAAGAATGTCGGAAGTTTTCTCATTGTCATCTTAAATACATATTTACTTAGATTTATTATGGTTTTTTTATCTTATTTAATTTTTTTTCTATTTCCTTCTACAGCGGCTGTAAGCCTGTTTATTTTTTACTTAAACTGTTATGAATAAGAAAATAGAATTTGAAGACATATGTATACATGTAAAGAATATACGAAAGATTAAGTAACATAATAGACAAATAAAGAATTATTTCCTTGTCATTGTAGTCGGACTATTTCCTGGAACAACCACAATACACCATCACTTATCTCCTGTGAAATATGACACACACTTTTGATCAAATAGGGCCATTTTATATAGTAGTCTAACCTCAAAAACATTTATCTTGAATCAAAATCTTTGTTTACGAAGTCCTGTAGAAAAATATGTTTTATGATGATAAGCATTGTTTTCGTTTATATCTAATTATAGTATTCTAATGCAAAATGTCAGACAAAAATCAAATATATCCTTACTGACAGGCTATAATGTCTTGTGAGCATATCTGAATAATGCTCTGTGATATGGTTTTATCTATTTTACTTTCTTAACATTTAATAGAGCGAAGGTTATTTCAAAAACACGTATATGTAGTGCGCGCGCCTCGTTATGACACCTACTGTAATCACTAGCCAGTCAACACTGAGGTTGTGAGTTCGAACCCCGCTCGTGCGGGTGCACTCGACTCCAATCTTAATTGACTAGGATTGTCAGTTTTCCTATCGAAGGTCGGTGGTTTTCTCCGGGCACTCCGGCTTCCTCCACCAATAAAAACTGGCCGCCACGAAATAGCCCAAAAGCGGTGCTTAAAAGTGGCGTTAAAACACCAAAAATCAAAAATCAAATCGTTATGACACGTTTATCTTATGATTTTTTTCCCACCCAAAAGTAGGATAATCATACTTTCTTCTGAAAATATCTATAGATCTGATCAAACACTTTTATCTCTCCTTGTTCTTTTCTTAAGGGCATACTATACGGTTTTGATCCCACGGTGAATTATTGACGAAAGTTTACATACAAGCTATTTTTCACCTAGTCAATTCAAATATGTAATAAAAACACATACCTTCATGTGCTACTTTTAAAGATAAATGGGATCGAAATTTTAGACCTTCATTAGAAATTTCGGTTTCTTGGACATTTCTATCCTTTTGAAAGACATACTTAACTTTTTTGTTTCAAAAGATAAACGCAAGCGGGTCTCTGTAAAACATCTGGAATATCTTCTCTACATAAGTGTTCTTTGAATTTGTGTAACAATTTTTGGGAAATTATTCATTTTTATCACACTTTCATGATTTTAGTCAAAGAACGGCATTTTTTGCTGTATATTTATCCAATTAAAAAAATAAAACCATCGGTGATTTGTTCTTAAGATTGGCACAAATAATCTTCATGCATAATCAGGCCAAATGTCATTTTTAAAAAGAGGTGTCCATGAACTTGTTCTCAAGTTAAATCAGTTTGAATGATAAAAATCAGTCGAAAATGCATCCATCTTTTCTCGATAGGCCTATGTCACAGTTTGATGTCGTGAAAATAACATTTAAAGTTAGCAACGTCATTACCTCCCCTGTAACTGTATTGTATGCCATTAACAATGAATGTTATCACGGGTGAATTGCCTGATGGCAGTCATATTTGTTATGTGCACTGTGACAGAGTGTAATTTGTCGTCAGTTTCTTTCACCTTTTTATTCCACTCGAAAGGTTAGAGGTATATAGTGATGCAATTGTCCATTCATTTTGGGGTATACATGTCCTTTCGGCTCGGGTTGTTTAGTGACGCACATGTCCTTCCGGTTGGGGTATTTAGTGACGCACATGTTCCTACGATTCGGGGTATTTATTGACGCACATGTTCCTACGATTCGGGGTATTTATTGACGAACATGTCCTTTCGGTTCGTTGTATTAAATGATGAACATGTCCTTTCGGTTCTGAGTATTTAGTGACGAACATGTCCTTTCGGTTCGGGGTATTTATTGACGAATATGTTCTTTCGATTCGGGATATTTAGTGACGAACATTTCCTTTCGGTTCGGGGTAATTAGTGACGAACATGTCCTTTCGGTTCGGAGTATTTAACGACCCACTGGTCCTTTCGGTTCGGTGTATTTATTGACGAACATGTCCTTTCAGTTTGGGATAATTAGTGACGCACATGTCCTT
This sequence comes from Mytilus coruscus, assembly GCA_017311375.1. NCBI lineage: Eukaryota > Metazoa > Mollusca > Bivalvia > Mytilida > Mytilidae > Mytilus > Mytilus coruscus. The sequence continues at coordinate 142,349,489 of CM029596.1, read as the reverse complement.
TCGGTTCGGGGTATTCAGTGACGCAGTTGTCCTTTTGGTTCGGGGTATTTATTGACGCACGTCATGTCCCTTCGGTTCGGAGTATTAAGTGACGCACACGTCCTTTCTGTTCGGAGTATTTAGTGATGCATATGTCCTTTCTGTTCGGAGTATTTAGTGACGCACAAGTCCTTTCGGTTCGGAGTATTTAGTGACGCACTTGTCCTTTCGGTTCGGGATATTTATTGACGCACATGTCCATTCGGTTCGGAGTATTAAGTGACGCACACGTCCTTTCTGTTCGGAGTATTTAGTGACGCACATGTCCTTTCTGTTCGGAGTATTTAGTGACGAACATGTCCTTTCGGTTCAGGGTATTCAGTGACGCACTTGTCCTTTCGGTTCGGGGTATCTATTGACGCACATGTCCTTTCGGTTTGGGGTTTTTAGAGACGCACATGTCCTCTCGGTTCGGGGTATTTAGTGACGCACATATCCTTTCGGTTCGGAGTATTTAGTGACGCACATTTTCTTTCGATTCGGGGTATTTATTGACGAACATATCCTTTCGATTCGGAGTATTTAATGACGCACATGTCCTTTCGGTTCGGGGTATTTAGCAGTGTTTAGTGACGCACATGTCCTATCGGTTCGGGGTATTTATTGAAGAACATGTCCTTTCAGTTCGGAGTATTTAGTGACGCACATGTCTTTTCGTTAGCAAACTGCTACACCAAATTCAAATGAATTGTAATTGACCCTAAACACAAGATAACGGAATTTCGCGACTGGGTGACATTTTTCAAAAATGCGAGTTAAGTACCTTGTGTTATATTAAGGTATATAGGAATTTTTTTTCTGAGACAAGTGCCTTTGTCCATGGCAGGTAAAAATACGATGAGAAGTCGCAGTAGGTGATGACACAACGGAGGAAAAAATTACGGGATTAAAAAATTGAGAATGGAAATGGAGAATGTGTCAAAGAGACAACAACCCGACCAAAGAGCAGAAAACAGCCCAAGGCCACCAATGGGTCTTCAACACAGCGAGAAAATCCTGTACCCGGAGGCGGGCTTCAGCTGGCCCCTAAACAAAAATGTGTACTAGTTCAGTGAAAATGGACGTCACACTAAACTCCGAAACATATAAATGAACTAAAATTTAAAAAACATACAAAACTAACAAAGGCCAGAGGCTCCTGACTTGGGATAGGCGCAAAAATGCGACGGGGTTAAACATGTGAATACTTCCGTGGTCATTTGTGACACAAATATTCTAAAATGCCCGACCAAATCATAATGGCGTCCGAAAAACTTTCGAAATCTTAAAGGATAACTGCAGTCTCCATTAGAAACCCTTGGTTCAACAGCTTCCTTGTAAGCAACCATGCAGCCTCTATCAAGGAAATGATGGTAGGAAACGTGAGCCCTGCATGGAATATACGATAGACAGTTCTGTTGTTCTTTGCAATAATACATACAAGGGATTGCAACTTTGGAATGAATGTTAACATTATAGTTTTAGGATATAAACAAAGTCGTTCTCATAATTTGGGATTTTTTAGAAAGACATAGTCCACAAGTATTAAACAGATAACTTGTCAATACAAAGTCCATATATTTTCTGACATAGATAAATAAAATATCTCACCCATCATACATATATATATATATATATATTTATAGAAACTTATGCTCATGTTTTTTATTCTAACGAAATGTAGCTATTAATAGCATTAATTCCAAAAAATCCCTTTGTTTCGGTAACCACGAGAAACACCAATCAATGCATGTATATCGTTCTAATTAAATACCCGGACGGTTAAATATAAACATTTGGACTTCCGGGAAACATGTTACCTGTATATATATTACTTTTATGAATTACGTACTTGTGTATTATATATCAGTCAGTGACCCATTTCTTGTACAATATGTTGACGTGTACAATTTACGTAAATAATGTTATAAATCAACAATAGACCGAACCTTTCTTATATATGTACAAAAAAGTCATGTATATATCTATTAATATACTGGCTTCAACAAGTTGTAAAAGTGTACAGCGTGGGTTTTAGAACTGGGTCTACCTTCAATCTACTGGATACCCAAATTAAAAGGTCCTTACAAACATTTTATTTGCTGTGTTTGCCGAATTCTCAAAAATTCCTCTTTCGAAATTAGTAGCATATATTTTATCAGTGCAACCGAAACCAGGCTTCAAAACTACTGTGAGACTACCTACAAGGGTGGAGGGGTGAATTATATGATTTCCAATGATCTGTCAGATACGTATACATATAATTAAAATCCCTCTCTTCTCTACCCTTTAAATATATTCCTAAGTTTGCTTGACGAATTATCCCTTTGAAGATAGATTGAAAAATTACACAAACTTTCATCAAAAGGAGGCAGCACAACTCAGATACAAAACGCTTGTTGAAGAAAGGAAAAAAATCATACCCAGTAAAAAAAACTGATTACCTGAAACTTACATCATCAAGATCTTCCTTTTTTATTTTTCTTATTTTACGTTTGATGGACGTGTTTTAAACAATCAGTCGGTTGATGGACGTGTTTTAAACAATCAGTCGGTTGATGGACGTGTTTTAAACAATCAGTCGGTATGCCTTTAGGATCCAAACGTGCTCCTTCTCCTCCTTTATTCATATGAGGCAGACAATATATGAGGGATTCTAAAGAAAATTGAAAACAAGCAGGCATTAACTTTTTATTTCCAGTTTTGATACATAGATGTATCCTATTTCTGAATATTTCAAAGTTTTGTGACTATCTTGATCGCTTGAAATATAGAAGAGACGACGGATATATATATCTAAGTCTAATTCATATCTTGACTTATACCTAGATTGAAAAGTGAAAGTGAGGGTAGATTGGGAAACATAACTTAACGACAAAAAATATGGATATCTTTGTTGGATTGACTTTTCATTTTCACCTGTTGCCCCGCATGCTTATTTTTTGTTCCGCGTGTTGGAGAATGTCCCTATTTTCATCCTATCTTAAGGATATTCATTTTCAAAATCCTCCTCCTCCCCAGAAAAATCAAATGGTCGTCACCTTATGAAATGTATGTGTCACATATTATACCACGGATATGTTCCAGAGTGTGCATGCATGAGATATGAAGTATACATTTTATCGTCCTTCAATTCCCTTGCTCAGTCGCTCCGTTATAATCGTATCAAGTCTTTGAGACGTGTGCAGAACTTATCAGCGACGTCACAATATGTGAGTAGAAATTATCAAACTTGCTTTCGTTAAGCGTAAACCTTCTAAGGGTGGGGGTTGGAAGATCAGACAAAACACAATAAACGGACTATCGGGTTTTTCTGCGTATAGATATAGTAAAATATCAGCTGTTCGATACAATGTGAAGCTTTCTTTGTTCGTTCGATGCGCTCACCCCCAAAAAAGTTCACATTGTGGCTGGCGTCTGATATTTAACGATATCATTCAAAGTGCAAGAAACCCGATAATCTATACGTATTCCTAAATGCATATCATATAAATCAAAATGTGTGAATGTCAAATCTGCAGCATTGTAATTTACATTTCAAAACGCACATGGACATGCAGGTTATATAAAGCTAGTACAAAATTTGCCTCTCTGATAGTTGTTTATATTCTACTTAGAAGTGCTTTTAGATCAAATCATAAATCAAAAATATGTATCACTTCAGTTCATTAGAACATAAGGTAAACAATTCCAGCTATATACGCATGAATGGCCCGTCTTTCAAAAGACATATATACATGTATAACAAGTGTAACGACCAGGAACAATAAAGTCAGAATAACGATTAAATGATAGGTTGATTGTTGGTGTTAACACCAGTTTCAGCAGACATGTATGATGTCAGTTAGTTTTAATTGGTGGAGGAAGGTGGAGTGCCCAGAGAGAACCACCGATCTTTTGCTGAAAAACTTGTTATCCCAATATAAAAGATCTGAGTCATCTTGTCGGAGCGGGATCTGAACTCACAACGGTTTAGTGTTGACAGGCTATCGATCACTGCTGTCCCATATCTTGACTTAAAACTTGAAATTGTGGAGAACTAGCCTTTACGACAAAAGCGATGATTTCAGCTTCCCTATTGTGAACTTTCCTTTTCTATAAAGCAACTTTTCAGCAGTATTTGCATATGGAGTATATATAGCTCCCATGCATCTGATACGATATTCCAGAGCTTCCATTTCCTATAATCATTTTCTTGATAGACGATTGCTGCTTGTAGGGAAGCTATCGAACCGTGCAATTGTTCCTAATGGTAAACTTGAAGTCATCCCTTCGAAAGTTCTACGGACGCCATCATGATTTGGTTGACCTTTATGGAATATCTGTGTCACATATGACCACGGACATGATCCAAATGTCGTAGCCACAGTACAGGCCTCATAACGATTGTGACATCACCATATGACCACGGACATGATCAAAATGTCGTAGCCACAGTACAGGCCTCATAACGATTGTGACATCACCATATGACCAAGGACATGATCCAAATGTCGTAGCCACAGTACAGGCCTCATCACGATTGTGACATCACCATATGACCACGGACATGATCCAAATGTCGTAGCCACAGTACAGGCCTCATCACGATTGTGACATCACCATATGAAACTACTTTTCACTGAATTTCTACTTGCCATGAGCAACACGTCGGGTGCCACATGTGAAGCAGTACCTGCCTATCCTTCCGGAGTATCTGAGATTACACCCAGATTTTTGAGGTGGGGTTGGTAGAGCTCGCACTTTAGTTTTCTATGCAGTGTTTTTAAAAAGACTGTTGTTTGCCTATTCCTCGTTTTTCCTTTTTCTTCCCTGGTATAGTCGGTTTTCTTCGACATCTGGTATCTTCCCTTTGGTATCATCTGTGTCCTTTAATGGCTTTGTGATGTTACACTATTGTTTCAGAAAAAGGGTGAAGGTTTGGTACCATTGAAACGTTTAAACCCGCTGCATTTGTTTGCATCTGTCCTAAGTCAGGAATCTGATGTTCAGTAGTTGTTGTTTGTTGATGTGGTTCATAAGTGTTTCTCGTTTCTCGTTTTTATATAGATTAGACCGTTGGTTTTCCCGTTTAAATGGTTTTACACTAGTAATTTTTGGGGCCCTTTATAGCTTACTGTTCGGTGTGAGCCTAGGCTCCGTGTTGAAGACCGTACTTTGACCTATAATGGTTTACATTTATAAATTTTGACTTGGATGGAGAGTTGTCTCATTGGCAACTCATACCACATCTTCTTATATCTATTATAAATTTAACGTAAGAGATTTTTGACTGTAAACTATAGATTCTTTCGGTGTTTGATTCTTTTTCTATTTTTCTATTTTTTTTGACAAATATTTTATGTATTTAGTTTCCAAAACTTCATGTCTCAATCCAGCATACTTGACTCAATGCAAATTTTTATATTTTCCTCAGATATTTCTCGGGCAAATTTCAGAAACCGTTATAATTTGCAAATTGAGGAAGAACTTCTACAGTCATTCAAATAGCCTTGATCCTTTCCCATCTCTGCTTCGCATCAGGCAGTTAGCCATGACTGATCTATAAGGCTATCATTCGCATGGGTGTTTCCCCGTTGCTCTCCTATTTTAATTATTTGTCATCTGGTTGACCTCTGTATGTTATTATACGAATGTAACATTTCAATCCGCATGACATTTGTTTCTCTGATTTATAGTAGTACAATTATTTACATGCATATAAATGTAATTCATAAGCTGAAATTTTCGATCAAAGTGTGTCAGCACCTAAGCACTGGTTCTTGTGTGGAAAGTACATGTGCATGGAGACTGACGGCTGTCTTTCGACGGAACATACATGTCGTAGTATTCTTCGCAAACAAATGTTGTGTTGCGTACTTTGTCCTGTAAAGTTCAAATATTTAACACGAGCTGTGTCTGAGGTGTATCCCGCGTCAGCACTGTCAAAATCAGGAGCGGATCCAGCAGTTGATGTTAAAAAACCATATACATGTATTAGGGGAGGGAAAGCCGCAGTGTCATTTTACCTATAAATTACATTTCGTCTAAATCCACGCCAGAAAATATATTTAGACCGGTGTCAAGCTCAGGAGATAGAGTCTAAAACAATCGTTTATGTGATTGCAATAATATGACTCATTTAAAATATGTATGTGTTACCTAAAAGTTGTATAATATTTCATGTATATTTGCTAGTATAGTTCGCCTTTCCGTTATTGACTTTGTGCTCAGCTAGACTCAAGCTAGCAGCCACTCGCTAGCAGCCACTTCGCTAGCAGCCAGTTTTCAGATATGTCTATAAACCCAAAAGTTGCATAAGATTCAAACTTACTAAAACTTTTTATTTTATATAACCACAACAATATCTGTTTTAACTTGAATTTAGCAGTCGAAAACATAATTCAATGAATTTTGAAATTTCATTTCATGTTCAATATTTTAAAACAATATTAATATGTGCTTTCAACATCGTGCAGCACGCTTTAAAACTTCAACTGTCAACACTGACAAAATGAAATGTTTTAAATATGGCCAAATTTTCTTGTTACATGGTATCGACTTTTCCATCAGACAAATTTTGTTCGATATTGTGTGAAATAGCTTTCCATATTCTCGGCATCCTGTAAAATAGTTCCTAAAAGTAACACTATTTCTACGCTACAAGAATTAAAAGTTGCGTTCGTACTTTAATACTTTCATGTCAGCCAAATCTGTTTCAGCGAATCATTCTCTTTCTATAACAATGGGTTTCGCTTAGTTTTGATGATACGCAGGGTTTATTTTAGTAATCTAAGTATGGTGTGCAGGGACATTACTAATTAGTTATATTACCAATTTAAAAAAATCCGTGCTATACCCCACCTGGATATTTTAGTCAAGCATGCCCAAGGGTCCCAACTTTCATTTGCACAGATTGCGGAAAAAGTATTGCCGTAGGAAAATTTTATTATCTTTGAAAGTTAGGGTAGGGTAGGGTGTCGGACCCCAACTTTGGACCACTTTTAAAAAAATCCGTGCTATACCCCACCTGGATATTTTAGTCAAGCATGCCCAAGGGTCCCAACTTTCATTTGCACAGAGTGTGGAAAAAGTATTGCCGTAGGAAAATTTTATTAACTTTGAAAGTTAGGGTAGGGTAGGGTGTCGGACCCCAACTTTGGACCACTTTTAAAAAAATCCGTGCTATACCCCACCTGGATATTTTAGTCAAGCATGCCCAAGGGTCCCAACTTTCATTTGCACCTAGTGTGGAAAAAGTATTGCCGTAGGAAAATTTTATTAACTTTGAAAGTTAGGGTAGGGTAGGGTGTCGGACCCCAACTTTGGACCACTTTTAAAAAATCCGTGCTATACCCCACCTGGATATTTTAGTCAAGCATGCCCAAGGGTCCCAACTTTCATTTGCACCTAGTGTGGAAAAAGTATTGCCGTAGGAAAATTTTATTAACTTTGAAAGTTAGGGTAGGGTAGGGTGTCGGACCCCAACTTTGGACCACTTTTAAAAAAATCCGTGCTATACCCCACCTGGATATTTTAGTCAAGCATGCCCAAGGGTCACAACTATCATTTGCACCTAGTGTGGAAAAAATATTGCCGTAGGAAAATTTTTATTAACTTTGAAAGTTAGGGTAGGGTAGGGTGTCGGACCCCAACTTTGGACCACTTTTAAAAAAATCCGTGCTATACCCCACCTGGATATTTTAGTCAAGCATGCCCAAGGGTCCCAACTTTCATTTGCACAGAGTGTGGAAAAAGGATTGCCGTAGGAAAATTTTATTAACTTTGAAAGTTAGGGTAGGGTAGGGTGTCGGACCCCAACTTTGGACCACTTTTAAAAAATCCGTGCTATACCCCACCTGGATATTTTAGTCAAGCATGCCCAAGGGTCACAACTATCATTTGCACCTAGTGTGGAAAAAGTATTGCCGTAGGAAAATTTTAATTAACTTTGAAAGTTAGGGTAGGGTAGGGTGTCGGACCCCAACTTTGGACCACTTTTAAAAAATCCGTGCTATACCCCACCTGGATATTTTAGTCAAGCATGCCCAAGGGTCCCAACTTTTATTTGCACCTAGTGTGGAAAAAGTATTGCCGTAGGAAAATTTTTATTAACTTTGAAAGTTAGGGTAGGGTAGGATGTCGGACCCCAACTTTGGACCACTTTTAAAAAATCCGTGCTATACCCCACCTGGATATTTTAGTCAAGCATGCCCAAGGGTCCCAACTATCATTTGCACCTAGTGTGGAAAAAGTATTGCCGTAGGAAAATTTTATTAACTTTGAAAGTTAGGGTAGGGTAGGGTGTCGGACCCCAACTTTGGACCACTTTTAAAAAAATCCGTGCTATACCCCACCTGGATATTTTAGTCAAGCATGCCCAAGGGTCACAACTATCATTTGCACCTAGTGTGGAAAAAGTATTGCCGTAGGAAAATTTTTATTAACTTTGAAAGTTAGGGTAGGGTAGGGTGTCGGACCCCAACTTTGGACCACTTTTAAAAAATCCGTGCTATACCCCACCTGGATATTTTAGTCAAGCATGCCCAAGGGTCCCAACTTTCATTTGCACAGAGTGTGGAAAAAGTATTGCCGTAGGAAAATTTTATTAACTTTGAAAGTTAGGGTAGGGTAGGGTGTCGGACCCCAACTTTGGACCACTTTTAAAAAAATCCGTGCTATACCCCACCTGGATATTTTAGTCAAGCATGCCCAAGGGTCACAACTATCATTTGCACCTAGTGTGGAAAAAAGTATTGCCGTAGGAAAATTTTTATTAACTTTGAAAGTTAGGGTAGGGTAGGGTGTCGGACCCCAACTTTGGACCACTTTTAAAAAAATCCGTGCTATACCCCACCTGGATATTTTAGTCAAGCATGCCCAAGGGTCCCAACTTTTATTTGCACCTAGTGTGGAAAAAGTATTGCCGTAGGAAAATTTTATTAACTTTGAAAGTTAGGGTAGGGTAGGATGTCGGACCCCAACTTTGGACCACTTTTAAAAAAATCCGTGCTATACCCCACCTGGATATTTTAGTCAAGCATGCCCAAGGGTCCCAACTATCATTTGCACCTAGTGTGGAAAAAGTATTGCCGTAGGAAAATTTTATTAACTTTGAAAGTTAGGGTAGGGTAGGGTGTCGGACCCCAACTTTGGACCACTTTTAAAAAATCCGTGCTATACCCCACCTGGATATTTTAGTCAAGCATGCCCAAGGGTCCCAACTTTCATTTGCACAGAGTGTGGAAAAAGTATTGCCGTAGGAAAATTTTTATTAACTTTGAAAGTTAGGGTAGGGTAGGGTGTCGGACCCCAACTTTGGACCACTTTTAAAAAAATCCGTGCTATACCCCACCTGGATATTTTAGTCAAGCATGCCCAAGGGTCACAACTATCATTTGCACCTAGTGTGGAAAAAGTATTGCCGTAGGAAAATTTTTATTAACTTTGAAAGTTAGGGTAGGGTAGGGTGTCGGACCCCAACTTTGGACCACTTTTAAAAAATCCGTGCTATACCCCACCTGGATATTTTAGTCAAGCATGCCCAAGGGTCCCAACTTTTATTTGCACACAGTGTGGAAAAAGTATTGCCGTAGGAAAATTTTATTAACTTTGAAAGTTACGGTAGGGTAGGGTGTCGGACCCCAACTTTGGACCACTTTTAAAAAAATCCGTGCTATACCCCACCTGGATATTTTAGTCAAGCATGCCCAAGGGTCCCAACTTTTATTTGCACCTAGTGTGGAAAAAGTATTGCCGTAGGAAAATTTTATTAACTTTGAAAGTTAGGGTAGGGTAGGATGTCGGACCCCAACTTTGGACCACTTTTAAAAAAATCCGTGCTATACCCCACCTGGATATTTTAGTCAAGCATGCCCAAGGGTCCCAACTATCATTTGCACCTAGTGTGGAAAAAGTATTGCCGTAGGAAAATTTTTATTAACTTTGAAAGTTAGGGTAGGGTAGGGTGTCGGACCCCAACTTTGGACCACTTTTAAAAACATCCGTGCTATACCCCACCTGGATATTTTAGTCAAGCATGCCCAAGGGTCCCAACTTTCATTTGCACCTAGTGTGGAAAAAGTATTGCCGTAGGAAAATTTTATTAACTTTGAAAGTTAGGGTAGGGTAGGGTGTCGGACCCCAACTTTGGACCACTTTTAGAAAAAATCCGTGCTATACCCCACCTGGATATTTTAGTCAAGCATGCCCAAGGGTCCCAACTTTCATTTGCACCTAGTGTGGAAAAAAGTATTGCCGTAGGAAAATTTTTATTAACTTTGAAAGTTAGGGTAGGGTAGGGTGTCGGACCCCAACTTTGGACCACTTTTAAAAAAAATCCGTGCTATACCCCACCTGGATATTTTAGCCAAGCATGCCCAAGGGTCACAACTATCATTTGCACCTAAAGTGGAAAAAAGTATTGCCATAGGAAAATTTTTATTAACTTTGAAAGTTAGGGTAGGGTAGGGTGTCGGACCCCAACTTTGGACCACTTTTAAAAAAAATCCGTGCTATACCCCACCTGGATATTTTAGTCAAGCATGCCCAAGGGTCCCAACTTTCATTTGCACAGAGTGTGGAAAAAAGTATTGCCGTAGGAAAATTTTTTATTAACTTTGAAAGTTAGGGTAGGGTAGGGTGTCGGACCCCAACTTTGGACCACTTTTAAAAAAAATCCGTGCTATACCCCACCTGGATATTTTAGTCAAGCATGCCCAAGGGTCCCAACTATCATTTGCACCTAGTGTGGAAAAAAGTATTGCCGTAGGAAAATTTTTATTAACTTTGAAAGTTAGGGTAGGGTAGGGTGTCGGACCCCAACTTTGGACCACTTTTAAAAAAAATCCGTGCTATACCCCACCTGGATATTTTAGTCAAGCATGCCCAAGGGTCCCAACTTTCATTTGCACAGAGTGCGGAAAAAAGTATTGCCGTAGGAAAATTTTTATTATCTTTGAAAGTTAGGGTAGGGTAGGGTGTCGGACCCCAACTTTGGACCACTTTTAAAAAAAATCCGTGCTATACCCCACCTGGATATTTTAGTCAAGCATGCCCAAGGGTCCCAACTTTCATTTGCACAGAGTGTGGAAAAAGTATTGCCGTAGGAAAATTTTATTAACTTTGAAAGTTAGGGTAGAGTAGGGTGTCGGACCCCAACTTTGGACCACTTTTAAAAAAATCCGTGCTATACCCCACCTGGATATTTTAGTCAAGCATGCCCAAGGGTCCCAACTTTCATTTGCACCTAGTGTGGAAAAAGTATTGCCGTAGGAAAATTTTATTAACTTTGAAAGTTAGGGTAGGGTAGGGTGTCGGACCCCAACTTTGGACCACTTTTAAAAAAATCCGTGCTATACCCCACCTGGATATTTTAGTCAAGCATGCCCAAGGGTCCCAACTATCATTTGCACCTAGTGTGGAAAAAGTATTGCCGTAGGAAAATTTTTATTAACTTTGAAAGTTAGGGTAGGGTAGGGTGTCGGACCCCAACTTTGGACCACTTTTAAAAAAATCCGTGCTATACCCCACCTGGATATTTTAGTCAAGCATGCCCAAGGGTCCCAACTTTCATTTGCACAGAGTGTGGAAAAAGTATTGCCGTAGGAAAATTTTTATTAACTTTGAAAGTTAGGGTAGGGTAGGGTGTCGGACCCCAACTTTGGACCACTTTTAAAAAAATCCGTGCTATACCCCACCTGGATATTTTAGTCAAGCATGCCCAAGGGTCACAACTATCATTTGCACCTAGTGTGGAAAAAGTATTGCCGTAGGAAAATTTTATTAACTTTGAAAGTTAGGGTAGGGTAGGGTGTCGGACCCCAACTTTGGACCACTTTTAAAAAAATCCGTGCTATACCCCACCTGGATATTTTAGTCAAGCATGCCCAAGGGTCACAACTATCATTTGCACCTAGTGTGGAAAAAGTATTGCCGTAGGAAAATTTTATTAACTTTGAAAGTTAGGGTAGGGTAGGGTGTCGGACCCCAACTTTGGACCACTTTTAAAAAAAATCCGTGCTATACCCCACCTGGATATTTTAGTCAAGCATGCCCAAGGGTCCCAACTTTTATTTGCACCTAGTGTGGAAAAAAGTATTGCCGTAGGAAAATTTTTATTAACTTTGAAAGTTAGGGTAGGGTAGGATGTCGGACCCCAACTTTGGACCACTTTTAAAAAAAATCCGTGCTATACCCCACCTGGATATTTTAGTCAAGCATGCCCAAGGGTCCCAACTATCATTTGCACCTAGTGTGGAAAAAAGTATTGCCGTAGGAAAATTTTTATTAACTTTGAAAGTTAGGGTAGGGTAGGGTGTCGGACCCCAACTTTGGACCACTTTTAAAAAACATCCGTGCTATACCCCACCTGGATATTTTAGTCAAGCATGCCCAAGGGTCCCAACTTTCATTTGCACCTAGTGTGGAAAAAGTATTGCCGTAGGAAAATTTTATTAACTTTGAAAGTTAGGGTAGGGTAGGGTGTCGGACCCCAACTTTGGACCACTTTTAAAAAAATCCGTGCTATACCCCACCTGGATATTTTAGTCAAGCATGCCCAAGGGTCCCAACTTTCATTTGCACAGAGTGTGGAAAAAAGTATTGCCGTAGGAAAATTTTTATTAACTTTGAAAGTTAGGGTAGGGTAGGGTGTCGGACCCCAACTTTGGACCACTTTTAAAAAAATCCGTGCTATACCCCACCTGGATATTTTAGTCAAGCATGCCCAAGGGTCACAACTATCATTTGCACCTAGTGTGGAAAAAGTATTGCCGTAGGAAAATTTTTATTAACTTTGAAAGTTAGGGTAGGGTAGGGTGTCGGACCCCAACTTTGGACCACTTTTAAAAAATCCGTGCTATACCCCACCTGGATATTTTAGTCAAGCATGCCCAAGGGTCCCAACTTTCATTTGCACCTAGTGTGGAAAAAGTATTGCCGTAGGAAAATTTTATTATCTTTGAAAGTTAGGGTAGGGTAGGGTGTCGGACCCCAACTTTGGACCACTTTTAAAAAAATCCGTGCTATACCCCACCTGGATATTTTAGTCAAGCATGCCCAAGGGTCCCAACTTTCATTTGCACAGAGTGTGGAAAAAGTATTGCCGTAGGAAAATTTTATTAACTTTGAAAGTTAGGGTAGGGTAGGGTGTCGGACCCCAACTTTGGACCACTTTTAAAAAATCCGTGCTATACCCCACCTGGATATTTTAGTCAAGCATGCCCAAGGGTCCCAACTATCATTTGCACCTAGTGTGGAAAAAGTATTGCCGTAGGAAAATTTTTATTAACTTTGAAAGTTAGGGTAGGGTAGGGTGTCGGACCCCAACTTTGGACCACTTTTAAAAAAATCCGTGCTATACCCCACCTGGATATTTTAGTCAAGCATGCCCAAGGGTCCCAACTTTCATTTGCACAGAGTGTGGAAAAAGTATTGCGTAGGAAAATTTTTATTAACTTTGAAAGTTAGGGTAGGGTAGGGTGTCGGACCCCAACTTTGGACCACTTTTAAAAAATCCGTGCTATACCCCACCTGGATATTTTAGTCAAGCATGCCCAAGGGTCACAACTATCATTTGCACCTAGTGTGGAAAAAGTATTGCCGTAGGAAAATTTTATTAACTTTGAAAGTTAGGGTAGGGTAGGGTGTCGGACCCCAACTTTGGACCACTTTTAAAAAAATCCGTGCTATACCCCACCTGGATATTTTAGTCAAGCATGCCCAAGGGTCCCAACTTTCATTTGCACCTAGTGTGGAAAAAGTATTGCCGTAGGAAAATTTTATTAACTTTGAAAGTTAGGGTAGGGTAGGATGTCGGACCCCAACTTTGGACCACTTTTAAAAAAATCCGTGCTATACCCCACCTGGATATTTTAGTCAAGCATGCCCAAGGGTCCCAACTATCATTTGCACCTAGTGTGGAAAAAGTATTGCCGTAGGAAAATTTTTATTAACTTTGAAAGTTAGGGTAGGGTAGGGTGTCGGACCCCAACTTTGGACCACTTTTAAAAAACATCCGTGCTATACCCCACCTGGATATTTTAGTCAAGCATGCCCAAGGGTCCCAACTTTCATTTGCACCTAGTGTGGAAAAAAGTATTGCCGTAGGAAAATTTTTATTAACTTTGAAAGTTAGGGTAGGGTAGGGTGTCGGACCCCAACTTTGGACCACTTTTAAAAAAAATCCGTGCTATACCCCACCTGGATATTTTATTCAATCATGCCCAAGGGTCCCAACTTTCATTTGCACAGAGTGTGGAAAAAAGTATTGCCGTAGGAAAATTTTTATTAACTTTGAAAGTTAGGGTAGGGTAGGGTGTCGGACCCCAACTTTGGACCACTTTTAAAAAAAATCCGTGCTATACCCCACCTGGATATTTTAGTCAAGCATGCCCAAGGGTCACAACTATCATTTGCACCTAGTGTGGAAAAAAGTATTGCCGTAGGAAAATTTTTATTAACTTTGAAAGTTAGGGTAGGGTAGGGTGTCGGACCCCAACTTTGGACCACTTTTAAAAAAAATCCGTGCTATACCCCACCTGGATATTTTAGTCAAGCATGCCCAAGGGTCCCAACTTTCATTTGCACAGAGTGTGGAAAAAGTATTGCCGTAGGAAAATTTTATTATCTTTGAAAGTTAGGGTAGGGTAGGGTGTCGGACCCCAACTTTGGACCACTTTTAAAAAATCCGTGCTATACCCCACCTGGATATTTTAGTCAAGCATGCCCAAGGGTCCCAACTTTCATTTGCACAGAGTGTGGAAAAAAGTATTGCCGTAGGAAATGTTTTATTAACTTTGAAAGTTAGGATGGGGTAGGGTGTCGGACCCCAACTTTGGACCAATTTTAAAAAATCCGTGCTATACCCACCTGGATTTTCAATCAAGCATGCCTAAGGGTCCCAACTTTCATTTGCACCTAGTGGGGAAAAAGTATTGCTATTGCTAACATGGAGAATCTCTTAGTTTGGCCAGCCGGCAATAGTAAAGTTGTAAAATACCAGGTACAACCTTTTCACCCTTTGCAGAAAAACTCGTCGGGTTTAGGGCAAAATTGCTACAGGCCATTTTAGAGGTAATATCTACTTCTACCTCTGGTACCATGACCAAGGTGAAGAATCTCTTAGTTCGACCAGCCAGCAATAGCTAGTTTGGAATATATAAAATACCAGGTATCCCCATCCTATGCTGACAAACTCATATTGGTGTTTAACATAAGTGCTATAGGCCATTTTAGAGGCATTGTCTATCTTTTTCCCTGGAACCATATGGCCAAAATGGAGAATCTCTTAGTTTGGCCAGCCGGCAATAGTTAAGTAGGACTATTTGACATACCAGGTAACACCTACTCTTACTCTATATGCCATTTTAGAGGCAGTGTCTACCTCTACCTCTGGTAACATGGCCAGCATTGAGAATCATTTAGTTTCGCCAGCCGACAATAGTTTGATTTGAAACATATTTTATTCATTAAGATATAAAAGTTTTGAGCAACAGGCAATAGTTAAGTTGGACTATGTGACATACCAGGTACTCCCACCCTATGCTGAATAACTCGTACAGGTATAGGACAATACAATTGCTATGGACCATTTAGAGGCAATGGTTATCTCTTCCTCTGGTACCATGGCAAACGTGCAAAACTCTACGTTTGGCCAGCCGGCAATAGTTAAGTTGGACTATGTTACATACCAGCCAACCCCCTTTTCATCCTATGATGGCAAACTCGTACGAGTCTAGGGCATAAGTGACATGGGCAATTTTAAAAGCAATGTCTATCTCTTCCTTTGTTATCAATACCAACGTCGATATCTCTTAATTTGGCCAGCCGGCAATAGTTAAGTTGGACTATAAGTCATACCAGATAACACCGCTACTGCGCCCACCCTATGCTAATAAACTCGTTCAGGTTTAGGGCCATAAGTGCTATTTGTCATTTTAGAGCCAATGTCTACCTCTACCTCTGGTACCGGGGCCAAGTTTTGCTAGCCAGCAATAGTTCATTTGTACTATGTGACATACCAGGTACCCCTCAATATATGTGGAAAAACTAGGGTGTGTTATAGCCAATTTTAGACGCAATGTCTACCTCTACCTCTGGTATCATGGACAACATGGAGAATTTCTTAGTTTTGCCAGCCTACAATAGTTAAGCTGGACTCTGTGACATACTAGGTACGCAACCCCTTTTCCCTAATGCAGAAAACTTCGCACGTGTCTACGGCATAAGTACTATAGGCTATTTTAGAGGCAATATCTACTCCTACCTCTGGTACCATCGTCAAGGTGGATAATTTCTTAGTTTGGCCAGGCGGCATTAGTTAAATTTGGCTTTGTGACATACCAAGTACCCTCACCCTATTCTGACAAACTCGAACGGGTCTAGGGCATAAGTGCTATGGGCCATTTAAGAGTCACTGTCTACCTCTAGAGCCATGGCCAACATTGAGCATCTCTTAGTTAGGCCAGCCGGCAGTAGTTAAATTTCACTATTTGATATATCAGGTAGCACCCACTCTATGCTGCCAAACTCGAACGAATCTAGGGCAGAAGTGCTATATGCTATTTCAGAGGCAATGTCTACCTCTACCTCTGGTACTATGACCAACATTGAGAATCATTAAGTTCCGCCAGCCGGCAATAGTTAAGTTGGACTATGTGACAAACCAGGTACTCCCTACCCTATATGCTGAATATATCGTTAGGGTCTAGGTACATACAATTGGTATGGGCCATTTTAGAGGCAATGTCTATCTCTCCTCTGGTACCATGACAAACGTGCAAAAATCTTAGTTTGGCCAGCCGGCAATAATTAAGTGACATGAGCATTTTAAAAGCAATGTCCATCTCTTCCTTTGTTTCCAATGCCTACGTCTAGAATCTCATAAAAATATCAGACATAGAGACAATGTTTACCTCTACCTCTGGTACCATGGCCAACGTGACGAATTTCTTTGTATGGCCATCAGGTGATAGTTAACTTAGACTGTGTGACTTACCAGGTAGCACCAACTCTATGCTGCCAAACTCGTACAGGTATAGTGCATATGGGTTCACTCTCTTAGTGAAGCTGGACTATTTGTCATATTAGGTACCCCACCCACACACTCACACATCCTATGCTGATAAACTAGTACGGGTCTAAGACATTAGTGTTACAGGCCATTTTAGAGGCAATGTCTACCTCGATCTCTGGTACCATGGCCAACGTGGAGAATATCTTAGCTTTACCAGCCAGCAATAGTAAGTTTGGACTATCTGACATACCAGATATTCCCCACCATATGCTGACTTATTCATACGGATATAGGGCGTAAGTGCTTTAGACTATTTAAGAGGCAATGTCGATCTTTTCCTCTGGTAACAAGGGAAACGTGGAAAATCTTTTAGTTTTGCTAGCCGGCAATAGTTAAGTTGGTATATTTTGTCACACCAGATACCCCACCACCCTATGCTGACAAACTGGTATGGGTCTGGGGTATAAGTGATATTGGCAATTTTAGAAGCAATATCTACCTCTACCTCTTGTACCATGGCCAACGTGGAGAATCTCTTGATTTGGCCAGGAGCCAATAGATAGTTTGAACTCTATGGCATACCAGGTACCACTAACCCCCATTTTCACCCTATGCTGATTAACTCATACTTGTCTAGGGCATAAGTGTCATGAGCTATTCTAGATGCAATGTCGAACTCTGACAAATTGATATTGTCTCTGTAGTTTAACGGATCCAAGTATGATGTGACTGTCACTCAAAAATATTATGAAAGTTCCCGGAAAGTTTTTGCAGATGTGATCAGCAAGTCTTGATCCAACTACATCACCCTGGAGCTTTAGTTTTGATAAAGTAATATTCTTGATACGCACAACTCGATTCTTTGCCATCAATATTGTTGGTTTTCTGTGGTACATGATGTGTGCGCATGTGCCGTTATCATGTGTTGATGCATCGGTAAATTTTGTGTTACTCCTTTTGTGTTGTATTACTGAATGATCTCTCTAAGCTAAATGCAAGATCTCGTGAAATTGATATCCATTTTATTGAATATCTTCCGGTAATATTTCGTCCAATTTAGCTTCCAAAGTGATTGCATAAAGATTTTTGCTTTTACAGTTACTGAGCTTAATAATACTAACGGATCGAAAATTTTGGATGATTGTCGTAAAATATAACGTTTGGTCAATTTTCTTATTCGTCTTTCTCGAAGTTGTTACTTTGATAAAACAACTTGTCCGTTTGAGCGTTCTGTTGCATACCAAGAATTTTTGCCTAAGGTTTTTTCTTTGCAATCGATTTCTTGTAATTTTGGAATGTTTGAATTCCAAAAGTGAAGTTTGAATCTGCCTTCGGTGAGTTTTTCCATGTATCGTCTGCAATAATCTTTTCGCTGTTTTCGTTATCTAGTTAAAATGTTGTCCACATATAATCCATTTCCTAGAGTATTTGAAAGTTTTCCCAGATTTTCCTTGAAGTGCTTCCGGAATGTAGCTCCGAAGAGTACAAACTTGAAGCAATGTGTTATTAGCGGACTTGATGTATTTTGCAGGGTCGCTAAGCAACAGGAACCTCGTTGCATCTCGGTCTTTTTCGCCGAGCTGTAGAAATGCATTTTCTTAATCTGCGGACGTAGCATATTTCTTAGCACGAAATCTTATAAGAATTCCTGTAATATCATTCATAACAGGAGGTGGTGATTCTAAACATTCATTTAAACTATGATAACCTCTTCCATCTTTGCAGCTACAATCATAAACAATGCATTTCGGCGTAGTAGATGATTTATTGGTGACCGAATGATGCGGAATATAGTGTACTGGTTGTTGGAAGTAACGCATAAACGTAACGTTCTCGCTGCCGATATTCATTGTAACGTCACCTAAGTGTGACGTATTGACATCAGAGTTTGAATAGAGATCCATACATGCTAGACGCCTTTGTTATTGTTAGCCATATAGTTGCCCGATTTACCCACTAAACGATATTGGTGCCAAGTGACCAGGATGAATTTGAAGCTGAAATCGATACGCGCAGGACATAGAAGCGCCGTTTCAAGAATATATAAGAAATTCGACGAAATTCGGGAGAGCGGAACAGAACTTGTTGATTCTGATGAACTTTCGAACATTTTAGACACTTTGAAAAGGAAACAAGAATTGTTAAGGAAATTAGATGAAGACATTATTCAGGATTTGGATCAAGAGGACATTGAAACAGAAATCGTTGACTCAGATGAGTATTCATTTAATTTAGAAACAAAAGTACGTCAAATAGCCAAATTTATAACAGTACAAACATCAACGCTAAATACAAATGCCACAAGCTTTACAAACTCTAGAAACGACGTTCCGCCGTCATATCCTAGTACTAATAATCCTTCAAGCACAGAAAATCAGCACAATACACATTTCCGTTCAGATTTTCGCTCATATTCCTCAATTGCTAGCGAGTACAATAAGCTCCCTAAACTAAATCTACCAACTTTCGATGGCGACATTCTACAATGGCAGTCCTTTTGGGACTCTTATGAGGCAGCCGTACATACAAACCCAACACTGAGTAACGTCCAGAGGTTCAATTACTTGAAGTCATTGTTATACGATGAAGCTTTCCAAACCGTAAATGGCTTTGCACTTACAAATTCAAATTACGAAAGAGCAGTTTCGTTGCTACAACAAAGGTATGGACAAGTTCACAAAATCACGCAAAAGTACATGAATGCATTACTTGAAATACCGTCACCCAAGAATACCCTACAGAGCTTACGCAACTATTACGACAAAATAGAAACATATGTACGTGGTTTAGAATCCCTTGGTCAGACAGAGGATACCTATGGCTCATTATTGGTCCCTATCATATTGAAAAAGTTACCGGGAGACGTACGCATAAATTTAACAAGACACCATGGTTCAACCAGTTGGCAATTATCTGACCTACGACAAGTGATATTTCACGAACTCATACCGCTACTGCAGCATTTCACACCAATGCAAAGGTACGTACAAAACCAGCCAACAGACAAATGCACGTAAAGTCATGCGTATTTTGTAAAGAATCACACGCCCCCGTTAACTGCACTAAGATAATTGATCACAAAGCAAGAATTTCTATTGTTAAACGGGATCGTTTATGTTTTAACTGTCTTGGACATCATAATGTAGCAGATTGCAAATCACATCAAAGTTGCAGGAAATGTAAAAAACGGCATCATACTAGTTTATGCAAAGACGAGGTACAACAAGATGAAAACAGAGTAACACTAATGTAAATATTAGCACAATTCATGAAACACAACACAACGCGAAGGAAACGGGCACAGTTCTTCACTCACAGGCACAGACCAATGTATTACTTAAAACTGCCGTAGCGCAAGTAAGTTCAGGCATTCAATGTACTAACGCAAACATATTATTTGACGAGGGCGCACAGAGGTCTTTCATCACAGACAAATTAGCTACAGAGCTGAATTTGGCCATTACCGGACAGGAGACCGTACACTTGTCAGGATTTGGTGACACAAATGAGAGCAAAAAAGTCCGACATCTAAACACTGGTACCATTTACCTACTTACAGATACCGGAAAATTACCCATCAACGTTTTAATTGTACCAGAAATAGCTATACCAATGAAGACCTATGTACATAAGACAACCCATTTAAAGTATTTGTATGGCTTAAAATTAGCCCATCCCGTCACACATGACCCTATGTTTGAAGTTTCTCTATTGATTGGAGTCAATTATTACTGGTCGATTGTCGAGGACAGAATAGTGCGAGGAGCAGGACCTACTGCCGTCAAGTCGAAAATCGGGTACCTTCTGTCCGGTCCAATCAATGGACTCCTGCAAATCAGATCACACACGTACGTCAATGATGAACATATTAGTAGGTCACAAAGTTGAAGAGCTTAATTTAGAGAAATTTTGGGAAGTTGAAGCTGCTGGTATAGAGTACTGACAACAAATCTGAAAACGGACAATTCCAAGATATATATGAAGCAAATTGTATTAGTTACCATGGAAACAGATATGTTGCCAAGTTACCTTGGAAGGAGGAACACCCTACCTTACTAGACAACAGAAGTATTGCACAACGGAGAACAGAAAATGTCATTAAGCGTCTTAGTCGTGAACCTACATTTTACAGAAGTACGGACAGATTATATATGAACAAGAAAACGTGGATTTATCGAGAGAGTTGATGAACGATCAACCAACACAAAGGTTCATTACATACCTCACCATCCTGTACGTAAAGAGTCGTCAACCACGCCCATCAGAATTGTATTTGACTGCAGCTGCAAACCTACACCTGTTAGTCCGAGTTTAAATGATTGTTTGATGGATCTTTCGCCAAACTTGAATGACTTAACCGGGATTCTTCTCCGATTTAGAATGCACAAATACGCCGTGACGACTGATATAGAAAAAGCCTTTCTTAATATTGGTCTTAATGAAGAGGATCGTGATGTTACCAGGTTCTTTTGGCTTAGTAACCCGGATGACCCAAATAGTCAACTTACCATATACAGATTCAAGTCAGTATTATTTGGAGCAACTTGCTCTCCGTTCATCCTAAATGCTGTTATACGTAAACATTTGACTGAAAATCCCACTGACCGGACAGCAATGTTAAAGAAAGACTTATATGTTGACAATATTATTTCGAGCTTTAATCAACAAAGAGATTTGTTAGACTATTTTCATACATCACGTTCAGTATTTGAAAAGCAGGTTTTAACTTACGCTCATGGGCTTCAAACTGCAAAGAACTACAAGACCGTGCTTCATCCAAAAATGTACTAGACGAAGACAAACTTGTCAAGATACTTGGCTTGCGATGGGACACAGAAAACGACACACTCACATTTGCACGCAGAGACCCACTTTCAGTAGATGATAGCATTACAACAAAACGCGATATACTCCGTCAGTCATCACAAGTGTACGATCCGCTCGGAATCATCAGTCCTATTACCGTTAGTAGTAAAATGTTGATGCAACATATATGGGAGTTTAAAGTAGATTGGGACGAACCGTTATCGTCGGACGTCGTTTTACAGTGGAGACAGATACAAAAAGACACGAATGATTGTACCAAACTTGAGATTTCCCGCTGTTACCTAGACAACACCTTAAACACGAATAACTTGTATATGCACATTTTACCGATGCAAGCTTAAAGGCCTACGGATCATGTGCATATATCGTAGACGTAGATGGAAATCAAAGCACGCTAGTTATGGCAAATAACAAAGTTGCACCACTGAAGAAAATGACAATTCCGAAACTTGAATTAATGGCGTCTGTTATAGGAGTTAGACTGTTGAATCATCTTATGCAACATATCAATATTGAACAAGCGATACTCTGGACTGATAGTCAGATAGTACTGAACTGGCTAAAGACTGACAAACAACTACCAGCCTTTGTTAGAAATCGAGTCTCGGAAATCAAACAACTTACAAGGACGTTTAAATGGAGGTATTGCCCGACAGACTCAAACCCGGCCGACTTATTATCTAGAGGATATCAGCCGATAAATTTAAAAATAGTCAATTATGGATGCATGGTCCACAGTGGATTACTGACAAGTCTAAATGGCCGTCATGGATACCTAATGATCAACACCAAATTCTCTCCGTTTCCACAGACGACTTAGAAACTGCGAAAAAGGACGAGGTCCGTATGATAGCCGATACAATAGGACTTCATCAAATTATCAACATTGATCAATTTTCTTCATATCAGAAACTACTTCGTGTAAGTGCTTACGTATTAAGATTCATACAAAACTGCAGAAAAGACAAACATAGTGGAATGTTAACCGTATCGGATATTCAGAATATGTCTATAATGTTAATTCGAAATTCACAACATAGAAACTATGCCGAAATAATGAAGGACTTAAAGGAGAAACAAACGAAAAACAGCCTTGTTAAACAACTCAAACTGTATTTGGATCACGAAAATATAATACGCTGCGGTGGAGGAGAATTAACAATGCAAATACACTAGAATCAGCTAAGTTTCCCGTTTTATTGCCATCTAAAGACAAGTTAACCGATCTCATCATAAAAGATGCGCATACAAGAAATTTCCATTGTGGACTAGAAAGTACAGTTACAGTTTTGCGCCAGCACTACTGGATTCAACGATCAGACGAAACGTAAAGTCACTTTTGCGTCGCTGTGTTACTTGTCGTAAAGTAACAGGAAGACCCTACCCAGTTCCGGACCCACCACCCCTACCAGCCGACAGACTTCGTGAAGATCATCCATTCACAGTTACAGGAGTGGATTTCGCAGGGCCATTACACATAGGAACTAAAGAAGGACAAAACAAAAAAGTATACATATGTCTGTTTACTTGTGCTAGTACAAGAGCAGTTCATTTAGAAATTGTGCAGGATTTATCACAGAATGCTTTTATCTTAGCTTTTCGCCGTTTTACAAGTAGAAAGTCACTCCCAAAAGTGATGATTTCAGACAACGCGTCTACGTATGTTGCGGGGGCAAAAGAAATTGAACATTTAACAAAGTCATCATATGTAACCGAGAAGCTTAATTCTTATGGAACAACTTGGCGATTTATCCCGAAAAGAGCACCTTGGTTCGGCGGATGGTGGGAGAGATTGATAGGATTAACGAAAAATTGCATTAAAAAGGTATTAGGACGAGCACTGGTGGACAATGAAACACTCAACACGATAATTACTGAAGTGGAAAGTATCCTAAATGACCGCCCACTTACATACGTTTCATCGGACCCAACGGACGACGAACCCTTACTCCGTCACATTTATTATATGGAAGACGAATCAGGACGCTACCGTATAACGGACTTGAAGACTGTAGTTTACAACCAGGAACCAAAGACACTACGCATGAATCAGTAACTAGACAATCGAAGTTTCTATCATTAATTCTTAAAACTTCATAAAAGATGGAAACAGGAATACTTAACTTCGCTTAGGGAACATTACCGATACACTGGTCGAAACACACAGAATATTAATGTCGGAGATGTAGTTCAGATTCATGACGATGTATCAAGAGTAAATTGGACTTTGGCTGTAATTAACAAATTAGTTTACGGCAAAGATGGACTTACACGATCAGCCATAATTCGAACAAAAAATGGTGTGACATCTAGACCAATCAGCAAACTTTATCCGTTAGAACTGAATTCTTTGGAAGTTGAAACTAGAGCAGCTCAGTTTGAGGCAAAGAAGAAAATAAAAACATGGACTAACGCGTGTTAAATGTAAATTGTGAAAAGTAAAAGTAAATGTGTGATTAACATATGGACATTTAAGTGAATAACCATGGACTGTTAAATATTATTACATAGAGACTTTAAAGTTTTAATTTATTTTCTCAGAACTTTTATCATTTAATTTGTGATCATTTTATTTATTGTAAAGTAATTCATTTGCGGCCCCCAGTATGTTGGAAGTAACGCATAAACGTAACGTTCTCGCTGCCGATATTCATTGTAACGTCACCTAAGTGTGACGTATTGACATCAGAGTTTGAATAGAGATCCATACATGCTAGACGCCTTTGTTATTGTTAGCCATATAGTTGCCCGATTTACCCACTAAACGATACTGGTCGATCAATAGGAAGTTTTGTTTCCTCAACCTTTTTAATAAAGTGTCTACTCTCCTGCTCGCTTACAATATCTCCATAAATTTTTAGTAAATCGGGCTTGTTTGCTTAACTCCTAATAATGTTTTCTATCCTTTGTTTAACCAATTCCATATTATGCAGCAGCGGACGAACGTCTGATTTCCATTGTAACTTAGCTTTATATTTTCCATTATACACTTCTCTCCGAACTCCTTACAACTTTCTACTTGCTTTTATGTGATCGCTTCCTAAAATCACTACGATTCTAAGCTTCAAAACATTTTCAAGTCGCAAGCAACTGATCTGTGATTAGTCAAAATGTTCCTCATGGCAGATTGGTTTGAACTACTTCCGTTCTTACTTATTACGGGTCCCGACAAGAGGTAACCCATCCTGATTTTACTGCAGTCGATCCATCTCCTCTACCAAGTTTATCTTCAACTATTGACTAGTAATAATCGCGCCAACCTACAAGCATACTAAAGTATGTTGAATTTGCCCTCTGCGCTTATCTAATGTGCAAGTCGTAATCCATGTAAGAATGACAGTGCTTTGATTTTCTTTCGTGATTTCGTCCGAATAGGAGCGGCTATTTTAGGTACGATGATTACTTCAATTTCTCAACGAACTGTTTCAATCGCTATTTTTGCTTTGGTAAGGTGACGAATGTATCCTTCGTTGTCCCATAATCCAGATATTTTGAGTGTAATCTTTTCGGTGGACTCAATTTCAAATTTGCGCGCTAAGGTTTCAGTTAAAATGAGTTCTGCGCTCCCTCTTCAAGTAAGATATTTGGACCAAACTGGTGTCACGGCAGGTTCAAGAAAAACATCTCTATGTGCGGTAACAGTAGAATGCAACAATGATGTCTGCTCTAATAGTGTTTTATCTACCGCAGTATGTGCTACGATCTTGTGTGCGCTATTCTCGTTTGCTGTCAAGGTCTTTGATTATGTGTATGTACATGTTTACAAGTGTGCTGTTTCTTTCAGCACTGTCGAAAATTAAATTCAGATTAAAATTCAACTACTGTTATTTTCAAAACAGTTAAAACATACCTTTTCCGCTTAAAAATTTCTATGCGTTATTTACACGTATTCGGATGATGCGAATCCTCACAAAACAAGAATTTCTTACGCGTCATCGACTGAAAGTGTTTTCCGTTCATTCCTTTCTCATTCCGGTAAAAACGAAGCGGCCAGTAAAATGTATCATTTTCACGATTTCCGCTTGTTGATTGTCCTGCGACCTGAACGCACACTTCCCTTATTATTGCTGCCCTCAAAGATTTCAGTCCCAATCGTCGTTTCTGCGGTCTCGGGTTATGTTTTTCGTACATCAGACGGCAACTTATTGTATATAATAAGAGTAAGAATAGTTATTAATGTTCTCTTGCTTGTTCCTAGAGATTCTATACAGTGTATGCTACACTCAGTTCTGTATGGAAAGTTGCCTGCTTTTGACCTCGGCGCAGGTAAATCAATAAAACCTCTATCATAGTATTGCTACGTATACGACTTGATAGTAATTTGCACTTGTGAGTGCTAATCCGGCGAGACATTGTGCGGCTATGCCCAAAATTTGTTTATGTAAATACGTTAAACTTTTGTACCTCTGTTAATATTTGATTAGCATGTATTGTTGATAGATACGCATGCCAGAAAGGTTGCCATTTAACAAATTACCATTAAAATATGGACGATTCAATTTTGGTAGCTTGTGATAGATGCTAAAATCTGTACTAGAACAAAGTTAACAAAGGATATAGTGACGATACCAATGGGTGCTATAAACAGTTTCGTATAAAAAACTAGGGGTTATTCCCCGACTAAAAATAACCATGGAGGGAAATCCCTTTTTATTCATATATTTGGTACAAAAGTATCATGTTTTTTGTATTTGATTGTAAAAATTAGTTAATTAGCTTTCAATTTAAACAGGTTGAAAGATTAAAATAATTTTAAAATTAGATTAAATATACATGTTTTGAGGGAGACAACACTGTAAACATCCTGTTTTTGGCAGTGAAAATTGAAAACTTATTTGCAGCCACTGTAGCTCTTTTCGAAGCAGGAAACCGTACCCTGAAACAAGATTTTTATTAAAGGCCAGGTAAAAACCTATGAATTTCATACAGTTTTGATTATGGGAAATGTGCCTGTATCATGTTTACATGGGTATGCACATGACCTGATTTCAGGTTTTTTATGTTCAGATTAGGCAACTTTTTCCCCCTTTTCTCTGGATAAAACTTTTTTACTATATTAAAAGTACACTATATTTTTATTTCAATATAAACTAGAAAATTCTGATTCCAGTGATATCTAGTTTTATACAAGTATCTTTATTAACCATTCCACCACTAAGGGTCACTTAGGCATGGTCCCTTAAAATATGACGTCATAGAAAAAAACTGTTGATTGCACCCTTAAAGGGTCAAACATATAATAAAGTGAGGTTTTAGCATAGAAATGTGTTAGTGAATGGAGTAAAACAGTTCTGAAAAATATCATATGGCATGCAAACTTTAATTTAAAAGCATCAGTTTGGTATATTTAATGCAAATATTACAGATTTGTACATAGCAACCAGATATAAGAAAACCAGACTGTGTGCAAATTTTGAAGTTTTTCATCTTTTGCGACGTCATAATATTTTATTCATTCTCTCATATATTTGGAACCAAAAGTTGCACATGAAAAGTGTAGATTTTTTCTACTTTGACCTTTACTACTGATCAGTGTAACATACTTTTTATAGTCATTATATTATATATTTGGTACTTTTTATAGTCAAATAGCTACAAGTGCCGTTCTAAGAAATACACTATTTCAATATTTTTCTCAACTCAGCTACACCTTAGTTCATATAGTACTAGGGACAAAATCTGTTTAAAGTAACTTTATTTATGTTTATTTCATAGTTTTATTCTATTTATTCAAAAGAAACCCAATTTTATGATTTTTTCTTTGTATAACTGATGAAAATGTGATACAGGAAATGTTTGGAATATGCCAGTTTAACTATTTGCCACTGGCCAATATGCCAATACTATGCGACATAAAAAATGAGCTGTAGTTTCACTATCGATGGTCGCAATCCTTAAAGTAAGACATCATTTTAATCGATATAATGTACAGATTCAGAAAAGTAGAGAATTTTTTATATATCGCATACAAAGTTTTGCTTAAGGGTGCTATAAACAGTTTCGTATAAAAAACTAGGGGTTATTCCCCGACTAAAAATAACCATGGAGGGAAATCCCTTTTTATTCATATATTTGGTACAAAAGTATCATGTTTTTTGTATTTGATTGTAAAAATTAGTTAATTAGCTTTCAATTTAAACAGGTTGAAAGATTAAAATAATTTTAAAAATTAGATTAAATATACATGTTTTGAGGGGAGACAACACTGTAAACATCCTGTTTTTTTGGCAGTGAAAATTGAAAACTTATTTGCAGCCACTGTAGCTCTTTTCGAAGCAGGAAACCGTACCCTGAAACAAGATTTTTATTAAAGGCCAGGTAAAACCTATGAATTTCATACAGTTTTGATTATGGAAATGTGCCTGTATCATGTTTACATGGGTATGCACATGACCTGATTTCAGGTTTTTATGTTCAGATTAGGCAACTTTTTCCCCCTTTTCTCTGGATAAAACTTTTTTACTATATTAAAAGTACACTATATTTTTATTTCAATATAAACTAGAGAGAATTCTGATTCCAGTGATATCTAGTTTTATACAAGTATCTTTATTAACCATTCCACCAGTAAGGGTCACTTAGGCATGGTCCCTTAAAATATGACGTCATAGAAAAAAACTGTTGATTGCACCCTTAAAGGGTCAAACATATAATAAAGTGAGGTTTTAGCATAGAAATGTGTTAGTGAATGGAGTAAAACAGTTCTGAAAAATATCATATGGCATGCAAACTTTAATTTAAAAGCATCAGTTTGGTATATTTAATGCAAATATTACAGATTTGTACATAGCAACCAGATATAAGAAAACCAGACTGTGTGCAAATTTTGAAGTTTTTCATCTTTTGCGACGTCATAATATTTTATTCATTCTCTCATATATTTGGAACCAAAAGTTGCACATGAAAAGTGTAGATTTTTCTACTTTGACCTTTACTACTGATCAGTGTAACATACATTTTATTCATTATATTATATATTTGGTACTTTTATAGTCAAATAGCTACAAGTGCCGTTCTAAGAAATACACTATTTCAATATTTTCTCAACTCAGCTACACCTTAGTTCATATAGTACTAGGGACAAAATCTGTTTAAAGTAACTTTATTTATGTTTATTTCATAGTTTTATTCTATTTATTCAAAAGAAACCCAATTTTATGATTTTTTCTTTGTATAACTGATGAAAATGTGATACAGGAAATGTTTGGAATATGCCAGTTTAACTATTTGCCACTGGCCAATATGCCAATACTATGCGACATAAAAATGAGCTGTAGTTTCACTATCGATGGTCGCAATCCTTAAAGTAAGACATCATTTTAATCGATATAATGTACAGATTCAGAAAAGTAGAGAATTTTTATATATCGCATACAAAGTTTTGCTTAAGGGTGCTATAAACAGTTTCGTATAAAAACTAGGGTTATTCCCGACTAAAAATAACCATGGAGGAAATCCTTTTATTCATATATTTGGTACAAAAGTATCATGTTTTTGTATTTGATTGTAAAATTAGTTAATTAGCTTTCAATTTAAACAGGTTGAAAGATTAAAATAATTTTAAAATCAGATTAAATATACATGTTTTGAGGGAGACAACACTGTAAACATCCTGTTTTTTGGCAGTGAAAATTGAAAACTTATTTGCAGCCACTGTAGCTCTTTTCGAAGCAGGAAACCGTACCCTGAAACAAGATTTTATTAAAGGCCAGGTAAAACCTATGAATTTCATACAGTTTTGATTATGGAAATGTGCCTGTATCATGTTTACATGGGTATGCACATGACCTGATTTCAGGTTTTTATGTTCAGATTAGGCAACTTTTTCCCCTTTCTCTGGATAAAACTTTTTACTATATTAAAAGTACACTATATTTTATTTCAATATAAACTAGAGAAAATTCTGATTCCAGTGATATCTAGTTTTATACAAGTATCTTTATTAACCATTCCACCACTAAGGGTCACTTAGGCATGGTCCCTTAAAATATGACGTCATAGAAAAAAACTGTTGATTGCACCCAATGGTAAAATGGAAAACTGCGCTCAAAGTGACGTTAACGTTTGAAGTAATTTAACTGTCCCTAAATTATCAGTACAACCCCCTCCTCCTCCCCAATCATAACAAACTATTACAGGTCTAGGGCATTAGTAATATAGGCCATTTTAGAGGCAATGTTTACTTATACCTCTGGTACAATGGCCAACGTGAAGAATAGATTATCACAGTTTTGCCAGCCAGCAATAGTTAAGTTAGACTA
Source organism: Mytilus coruscus (assembly GCA_017311375.1). Classification (NCBI taxonomy): domain Eukaryota; kingdom Metazoa; phylum Mollusca; class Bivalvia; order Mytilida; family Mytilidae; genus Mytilus; species Mytilus coruscus. Next base: position 142,319,387 of record CM029596.1, on the reverse strand, counting down.
TACTAGACTAATACATACCAGGTAACCCCTTCTCCCTGCCCACCCTATGCTGACAAACCTGTACGGGCCTAGGACCATAAGTGCTATGGACCATTTTAGAGGTAATGTCTATAGCATCCTCTGGTATCATGCAATAGCAAAAGTGGAAAATCTCTTAGTTTTGCCAGCAGGCAGTAATAAAAGCAGGACTATGTGACCTACCCGGTACCTCCTCCCCATCAGCTCACCCGACCCCTTTTCACCCTAAGCTGGGCTTTTAATATAGGAAGATTTTGGTCTTTGCCATTCATATGCACCACGTGGAGATAAAAGTATTGCCGTAGAGAATTGTATATGAATGAAAGACACAGTAATATCTGACCTCGATATTGGACCTGTGTTGTAGACTCTACAAGAGTTGTCCCACCGGGCCTTTTGGCTTAGGATACCGTAGGCCACTGACATTTATTTGTACCTAGTGCGAATAAAAGAATTGCTATGCGAAACAGTTATACAAGAACCCGATATTTGACCTGCATGAGTTGTCCCAAGTAGGTTTTGGGGTCCAAGAAACCTTATGCCCTGGCTTTTATTTGTACCTAGTTCGGATAAAAGCATTGTCGTAAAGATGTTAATACAAGTTGAAGGGTGGTTGGAAGTCAGTTATGTCAAACCCCGATATTTGGTGTAGACCTTCCGTGAGTTGTCCTACTTGGACATTTTGGTCCTGGAAATCATAGGTTACTGCCTTTTATTGCATCTAGTGGGGATGAAATAATGTTAAAGAGAATTTTCTTTTAAATTAAATTTAGGGCGAGTGACGAGGGTCAGTAATGTAAGACCTGAGGTGAAGACTTTTCGTGAGTTTTCTCACCTTGGCCTTTGTCCGGGAAACCTTTACATTTTACAGTTTACATTTCAATCTTGTGCAGGTCATATAAGAGCGTACCATAAGGATTTGTTTATGAGTAATATTTAGATAGGATAAGTCAGACCCCGATATTGGACCCATGGTAGAGATTTTCCGTAAATTGTCTAACTTTGGCCTTTTGGTTCAGAAAACATTGGGCTTCTGGCTTGTTTTTGTACATAGTGCAGATAAAAGCATTGCCGTATCGATTCTCCTATTACGAGTCAAAATAGGGTTGATAGGGGTCAGTTATGTCTTATTCTGATATTGGATCTATAATTTAAGCCTTCCGTGAATTGTCCTATTTGCGCCTGTTGATTAAAAAACCACAGGCCACTGCCTTTCATTACCATCTGGTGCAGAGTAAAATATTGACGTAGGAATTGTTTTATTGATTGATTGATTGTTGGTTGCTTAACGTCCAGTGGCAACTATTTCATGCATGTTCAGGACGAGAACAAGTTAACAATAAATACAATAGGTAGGTCCTGTAATAGAGGCCGTCCGGGATGAAGGTCGGGGAAATTTAGACTGCCACAGGAAAATGAGGGTATATTGGATAAGGACAGAAATTTAGCCTTGCAACAGGCCACCTACGGACCCCTCAAAGAGTTGTTGCAAGGGTTCTTAACGTGCAAAGAACGTGGCACTCTCTTTACACGAGGCATCTGATTTAACGTCCCCATTCTGACCGGACGTGACAACGAACTTGTACATCCCGCACAGCCAAACGGACGCCCCACTTCAGCGAGGGTTTTTTACCGCCGGTCGGAGGAAGACAAATGGTGACCATATTTCTATTCCCCAGTCACCCTTGGGGAGGGAATTGTTTTAGAAATTATGTTTAGGGTGGGAAGGGGTTCAGGAATGCCAGACCCTATATTGAACCTTTGTGTTTACCTTCCATGAGTTATCCCACCTTAGCCGTTTGGTCCAAAAAAACTATAGGTCACGATCTTTTATTTGTATCTATTTTGGATCAAATCATTGCAGTACGGATGTTTTAAGTGTTAAATTAAGAGTAAGTATGTGGTCAGTTAGGTCAATCCACGATTAAGAACCAATGATGTAGGTCTGCCTTGAGTTGTCCCACCAGGTCCTTTGTGTCCAGTAAACCTTTGGTCTCTGACTTTTATATGCACCTAGTGCGGATGAAATTATCGACGTAGGAAATCTTTAAGAATTCAATATAGGCCGTGGAAAGGGGGCAGTAAGTTGAGACCCCGATTTTGGAAATGTGGTGTAGACTTTCCAAGAGTTGTTGGGCCATTTGACTCAAGAAACCGTAAGGCATTGGTTTTATTTTTCCTAGAGTCTTTAAAAGCATTGATGTATGGAGTTACGTTTAGAGTGGCTAAGGAGTCACTTATATCAGACCCTATATTGGACCGACAATGTAGACTTTCCGTGAGTCGTATAACATGGGCCTTTTGTTGCAAGAAACCTAAGATCACTGCCTTAAATTTGCATCACCCGCGGCTAAAAATGTTGTCGTAACTTTTAATTGAGTGATGGTACAGGGTCAGTAATTACAGACTATGATTTGGACATTATGGTTTAGATCTTCTGTAAGTTATTCCAACTTGGTTGTTTGGTCCATAAAACCTTATAGTCAACCTTTCATATGCAGGAGTCCGGAGAAAAGTATTGTCGTTGGGATTTCTTTCGAATTAAATTTAGGCCGTAGAAAGGAGTTCACTGATATCATACTTCGATATTGGATCTGTGGTGAAGATCTTTTGTGGGTTGCCTCCCGCCCCCTTCCTGTTTTTGTTTACCCTTACAAATATTAGTCCTGTTTGAAAGAACAATTGGTCCTACAAGAGGATGATAAAAAAAGAATCAGGAAACTATGAAATGGAAAAAATACCAAAAAATGTGATACTTAAAATCAAAGAAATTACAGAAGTGGATGGAAAAGTTTGAAAGGGTAAAGTTTTAACTCTTACAAATAGAAGAAGGGTACATTGATGGAGACTTATGTTAAAAGTTACGATTTACAAATACCCCAAAAATAAAAATAAAAAATTCTACACGTTTATTAACAAACTAGAATCGGGGTAGGTATAACAACTCAAATAAAGTTTAAAATGAAAAAAAGTTTTAGAAGGATGATAAAAGTATATAAAAGATATAAAATAAAACACGAAATGAACGAATTAAATGATATTGGTTGTTAAAACAGTAAAACAGTTGAAAGGTATTGCTAGGAATCAATTGCTTAAACAAATTATAAGATAGGAAAAGCTAAGATAAGTGAACGGATTCAATCCAAAACTGAAGTAAAGCTGACGGAAAAGGAATAAACATACAGGGAACTTCAAAGGTGGACCCAGGAAAGGGAATGAAAAGGTCAGTAGATTGAACAATAATGACTTGTTAAAAGGTGTTGTGGAGAAAACCAGTAGAAACAAGAAACAATCGAAAGAGAAATTCGAAGTAGTCAAACCGAGAAAAAGCCTTAAATTATAACTTACCAAAAGGACAAACAAATCCATAGTCCAGCTGAATCTAGAGACATTTTTAAAATACCACCCGTTTCAAAAGTCTGGACTTATAAATGGGGTACAACGAAAAGGGGCAAAAGTTAATGTGATTTTAAATTGTATGTTTGAAAAAATTGTTTGTGATAAGAAGGAAAAAGAAGATAAGTCATCATGGTCATTGCGGGACAAAGTAACCAGAGAGGCGACGAACTTCGAAGATATGTTAAAGATGCTGAAAAATAGTTTTGAGGAGAAATTCCAGGTTGGGCAGGGATAAAACTGATGACGCACTTACTTTGGTTAGTTTAAATTTCAAATCGACAAATATAGACCAATTGCCTGATCTCAATACTAGGGCTTACCTCAAAAGTAAAATTACAAAATACCGAACTCCAAGAAAATTCGAAAGGAAAATCCCTGATCAAATGGCAAAAACAAGATCTCAAACACATCAAACGAATGGAAAACAACTGTCATATTCCTGAATTAGTACAGGCAATTCCTTATGTAGAAAATGGTGGATTAAACCTGGTTTTAAGTGGCTGGCAGACAAGAAAGTCATAATTATTGTGAATAACCAGGAAGAGCAATGTTTTAAGTGAACGATCTTAGCGTCAATACATCACGAGGAGATAGACCATAAAGTGCTGCCCGAGTGATCAAGTTAGTAAAGTGATGGGTAGACGAGAGTGAAGGATTGAAGGATTGGATTCATTATAAATCTCAAGAACATTACCAAGTTTTAGAAAAAACAATCCGAATATATCAATCAACGTGCATGGTTTAAAACGAAAGAGATCTAACTACTAATGAGTTAAGACTTCGAGAAAAGAGAACTGAATGTGGACTTGTTGGTGATTGAGATGGAAGGATTGACACATTACTGTTGTAAAAAGTACCTTAATTGCTATCGCGTAATGTATAATAAATTGATATAAAGTATCAACATGTTTTATAGCAGTAACACGACGGGTGTCATATCTGGAGCAGGATCTGTCTACCCTACAGAGCACATGAGGTAATTTCAAGTTTTGGTAAGGTTCGTGTTGGTCAGTTTTAGTTTTCTATGTTGTGTTTTGTGTACTATTGTTTGTCTTTTCGTCACATTCTCTTTTGGCCATGGCATTGTCAGTTTGTTGACGATCTATGAGTTTAAATATCCCTTTGGTATCTTTCCCTCTCTTTTATAACTTCCACAGTGAGTAGACCCTATTTCAGCAAAAGAGTACTGTAATAACAAGATAACTGTGTAAGTTTCGATGCCAGATAAAGGGCTTACCAAGAATTTAAGAACCATACGATATCAATGAAGGTTCAATTCGTAGTGTACGCAAAATCTGAGTGTTTTACTGAGGGCGTCAAGCCGGATAAATTGTTAAGGACTGTAGAGAAAAAAAATTCAAGACAAAAACATTAAGGAACGGAATGAGATCGCGGACAAAGATATTATGAGTCACTTCTTTCGAACTGATGACTGCAAACCAGACTTCAAACCCTACCAGAAACACAAACCATCCAGAATTTTCTATTGTATAATGTGCTATGACAACAGGGTGTTTAATAGAGAACAAGTTTGTTATACAATATGTACAATGCAGGAAGAAAGGGAAGATGTGGTTCATATTTTGTGGGTAAACTTGAAGAAGATATTTTAGTTCTGTACCAGATATATTATTATCGAATGTCCTTGGAGATGTTGCAAGTATTCGAGCAGGTAACGACGTAACAGATCTGAGGGAAAAAACTAGAAAATGACAAAGTGAGAGTCAACTGTCACTTTACCGGGGATTACAGAGGTGCAGACAACAAGTGCAACTTGAAATACACGGTACTTAAATTATTTCCGGCAATCTTCCACAACCTGACCGGGTACGACAGTCATCTCTTCATTAAGAACTTGGGAGTAACTGAAGGACAACCTTACATGTATGCACAAATTTATAGGAACGTGTAGAGAATAACCCACCTGTCGAATTTCCAAACACAAAGAAAAAGTTTGGAAAAATATCATATGACCGGCAATTGTACAAAGTGAAACAACGCAATTCGGAGAATAGTAGGAGCATAACCATAAGAGAGATATGGACAGGCGGAAGTAATAGCACATTAATGATTTCCAACTTAGGGCTCGCTACAGCATAGGAGTTAATGTAGACAAGAATACCTAACAATAAAATGAATGCTCGACTACCTAGGCAGCATCAATGTCAAACGTTAAAGTCTAATGCATTACTCTCAGTGGAATGCTTTTGGAAGAAATTTGACTGCGGTTCAACTCGGATTTCAAAATATACGCCAGAAAACTTAGACACAAACTTAAATTTGCGTCGACTATTTGTATGAGATTGACACGAAGAATTCTCGTCCAACCTTACTGTCTGATCTGTCGCGAAAACATCATACCTTGGCTGAGGAAAATATTGATGTATCATCGTTGGTGTTCGATAGATTAATGATTCGTAAAGAATGTATAGCACGCGATAGACTGCCCGGATTCATCAAGGATGTTTCAAGAAAGTAAAAGTGATTGCTTGTGACATCACAGGAGATGGAAAGAGATCTGCGCGATTACTACAATGATTTTCTAGTGGCTCCAGAATCTTTGCAAGATTAACGATCAAGAAACCGGTAGCTAATCTTCAGAAGACAATATATGTGGTGCATAGTGTGAACCTTAAGAATTATCTGGCCCGGGGTTTGATTCTTAGGAAGATACAGTAAATTATCAAGTACAACCAAGGCCCATAGTTGAAACCTTACATTGATAAGGAAAGGAAACTCCGAGCAAACTCTAACATTTGAAAAAAGAATTCTATAGGAGGATGGTTGGGAAAAGCATGAAAAATATCATACACCGTGTTGATATCCGACTTGTCAATAACAAGACGAAAGCATTAAGACTAGCTTCCATATCCATTTTCAAGAAACGGACTATATTAGACGAATTATGGGCTGCAATCCACATAACACGAACCAAGTTGGTAATAGACAAACCAATCGACCTAGGTTTTGCGATTTCAGACCTGTCTAAAACTTTGTTGGATGACTTTGTATATGACTTCCTGTTATGGTATTGTAATTATTATGTTTATTTATCTTGGCCTTATTTGTTTTGTTGCCTTATAGTTGTTTACAAGGTAAACTTATATTGTGCAGTTTAGAAATCACTGGAACAATCATAGATACTGATGGAATGAGATTGGAACTTCCAATTTGACTTACATAATAATTCTGGAATGATCATAATCTACGATGTGTAATTAAAACTTTTATCGTATTCTAGAAGTTTCGTTCTACAGTTTTCTAGGAGTTTCACTTTTACAATGTTCTAGAGATTTCCGTGACAACTATATATATATATATACAAACACTTAAGTTAAACTTTAAGACATAGACATTGGATTCTCAGAGGTTATCTGGAGTTGTTGAATTGACACTTTTATTTATGAACAACATCATACTAGATTGTGACTTATTAGACGTAATATTCTGTTTGGATTTCCGTACAGTTACGAGAAGGATTACGGATAAAAGAAAAGACAAAGGATCGGACTTATATTTTGACAGCTAAGTTGACATTTCTACTTGTGTAATACTTCTTGTAAACTTGTGTATAATAAATCTTGTTAAATTTTATTATTGATTTGTGTCTTTTGTTGGCTACAATTTAAAAGTGATTTCTGGCCGTAACGTTAACAAAATTAAAACCCCAACTAAAACCGCGAGCCACGATCTGTTACACAGACACTTACAGGCTCGTTTAAGATATTCAGACCACAAACATTTACAAAGACAAAGATAACAATGTGCATTAGCGGTTCGAGATGTCCAACTACTCGACTGACCATGAATGCAAATTCAAGACTAAGGTCAACAAGAATGTTCTTGGAATGTTTAAGAACGAGTGTCCTGGAATACCAATAGTTGAATTTGTCGGTCTAAGACTGAAACGGTATGCCATCAAAACAGAAAGGTCTGAAAGCAAGAGAGCTAAACTAAAATTTGGCTGTGATTCCTACCACACAACGAACTTAATTTGGAGCAAGTGAGACCAGATATATAGTGAAAAATCTCTTTCAGCAGATGACAAGCAGCACAACTTCATCCCATGTATTGTAGATCATGACGATAAACTTATAGAAATTATGTGAGATGAGGATACTTAAAGGTGAGCTTCTAACCGACGATCTTCCACATATGTCGCAAACAGATCAGACATATTATTCAAGCGTCAGATTTTGACGCATATCATTTATAAAGTGTTATTTTCATTTTTCATCAAACGAACCTGGTTATTTATGTTCGAATCACCTAGATTTATGGCGGTGCGAAGTTTTTACAACCATACGGATATGCATATGGATATAAGTATCTCTTTGACCCTTGAAGAAGCTATTGTATATAGCCTGACGGCAGTAGATTTTCGCAACCACATGTTCAAACAACTACTATATACCTCAAGTCTTTAGGAAATTGTTTCTGTACTAGAATGGAGACTTGAATATACTGAAGATGAGTTTGTGCCGTATATGACCGCGGAGCTTGACAATACAAATAATGAGAGTTATGAGTCGAATGAAGTCGAATGAAGAGGACTACGAAGTGTCGGATGAAGAAGAGTGTGAAAAGTTGTATGAAGATCAGGAATATTTAATAAATGAGTGTAATACACATTTTGATATAGCAATCCCCAAAATCAATATCTAATGTTGGATTCGAAAAGTAGGCGAACGACTTAAACATTTAACACGTAAGAAGGGTCTTTTGCGGGAAAAATTACAATATGAACCACAGAAAATATAGTTTGGTATTTCAATCCATGATTCTTTCATGGCACTTGTAATACACTCTGCATGGTGGTTTCAAAACGAATTGACAAAGATATATTTTGATTATTATGTATTTCAACCCCAAAAGAAAAAAATGAGTATTTAAACCCGAAATTGACTACAAAACCGCGGAACAATGATGTGAGGACATCTTTGTTTGTATGTTATTAAAATGCTATCATAAGTTCACCCTTTTGATTAAGTGACGTTTTCATTCACATAATAAACAAGAAAGACGGTAGAAAATTTGTATTGGCAAAGAGAAGCGAAAGGGTTATATTTTTCGAAGACCTCGACATGAATGATGATCGTATCCTAAACCCGGGTATACCCAAACGCAGGAAGTTTCGAAAACGGTGGGATATGCAACAGCTAAAAAACTTTGAGACAGAATACGACCAAAACATCAAGGAACTTGAACATGTTACAAAAAACAACACAGATCAAAATGGACAAGTCCTGATGTGTTTCAACCAACGATGGTAAAATAAATACATACCTAAATATGCAAACCATCCAATTAGTAATCCACCTGCGAAAAGCCAGTCAATGAATTGATGAGAAAAGGCTGGTATGCACAGAATTGGCCCGAATTAATCGCAAACATGTAAAAGAAAACTAATTAGCTTGTGGAAAACATGTTATCGATGTGCGAAGAAACAATAAGAAGATCTCGGCAGGGTTATTGTTTGATTCAAACATACAAGTACATCTAAGCGATCACTAACAAAAGTAGATGAAAAGATAGTGGTTGACGGCATCAATCTCTTTGTTACATTCAAGATAAAAAAATAAAAATGCAAATCTTAAAATTTATTTTTTTACTTTATATCTTGAAGAGAGTTTTGCAATATCAGCCTTCACGATCCATGAGTTGAACGTCGCGAAATAATCTATCAATTTAACCTAGAGCTCTTTTACATCATTACGGGCTGACCAGTGACAATTTCAATGCGATACAGACCTTTATCATTCTTCTGAAGAAACAGTCTTCTGAAGCTCGGTCTCGTAAATGGATCCTTATGTTATTTAAAAAATCTTTGATATGGTAGGTTGATGGTTGATTACTCAACACTTTGGAAATAGTAAACACTTCTCCAGTCCACCAAGGTTGTATCCCTTTTCAAATGTACCCTTTTTGCTGATTCGCACACTAAATTTGGGGTTTGACATTGTGGGATTGTTTCAACAGAGTTTCAAGAACACCTTTTTATGTTCCTTTTACTTGCTGCCACGGGAATTAATTTGATAGCATCACGAAACATCAATGTGTGTGGAGTAGAATAGGATGAGAAATACTTGAACATATTTTCTGTCACTCTTCGGTTCCGCCGTTCAAACTGTTACTCATTTTCGATCAAATAAAGTTTCATGTCATGCTTTCAATGGCTTAACATCATTGTTGTAAAATTCCGGGTTTTTTCGTTTAAAAGGAATAGTCAGAGTTCAATTTAGCTCTCTTGATTTTTTTAAATTTGTCCAAAGTTGGGGTCCGACACCCTACCCCACCCTAACTTTCAAAGTTAATAAAAATTTCCTACGGCAATACTTTTTCCCCACTAGGTGCAAATGAAAGTTGGGACCCTTAAGCATGCTTGACTGAAAAATCCAGGTGGGGTATAGCACGGATTTTTTAAAATTGGTCCAAAGTTGGGGTCCGACACCCTACCCCACCCTAACTTTCAAAGTTAATAAAAATTTCCTACGGCAATACTTTTTCCCCACTAGGTGCAAATGAAAGTTGGGACCCTTAGGCATGCTTGACTGAAAAATCCAGGTGGGGTATAGCACGGATTTTTTAAAATTGGTCCAAAGTTGGGGTCCGACACCCTACCCCACCCTAACTTTCAAAGTTAATAAAAATTTCCTACGGCAATACTTTTTCCCACTAGGTGCAAATGAAAGTTGGGACCCTTAGGCATGCTTGACTGAAAAATCCAGGTGGGGTATAGCACGGATTTTTTAAAATTGGTCCAAAGTTGGGGTCCGACACCCTACCCCACCCTAACTTTCAAAGTTAATAAAAATTTCCTACGGCAATACTTTTTCCCCACTAGGTGCAAATGAAAGTTGGGACCCTTAGGCATGCTTGACTGAAAAATCCAGGTGGGGTATAGCACAGATTTTTTAAAATTGGTCCAAAGTTGGGGTCCGACACCTACCCCACCCTAACTTTCAAAGTTAATAAAAATTTCCTACGGCAATACTTTTTCCCCACTAGGTGCAAATGAAAGTTGGGACCCTTAGGCATGCTTGACTGAAAAATCCAGGTGGGGTATAGCACGGATTTTTTAAAAATTGGTCCAAAGTTGGGGTCCGACACCCTACCCACCCTAACTTTCAAAGTTAATGAAAAATTTCCTACGGCAATACTTTTTCCCCACTAGGTGCAAATGAAAGTTGGGACCCTTAGGCATGCTTGACTGAAAAATCCAGGTGGGGTATAGCACGGATTTTTAAAAATTGGTCCAAAGTTGGGGTCCGACACCCTACCCCACCCTAACTTTCAAAGTTAATAAAAATTTCCTACGGCAATACTTTTTCCCACTAGGTGCAAATGAAAGTTGGGACCCTTAGGCATGCTTGACTGAAAAATCCAGGTGGGGTATAGCACGGATTTTTTAAAATTGGTCCAAAGTTGGGGTCCGACACCCTACCCCACCCTAACTTTCAAAGTTAATATCCTACGGCAATACTTTTTCCCCACTAGGTGCAAATGAAAGTTGGGACCCTTAGGCATGCTTGACTGAAAAATCCAGGTGGGGTATAGCACGGATTTTTTAAAATTGGTCCAAAGTTGGGGTCCGACACCCTACCCACCCTAAATTTCAAAGTTAATAAAAATTTCCTACGGCAATACTTTTTCCCCACTAGGTGCAAATGAAAGTTGGGACCCTTAGGCATGCTTGACTGAAAAATCCAGGTGGGGTATAGCACGGATTTTTAAAAATTGGTCCAAAGTTGGGGTCCGACACCCTACCCCACCCTAACTTTCAAAGTTAATAAAAATTTCCTACGGCAATACTTTTTCCCCACTAGGTGCAAATGAAAGTTGGGACCCTTAGGCATGCTTGACTGAAAAATCCAGGTGGGGTATAGCACGGATTTTTTAAAATTGGTCCAAAGTTGGGGTCCGACACCTACCCCACCCTAACTTTCAAAGTTAATAAAAATTTCCTACGGCAATACTTTTTCCCCACTAGGTGCAAATGAAAGTTGGGACCCTTAGGCATGCTTGACTGAAAAATCCAGGTGGGGTATAGCACGGATTTTTTAAAAATTGGTCCAAAGTTGGGGTCCGACACCCTACCCCACCCTAACTTTCAAAGTTAATAAAAATTTCCTACGGCAATACTTTTTCCCACTAGGTGCAAATGAAAGTTGGGACCCTTAGGCATGCTTGACTGAAAAATCCAGGTGGGGTATAGCACGGATTTTTAAAAATTGGTCCAAAGTTGGGGTCCGACACCCTACCCCACCCTAACTTTCAAAGTTAATAAAAATTTCCTACGGCAATACTTTTTTCCCCACTAGGTGCAAATGAAAGTTGGGACCCTTAGGCATGCTTGACTGAAAAATCCAGGTGGGGTATGATTTTTTAAAAATTGGTCCAAAGTTGGGGTCCGACACCCTACCCCACCCTAACTTTCAAAGTTAATAAAAATTTCCTACGGCAATACTTTTTCCCACTAGGTGCAAATGAAAGTTGGGACCCTTAGGCATGCTTGACTGAAAAATCCAGGTTGGGTATAGCACGGATTTTTTAAAATTGGTCCAAAGTTGGGGTCCGACACCCTACCCCACCCTAACTTTCAAAGTTAATAAAAATTTCCTACGGCAATACTTTTTCCCACTAGGTGCAAATGAAAGTTGGGACCCTTAGGCATGCTTGACTGAAAAATCCAGGTGGGGTATAGCACGGATTTTTTAAAATTGGTCCAAAGTTGGGGTCCGACACCCTACCCCACCCTAACTTTCAAAGTTAATAAAAATTTCCTACGGCAATACTTTTTCCCCACTAGGTGCAAATGAAAGTTGGGACCCTTAGGCATGCTTGACTGAAAAATCCAGGTGGGGTATAGCACGGATTTTTAAAAATTGGTCCAAAGTTGGGGTCCGACACCCTACCCCACCCTAACTTTCAAAGTTAATAAAAATTTCCTACGGCAATACTTTTTCCCCACTAGGTGCAAATGAAAGTTGGGACCCTTAGGCATGCTTGACTGAAAAATCCAGGTGGGGTATAGCACGGATTTTTTAAAATTGGTCCAAAGTTGGGGTCCGACACCCTACCCCACCCTAACTTTCAAAGTTAATAAAACATTTCCTACGGCAATACTTTTTCCCCACTAGGTGCAAATGAAAGTTGGGACCCTTAGGCATGCTTGACTGAAAAATCCAGGTGGGGTATAGCACAGATTTTTTAAAATTGGTCCAAAGTTGGGGTCCGACACCCTACCCCACCCTAACTTTCAAAGTTAATAAAAATTTCCTACGGCAATACTTTTTCCCCACTAGGTGCAAATGAAAGTTGGGACCCTTAGGCATGCTTGACTGAAAAATCCAGGTGGGGTATAGCACGGATTTTTTAAAATTGGTCCAAAGTTGGGGTCCGACACCCTACCCCACCCTAACTTTCAAAGTTAATAAAAATTTCCTACGGCAATACTTTTTCCCCACTAGGTGCAAATGAAAGTTGGGACCCTTAGGCATGCTTGACTGAAAAATCCAGGTGGGGTATAGCACGGATTTTTTAAAATTGGTCCAAAGTTGGGGTCCGACACCTACCCCACCCTAACTTTCAAAGTTAATAAAAATTTCCTACGGCAATACTTTTTCCCCACTAGGTGCAAATGAAAGTTGGGACCCTTAGGCATGCTTGACTGAAAAATCCAGGTGGGGTATAGCACGGATTTTTTAAAATTGGTCCAAAGTTGGGGTCCGACACCCTACCCCACCCTAACTTTCAAAGTTAATAAAAATTTCCTACGGCAATACTTTTTCCCCACTAGGTGCAAATGAAAGTTGGGACCCTTAGGCATGCTTGACTGAAAAATCCAGGTGGGGTATAGCACGGATTTTTTAAAATTGGTCCAAAGTTGGGGTCCGACACCTACCCCACCCTAACTTTCAAAGTTAATAAAAATTTCCTACGGCAATACTTTTCCCCACTAGGTGCAAATGAAAGTTGGGACCCTTAGGCATGCTTGACTGAAAAATCCAGGTGGGGTATAGCACGGATTTTTTAAAATTGGTCCAAAGTTGGGGTCCGACACCCTACCCCACCCTAACTTTCAAAGTTAATAAAAATTTCCTACGGCAATACTTTTTCCCCACTAGGTGCAAATGAAAGTTGGGACCCTTAGGCATGCTTGACTGAAAAATCCAGGTGGGTATAGCACAGATTTTTTAAAATTGGTCCAAAGTTGGGGTCCGACACCCTACCCCACCCTAACTTTCAAAGTTAATAAAAATTTCCTACGGCAATACTTTTCCCCACTAGGTGCAAATGAAAGTTGGGACCCTTAGGCATGCTTGACTGAAAAATCCAGGTGGGGTATAGCACGGATTTTTAAAAATTGGTCCAAAGTTGGGGTCCGACACCCTACCCCACCCTAACTTTCAAAGTTAATAAAAATTTCCTACGGCAATACTTTTTCCCCACTAGGTGCAAATGAAAGTTGGGACCCTTAGGCATGCTTGACTGAAAAATCCAGGTGGGGTATAGCACGGATTTTTTAAAATTGGTCCAAAGTTGGGGTCCGACACCCTACCCCACCCTAAATTTCAAAGTTAATAAAAATTTCCTACGGCAATACTTTTTCCCCACTAGGTGCAAATGAAAGTTGGGACCCTAAGGCATGCTTGACTGAAAAATCCAGGTGGGGTATAGCACGGATTTTTTAAAATTGGTCCAAAGTTGGGGTCCGACACCCTACCCCACCCTAACTTTCAAAGTTAATAAAAAATGTCCTACTGCAATACTTTTTTCCACACTAGGTGCAAATGAAAGTTGGGACCCTTAGGCATGCTTGACTAAAAAATCCAGGTGGGGTATAGCACGGATTTTTTAAAAAATTGATCCAAAGTTGGGGTCCGACACCCTTCCCCATCCTAACTTTCAAAGTTAATAAAAAATTTCCTACGGCAATACTTTTTTCCACACTAAGTGCAAATGAAAGTTGGGACCCTTAGGCATGCTTGGCTAAAAAATCCAGGTGGGGTATAGCACGGATTTTTTTAAAATTTGGTCCAAAGTTGGGGTCCGACACCCTACCCCACCCTAACTTTCAAAGTTAATAAAACATTTCCTACGGCAAAACGTTTTTCCACACTAGGTGCAAATGAAAGTTGGGACCCTTAGGCATGCTTGATTAAAAAATCCAGGTGGGTTATAGCACGGATTTTTTTTAAAAATTGGTCCAAAGTTGGGGTCCGACACCCTACCCCACCCTAACTTTCAAAGTTAATAAAAATTTCCTACGGCAATACTTTTTCCCCACTAGGTGCAAATGAAAGTTGGGACCCTTAGGCATGCTTGACTGAAAAATCCAGGTGGGGTATAGCACGGATTTTTTAAAATTGGTCCAAAGTTGGGGTCCGACACCTACCCCACCCTAACTTTCAAAGTTAATAAAAATTTCCTACGGCAATACTTTTTCCCCACTAGGTGCAAATGAAAGTTGGGACCCTTAGGCATGCTTGACTGAAAAATCCAGGTGGGGTATAGCACGGATTTTTAAAATTGGTCCAAAGTTGGGGTCCGACACCTACCCCACCCTAACTTTCAAAGTTAATAAAAATTTCCTACGGCAATACCCACTAGGTGCAAATGAAAGTTGGGACCCTTAGGCATGCTTGACTGAAAAATCCACGGATTTTTTAAAATTGGTCCAAAGTTTCCGACACCCTACCCACCCTAACTTTCAAAGTTAATAAAAATTTCCTACGGCAATACTTTTTCCCCACTAGGTGCAAATGAAAGTTGGGACCCTTAGGCATGCTTGACTGAAAAATCCAGGTGGGGTATAGCACGGATTTTTTAAAATTGGTCCAAAGTTGGGGTCCGACACCCTACCCCACCCTAACTTTCAAAGTTAATAAAAATTTCCTACGGCAATACTTTTTCCCCACTAGGTGCAAATGAAAGTTGGGACCCTTAGGCATGCTTGACTGAAAAATCCAGGTGGGGTATAGCACAGATTTTTAAAATTGGTCCAAAGTTGGGGTCCGACACCCTACCCCACCCTAACTTTCAAAGTTAATTAAAAATTTCCTACGGCAATACTTTTTCCCCACTAGGTGCAAATGAAAGTTGGGACCCTTAGGCATGCTTGACTGAAAAATCCAGGTGGGGTATAGCACGGATTTTTAAAAATTGGTCCAAAGTTGGGGTCCGACACCTACCCCACCCTAACTTTCAAAGTTAATAAAAATTTCCTACGGCAATACTTTTTCCCCACTAGGTGCAAATGAAAGTTGGGACCCTTAGGCATGCTTGACTGAAAAATCCAGGTGGGGTATAGCACGGATTTTTTAAAATTGGTCCAAAGTTGGGGTCCGACACCCTACCCCACCCTAAATTTCAAAGTTAATAAAAATTTCCTACGGCAATACTTTTTCCCCACTAGGTGCAAATGAAAGTTGGGACCCTTAGGCATGCTTGACTGAAAAATCCAGGTGGGGTATAGCACGGATTTTTTTTTAAATTGATAATATAGCTAATTAATAATGTCCTTGCACACCATACCTTGTTAGTTATGTCCTTGCACACCATATTTTGATTACTAAAATAAACCCTGGTGTCATCAAAACAAAACAAAATCCACTGTTACAGAACGATAATGATTCGCTTAAACAGATTTGTTTGAGATGAAAGTATTAAAGTACGAACGCTACTTTGTATTCTTGTAGCGTATACAAATTGTTACATTTTAGGAACTATTTTACAGGATGCCGAGAATATGGAAAGGTATTTCACACAATATCGCACAGAAATTTTCTGATAAACAAGTCAATACCATCTTAATACAAGAAAATTAGGCCAACATTCAAACAATGTAATTTTTCAGTGTTGACAGTTGAAGCGAAGTCTTAAAGCGTGCAGCACGATGTTGAAAGCACATATCATTGTTTTAAAATATTGAACACGAAACGAAATTTCAAAATTCATTGAATAGTGTTTTGACTGCTAAATTCGAATTAAAACAGATATTGTAGTGGTAATAAAAAATTAAAACGTTTCAGTACGTTTGAATCTTATTCAACTTTTGGGTTTATAGACATATCTGAAAACTGGCTGCTAGCGGAGTGGCTGCTAGCGAGTGGCTGCTAGCTTGAGTCTAGCTTGTGCTCATATAGTTTTACCTTGATGTAATTTGCTTATATATTGGCATTGAATCAATTAGCTAATATCATATCAGCACTTTTATTTTTATTAATTTGCTAATATAGTTCGCTCTTACATTAATTTGCTAATATAGTTCGCTCTTGAATTAATTTGTTAATATAGTTAACCCTTGTGTGCTTAACATGAAGTGATACAAGTTTATGTATATTAACATTAATATTATTAACTGTAATTAATTTGATAAAAATTCAGCAATCTTCAAAAAAATTGTGATTTATTTTATTCGATTTTTTTGCAAATACGCATGAAACCCTGGTAACTATATAGTTAAAAATACGTATAATGGTAAACGAACTTTCTTTTAAAGACAAATCAGCATCACTCCCAGTATTTCAATTAGGTTAAATAACTCTACAGATTTTTCAGATCGAAGAATTTTTGTATACTGACGTTGATTACATTATCCGTGACAATTTGTAGGCGAAGTGTACAATTGATCTTAAAACAGGAAGTGGGAATGTTGGTGGAAGTACAATTATCTATACATGATTTAGTTTGATTGTGGGATGGAAACGGTCATACGTTACACAGTTTGAATATGGCTGAGAGGCATTCATTTAATATTTTTTGTAAATTTTTCTTCTTTGTTTTTTTCACTTTGCAATAACAATTTGATGGACTGGGGGTGTTTTCTTAAAGCCTAAATATAATTCTAAAATTTATTATTTGCTGCGAATTATCTCCTTTCGTTTAAGTACTACTGATTTCAATTCCATGAGTTATTTCACTTCGTAGATATAATTTCTTAACAGTGTAAATCTCGTTGCTCCCTTCAAACTTCATTCTAGATCGACAGAAAGCAGTGCAAAGACTCGGATTGTCGTTTGTTAAACGCCCAGATGCAACGATTCATGTAAAATGAGGACAAACCTCCATTAAATCTAACCGTTACCTAGTTAGTCATCCATGATGAAGAACTGAAATGTGTACTGCTACATGGAAAAGAGGGTATGCTGGAAAGGGAATACATTTTAAATGTAACAAGCCAACAGCAGACCCCTAGATACTTGGTGCACGGGGTCTTTAACTCTATCTACACGAGGCAACGGCTTTAATGTCCCCATTCCGTGTTCATACATCCCACACAGCCAAACTATGTCACATTTCTATATTCTGGGGTACTCATGGAGTAAACTTCATTACAAATGTCAAATTATTTACATATTGAAAGAATATAACTAATTATATTTCTACTTTCCACTATTGTCATTAAAAGATCGAAAACAAATTTCAACTTGCTAGAATTGCCTCCGTGGTCTCATTGGAAGGAGAAGCTTTTGCCTCGAGTGCGGCAGGTTGTAAGTTGGGTCACCGACCAGATCAAACCAGAGACTAAAAAGTCTTGAAAATTGATATTTGCTGTTTTTCCAATATGCACGCGGCATTTAAGAGTAAAAGCAAAGAGACAATTTAATGAATAGAATTATTGCTGATATTTAACTTTTTCCATTCATGACTTGTCGGTTCGGAATCTGAATAATTTGTCCCGGAAGACGGATAGGTTCTTTTGATAGGTTTCCTTGTGAACCATGACGTTTACAATTTGCCTCAGTGTGTCGGTATATATAGTACAAGCAGAATTCATTTTCATTTCACATTAACATACATTTTGGGGGGTATTTTCTTCAGATATGCATGTAATACTTTTCACTGGACATTAAACAACATCCTTCATTCCCACCAACTTGCCTGATAAGAAAATAACTCAATTCGGTCGTTTCGGAAATGACCGTCTGAAGGACTGGACTATTATTGTTGAAGGTCGTACGGTGACCTATAGTTGTTAATTTCTTTGTCATTTGATCTCTTATCGAGAGTTTTCTCATTGGCAATCATATCGCAGCTTCTTACTTTTATATTAATATGCAGAAGAAGAGAAATACATGTTTCCCCTTAAATAAACTCACAAGGAGCAAAGTACAATATAAGACATTATTTTAGACACAACAAAAGAATAAAGGGACGACCATTTGATTTTCTGGTTGGGGAAAGAGTGTTTTGAAAATGAATACCCTGGCCTGGTAAGAGCTGAAAATAAATAACCTTGCAGAAGACAGGATGAAAATGAATACCCTGGCCTGGTAAGAGCTGAAAATAAATAACCTTGCAGAAGACAGGATGAAAATGAATACCCTGGCCTGGTAAGAGCTGAAAATAAATAACCTTGCAGAAGACAGGATGAAAATGAATACCCTGGCCTGGTAAGAGCTGAAAATAAAAACCTTGCAGAAGACAGGATGAAAATGAGTTTTCTGCAACACAAAATGCAAAACAGAAACAACTGTATACAAAAGTGAAAATAAATTTTCGCGCTGTAAATGATGATAAAAGTGAATGGCCAATCAGAAAAAAATCCTCCGCCCACCCCAACCCCGCCCGTAATATAAAACTGTCGTCCCCTTATAAAGTATACATACAGAGTACTAACTGTTTGAACATGTATTAACTCCGAATATATATACATTTGTGTGTAAATGTTAAGTATAATTATACCTTCATCTTCATACACTACCATCATAAAAAAGTGCTTTTTAATAAATTGCCAATTCAGTGGTATAACTTAACTGCAGAAGACACCAAGGGACGATGCTGCGTGTATATCTATAACAAACGTATGTACCGTGCTTCTGGAATAACCTCCATCCTCTCGAGACCTAAGGATTTGGGCATCGAAAGTTAAACCTGAAAGTTGCAACATTAATAATATTTAAGTATAATTGCTTAAATTATTAAAGTTCAGAAAATTAATCACTTGTTTATTTATTGGGCTGAGTTTTTATGGTGCTCTACATTTTTTTCTTCTAAATTTATACAGCTTATCTGCCTAATGACTCATTCATTTAACTAATCTTGTCAGAATTTATGACTCTTAATTACTGTACATATTATCAATACACATAAATATGTTGGAATCTTAATCATGCAATTTTGTGGTTTAATCAGTTGTCTACGAATATACACGTAACCATTAGCAACAGCTTACTACAACTAATTCACCTACATACTGTTTGATGGGCGTTTTATTTTAAGAACATATTTTGCTTCAAGCTGTTGTCAGGTTACAAAAATAACTCTTAACAGGATAAAAATAGCACGCGTTCATTATTCCGCCATGACAATAAAACATAGGTAAAACACTGATTAACATTAAATATACAATCCTTGTTTTTTATGAATGAAATCACAATTATAGTACATATTCTGTATAAAACAAAGAATGGAACTAATATTGTGTAGCATTTAATAAAAGTAAGAAGAAAAAAGAAAAGAAAAACAAACAAACCAAGGATCAAATCCTTGCACAAACTTAGATTTGTAAATGTAACCTATTTATATTGTGTATTTGTGTTATTTTAATTGTTTGGGTTTTATACTAATGAAATATCTTGTTGATATGGAACTAGTTTCCATTTCATGTTCACGTGAATAACGTTATGATAATCAGCTGATATCAAAGGCTAATAAATAGAACAACTGATTTTGTTTACCTAATGGGATTTCTGATTTTTTATTTGGAAAGTTTATATTTTTTCAATCAGATAACAATGGTATTTAACATTGGAAAACATACTCAGTTGCAAATATGACTTTTTCAATTCTTCTGATCAGTTCTTTATATTTTTTCTCGGTCACTTTGGATATTATGAAAAAAGAAAATATTGACCTGGCACACTCATCCCTGAAGATGCACAGCTGGTGCCATCACATTATGTCGATTTACAGTTGCGGCACCTAATAATTGTGGTTTAATATATAAAGATGTTTACCGACCGTTGATACACTAATTACCGTTTTGGCATAGTTTCATTTTGGGTAGATTAGGTCAACTCGTCTTAGGGGAATGTCTGGATGTTTTCATGCAACAGTGCGTCAAGTCAATACCAAAGTAAAAACCCACCACAATATTTGATGATTCACAACCAGATAATGTTTGATATTTTTAACAAAGAACGCTTGTATTTTAGGAGTCGTGATTAAACAATAAATATGTTTGTAAAACCAGTTTAAACGTGGATACAAATTCTGTAGTGGCAATTTCTGACTAGGAGAAGCAGTGAACAATGATCTAATTCGAAATGCATTTTCAAGCTTTTAAGAACGTTTTCCTAGCTTCTAAATGCATTACACTTGCTTAATTTTTTAGGCTAAATTTCATTTCGTTCTGTTAAAAAATGATTTCGCTAATATGTAAAATTAGTAATAAATGAAATAGCTTTCGTTGGTATACTTATTGCTTTGCTAAGTATAAATATATAATTTTTTTCTGGTTTTCACCTTTATAAAAAAAATTACATCGTTTTACACCTGTCGTTTTGAAAATTACATTATTACCCTTCAAGGTAAACATATTTATTAAATATAAGATATGATTCAATTCTTGCCACACAAAGAAAATCTCCACAAATCGAACTTTGGTGTTTAAAGTCTCAAAGGTGTGCGTAAATGTTAATATATACTAAAAGTCTTTGGGTATATAGTCATAGTCACGATTATGTGGGTACATTTTTGTGGGTTTGGTGAGGTCATTCGATACAGTCATATGTTTATTTGCTTAGGCGATTAAGTTAGCATCTGTTTTTATTTTTAAGGATTCTGCAATATTTGAAAATTATTTTTATTGAGTGTAATTTTAATCATTTTAATTGACTAATTCGCAATGATACTAGTAACCATTAGAGTAACCATGGGAAAAGTAAAGCAATTTTTTTCATGTAGAACAATTTCAGCGGAATGTTGATGAAACCAAGGATTTATAGTCACTATACAAATCTTTGATCAAACTTAATGAAATATTTCATTGTGTTTTAATATTTTTCTTAAAGTTTCCAAAGTTTTCAACAATTTTTTATAAAATGTTAAAGTTAAAAATGTGATAGTACTTTCCTTCTCGATACATATTCCTGCTGAAGGTTATTTTGATAAAATTATCAAATTTTAAACATTTTTTTTGTTTGTTTTATGTATAAATATAAAACCTTTAAAAAATACATTTCAAAGACTAAGAATACATACACTTTCAATCACTGAAAAATTAGGTTTACAGATGGAATATCTGTCCTATGCAACCAAAAAAATCTATGAAAAGTTGTACTTCAGTTTGCCTTTCCTTGAAGCATTTATTATTTGACGAAAAGCACAGTAAAAATAAATGGCATAATGGTGTCTTAATCTTTAAGTACGTATATTTCATTTCATATAAAATATTATTGATAAAACATGACTTCAAGGAAAACGCCCCTTTCAGTGGATAAACTGGTACCACCTCTTTTCGTTCAAACTTCAAGGTTACCAACTAAGAAAATACAATATGCCAAAAGATGTGAAAGTTGCAGATTTAAATTCGTCTGACTCTTCTTTGGCAATTGCAAATTTTTTTTTTTTTTTTTAATTTTCACTCCAATATTGGTTATTATATATAAAGAAACTGTGAAAGAATGACCATTTAACACAAAGATGTGGACATTCATATCATATACTTTCTCCGAGTGTTGTTCTGTTCTCTGGTTTGAATATTTGCACATTCGATGGGATGCTGAAATACTGGAACGTTTAGTATTATACAAGATAAAAAAGAGCATAATGTCTTTATATGTCTCTGGTTTAAGGTTTACCATATTTACAAGCGACAGGTAGTCTCAATAAACTGCTTTCTCACGATTTAATCACGTGATCTACTTTATATCACATAGTTTTATAACTGTAAATTTACTACTGATTGTATATTGATCCTTTAATCAACAAATTTAACAAAGAAAAGTCAAAACTTTAAACGAACAAAGGATATCGTAGGGTGTCACTTAATATCTAATCGAATCACTCATGCAATAAGCGTTTGTTTTGTTTCCATTGGAAACCGCAGATCAGAACATCAGCAACAAGTTCAAGTTTTAGCACGTTGTCAAGACTATTCTTGTTTTTGGGCGTATCTGTTTAACCAGACAGCAAGCAGATAGTTTATCAATAATTCCTGTTTTTGTTATGTAATGAATTTAAAATGCGAGTTCACTACACTATCATTATCGTTGATGCAAAAAAAAAAAAATAAAGATGCAAATTTAGTACACGATTTATTTATCTCAATGTCGGGTCGTCGTAAATTGTGAGTACTAATGTACTGTGCCTCTTTAGGTATAGCAATCACATACACATGAGTGCATACTGTAATGAGGAACTGATAAATTGTTTATTAAATAGAGTTTCTGAGTAGAAGCTTATCAATCTTTTTAATTGAAATACACGTAATAACTTTTTCAGGTTATTTTCTCTTAGCCTATACAGTTTTTCTCGTGTGTTATTTGTTTTTCATTATCTATTGGTCCCAGACGTTTCATATTATGAATGCAGTATATAGTGCATACCGATATCCTAATATCGTTAGTCCAAGAACACTGTGAAAAATGGGTTGAAAACATTCAGAACCAGTAAGACTAGTCAGTGTATTAACAGATCAACATCACCTGCTACGCATGCATGAACCCACAAGCGATTCCTAAATCCTCATTCAGATTTGCGTTACTTCGAATGCTATTATTTAGCTCTCTTAGGGAGCAACTATTTAACTTCAAAGGGGGGTGGGTTATGGTTTTTTTGTCTGAGTCAGAAATTTTAGTTTTTTTTAGTTTTTCGACGCTATCAATCAAATTATTTTTTTTCAAAATTTAACACTATAAGGTATGGGGAAAATCTATTTTTTTTTTGTCATCTGCTTGACCACAATATTTTTTTTCATCAAATTTCGGATCAGAATATTTTTTTTTGGAAAAAAACCATACCCCTCCCACCTCCAGTTAAATGGTCGTTCCCTTAAGTTGCATTTGTATGTTTTGTTATACCCCTGCTATATAACATGATATTACATTTGTGATTTTTACGCATTCAGTCAATTTTGTTTTATTTCATAATATGTAACTCTAAAATATCCAAAATCCAGTACAAGAGTCCATGTCCTAACGGTTTAAATATAACGGACGCATTTTAACCCCATTTTGACCCCATTTCAAATCCCGCTCCATAGAATATGGTCCCACCTGTCCGACATCTGTCTACCTGAGGTAAAATTCAATAATTTCTTTATGAGAAGTAATCTAAGTTGACAAGTGCAGATGTTTGCTTTATAACGGTAGCTTACAAAGAATCAAAATCTCCAAAAATCATTAAAACATAGTGAAATTGATTGGAAAAGTAGGCCTGTAGTCAGGGCGAGTTGTGCGTCATCTGTCGGATTCAATGCGTCATCGATTTATGTGATGTTCGTTAAATAATTCAGTTTTGTAAAGAAGTATTAAATAACTTACAACATAAACATCTATATGTATCTTAATATAACTGTCTTTTAATCTGTATATTTCCTCTGATTATGCATTGATTTAGTACAGAAATACATAAAACCGAAGCTGAATGCACGCATTTATTTCCCGTGGTTGCATCTCCAAACCGAATATTCAAAAGTTTAAAGACTGAAACGTTGAAGAGCAATTCTAATTCTCAAAATAACACTAAAGGCACTAAATCCAGGTAATGAACAACTCTCCATTTGGCGAATAAACTATATAATAAAAATCAAATCAATTGTATATCTTCTTGTCTTGTATTTTTTCAGCATTAATATCAAAAGTAAAATCACAAAATACTGAACTCCGAGGAAAATTCAAAAGGAAAGTCCTCAATCAAATGGCAAAATCAAAAGTTCAAACACATCAAACGAATGGATAACAACTGTCATATTCCTGACTTGGTACAGGCATTTTCTTATGTAGAAAATGGTGGATTGAACCTGGTTTTATGGCTAGCCAAACCTCTCACTTGTATGACAGTCGTATCAAATTCCATTATATTGACAACGATGTGTGAACAAAACAAACAGACACAATTGGTAAAATGTCAAAATAGGATTACAGCAGTCAACATTGTGTTATCATCTTAATCACTATAAAACAAACAAATGTTACGAAGAAGCACAAAAGGGGCATACATCAAATTTAACATCCTCATTATGCTTATATCATACGATTTTATTTATCTATGTAAAATCCACCTATAAGGATGGAAGGTTTTAAGTACTGGCGTAAAATCGCGCGTTTGAAATTCGTACAGGTAGACATAAAATAATTTTGTCGTTCAAGGTATAAAGAGATACATAAACACAGAGTCACGCAAAATGGACATCACAAAAACAGACTCAGCAGCAAAAGCAACATTAACAAATAAAATAATAGTGTGGTTAAAATCATGACGGGACACATAAGTCCGAGTCACGTCAAACGTATATATAAAAACAGACTCAACAGCAAAAGTGATATCAATGAATAAAACAATTTTGTCGTCCAAAGTATGACAGAATACATACGCACAGAGTCACGCAAAATGGACATCACAAAAACAGACCCAACAGCAAAAGCAATATCAACAAATAAACTAATAGTGTGGTTCAAATTATGACGGATACATAGTACAGAGTCATGTCAAATGTATATCACAAAAACAGACTTAACAGTAAAAGTAATATTAAAAATGAAATAATTTTGTCGTTCAAGGTATGACGGGATACATAAGCACAGAGTCACGTCAAATGGATATATAAAAACTGAGCTTAACAATAAAAGTAGTATTAATTAAGACAAATAAAAGAATACTATAACACGTTATTAAGATGATAAACAACGTCACTACGCAAAATCTATACTTCAAGACCATCGTGTATTATTTGTGAAGTTGATACGGAATATTTATCAACATGTTCTTGGTACCTTCCGATGAACTTTTTAGAAAAGGACAAGACGTTCTTTGACATACCCTGGTTCATCAACTTTCTGCTCAGACACTGGTGACGTTTTACAAAGTCTGAGTAGGAGCTGCAAGCTCTTGAATACCGAATAAGTTGGGAAATGTATATCCCATATGCAGGTGAAGTTGGTATATTGCTACTAAGGTGGGGAAATTGATAATTTCAAAATTAAAATCGTCTCGTTTGTCATAGATTCTGGTACTGAGATGACTGTGTATGTCAAATTCGAGGTATAAGTCTAAAATGAGGCGGAGGAAGCCGTGTCTGTTGTTTCTTTAATTTCTAGTTCTGGTGGATATATTAATGGAACCCAATCAGAAAAGTTCGGATTGTTAATGGAAAGAACATCATCAATATATCTGAAAGTGAAATTAAATAACCTGGCTTCTTTGATCCTCTTGTTTTTGACAAGTGTCTGAAGGAACTCCGATTCATATGAAAATAAGAAGAGGTCGGCAAGGAGAGGCGCACAGTTCGTTCCCATAGGAATGCCGACAATTTGTTGAAAAGTCTACCTCCAAATTCAACAAATATGTTGTCAATAAGGAACTCCAGCATACTGATCACTTGTTCCTCTGTGTAGCATGTTTTACCCTTTTGTTCGCTATTAACAAAATATGCCTTATGGTATCCCAAAGTAATAAATTTATAGCGTATGCTACCATTTTATGATGAAAAGCATTGTGGATTATTTCTTTTAGACGGTTTTCAATTTCACATGGGGAATGGTGGTATACAAGGTAGAAAAATCAAAAGTTTTGATAGAACTAATTTCAGAAAAGACCGAGATTTAAAATTATCCAGAAGTTCTTTAGAGTTTTAAGAATCCACATATGGTTAATACCACTACGCGAGTAAACCGTTTCACAGTATTTCTGAAGACCCTCTTTCACTGCGGACAGAATTTTAGTCAATCTAATGGACAATTCTTTAGTGGAACATGCAGATGAGCCGGCAATGTACCGTTGTTTGTACGGAATTTTGTGAAGTTTAGGTATCCAATACAAACAAGGTAAGTCCTCCGATTTGTTGTTCAATGCAATGTTAATTGAAGCCATGAAGGACTTATGATTCGCCAAAATCTCATCCTTGTCAAATGATATGTTTTGTATGTGGGATTACCTGAGTGCTCATTTATTCCTAATTCTTTGACAAGACACTCGTAGTAATACGATTTACATACAAAGACAATATTATTTGAAGCTTTGTCCGCAGGAACAACAACATACTTATCTTGAAGAGATGATAGACATTTCACTGCCTCTTTGTCTCTGAAAACGGACTTTGGTCGATCATTCACACAGTTTTTTAACTTATGAATGCGACGTTTTATCAGAGACCTGATTGTTTTGACCCATTCTGACAAAGTGTCCAGTTGAACTTCTTCTCGTTTAGCCCATGCTCTGGCGTAGTCCTCAATGGAATCCATAATTATTTTGAAGTTATGGTTCCAATTGATGTGTTGGGGTTCTCTAAACTTAGGACCATGAGAAATCACCTTTCGGAGATTTTCATGTTGAATTATGTTTAGATCCCCAGTAATAACATGGCCGGAGGGGCTGTAATTGTAAGGTGAGTGGGAACAGTCACATGTCAGAGGGTTTTTTAGGTATTGTTCTAAATCAAGGTCCTGCAATGCTTGTTTATAGTTAAATATTTTGGGTGCAATGGTTTTGGTGTAATTGTAGGATACAATAGGAACAGACTGATTTTGAAAATAAATAGGAATTTTAGATGTTACCTCCTTGTGATGTAGAACGTTGCTGATGTTGATTGCATCAATTCCTCTATTGGCAAAGTAAACAGGAAGGAATTTCCTCTTTTCCTCATGTAAAGGTTCCGATCTTACTGGTTTAAAAAGACGGAAAAGAGCTATATCACAAATTATACTGACAAGTCTGTATATTGAGAAAATGTATTTATGCATCCTTTGTCAAGTGCATAATCTCTCAAACATTTTAGAAAATTAACAGGCAGTGAAAAAAGAATAGTTCTAATGTAATGTAACCCTAGTGGATGATGAAGATGAGAAAGAAGGTCATCAAAGCTCCCAGAGGCCGATCTAGATTTGGAAGACTTTTTTACATTAGGCCGATGGTAACGTTTTGCCCATGCCTACGTTGGTTTCGTAAGGTAGTATTAAATAAACTCATTACATTAACATCACTGCAGGCTGGACTTGACAAATTTCCTACCCTTTGACATTATCATTGCAACCATATGGCATTGCAGTACCTAGTTCCCTTATCCAGAAATTTTCTATCTTTTCGGAAAGGAGTACTAAGTACAGGGCTATTTGTGTGGTGATAAATTTTCTCGATGATGCGTACTTTCATAGATAAAGTAGGATCATGGTCCGGTTGATTAAAATGGTTATAAAGAACCCTGAATTGCGGATCTTTACTGTCAGACCGGTGTTGATTCATCCTTTTACGCAAAGTTTGTCGAGTTTCACCGACATAAAGTAGTCCGCACAAAGTACATTCAATTCCGTACACGACATTGTCCGTGGAACAGTCCAGAGGCTCAAAAGATTTATTATAATAAGCTTTTCCTGTTAAGTTACTAGTAAAATCAGAAGTCGTGATTAACATATTACATGTCTCACACAAGCTCCTTTTTCCTTTGAAAAAATAATAGGAGTTCATTCACTTGTAGCAGGTGTCTTGAAACAGTCGAAAATATTAACAGAACATGGTTTTTATTTTTGAAAAGTGTCTGAATTAGTAATTACTTTTTGGCTGAACATAGGTCAAATCAGGGGTATCACGAAGGATATTCCGTGGAACACACAAATCAAATGCTACAGTGTTCCGTGTATCACAAGAGGACCTTGGTTATCCGGGCTACGTCCTAGCCGGTTTGTTGTTTGTATTTTTTGTATTCATCATGCATAAAGCTACCAAGTTAATGATGCCCTCGGGGAATAATCCACCAGCAGTAAAGTTTCTTCTAGGAAGAAACTTGACATCGACTTGGTTGTAGTAAAAGTATACAAAATGTAAATAGAAAATCAATGAACACAAATCACCGATCGTCAAAATAATGTGTGAATTTGCCCTACTTTGATAAAAATTGCGAAAAGCCCTTTAATTTAAATAATGCAAAAAGCAAGGCCCAATATGAAATAAGATCGACTAAGATGTATGCTTAGCATATACATCAGAATGTCAGAGGCAAAGAAAGGGGGCAGTGGGTCCGGTCCCACTGATGGAGTTTCATACGGGCTATTCAAATTCATAAGTTGAAAACCAACTGACAATGCCATGGTAAAAAAACGATAAACGACCAAATGACAAACAATAGTCTACAAAACCCAACATAGAAAACTAAAAGAGTGAGCAACACGAACCCAACCAAAAACCACATTCTGCTGCACATGTGGCACCCATCATATTACTCATTTAAGTACACATTTGGTAATCAGTCTAATTCGGTAGGTCACAGTCTAAGAAATTAGTACGGGATTGTGGTTACGACAATCATGGATCATATACGTCGTCATCTGTGAAACATACCGGTATATTACACAACGGCCAACCAACTTGGGATAACTTTAACTTCACTCCTTGGAATTCTTGGTTTAAAGGCGTCCTTCTAAGCAACATCACTCTTTCAAGGAAATCATGACAGGAGATTATTGACAATGTCTGGAGCATTGTTTCAACTCGGATATATATACTCCAAATGCAGGTGCTGCAGGAATTATTTAAGACATCTTGCTCGAAGAATTTTAAGGCTTTCTACGGTATTAAACAACGGTCAAAGCAAACCTATGACGGACTTTAGATTGAATAGATCTTATAATTTTCTTGATGAACTTTGATGGGAGTTTGCTATACAGAGCAGAGTTAAGATTATAATGACGCAAGTTTGTTTTATAAACAAGAGCAAATGGTAAAAACGACGAGAAAAGAACTGAATAAGAAGAATGACTTTAAAAAGTAAAGTAAACTGATAGAAAAATGACATGACTAAGGAATTGATTGAACTGGTTGAGGACAAAGAAGTATGATTTATCTGCCTGAAAGTTATATACATGATTTTGTTCAACTGATTTGTATGGGTTGTTCAATGTGTACATGTTGTGCTGTTACGTCACCGCCCCAGGTGGAAAAAAAGGGGAGCGCCCAACTTGCATGTTTAACTCCGCCATATTCTGTCTGTCTCAAGTCTGAAACCTTTATTTCAGTGGTTGTACTTTGTTGCTGTATATGATGTTTTTTTTTATATTTTCGTTTATTGTTTGGTACATAAATCAGGCCGTTATATTTCTCGTTTGAATTGTTTAACATTTATCATGTTTGGGCCTCTCATAGCTTGCTATTCGTTATGGGTTTTGCTCATTGTTGACGGCCGTACATAAAGTGAAAGAGCTAAATCATTCTGTGAAAAGTTTATTGAAGCAATTTTACTATTTCAGACTATATTTCCGTCTTTTCGGACTTTTAAACAAACACAAAAAAATTGGAAGGTTTTATGTGGAATAACAATGACTATATGTTTCGTAGATATTTCTACAGATGTGTGTGCAATGGAATAGTAAACAATAAACCCAGTTTAATTTAAAAAATCTAAGATGAAACAAACTGATGGAAGTAAATGAAGCTTCAGATGAGGAACAATGTATAAAAATTTGTAGATTGTACTATAAATACAGGATATAACAAACTCGGATATATACGTTTTCGTAATTTGCTTTCGTTCATTTATTTTGTTTACAAAATATGTTTAATGTGATATTTCTACATTTTCTCAAATTATTTTACAATGGGGTTTTTCGTCTGATCTAAATTTACCAGATTGTTATTTTGTATTAATATTATTAACTACTATAAATTCCTAACAAAAGGAAAATCCCTTTCAACCTGGGAAAACTATAAATAGGAAGTAGATTGGGGAAATTCCATGTACACACACAAAGCAAACCAAACATTTGGCTCCACTCCAAGTAGGACAAGTCGCTGACTAGTTCAACGATCAGTTGATTATTGACGCTATCTACGATCTCTTCCGAGTTGAATCGTGTGGTCTCGGAATTTTCCATTCATGAGTATCGATCAACAAAGGCTAGCTGAAAGACAATTCGTAAACATGTTTACGTTTTAAACGTCCTTTAGATGATTGTTTACGTCAAGCTGGATATTTGTAAGCTTTTACATTTTCAAGGTTGTTTCATTTTCGTCAGTTGAAGACCATTGATAATGATATATTTTTTTTCATGCATTTTTTTAATTACACAATGATGGCATAATTGCAATTTGATATCCTGCATTCACAGGCGCTTGGGGAACGGACCCCTTTTTTCTATTTTTTTCAATAATATTTTGTAATAGTTTAACTTATTTTCACTTATCGAATGTGTTGTTGCTCTTTTCTATACGATATTACAATAACAGTAGTTTATACATTTTGACCCTCTATTATTAATAAAGAATAATTACTAAAAAAAAATAAAACAAAAAAGCAAAATAAAACTTGAAAAAGGTGGGTCCATTTCCAAAGCGCATGAGACTGCATTTAGCATGCATTATCTTTAATGAGGTCAAATTCAGTGGCGGATCCAGAAATTTTCATAAGGGGGGCCCACTGACAGCCTTAGAGGGGGCCCGCTCCAGTCATGCTTCAGTGATTCCCTATATAATCAACACATTTTTTCTCATAAAAGGGGGGCCCGGGCCCCTGAAAAACCCTCTAAATCCGCCTCTGAAATTATCGGATGGCCCCTTCCCCTTCTACATTATTGATAGCTATCATTTTGCATTAACTATAATAGAAAGATGTAAATCAGGTATAGCCCATCGGGCTATAGCTCTCCGGCGGTATATCTTACTTTCACAATTCCAGGCTTGTGTAAACTGATTTTTATTGAAAGAAAACCATTTACAGGAAACAGTGCTATGGAAAAGCATACTGAAGGTCTTTGTTTAGTAAAACATCAATTTTATAATAGGTATCATCTATATAACTGTTTAGCCATTTGTGGGATATTGTATCGTTAATTGCATTCTTAAAAAGTGGCTCTAGTGGCTCCAACAGATTTCACCCCTATACCTCCTTGTGATACCAAAGAGAATAAAAATTACAGAAACATTTACAAATATGATTTGATAAGATGCCAACTGGTTTTTAATGAATTAAAATATCTGAAATGTTTGGAGCAATCGACACAACCTGAGTGTAAGTAAATGTATAAACTGACCAATCTGCACAAATGAGATTTTCGTTCTGAGTATGCATGAACTAATTTCAACTATAAACGCCCAAGAAATACCAATCAATCAATCAGTCTTTTCTCGTCATAACATTGTCTATAGAGTTTCCTAGTAAGATAATACTTGTATTAAGATTTTAAATAACTTTATTGTTAAAAATTATACGATCGGTTACTGCATTTAATTTGGACATTTTTCAGAACTTTCATGCATGAAGTAACATCTAGAGTTTCCACATATCTCCTTAGCTTCACTGTATGCACTAAACATGCACTATAAATCGATTATCTTTTTGGTAAAAAATTGAAATAAATATTGATTATCATTGGAAGACCTTGTACAGAAGACCAGGATGTACGTTGTTTTAAAGTTCAGTCTTTGCATGGGGCTTTACCTATGTATTGATAACTATAATGCACATATTTCCGTATGACAGTTATACGGTTATTCTAGATTACAAATATTCGTTTGGTCCTCTATTGCTGATAACGATTGTAATGATTTTTTTCTAGTGCTGATAACAGTTATAATGATTTTTTATTGCAAGTTATTCAAGACGAATGCGTAATTTTAATTTACAGGTCAGTAGTTTGGGTCACAGGAACTTGTCTTAGGTCAGATGTATAGCATAGGCGGATTTATGAGGGCAGGGGGTTCGGGTCCCCTAATGGAGCTATATATATGGTTAATATATAGATTTTTTACATGTCCGAGTCCAAACATTACATAGTTTTCCCTCCCCCCTTTTTTCAATCCTGGATCCACACGTGTAAAGCCCTTTATAGAACATTTTCACATTACCGACTTTTGACTCCGAGTTCTATAATTTTTTCGACAGGTTACCTACTCTGTAGTAGGATATCCTTGTACTCGGTCAATTACGAGCAACCAAAAGAAGTTAAATCAAATATATAATCGGTGCAATTTTGGGGGAAAGTTTACTGTTTTCCGATGATTTAGTCATGTATAGAAAGTATTAAACAGTTAACTTTCCCTCAAAATTGTACCGATTAAAATCTTGAATTTACTTATTTACTTTGCTCTTGCTTGACCGAGTACTAGGATGTCTTACCACAGAGAAGGTAACCTGTCGAAAAAATATAAATTCCGGAGTCAAAAGTCGGTAATATGAAAATGGTCTCTTGTCTGCATGTATTTCTTTAAAAAAAAACGTTTACCACTACTGGTATTGGAAAGTGGACTTCTGCAGGGATAGACGTTATTGAAATGAACGTGAAATAACGGGTTATATATTCTGACCTGTAGACAAGTTGCTTTCGTTTTCGGACGCTTTCTTCCTGTTTGTTTTGGTTTTTATTTTAGACCTTTTTAGGTTATGTAGCTCTCCATGTAGTTATACATCGTCAGATGGAGTCAGAAGTTTCATGTTTGCTATGTTTCCTTTTGATATGGATGAATAGAAGGAGCCATTAAGTTTACACCAGTATAGAACGATACAGCAGCCTATGATTGTTGATTAATAAAAACTCTGATGAGTTTAGCTCTTTTCAACTGATTTTCATAGTTCGTTTTTATTTTGTGCTGTTACACCACTGTCAAAGGTTAGGGGAGGGTTGGCGCACCCGTCACGTAAACATCTTTAACCCCGCCACAATCTGTATGTGCCTGGCCGAAGTGAGGAGTTACTGGACTAGGTACAAAAATCAATTAAGTAACACCCAAGCAAGGGAAGTATCTGGCCTTGAAGATTCTTAAAAGTGAGACCCGGTCTGTGGGAAATGCTACGTTTACTCTAGTTCCGAGATAGATCGTTTTTCCGTGTCCAATTTCAGTTTATACACAAACGTCACGTGATAAAGTCAGACCTATAGCTCGAGAAATACAAAGTCGTCTCCATGCGAACTGTAAACAATGGATGATATCACCAGAGGTAGTTTTAAGGGTATTTGCGGGTTCCCTTATGAAGCTACTTATAAATGGTTATTGCATGATGCCTTCTGCCCCACCCCATTTTCAAAATCCTAGACCTTACAGTAGGTTTTTATCAAGATGAGGGGGTCAACGTTGAAAAGTGTGGTCAATTTTTTTTAAAGTTATATCTATTTAAATCATTACATTTTCTTGATTCGCCTGTGTGGTAAAACTATGCGAAGTTACGCGACCTACACATTGAAACATCAATTATACCGGAACTGTCCTATGGTTAATGACGCTGCATCTCATAGGTGTTTTCCCTATCCATTTAGTATCTTAACATGTGAATTAATAAATCTTTACGTTAACAGCTTGAAAAAAGATATAAATAGCATTCATCCCGGATTAACGCAAGGATTTGTATATAGATTGGAATCATAAAAAAAAGAAAATAGATTGCAATTACTTCTATCTTAAATTAATATTATGCACCTTACTGTTCCGTTCAATAAAAAGTCTTATATATATGCACTGATGAGAGTGGACACCACACGTGCATAAATATTATTACTTTTTTTACTAACGGTACATGATGTTTTAATATTTTATAATTTTTGCATTGTGAATATATTTGTATTGTTTATATGCCTTCTTCAACCCCTCGGGGTATAATGTAATTATATATATATATGTATATCAACAACTAGAATTCGCAGACACTTGAGTACAGCACACGGATTTTTTTCGCTGTTTTCACTGAATATTTAATTTTCTATTTAAGACATTTTTTTATTATGGATAGTAGATCATAGTAAATAGGGGATTGTTACGTATCAGAATTGAAGAATTCATCCAAAACAAGGTAAGACAAGCATAGTAGTTTAAATAATTCAGTTTGTGGTATAAAAATAGAAAAATGAATATTCAGTCAAACAATGGAAAAATATCCAAACACAGTACTCAAGCGCAGGTGCTATAGAATTAACTGGCGAATACAAAATCAGAGGTGGATTTAGGGGGGCCCAGGGTGCCCCCTTTTGTGGGAAACATTTGGTTGATTATATAGGGAATCACTGAGGTAGACTGGAGCGGGCCCCCTCTTAGGCAGTCAATGGGCCCCCTACCCCCTTATGAAAATTTCTGGATCCGCCACTGAAAATAATTGCATGACTTATTCTTAATGAAAAAGACACAATGTCACATCCTCTGACATTGACCTATACTTAAATATGTTATATCTTTAAGATTTGCTTTGTATGCATGGTCTACTTTCATAAACTGCTACATCAGTATATGCGCAAAAGTCTAATTATCCCATAGAACCACGAAACCCACCTTCACTTTTCAAATCACCTTCTGCGTCAAAAGACTGGAATCGATACATTATCAAATCCAGTAAATAGTGGCAGCTGACGTCAGCAATAAATGTTTTTACTAAAATCATTGGTTTCAATCAACATTTTCTTTTCTTTTGAAACACATACTTTTTAAATTACTCTTAACTAAATAATGTTTCCTTGAACGGTTTTGTATGAAGGGAACAGATTTGTGTGAGACATGCACTAAGTTACAAACTGAGTAAACCCTGTCAGGATCAAATGATAATGGTGTGATGGCAGCTATATATGAGTGATCCAAGGTTGAGAAATCTTCATTGCAGGAACTATAACTAGAAGTGTTAACTTTATTTCTTACAACCATCGATCGGAGTTGTGGTACTCTCTCAGTTACAAATACTGTTGACAGTGGCAAAATATTTATTTATTTTCAAGTTTCACTAACATATAGTGTCTTGAGAACTGTTGATTATTTCAGATTTCTATTCAGAACCTTGCTTTACTATTCTGATGAAAAACTGCAATAATTATTAAGTAATATCTATGAAACAGCATAATATATGACAGGTGCTACCTGATGAGCTCCCGAAGATTATTGGTGTATATGGTTCTTTAATTTGTCTTCGTACTTTGCCATTTTGTCGCCGCCATGTTGTTGAAGGTCTTTCAAGTTTTCTTTGAGACTAAATAATTTGTAATTTTGTTATTTGACATTATACACGTCTGTCAACATAGGTAAATATATTTAAATATACACAAAACGTTCACAGTATATATCAACAGATGAAACATTCACTGAAAAAAGTAAATCTACGAAAACGTCGCCATGCGACGTTCACAAAAAGTCATCTTTTAAAAATGATCAAATTAAACATGGTACAAGTTCATTTCTTAAAAAATGAATAGTAAGCATAGACTAATGTCAAATTGTTCTAAATATTTGAAGAAATAAAGCAAAACATCTGTTATTCGATTTTTAAGGATGTGAATTTAAGCATGGATGCAATTTGGGTACTCCTCATTACAGAATCATAGATCGTTTGGAGGTCGGTTCAAACGCATTTTTCTATGATTCAATATGGATTCAAAATTAAATTGGTGGAACCATATAATAAATAATGACACATTTACAAAATAAACACAGAATGGAAACTGTTGTCTGGATCATAAATAAACGTAGGTGAAAAAACTGTCAAAACAGGTGCAATTTGGGTACCGTCACGTTAAAGATGCAGGGATCCAGCTAGGCCATAACACGTTTAAATGACGTGAGAAATGAGAGTATAGTAAATTAAAGAGAGTTTTTCTGGTAATGGAATTGATCAACCGTTATTACTTGTGTCTTGTAGTTTGCTTCGTCTGAACTTTATTTCCATCACTTTCTTCAGTATAATTGGTAACTGTAGCTTTCCCAAATGTACGACCCCTACCCCGCCCAAAAGGAAAATCCCCACTAGCTTAAAGAAGTTTAAACTGGTTTCTATACAAATGAGAATATAAAAAGAAGCAAAAAAGGAGCTAATGTCCGGTTATAAAAAGTTAACTAGAAGTACTTCCTTCAATAAGAAGAACTGGGTTTTCCACAAACATTTTCCGGGTTTTAAATAACTCAGATGCATGGTGAAATGAGTGGTCCTTGATTGTACTTCATCGAAGCACGGGCTGTACATAAGGAAATAATGATAGTATCAATTGACCGCCAGAATTTCTCCTTTATTTTTCCCCGTGTTGATGTGTTGGTGATATAAAGGTAAAGCAATTAAAAAAAGAGTTAGGGGTGTAGTTTGCATATCGGTCCCGGCGGATTTTTCAAATATGAAAGTTATTGTGCAATAAAATTCATTTTTGACAGCTGATGACCAATTTTAAAGCCTTCAAAGTGGGCTTATATGAACAGCAAGATTGTGTTACATGTTGTATGTGCTATTTTCTGTTTGACAGTCTGTATTTTCATATCCAGACCGGCCATTGGTCCAGAAATTATTGTAATTTATACAAACACCTTTTTTCACGATAACTTTTTGACGCAATTTTACGAAAAAAAATGAGACAAAGAACATATGTGCGGATCAAGCATTTAATATTAGGGGCTTCTCATAGAATTAGGAATAAGAGGACCTTATTTTGACACAATGTTGGCTGTAATTTTACATTTTTTACCATTATGAATTACGCCTGCTCTATAGGATTTATGGATGTTGATTTATAACTTCGTTCCTTTTTATAAATTGGATATGATACATTTGTCCTTTTTATCTCGTAGAAACAGGTCACTAAAGCTTTCTTGGAAATCCGGGTATGAAGTAGTATACTCCACCATCAAAGTTGTAATATTAATTACATATTGGGGACTTCTAACAAGCCCCCTTGGATAGTTTTTGTTTAATAAATTCACAACTTGAAGGCTATTTTGTTTCGTTAGGATGCTGTTTCATTTGCATATACACTTCATCACCTTTTATTCATATTTCATTGATAAAATTAATTTTAGATTGCGAGTAGCTTATTTAATTGTTAATTCTCAAGTATAGCCTCGTCATTCTTGGAAAATATTGATAAAGAATATCCGGGTATTTGATGTTTTCTTCCATGCAGGATTTAGTTTTATGTTTGCAATGTTCCAATGTTCACTAACAAAGGGTTCTCAAAATCAAAACTGGTTTCTTACATAAAATAAAAGTTACTTTGCAGTTCGTCAAAATTCGTTACCATCCTTTTCCAGTTGTCGTATTTTCCCTGCGCTTCATCCATGTTAATAGTTTACATACATGTACATATTGACCTCAGTTTAAAAAAAAACATGATGAAGTGTCACGGTCTCGGACAATTTCAATCTGATTATGACGTCAACAGTCTGTTTTCCTATCTAAATAGTTACCGTCAGTATAGTATTGATCATAAATATCGACTTTATATTACTGTAATCAAGAAACAGTATTTGTTGACAAACAAATATCTATGTATCAGCGGAGGCGGTGGAACATGGGAGTGAGACAGATTCTGTTGTGTAGGCGAACTTCAACCTGATCAGTAGGATTGAAAAAGTTTAGTTCATGTCGTTACTTAAAACACGTAGAAGTACTTAAGTGTCCTTATAACTTCTGTCCAATTTGTAAATTAATTTATCGATGACCTTTTCCCTTGCCTTCAGGGCAATTTTGTTGCGTAACTGGAATTTATATGTGTGTATTCCCATTGTCAATCAAACAATCAATCGCTGAAGTTGTCTTTGTGTCACCTTGTGACCTTTGTGCGATTGGAATTACCTTGTCACTTCATGACCATAAATATATCAATCCACAACACAAATTCTGTTTTTAGTATTCTGCATTCGAAGACTTTTTGCTGGTAATCCAACATATAGCGTTTATTAATAAACCAACATTCACTTTCCTGATGATTTTTTTTTCAACCTAAGTCATGAAACTATTCTTTCAAATTGGGTTTTTTTCACTTGGAAAGATTTTGACCTTTTAATCGTTTTGACATTTAAGATTTAAGATTATCTGTATTTTTGCAGGTTATAAAGATTAGCAAATTACAAGAAGATGGAACTTTTTTCTGTAGGTGTAATTTTTTTTTCTAAGTCGTGAGTAATAGACTTCATAAGCATTGTTGCTGATGTTTTATTTCTTGCAATTGCAAAGTATGTGTATGTGCAATATTAAAGTTCACCAAATACATGTACATGTATCAATAATATAGTGCTACACTGAATGTGTTTTGTATATTAAATGAGTACATGTATTTCATTGTTTTCGAATGAAGCTGTGATAACTTGTCTACTTTTGGACGGCCATAGTATGTGTTTTGAGCTGGACAAGTTTGAACTTGTTCGTTCAAGGCTATTGCATTCATGAATTCAATTGTTAATTTAGCGTCGATCCACAGCTGACTGGTAATGCAGAGCAAAGGTCATCGAGGTCACAAGTGTCAGGACCATAAAGATGTCAATAGCCAATAGCCCTGGGCAAACAACTTTTTATGAAATAGCTGAGAAAATCACCACCCATGAAACAGCATCACTTAAATTACCAATTTGATAAAATGGTAGTTCTTTAAGCTCGGTAAAGTGCAAAAAGGTACCATTGTTTTTGCGCATTGTGTTCATGACCATCAATGTAGGTCAAACATATACACGTCATATAGTGTTCAAATTTCGATACTAAATCTGATAAGTTAAAATTATAATTCAAACAAGATTAAGACCCAACTGCATTAAGTGTTGCTTGTACATGTAACATTGTTTTTTCAACCATGAAATTGGGTTAACAGTCAATTGATGAAGGAACCAACAACTATTGCTTTCGTTTGTTCTCAAAGAGGACGATATTAAATATGCTTAATGGTTGTCTTAGTCTATGTATTTCACTGCTGCATTATCAGTTGGATAAAACTATTCAATAATCCCACACTGGTATGCAGTAATTTCAATAATCCCACACTGGTATGCAGTAATGACGATTTGCAGTGTTCTCAGATGAATATTGTGTTTTACAGCTTAATAAGCATTGAATAATACATCACATATTTTGATAAATAATAAGAAAAGTAAAATTATTTTTAAATATTTTATTTTATTATTTTTGTAGGATTTTTTTTTACTTTTTTTTTCTCATATTCATAAATAAATAAATATTCTATCTACATACAATAAACATTCATAACACATAAATACAGTCTTAGTTCATACACAAAAAATCTGTCCACACACTCTCATTTGCATATGGATATGATTAAATTATGATTCACAATCAGTGTCACAATGGCATGTAAAATTTTGACACGGTTCGCTGAATCATACGTTCATGAACAATGCACTCTCATCCAACAAAGACATTTTCCCGATCCATACTCAAGTCAATTATTTATTCTCATTCACTCATTATTTGATTAAAAGTTTGTATTGTTCGATTTGTAAAGGCAGTGTTGTTATTGATCTCCCATTAAACCGTTAAAGTGTCACCAAAAATCAATCGATAAAGCGGTGTGTACTTGTGTACTACCATCTTGGGTAAACAATTTATTTATCTGGATTAAATCCAAAGTTAAGTCCGGTCAATCCTATTTATAAAGCTTTGGCAAGGATGGACGAAATGAGCGATTTGTTTTGCAACCAATAAATCACTGACCATGATTATCATACCGTTAATGCTATCGGAGTTGGCATGGTTACAGAGTCCACAACGTTCGAACCACAATAAATATTTCCTTTGTCACTAAGTCCGTGATATCCACTTATTGATTTTGTTGTATTTAAATTAGTGTAGAACACTTCGTCGTTTTCTTCATCACTATCTTCATCGTCCGCTTCGTCGTCTGCATCATCGTTTGAAGTTCGAGACATTTCTGCACAAAGACCTCCTAAACTTGTATTAAATACATTTACTAAAGTTGTCATTTGAGCACAGTCTGTTTGCATATCTTCTGCATCTTCGTTAAAGTCAGAAAGTTTTTCATCACATTCCAAACGTCGTTTTTTAATAACGATCACATCATGATCATCCTCTGTTTGTGATTGATCATGATCATGCCTGCGTTTACTAGCGCACCTAGAACAGTTGCTGACGTAATCGTTGACCTCGTTTGAATCAGTACATTGACTTTCAGAGAGAACATGTCCATTGTGATGCGTATATGTCAGTTCACATTTTTCCGTTGTTTTATCACAAAGAGGATTGTCTGAAACATTTTCATTGTCCAGTTTAGAACATTTTGGCGGTGCATTTTCTTTGTCTTCTTGACATGGTCTGTTGACTCTATAATCAGTTTCTAATCGCGACCTTTTTACCGCTAGACTATTGTGTGTACTCGACTGTAAACTACTAGTATTTGAAACAGAAGAATTTTGATTACTTATCTGCTGATTTGAAAGTCCAATTTTAGATTCCGAATTCTGTTGAGCCTTCTTTGCAAGCATTGTTTGTAAATTTTCCATCATATAGGCACTCCGTGCTTTATGCAATACACTAGCTACGAGTAAGTTTTTATGTAAGTTTATCCCTCCACGTTTCTGCCTTGATGCTGCAATTTTTCCCAATGAAAGTGCAATCAGTCTCTGATATTCTGTAGCCATTATATTCCTTCCGAACAGACTTTCCTAAAAGTAAACAATAAGTCCTAGTAATTAAAACAATATTTGATCACTGTTTGATAGCGATGTGATCTACACGCGTGTAGCGTAGTTAATGAGCAATAACACATACAACATCCTGTTTTGATATCTTAGACTGCCCTGTCTGCCGGACAACGAATCAAATCTAAGGGAAAATCGTGACGTAGAAATTGTGACCAATCGAAAACTAGGAAACACGCAAGAATTTCCCTAACATGTGTTCGGCTAAAAATAAGTTGACCTCCAAATAAAGAAAAACAAAAATATCGTCATAGCGCCGAGTTCATTCACTGTAGCTGAGTCACGCTATGAGGCGTTGAACAGTGACTTGTCCGATCGGGTTTTTAACCACAGGCCCACAGAATTTAACAAAGGAAAATATTCATCCCTAGAAATATGTTACATGAGGATGGTTTATTTCGGAAGATCACTTTAAAGAGTTACATATATTGAGATATACAAGGTTACATGAATAATTAGTAATTTATGTAGTGCACAACCCATTCATAAATCATTTCCTGGAGGAAATACACGTTACAAGTATTTCCTCAGTATGACTGTGATTTTCACACACATACCATCGATTAATCAATCATCATGCGATCATTATAATGTAATTGTTTTCTGTCCTACGCACAAATAACCCGAGGAAAAACTAAAAATATAACGGTTTATTGGGATTCTAACTGATAAATTATCTTACACACACATAATTATGTAACGGACTGAATATTAATTATGTAGTGTAGGAAACGAATTGAAAGAAAATAGTGAAATTATTTATTGAAGCATAACTATAGTGTAGATGATTGAAGTGTGAATATAAGTTCTTTGCTACTTTTGGTTTCAGTATGTAGGATATTTATATTAATTATGTAAATAGAATATCAGATTGTAAACATACAGACCATGTTAGAGAGGAATAATCATTATCAGATCAGTTACGATAATAATAATAAATATGTAACTTTAGAATAATTATTTACTAACACCGATTATAAGAATAAAAGATATATTAAAGCTAACTGCGCTAAACCACCTCGCCTAAATTTTGTAGGGTGTCAAATGCTTCGAGAAATGACACGCCTATAGTTTGCGAAGAGGTTTTTCAGCCAGATTATTTGCGCATGGCACATATGATTTATGTTAATAAATTTCTCTGTGCATATTTTTATGACCCCCAGTTTGTGGTGGGGTTCGTGTTGCTCAGTCCATGGAAGTACAGTCGATATAATAGTTCCATGCTCAGTCCATGGAAGTACAGTCGATATAATAGTTCCAATGATGCTCAGCCCATGGAAGTACAGTCGATATAATAGTTCCATGCTCAGTCCATTGAAGTACAGTCGATATAATAGTTCCATGCTCCGTCTATGGAAGTACAGTCGATATAATAGTTCCATGCTCAGTCTTAAGTTTTCTATGTAGTGTGGATTGATTACCTTTTAAATGGCGTTGCCAGTTTTTCTTCCAGTTGTGAGTTATTTGTGTGTTTTCAAATTAAGATAAGTATCAAACTCTTTTTTCACGATAAAAGTTATTTTTGCATAAAATATATAACTAAATTAATTAAGTCGCACCGCTAATACATCAATTTTAGTTATTATAATCAGAAAACATAAACTATTTTACTGTAAAAATAAACATTCCTAAAAATAACTTACCATAATTAAGTTTTTCCATTTCGAAGTTATTTGACAAATGGGTAATTTATTGAATACAAAGTTTTTTATAAAATTTATCTGTTAGAACTGGATTTTTCCAGAAATACGATATATCTAATTTTAACTGTCTAAAAATAGAACATAGTAAAACCCAAATATAGATATAGAAACTGCTAGTAATCATTTTTTTTTGGGGTCAATTTAAGTGCCCATTTGTGCAAGGTTTTTCACTTTTTATGCAATATACAAAAATGCGCAAGAGTAATCATGTGCATTAGCTCTGTCAAATAAGCAACATACAAATTTGTGTTAGATTAATCATGTTAGTTGATAAATTGAAATATATAATGCAATTTTGGTACTGTAATTAGACCACCTATCATCTAATTTGTTAATTATATTCACATCAAAGACAGTAATTAGATTAATTAGATTGATATCGATTCTTAAATGAATTTGACCTTAGACCTTACTGTAATTATAAACGTTATTCTAAGTCTCAGTTATCCTTCAAAAGTAAACAGATACCAAAAATGAGAGGAATAAAAAGCATTTCCTTTTCCCGTTGAATTTGATCACGACAAGAAAAAAAATCTTAATTTGACATTTAACTTCAACGGAAACAAAATTTCTTGTGATGAAAATTTTAAACTTCTGGGAGTTACCGTATATTTGGACTAAAACTTTAACAGGCATAATATCTGAAATGTCTAAAGAGGCACCAAGACTATTAAATATTCTAAAACAAATGGGCAAAAACTAAAAAAGGGTAGGTAGATTAACATCATACTACTCATTCATTCTCTCAAATTTTAACTATTGTCCAGTACTTTGGGACTTGATTATAACGAAAAAAGACATTTTAAAATGGGGAACAAATCAAGAAAGAGCTCTTAGATTCGTCTATGATAGTTCTTTAAAAAAACTGCTAGAATAATCAAAATAACCTTCTTAAAACATTTGGAGAGTATAAAGTATTGCGACAAAAACATTGGAAATAATTCATTTAAAAAGTCCAAGTTATTTGCATGAGTTAATTGATATCAAAATTCAGATCTATCATATTAGATCAAAGGACACATAGCAGCTCTCCCGAGAGTCAGAACAGCCATGTATGGTTTGAAATCGTTTCGTTTTAAAGCTGCAAAATTTGGAATGAGCTGCCTATACCCACTGTCACATGGACACATCTTTTGACCAATTAAATAACATCTTATGCCGGTGCAGTGCATGCATAAAGTGCTTTAATGCTTGTGCTTTTTATTTTATTTGACTGCTTGATTTGTATAGCCTTTTGTTTCTATATTTATTATCTGCTGTGTTTAATATTCTTACTTATGCTTTGTTTTAAGATATACTTTATTTTGCAAGCATTTTTTCCATAAATATGACTGAAACTATGCTTTTAACTATTATACTTGTCATTTATATTATCTTACCATGCATCATATGTTTAAAATTGTGTTGTTTTCATGATCCACTTTTGTATATGTGTGTATATGTATATTGTTATTTAGTCTGAAAAGCTCGCTAGAGCTTTTGTTTATGTAGTCTGTTTACTGAATATCGAATTTGAATTTGAACATGTATAAAAATAAGGAGATGTGGTATGATTGCCAATGAGGCAACTATCCACCAAAGTTCAAATAAAGTGGATGCAAGCAATTATATGCATGGTCATTTGTGACAAAGATATTCTATACCAACTATAGAGAGCCGATCTAATCAGGATGGCGTTCGTTCAACTTTCGGGACGATGACTTAAACTTTTCCACGGGC
Organism: Mytilus coruscus; assembly: GCA_017311375.1. NCBI lineage: Eukaryota > Metazoa > Mollusca > Bivalvia > Mytilida > Mytilidae > Mytilus > Mytilus coruscus. Next base: position 142,275,003 of record CM029596.1, on the reverse strand, counting down.
AAGCCTTGGTTCCTTGTAAGCACTAATCTTATATCATAGACTACATTATCAGAAAACATGTAAATATATAACTACATTTGAGCTGCTACTGGAATGTTGCTATATAAAAATGGAAAGTTCAAACTTGGAAAATTGAGGCCACATCGATCTATTGTCGTTAACTTTTAGTTCCCAACTGATCGACCCTTTCTGTTTATTTCAAGGTTTAAAGGTATGGAGCAGACACTTATCTGCATGCACCTGGTTCCCTTGTTAATTGGGACAGATACAGTCAACAAAGTAATCACTATTCAATAAGAGGACATCGCGGCTTATGAAGTTAAAATATAATGCTAGCTTCTTTTCCTTCTTCTTGTATAGCCCATGTATGTGTCTGCCTCTGAAAAAGGCACAAGTCTATAAGAAAAGGAGGAAAACGGTTTCCAATAAAAACTTAAAAAAAAAAAAAAAAAAAAAAAAGGTCTTAAAATAATATGATTTGTTCCTCATACACATCTTATTTATCTTGTATGAATTTTGTGTTTGTTGTTTAATGGCAATCCAGATATTGGGTTTTATACTAATAAAATGTTTGACTTTGACTCTCTTGAAGATACTGTGTGAACTGGTCTGGTATAAAGATGTATGCACTCACTATGTGACTACAATGGAAAACATGTTTACTGTAATAAGTTTTATTAACAATGTACTATAATAGTATGTGCTAATAGATGTAGGCTTCGTCAGTGTGTTCCACATCTAAGTCTAAATATTTGGAATCAATATGTATTCGAAAGGAAAATAAGAAAAAACTGAAATCAATAACTATCAAAATCCAGAAATATATTAGGATATAATTGGTAAATTTGGCAACCGCGTTTCACTCAATTCATGACTTCAAAGAAGAGAGGGGTAAGATATCAAAGGGATATTCAAACTCATAAGTCGAAAACAAACTGACAATGCCATGGCCAAAAAACAAACTGACAATGCCATGCCAAAAAACAAACTGACAATGCCATGGCCAAAAACAAACTGACAACGCCATGCCAAAAAACAAACTGACAACGCCATGCCAAAAAACAAACTGACAACGCCATGCCAAAAAACAAACTGACAATGCCATGCCAAAAACGAAAAACGACAAAAACACAACCAATAGTACACAAAACACAACATACCATATATTTAATACGTGCTACATGAACACCCGGTTTGCGTTCTCACAAAATAATATCAAAAGTCAAAGCCGTATCAAAGGAGTTGCGGATATCTTTATTATATATTCATATTGTGTGCAGTTTATACAAAAAGAATAAAAATACTATTTCATTTTTGATATAATGGGAAATTACACCACAATGCGTTTCATGGAAGTCAATAAATGAAAGAAAAAAATAATGGAACTGTGAGAAAAATACAGTTTCAATCACAGTGTTTTAATAAGAAAGTATTTTCAGATATTATATATGTATACTTGTAAAATTTACTAGAAATACAAAAATAGAATGGTACAGTGAAAATTAGGTACAAAGACTTCATTTTATATTTCCAACTTCCAATCTTAATTGGTTATACAAATTTGTTAAACAATTAGTCTTAAGGCCATTTTTTCTACAAGATTTGCAAAAACTGGTCAATAATAGTTTTGCCCAGGTCAGCGTTAAATTCAGGGAAAATACTGGCTAATACAGGTCAATACGGGTCAATTGATATTTTGATAAGACGTTACTATGGGAAAAAACACATTTCCCACCTGTGTAAATACTGTATAAATGGATAGATAATCATAGGACAAAGAGTTACTTAATTGCAAGGACCAAAGGTCACAATAAGTTAAAAGATTTTGAATATATATGTGAAAATCCTTGATTCATGATAAATTCATTGTACAGTTTATGAAAACTTGTTCATTATCATGGTAAATGAAGATTTTTAATTGTTAATCCTACCAGAGACATATAATACTGCCGGACCACGAAGCTAGTCACTAAAATATAAATATTTAATGACAGAAATCTCAAAACTTTTTGTTCTGTAACTTGTTGTCCTGTTATTTTCTAAATAAAAGACTCTTTACCAGCTTATTTTCTTTAAAACAAAATGTCATCTGGCAATAAAAAAATAACAATGATAAAAAAATGTTTTATATATGATAGTTTAACAAAAAAAAAATGGTCTTAAAAATAAAATATAGAAATATTCAATTCAATAGAAGACATTTTCAATTCTAATTCTAATTCTTTTCTAAATAATAATTGAAACTATACATGGACACATGATGGACCGTAATTTATTAGAATAAAATATTGAAGTAAAAGAAAAAAGAATATAGGTAATGCTTAGGCCATCTAGTCACTCGTATTTCTATTAACCTAAAAAAATCAAACATTTTCAGGAAATATATCTTGTTTTATACAATGATTTGTATAGTAAGACTAACTGAACTAATCATGGATTTATGCTTGCTGAAATAATTGATATGTTTTTTCATGTTGAAAGTTAAAAAAACCCAACCAATATCATTCTTTTTTTAAATTGTATCATGCAAAATAATTTCCTCCATCTACCAATATTTTACTAGAATTATTTAAGTTTAAAGTCCGTTAAAAGAACATTGCAAATTTCAGTTGCCAGTATTGACCACTTCAGGAGTATTGACCGGAGCGGAAAATACCTATAAGTATATACACCAATGGTAAATACTGGGGGCGGTATTAACCGACCAACCTTGCGTTTCTGTGCACAACACATACCAAAATAAATTTCAAACAAAAGTATGATGTCCATCTTCCAAGTATTTCACCATAGATGTGTATACAGAAATCATTGGTTTACGTAAATCGACTTTTCGTACAGAAAAAAAAATAAATGCTTACTACCATGTAAGGAATAAGGAGATTTAGTATGATTGCCAATGAGACATTTATCCACAAAGTTCAATGAAGTGAATGTAAGCAATCATAGGCAACCGTACGGCCTTCGCACATTTTAGGAGTATGCCGATACAATGTACGGATAGATTGACCTTATATGTTTTCCTAACGTCTAGTGGCAAATATTTCACGAATATTTAATTATCTATATAGTCGCACTTGTTGATGCTTTTATATGTGTCATTGGATGGTGTTCATGATGAATATGACAGAAAACGTGATGTTAAAGAGCTATATTAAAAGTGCTACTGTCAAGGTCACGTGATATCAACATTTCGGAATGTTACATTTTTGTTTCAGGAAGTATAGAAATAAAATATAACAGGAAGATCGTTGACGAGGAAAAGTATAAACATCATTCGTTACACTTTCTATAGACAACTAGTCCACAACAATGATTCGATCGAAGAATTTTAGGCCTACATTCTTTTCATTAAATGACAAAACATATATTTACATATAAAACGTTTTAATTAGGTTGTCTAAGTTGGTTTGGAAAACACTTTGACACACATTAAAGTAAAACTGGAATATAATTGTTTGCATCTTAATGCGTTTATGTTCAGAGGCGGATTTAAGGGGGGGGATGCCCGGGCCCCCCTTATGGAGCTACATTTATGGTTAATCCAGACTTTTTACCGGTTTCACTCCAAACTTTGTCCAGTTTGGAAGCCCCTGGGCCCCCTTTTTCAAAATCCTGGATCCGCATCTGATGTTTTAGTGTCAAAGTGTATTGCATGCAATGGTATTGCGCTGGTCTGCATTATGCATGACACGAAGAAAGTTAGCTAGCTTTTAATTGTAACTACATGAGCTTTATGATGCAATTCCAGCAAATATTTCTTACCATATGTACATCTTTCTGTGACAATGTAATTTTACGTTCAAATATGTGACAGTTAAATTTTACGTTCAGCTTCTTGCCATTATATAACTGCATTTTAACTGAATTGATTGAAAGAATATTGTATAAATTGTTCTACAGTTAAAATGCAGTTAATGGCAAGAAGCTGAACGTAAAATTTCACTGTCACATTTCTTGGAAAATCCTTTTATTCATTTAAGACAGCTTCACTAATTACTTACATCATTTTCGGTTAGTTACTGAAATAAAATATTATAGAATATTTCTTTCTTAAAGGTCAATCTTCTGAATACTGACTATGAAATCGCAAATAATTATGTACGAGTTATGTCCCTTTCTGGAGAGAAATACTTTAGCCTATCCTCATATACATATTTATATCCGTCCGTAGATTTGCATTGCAGGAAACACGTACTAAGAGAGATTCTTGATTTAATATAATCTCAGAGTCAAATATATGTTTATATCACACTTGAAAAATGCTAAAGAATCTAAAAAAATTTGACGTGATAATCCCAAAACAAAATATCCATTCTATGTACGTATATATTTTCTGATTCTCTACACATTGATATAGTAAAATATCAGCCTTGAGTCAGAATGTGATCCGTTGTGTCGAGCGGCTGATATTTTACGATATATGTTCGCAGAAAACCCGATAATTTGTATATCGTTCTTTTTCGGGTCTTTTCCGTCTCCCTTATATATAGACAGTTTTACGCTTGAGGAAAGTAAGCTTTATAATGTCTCCTCACATATTGTAACGTCGCGGGTGTATAGGCAAAGGGAAAACACGTCAATATTCATTCTATGTATACTCGCAAGTATCTTATGGTAAACTTGTTAATAAACATGGATGAAAAGAGCATGCTGAGTCTCCAAGAGAGAAAACCGTGCGTCACAATAATTGTTATCGACAACAAATGCATTGCATTAGTACGATTTGAACTTTGTGGAAATATGGCATGTTTTTGCTCTTCAAGTTGCCAATGACGGAGTTAAACTATAGTTTTGAGATTTCAACCCTCCCTCCTTTAATTCTAACAAGTGGACTAACAAACGCACATTAAAGAACATACAGTAAATGTCATTGCAGGAAAAACACTTAACCCTTGAACTATACAACGTACATTGAAAATTAACTGTTTTGTTGTTTTTGTGGGTTGTTAGTTCCCGGTGGTATCATCCGTCCAGTATAAATAGCCAGTATATCATCACTATAGCCGCCATGATTTATAACGTACACTGTGTAATGTTTCAGCAAATCAGATTTGTAATTCTAACAAAAAGTAAAATCATCGAATAACGTGGACCGGTGACTATCACAAGGTACATCAGTGGATGCTTTTTAACTTATTAAAATTTGCTACCCTGTTACGATCTGTTACATCTCTCCTTATTCATTTTTTTAAAAGTTGATTTATCACACTTTTACCGGTTATCATGACGACAGATACAATAGATCTGTGTTTACGATTGCCATTGAAAACATTTGTATTTGCGGTCTTGTACTGGAGTTTTTCGCCTGATGTCCTGTTCTCATTGCAGTACAATGGATTTGGCCTGATGTCCTGTTCTCATTGCAGTACAATGGATTTGGCCTGATGTCCTGTTCTCATTGCAGTACAGTAGAATTTAAAATCGTGTGCAGTAGATTTTGTTCTGCGTTAACTTTTGAATTTGCAGTACCGACAGCCGGTATCAGGACAAACGATTGCCATTTCCTGAAACATGTCATATCGTTAATTGCTTACCCTTCCAGAGCACCTGAGATACCAGATTTTAGTTGGGTTCGTCTTGCTCAGTCTTTATTTTTTCTATGTTGTGTTTTGTATAATGTTGTTTTTCGGTTTTTTGCCTGATTGTCAGTTAGTTTTCGACTTACGAGTTTGATTATTACTTTGGTACCTTTCGCCTCTCTTGTTGAAGCGATATTAATTTTAACTGATTCCAGATGCATCCTCAAAATTGATCTCAGTCCTTCTACCACATAACCTTACTGTTGTAGTTAGTGTTTATATGTTACACGAGTTCCTCTTTCTCTAAAACATCATATTTCAGGAGAGTAAGTTCTAAATACCATATCTTAGCAAGACCCAATAGTGTGGATTTGTATTAGATACACTACGAGGGCGTATCCCAAGATATTCTTGTCAATGAAGAATGATAGTTGTCAATAATTTAAGAGGGGAGGGTCTTTCAGCGATTTGATCATATGTTATTGAAAAGCATGATAAATGCAGGGTATCCAATTTCATTTAACGATATTTTGGTGTAAGTTAATTTAGAAGTCAGTTAACAATATGAAAGGAAAATTTATAGAATGAAAATACCTATTGTCGCAGGAAATATTGTTTAGTTATTTACGTTCTAGGATGTGATAACGTGGAACAAATCATAGTTAAAATGCGAGCTACTATGATATTAGTCAGTATCCGGATAGACTGAAACCGGAAAATTGAAGAATCTTATACCAATTGCATAATTTTCCTGGTAACTATTAATATTCCGATAACTAACATGAAAGAAAATTTTCATTTCAAATTTTGTTACGTAACAAGCAGGATTAAAGTTTCACTGAATTTGTGAAGTGCAAAGACAGACTGACCCTGAGACTGACCAGTACTAATAACAATCAATGTAAACATACTGGTCCTTTGCATAAGCTTATACTTAAAGGTTATCAAGTTACCAATGTAGTAAGATCTTTATCAGTACTAACATTGATTTGATTTTCGAAAGTTTAATACATTCATGACTTAACATATTCATTGTTATCCAGTAATTAACACTTACCGTCCCGCATCCTGTTGATATTTATATGCTGGCCATGGCATATCTCAAGGTCAGGCTATTCCTAGACTGCTTATGACGTCTTTACTCTAAATCCGTTAGTTGCGAACTGCTGGATATTTAAGTGTGGGAAACATGGTCAATTTATTAGTCGAAATTGGGCGTTGAACTTGCTTTTAGTAACTGTGAGTACACTCAGGTCGGTACTCTGTGAGGGGGGTGACACAGGGGTGTTCATTTCCCAAATCCTTCTTTTTGGGGGAAATTTTTCCCACTTCCCAAATTTTTTAGACCATTTTTCCCACTTCCAACTTTTCTTCCAATTCTCCCAAATCCCAGATTTTGGTTTTCCATAATGCCCTATTTGGAGCCTTCCAGAGCTGTCTTCTTGTCTTGTTTTTTGTTCGGTATGTACAGAACTTATGAATAAACACATATTTGCCTTACCTATACTTTACTGGTCCAGATTCTTACTACAACCTCAAGAAACAATGTCATTTAAGGCTTTTGTGAAAAAAATAATACGAAAAAAACCCACCAAAGGTGATAAAGCACTCCTGGATGACTACGAAAATAAATGCCTTCAATACTTAAAGCAACTCCCGTTTAGTTAACAGAACACAAAACTTAACTGAACACAAAACCAACAGATCACAAAACCCAAAGCAGGGAATCTTCATATCAGACACAAAGTGTGATACAATTGATGAACAAGAATTACTGCTGTACAAGCATGATTCCAATTGGTACGTTGATACTACTGTCTGTTGAAGTATGGAATTTAATCAACAATAAAAAAAACATAGAAAATGCCACCCAAATATATGAAAAACCATGGAACAAACACCTTTTAGATAAGACGAAGTTTGTGAAATCTCCAGGAAACCCCTCTCTTTGTAACACTATATTTACTGTATGACAATTAGCATAGATCATGTGGTGAAGGAACTATCTCTGAATGCGAAGCTAAATGTGAATTCAAATGAAACACTGTTAGTTTTTCTAAAATTCTTTACGAGGAACTTATTGACTCTTATTGGAAAACCCCTGTACAAAAAAGCAGTAAATTCAAACATGATGAAGAGAGCAACACGGATATGGAGATATAACAATCTTCCGGGACAAGATAATATATAAAGTGATCTGAAATTGCTAATTATAAATTTAAAAAAGCATTGATTGATGATCATTGATTATTTTTTAAGCAAAAGTCTTTTAAATAACTTGGTGTCCGTCTTTGTCGTGTCCCGGAAGATTGTGTTATCCCCATAACTGCGTTGATGTCTTCATCCGGTTCGTCTCCACTGCTGTTTTTGTCCTGGGGTTTTCCAATAAGTCCCTCGTAAAGAAGTTCAGATATACTTATTTGATTTGATTTAACATTTATCTGTGAATTCAGATATAGTTCTTTCACCACATGGTCTATGCTAATTGTCATACAGTTAATAGTTTTACAAATAAAGGGGTTTCCTGGAGAATTTACAAACATATCCCCATGTACATGCACCGTCCGATCCAACAGGTGTTTCTATAGTGGTTTTGCATATGATTAAGTCGCATATTCTTCTTTCTTTTTTATTGTTGATTAGATTCCATACTTCAACAGACAGAAGTAACAATGTTCCAGTTGGAAACATTATAAGTGATGCTTGTTCACCAGTTTCTTTTTCATCAATCAAAAATTTTTCAAAGTCAATTGTATCAACACTTTTTATCTCTTTCTGATTATGCATACAGTGGAAGTGTTCCTGCTTTGAATTTGGTGTTCTGTTGTCTAATAGAGAGTTGTTTTATGCTTTGCAGATATATCTTCCTATAATCATCCAAGAGTGTTCTATGCTGTATTCGACTCCATGACTGGGGACACCACCAATCAGACACATCATGAGCATTCATGCATTTTCACCATTTTTTTTTCTTTTTTTGTGGGTTTTTCCCACATCCCACATTATGGTCATATCCCACTTCCTTCTTTTTTTCCCTTGTTTTTCCCAGATCCCACTTTTTTTTACCCCCTATATCCCACATCTCAAAAGTGTGTCAACCCCCTCCTCTGTGTCTTTTGTCATTTTGTTAGTATTTATTTGTGATTTGTTCAGATCGGATGAGTCTAGTACGTTTTCGAATGGTTTTATAGTGTGTTCTACTGTTTTATACTGTGACACTACTGTCCCAGGTTAGTGGGAGAATTGAACTCTCACAAACAAGGGCAACCCAGCCACATCCCTTTTGTGTACTCAAGCTATGCATGAGCCTGTGAGCCGGTGTTTGTCATTAGTTTGTGTGTGTCATACTTGATTTCGATTATTGTTTTAACACAAGTTGGTTTTCTTTTTTGGTTTGTTCCACTTCTTGTCATATTGGAGCCCTTTGTCAGTAATCGTACGGTATCAGTTTTGCAAATAGTTGAGGGTCACCCGAGTTCATACGGTAACCTGCCCGGTTGTTAACATCCTTGTCTTTGTTTTTTTGGTGGATAGTTGTCTTATTGGCAATCCCGTTAAAACAAGGAGATGTGGTAAGGTTGCAGATGAGACAATTTCCCACCATAGTCCACACGACGTGGATGTTAGTAAACTATATATGGATAAGGCGTCTACGCAATGTTAGGCGGTGTTGCCGTAGAAGTGAGAAGTGAAAAGTACAGGTTCCAGCCCCGCTCGGGGAGGAAGTAAAGAATCAGATCTACTCTAACATTGTAAGGTTGATTTTCTAGGCACTTTATATATACTATAGTATAGACATTAGACATTAGACATTATTTTATTTACCAATCATGGGCTCTTGTCGGGCAAGATACATAAACATCATAATACAATGATTATTATAAAACATGCAGGTTTTTAGTGAAAATACACAATACACTATACATAAAGAAATAAAGTAAAAATATGAGCAATGTAGGATATTATTACAGCATGAAGCATTGAGTGTTATGAGGTCGGATTTATATAAAAAAACAGAATAAATATAAAATTTATTAACAGGACATAATAGAACCAGAAATAAAGTTTCCATTATGTTGTAGTTTTCCTCATGACCAGTGCACAGCAGCGACACTTCACATCACGACAATGCAGAGGTCATCAAGGGGAGGTCATTCAGAACTAGCTACATATATTATGAGATTATTAGTGGTTCTTCTCATGACTAATGCACAGCAGCAAGGGGTTGACATTGCAACTGTGCAAGATTCATCAAGGGACGGTGCTCTAGAACAAACTCAAGTGAATTACAAGTAGAAGAGGGAGATTAATCCCATCAAAACTTTTCATATTTCTTAATGAATATGCACAATTCTGATAACAATTTCTCATCTTCATTATTCATTTACCATATCAGTTTTTTGGTAGGGTCTAAATTTTTAAAATTCTTGCAGCAATTATTTATCATTGTTATCATATCTTTTCGTTGGTCAGATAGACTATAGCCGTTAAAAAGAAAATGTGTTTCGTCTTCGACCTCATTACTACAACATCTTTTACATACTCTATTGTGTCGGGGAGTATTATTATATCTACATCTCTTTATAAGTAAATGGTGAGCAGATATGCGAAATCTTGTTAGACTCTGTCTTTCTTCAAATTTTTTTACAATATCAAGATATTTTTCGCAACCAAAATTGGATTTTTATTAAAAGTAACATATGTACATAGTTTCCTTTCTGAGTGGTTTTTGAGATTTTTTTCCCAATCTTTCAACATGGCAATTTTAAGTTTTCTGTTGTCAATTGGTTTATCCCTGTCAGACTGAGAGGATGTTGGAAATTATTGATCAGTGAAAAAAGTTTCTCAGACGACATATACCACGACGGTTTCTTTGATTCTAAAAAGGCATTGTATAACAATGGAAAGTGAGTGCCTGATTTTTCTATATATAATAGGTCACCGTACGGCCTTCAATACAACATCTCCTTGTTTTTATATTGAACAAATCTTTTAATTTTAATATTTTGAACAAAACTAGTTCTTACACAATATTTCAAAGTTTAATACCTGTTTCTTCATGCTTTAACTATTTAATAGTAAACATAATTGGAATAATTCAAATGCAAATATACGAAAACATTTTCATGAACAAAGGTGTTAGATATATATAATACTTTCTGTAAGTTTGTACAGGTAGAAATATAATGTAACAAAGATACAAGATTTGACAAGTTATATACAGTATAATTCAGGTATCACATATTTACTACCTGTTTGACCCACTTTACCAGGACACTAACCTCAATAGTAAAAACTAATAGGATCAGTACCTTCAGGACATCGGTGTCATGAACTTCAGTAGAACTAGAGGTTAACAGGAAGCCAAAGTTTCAGGTTGACATAACATAAGTGAGGTTGTTGACAATAAGCAGGACATAGTGACGGAAGCTTATGGTTTGGTTGTTTACCGACCTGATGACGACCATTTAAATGAAAAAGGATGTACATGTTCTTCCAGGACGTCAATAATACAAAATGTTGGCATTGTTTTCTTTTTGATAAGACAAATCCGGTATACACGTGAAGAAGTGTGATATCGACGTAGGGTTTATGGGTGCAATGGCAGTAAAACTGGAAGATATTATAAGTACCAATTTTGGAAAGTCGATGATTTCAAATATTTATAACCACTATTGAAATCAAATAAAGCCTTCACCACTAGTATCGAAATATTTTGTTTAAGTAGAAAAAAATAAAAAAATCTTAGACGATTTAAAAAGAAACTCGACATCTTTACTATGAAAACACTGACTCATGCAAAACAAGAAGTCTGAATACAGAGAAAAGTTAAATCTTTAAACTGCTACATTCTTTATATGTCACACTTGATGTAGCGAGACGGTCAAAATACCTTGTAAAATGTAGACAACACACCTAGTAACATACAAGAAATCGATCAATCATTGTCGGCGATACAAAAAAAATGAAAGTGTACCGTATTTTGATATATAATATATTTATATATACGTCTACCTTTTTCTGCATATGACAATTATTTAAACCACAACTATTCTAAAGGACCTACATTTTAAATTGCATGTAAGGAAAGTTAGAGGATATTGTATATTTAATGTATAATTAAAACCTCCAACCAAAAATATAGAACAAGGAAGCAATGGGCAATATAGACAACACAGCAATCAACCAAACACTTACAGCTGGAGGGTTCGGGCAATCATTGATGAAAGGGCATCATAACGGTTCATAAAAAGTAGACAACTAAAGACTGAACTTAAACGACTATGAATAAATCAATTTACCAACAACACATAGAATTTAATAATAAGGCCAAAATAACAACGTTAACTTTGTATGCCCATTTTTGGTCATAAGTTCATAGTTATACATCATTGGCTTTCGAATGTTTTGGTTTGAGCGTTCCTGAGGAAGATAAATTTCAAAAAAATATTTTCAAAAGCACGAAAATTATATAAAGCGTTATTTTAATTTTCAATTACAAAACAGCCAACAGAAATGTAGCCCTGAAAATACCCCAAATCAACACAATAATAAAACAAAAACTCATAGAAAGAACATACAAGACCACGCCCATAAAGAGGGAACAACAAGTTATATAAATCAGCCAATAAATATACTTCCATAAAAGTATTGACAGACAATTATCATGCTTTCATTTGATAAAGTTTGTGTATTGTCTTCTTGATTGAGATTTTGATTCTCCTCTTAACAAAATTATTTTTTTCTCCTTTTAACACAATTAATCATTTGACAAAAAGTTAAAAAAAAACTATATATTGGAAAACCGACAACTTAGAACGTTAGGCGCTATATATTGGAAACCAGGGATGTAAGACAACGTAGAACGTTAGGCGCTATATACTGGAAACCCAGGGATGTAAGACAACTTAGAACGTTAGGCGCTATATATTGGAAACCCAGGGATGTAAGACAACGTAGAACGTTATAGGCGCTATATACAGGAAACCCAGGGATGTAAGAAAACGTAGAACGTTAGGCGCTATATACTGGAAACCCAGGGATGTAAGACAACGTAGAACGTTAGGCGCTATATATTGGAAACCCAGGGATGTAAGACAACGTAGAACGTTAGGCGCTATATATTGGAAACCCAGGGATGTAAGACAACGTAGAACGTTAGGCGCTATATACTGGAAACCCAGGGATGTAAGACAACGTAGAACGTTAGGCGCTATATATTGGAAACCCAGGAATGTAAGACAACGTAGAACGTTAGGCGCTATATATTGGAAACCCAGGGATGTAAGACAACGTAGAACGTTAGGCGCTATATACTGAAACCCAGGATGTAAGACAACGTAGAACGTTAGGCGCTATATATTGAAACTCAGGGATGTAAGACAACGTAGAACGTTAGGCGCTATATACTGGAAACCCAGGGATGTAAGACAACGTAGAACGTTAGGCGCTATATATTGGAAAACCAGGAATGTAAGACAACGTAGAACGTTAGGCGCTATATATTGGAAACCCAGGGATGTAAGACAACTTAGAACGTTAGGCGCTATATATTGGAAACCCAGGGATGTAAGACAACGTAGAACGTTAGGCGCTATATACTGGAAACCCAGGGATGTAAGACAACTTAGAACGTTAGGCGCTATATATTGGAAACCCAGGGATGTAAGACAACGTAGAACGTTATAGGCGCTATATACAGGAAACCCAGGGATGTAAGAAAACGTAGAACGTTAGGCGCTATATACTGGAAACCCAGGGATGTAAGACAACGTAGAACGTTAGGCGCTATATATTGGAAACCCAGGGATGTAAGACAACGTAGAACGTTAGGCGCTATATATTGGAAACCCAGGGATGTAAGACAACGTAGAACGTTAGGCGCTATATACTGGAAACCCAGGGATGTAAGACAACGTAGAACGTTAGGCGCTATATATTGGAAACCCAGGAATGTAAGACAACGTAGAACGTTAGGCGCTATATATTGGAAACCCAGGGATGTAAGACAACGTAGAACGTTAGGCGCTATATACTGAAACCCAGGGATGTAAGACAACGTAGAACGTTAGGCGCTATATATTGGAAACTCAGGGATGTAAGACAACGTAGAACGTTAGGCGCTATATATTGGAAACCCAGGGATGTAAGACAACGTAGAACGTTAGGCGCTATATACTGGAAACCCAGGGATGTAAGACAACGTAGAACAACTAATCTAATGAACGTCAATACAATAATGACTACAGCAGTCAGCATTGTGTAATCATCTTAATCACTATAAAAACAAACAAATGTAACGAAGAAGCACAAAAAGGCATACATCAAATTTAACATCCTCATTATGCTTATATTATACGATTTTATTTATCTATGTAAAATCCACCTATAAAGGATGGAAGGTTTTAAGTACTGGCGTAAAATCGCGCGTTTGAAATTCGCACAGGTAGACATACAATAATTTTGTCGTTCAAAGTATGAAGAGATACGTAAATACAGAGTCACGTAAAATGGATATCACAAAAAACAGACTTAGCAGTAAAAGTAATATTAATAAATAAAATAATAGTGTGGTTCAAATTATGACGGAATACATAAGTACAGAGTCACGTCAAATGCATATCACGAAAAAAAAAAAAAAAACCAGACTTAACAGTAAATGTAATATTAATAAATAAAATAATTTTGTCGTTCAAAGTATGACAGGATACATAAGCACAGAGTCACGTCAAATGGATATATAAAAAAACAGGACTTAACAGTAAAAGTAATATGAAGAAAGACAAATAAAAGAATACTATAACACGTTATTAAGATGATAAACAACGTCAGTACGCAAAATCTATACTTCAAGACCATCGTGTATTATTTGTGAAGTTGATACGGAATATTTATCAACAAGTTCTTGGTACCTTCCGATGAACTTTTTTAGAAAAAGGACAAGACGTTCTTTGACATACCCCTGGTTCATCAACTTTCTGTTCAGACACTGGTGACGTTTTACAAAGTCTGAGTAGGAACTGCAAGAATACGCTGGAAAATGTATATCCCATATGCAGGTGAAGTTGGTATATTGCTACTAAGGTGGGGATTTAATAATTTCAAAATTAAAATCGTCTCGTTTGTCATAGATTCTGGTACTGAGATGACTGTGTATGTCAAATTCGAGGTAAAAGTCTAAAAATGAGGCTGAGGAAGTTCTTTAATTTCTAGTTCTGGTGGATATATTAATGGAACCCAATCAGAAAAGTTCGGATTGTTAATGGAAAGAACATCATCAATATATCTGAAAGTGAAATTATATATTGCTATATATGGCCAAAAGGAAATAAAGCAATAACCAAATTCATCTAAGGTCAACATTGAAAGAAAGAAAAAAAAAGATTTGAAACTACAGTTTTATTAATTTGCCAACGGAGAATATTTGGAAAAGCAACCCTAACCTTAACCCGTACCGAAGTATTGACTTCTGAGCTGAAGATACCCTTGGGCACTAACAATGGATTCATAAACTAGTAGAAAACTAGGAGTGACTGGCAAAAGATAATGGCCAATAAGGATTACACAAAAGTCATATATCTTTTAATGTTTTGTGCCTTTTATAGAATGTGTTGTTGAAGGCATATCTTTGGAAGTCTCTGTTAAACTAAGACATCACTTGTGTAAATGTAGATGTCTTTTGTGTAGTTTTTATACGCCCGTTTACGGACGTATTATGGTACACCGTTGTCCGTCCGTCGTCAACATGTCGGACAAATACTCAAAATGCTATTATAACCAATTGTCATGAAACTTTGGTAATTGTTTATATCTATTGACGTAAGTTCCTTTCGATTTTAATAAACTTTAAATTTCACGTTGCCGAGTAGGATAATAGGATTTTATTCATAAAAGGGGATTTTCCAGTTTTCGGACAATAACTCAAAAGTGCTTTGAGTAGTTTTCATGAAACTTTGGTGACTGGTTTATATCTATTGAAATAAGCTCCCTTTATTTATATATTTTTTTTTTATATAAATTTCTGATATGACATTGAGGAGTAATGGAACTTTATTCATTGAAAAGCGACGGGCGTATCATGCGCTCAGGACGCAGCTTTTATTTATCTTTGAGTTACTTTCTCATTGGCATTTAAGCAGAAAGGAAATTAGTGCCTACATTGGCAAAGTTTATATTACAGATTACAGTTAACGTATATTCGAAGAAGATTTTAGTTCAGATTTACAAAAGTTATTTATACATTGAATAAATTATATCGTTATTTCCAGTGAACACAACTAATCGAATGAACACATACAATCTAAAGACGTCAATACAATAATGACTACTTGGAAATTCAATTCTAACCAATGATTGCTGGTTCGAGTTGTTACACTTTATCCAATATATTCTAACAGGAACATATGTATTGTTAGATATACTGTTCCCAGATTCTAATAATATTTACCCAATTTGATACTGAATCATACATTATGTATATATTGATTTATTATTCTATTTGCTATAAACCAGACAATTAATTGAGACCAAGCTTTGTATTACGAATTAATGCAGATCGCAAACCAAAGTACTTATAGATAAAAGGGTTTCAGCCTGATTTCTTCTTGTGCAGAAGAAAAAAGAGTACCGTTAATTTTATTACATAACAACCAAAGAGTACACTACGAAAAGTAAGAAATGTCACTACCGAACATTGACTTCGACTGTACAGTCTACAACTGACCATACATAAAGCAATACCATATTGCAGATCAAGTGCTTTACTATATTTAAACTTCATCAAAAACATAATAACGGTTGGCTTAACGGTCGAACCAAGGAAACATCCCTTAAGACTTACAACGATTCCAGCGAGAAAGAGCTAAGATATTATCGAGATGTTTCATGTCAATATCTTCAAAGCTGTCGTTGTTCTTTTTGGTGACCGTTCTTTTTTATCGGTAACGTCAATATCTGACCTCAATTTTGAACTAAATATTAAGGTAGTATATCGGGATCAGTTAATTTTTAAAGTCTAGGTTAAAAACAGACGAAAATTAACATACACTTATCATTTATTGGAATGCCAAATGATTTTTAAAAAATGGAATTCTTAAAATTTGAGCAAGAAGAAAAAACACTTTTAACTTCCTATGTAACAAGCGTTTCATTGGTTTTTTCCTTTAGGCTGTAAAAATGCACCATTTCAAACCAACTGTACGTATTATATACTTAAAAGGTGGAGGGCCATTTAAAGTATGCAATAGTAATAAATTATTTATCTAAACCAAATATTGAGTCTATCATATTTGATATAAGTCTGGATTCTACATTCTTTAAATTTTAAATGTCAAGCAAGTACGACTAACTGAGCACTGGTACATTACCTGTGTATTAATCAGTATACGTCACAGAATTTTGTAATCTGAATATGAAGTGAAGAAATGGGACCAATAAAACAAGGCTTTGTGAAAATAGAACTAGGTATCTTACAGAGTAGTAGTTCCTTTAGTATAAAAATAGTACAAAACAAAAGAGATGTGGTATGATCGTCAATGAAACAAGTATCCCCCCAGTGTCCATACATGATGTATGTAACTTTAGGTCATCGTACGGCCTTCAACAACGAGCAAAAACCATACTGTATAGTCCGCTTTCAAAGACCCCAACGTGACAATATGGTCAAAAGTGACGTGAAAACCAACAAACTGTAGTATGTAAAAAAAAAAAAAAAAAAAAAACGACTATGGCAAGTTAGAATCAGTAAAAAGAAGAGATTTTGTTCATGGCTGTCAAAATTGTACCCGGTTGCCACAAAATGGGAGACATAACATGCACCATGTTTACCAATGAATACAAAAAGAGGTGAACATTGTAATTATATGTATGCACTGAAAAGTCTAGGAAAGTTTCATTCATACATTAGGTTTGGGAGAGCTGTGGATTGGAGGTGGTTCAAAATCTAAACCTTAAAAAGTATACCAAAGAGACGTTGGGTATACGTCAATAAGACAGTAATATCAATCGTTGATAGTTGTACTTAACAGAATATTTTAATGACATAATTTGCATACAGAATGCAGTTGAAAATTCATGGTAAGTTCATTTTCATAACGGCGGGTGCAACTATACCTTTATCAGGGTATCGAATATGAATTGTGTGAATATAAGGACATAAGTTTTAGTTACGATAATTTCTTTTGGTTGTTTTTCTATTTGTTTTGCTATGGCGTTGATATTTTGTTATCGACTAATGAATTTGAATATCCCTTTGGTATCTTCCGCCTCTCTTTTTCAAAACAAATTTGCTTTATTTGTTTCTGTTTATAGCTCTATATACTCGGTACGATTACGAGCCTTTTCTGTATAGACACCTGTCAATATTGTTGAAGACTATGTTATCCCCAGATGTCATTTGGTTATTTCTGTCGTAGTTTCTGTCTCATTGACGTGTCCTTAACATCTCCCTAGTATATTCATGCTAAACTAAATGAAGATGATAAAAGTTAAGTAATAAGTAAATTTTTTAGTATCGTTGTTTGCTATCAGACAATGAAGTGTTATTACTAGCTCAAAACTTGTAAAAGCTATCGTCATTTGAACCATTTCAACTCGTCTCTAAAGTGATCGATTGAGATAAAATGTACATCAAAAGTTAATAATTATATTACTGGAGAATTATCTTTAGACATAATTAATTTAATTAAACGTTCCGGCACTGGGTTTTACCCAATTTGATACTGAATCATACATTATGTATATATTGATTTATTATTCTATTTGCTATAAACCAGACAATTGAGACCAAGCTTTGTATTACGAATTAATGCAGATCGCAAACCAAAGTACTTATAGATCAAAGGGTTTCAGCCTGATTTCTTCTTGTGCAGAAAAAAAAGAGTACCGTTAATGTTATTACATAACAACAAAAGAGTACACTACGAAAAGTAAGAAATGTCACTACCGAACATTGACTTCGACTGTACCGTCTACAACTGACCATACATAAAGCAATACCATATTGCAGATCAAGTGCTTTACTATATTCAAACTTCAGCAAAAACAGAATAACGGTTGGCTTAACGGTCGAACCAAGGAAACATCCCTTAAGACTTACAACGATTCCAGCGAGAAAGAGCTAAGATATTATCGAGATGTTTCCTGTCAATATCTTCAAAGCTGTCGTTGTTCTTTTGGTGACCGTTCTTTTATCGGTAACGTCAATATCTGACCTCAATTTTGAACTAAATATTAAGGTAGTATATCAGGATCAGTTAATTTTCAAAGCCTAAGTAAAAAACAGACGAAAATTAACATACATTTATCATTTATTGGAATGCCAAATGATTTTAAAAAATGGAATTCTTAAAATTTGAGCAAGAAGAAAAAACACTTTTAACTTCCTATGTAACAAGTGTTTCATTGTTTTTTTTCCTTTAGGCTGTAAAAATGCACCAAGTCAAACCAACCGTACGTATTATATACTTAAAAGGTGGACGGCCATTTAAAGTATGCAATAGTAATAAATTATTTATCTAAACCAAATATTGAGTCTATCATATTTGATATAAGTCTGGATTCTACATTCTTTAAATTTTAAATGTCAAGCAAGTACGACTAACTGAGCACTGGTACATTACCTGTGTATTAATCAGTATACGTCACAGAATTTTGTAATCTGAATATGAAGTGAAGAAATGGGACCAATAAAACAAGGCTTTGTGAAAATAGAACTAGGTATCTTACAGAGTAGTAGTTCCTTTAGTATAAAAATAGTACAAAACAAAAGAGATGTGGTATGATCGTCAATGAAACAAGTATCCCCCCAGTGTCCATACATGATGTATGTAACTTTAGGTCATCGTACGGCCTTCAACAACGAGCAAAAACCATACTGTATAGTCCGCTTTCAAAGACCCCAACGTGACAATATGGTCAAAAGTGACGTGAAAACCAACAAACTGTAGTATGTAAAAAAAAAAAAAAAAAAAAAAACGACTATGGCAAGTTAGAATCAGTAAAAAGAAGAGATTTTGTTCATGGCTGTCAAAATTGTACCCGGTTGCCACAAATGGGAGACATAACATGCATCATGTTTACCAATGAATACAAAAAGAGGTGAACATTGTAAGTATATGTATGCACTGAAAAGTCTAGGAAAGTTTCATTCATACATTAGGTTTGGGAGAGCTGTGGATTGGAGGTGGTTCAAAATCTAAACCTTAAAAAAGTATACCAAAAGAGACGTTGGGTATACGTCAATAAGACAGTAACCCAACGACACAAAATACTAACCTTCTCTATAATTGTAAATCAAATTTATGGGCTTGCTTAATTTAGTTATAAAAAGCATGTCAATTATTGTGCAGATTGAGTATAGGTAAATGACCAATTCGTTTGTAATTGTTTTGTTTTGAAGGGAAAAAAGGACATATTTAAATGTATTGGTGAGTACGGTGACCTATAGTTGTTAATTTCTGTGTCATTTGCCTCTTGTGGAGAGTTGTCTCATTGGCAATCATACCACATCTTCTTATTTTTATATGTAATACAAATCGTATTATGAGAAACATTTCGAATGTGGATATGTTACAGTGAATTTGTATAATCAGCGATTATGTAGAATCCCTGATTTTTCAGGGATTTTGCATAATCATTAAAATCATAAGTGATTATATATAATCCCTGAAAATGATCAGTGATTTTACATAATCACTGAAAATTTAAAGAATTATTTTACAAATTCCCTGAAATGTTTTCAGGGATTATCAAAATACAAAGATTCTGAGAATTTCCCTGTTTGGTAGGAATAAATTAAATACAGACAAATAAATCAGATATATAACTTCTTTATGGTTTTAAGTGTGCAGTTTTCATTCCCTGTCCATTTATCAAATCTTGTTAAAGTGAACAGTTTTTTTCTGGTAATATTCTATTTAACTGTATTAAACCACATTAACTCATTTTTAATTGAAATTAATAATACCAACATAAATGCCCAGATCATGTTATTTGCTGTAAAACAAAGGGGATGAAAGCTAAGAACAAGGAATTCGAACTAAGCAAAGAAATGCAACTAAATATGGTGGCCGGTTAAGGCCATTTCGCGTTTTCGCGTTTTCGCGTTTTCGCCTTTCATATTCTATGGGTCGAAAACGCGAAAACGCGAAAACGCGAATGAGCCTTAACCGGCCACCATAATATAATATGGTGGCCGGTTAAGGCCATTTCGCGTTTTCGCGTTTTCGCGTTTTCGCCTTCATATTCTATAGGTCGAAAACGCGAAAACGCGAAATCGCGAAGTCGAAAACGCGAAAACGCGAAGTCGAAAACGCGAAAACGCGAAAGGCGAAGTCGAAAACGCGAAAACGCGAAGTCGAAAACGCGAAAACGCGAAATCGCGAAGTCGAAAACGCGAAATCGATTTCGCGTTTTCGACTTCGCGTTTTCGCGTTTTCGACTTCGCCTTTCGCGTTTTCGCGTTTTCGACTTCGCGATTTCGCGATTTCGCGTTTCGCGATTTCGCGTTTTCGCGTTTTCGCGATTTCGCCTTTTCGCCTTTTCGCGTTTTACGATATACATGTTATTATAACATAACATTTTAAATATAATTGGAACAAGACTACAAAGTATAAGTCATTCAAATGATTGTCATATAAATTTCATATCTGTGACGTATTTTAAATATTTTCATACATTAGACAATTTCTTCACATTCTTTGTTGACAATTACTGAACAAATTTAAAACAGATGCATTTGTATAAAATGCCTTTGAAGATACAATTTGCTGGAAGTTATAGTTTGGACATTTTAAAATAAATGAAATTAATGATTATTATCGCCATGGTTACTTAAAATACATAATCATTCATTTAATGCTCTTGTTGTGAATCTAAAATTTTAATATTTAAATTAGCTTGTGTGAAAAAGTTTAAAATTTAAAACATTGTGGAGATAAGACTTTTGTCAAATAAAACTTGGGACGGTTTCATGAAGCTATCTTAAGACCTGTTATAAGATACTAGAATATCTTATGACATGTCTTATGATCCTCTTAGGACTATCAAGACCTCGCCTCAAAACTGTCGTAGGTTGATCTTAGCAAAGATATCCTAAACCTGTCGCATGTTCTTTAATTTAAACAAAAGTAACCTGGATTTATGGAAAAGTCATGTAAATGTAGACTGTGTTTCCCATATATTACTAAACGCATTGATTAATATTTCAAATTTTCAAAGATGGAAATTTGTTCATCTACAGGAGACACCAAGGGACAAGGGATATACTCTTGAAGCGGTGAACAATAACAACAATCCTACCCGTGTCAGAACCAGATTAACAAAACAAATAGAGAAACTGAATCTGGTCAACTAACAAATATATTTTAAATGTCAAAATATGATTTCAAGCAAATTGTATACTCAAAGGCATTTTATACAAATGCATCTGTTTTAAATTTGTTCAGTAATAATAATAATAATAATAATAATAATAATAATAATAATAATATCTTTATTTAAAGAGTAATTCATTTGGATTAAACCAATTTTAAATAAGGCTCTCTAAATACAATATCAACTATATGACTAAAACATAATTAATCTACTAATATACACATGTAAACAATAGATGTATATAAACAAAATATAATTACAACAACAAAAACCGCCTATAGTTTACATTGTGGCTTAACTTATAAATTTGACACTTTTAAAGATAATGACTTGTTAGAGTATTTGAAACAAAGAATGTAAAGGAATTGTCTAATTTATGAAAATATTTAAAGTAAACCACAGATATGAAATTTATATGACAATCATTTGAATGACATACTTTGTAGTCTTGTCTCCAATTATATTTAAAATGTTATGTTATAATAACATGTATATCGTAAAACGCGAAAAGGCGAAAAGGCGAAATCGCGAAAACGCGAAAACGATTTCGCCTTTTCGCGTTTTCGCGTTTTCGCGATTTCGCGATTTCGCGTTTTCGCGTTTTCGCGATTTCGCGATTTCGCGTTTCGCGTTTTCGCGTTTTCGCGATTTCGCGTTTTCGCCTTTCGCGTTTTACGATATACATGTTATTGTAACATAACATTTTAAATATAATTGAAGTTGATATAAATTTCATATCTGTGGTTTACTTTAAATATTTTCATAAATTAGACAACTCCTTTACATTCTTTGTTTCAAATACTCTAACAAGTCATTATCTTTTAAAAGTGTCAAATTTATAAGTTAAGCCACAATGTAAACTATAGGCGGTTTTTGTTGTTGTAATTATATTTTGTTTATATACATCTATTGTTTACATGTGTATATTAGTAGATTAATTATGTTTTAGTCATATAGTTGATATTGTATTTAGAGAGCCTTATTTAAAATTGGTTTAATCCAAATGAATTACTCTCTTTAAATAAAGATATTATCATTATTATTATTATTATTATTATTATTATTATTATTATTATTACTGAACAAATTTAAAACAGATGCATTTGTATAAAATGCCTTTGAGTATACAATTTGCTTGAAATCATATTTTGACATTTAAAATATATTTGTTAGTTGACCAGATTCAGTTTCTATTTGTTTTGTTAATCTGGTTCTGACACGGGGAGGATTGTTGTTATTGTCTACCGCTTCAAGAGTATATCCCTTGTCCCTTGGTGTCTCCTGTAGATGAACAAATTTCCATCTTTGAAAATTTGAAATATTAATCAATGCGTTTAGTAATATATGGGAAACACAGTCTACATTTACATGACTTTTCCATAAATCCAGGTTACTTTTGTTTAAATTAAAAGAACATGCGACAGGTTTAGGATATCTTTGCTAAGATCAACCTACGACAGTTTTGAGGCGAGGTCTTGGATAGTCCTAAGAGGATCATAAGACATGTCATAAGATATTCTAGTATCTTATAACAGGTCTTAAGATAGCTTCATGAAACCGTCCCAAGTTTTATTTGACAAAGTCTTATCTCCACAATGTTTTAAATTTTAAACTTTTTTCACACAAGCTAATTTAAATATTAAAATTTTAGATTCACAACAAGAGCATTAAATGAATGATTATGTATTTTAAGTAACCATGGCGATAATAATCATTAATTTCATTTATTTTAAAATGTCCAAACTATAACTTCCAGCAAATTGTATCTTCAAAGGCATTTTATACAAATGCATCTGTTTTAAATTTGTTCAGTAATTGTCAACAAAGAATGTGAAGAAATTGTCTAATGTATGAAAATATTTAAAATACGTCACAGATATGAAATTTATATGACAATCATTTGAATGACTTATACTTTGTAGTCTTGTCTCCAATTATATTTAAAATGTTATGTTATAATAACATGTATATCGTAAAAACGCGAAAAGGCGAAAAGGCGAAATCGCGAAAACGCGAAAACGCGAAATCGCGAAAACGCGAAAACGCGAAAACGCGAAATCGCGAAAACGCGAAAACGCGAAATCGCGAAAACGCGAAAAGGCGAAATCGCGAAATCGCGAAGTCGAAAACGCGAAAACGCGAAAAGGCGAAGTCGAAAACGCGAAAACGCGAAGTCGAAAACGCGAAATCGATTTCGCGTTTTCGACTTCGCGATTTCGCGTTTTCGCGTTTTCGACTTCGCGTTTTCGCGTTTTCGACTTCGCCTTTCGCGTTTTCGCGTTTTCGACTTCGCGTTTTCGCGTTTTCGACTTCGCGATTTCGCGTTTTCGCGTTTCGACCCATAGAATATGAAAGGCGAAAACGCGAAAACGCGAAAACGCGAAATGGCCTTAACCGGCCACCATAACTAAACGTCCCGAAACACAAACAGAACACATGCTTGACAGATTGAACACAATTTCGGAAGAGGCTGTGATACTGATTCCGCATGTTGATCGATGAAAGGCACACCCCAAAAACATAATGGCCATCGTTCATAAAAGGGCTGAAAAGGATTATGCCCGACTACAAAACATGAAATTATGCTCAGATAACACACAAGGAATCAATTTGAGGTATTTGAATGACCTTTTTAACACCTTCAGATGTTTCTTATGAACACTTTATATCTCTTCAAAGTGCAATAGAATTAGATCCAATATGTGAAGGCTAAGGGTTTTTTGGGAGTTTTTTGGTTGCAAAAAAACAGGATAAGCAGAGCAAATGATCAATAGTGAAGGGTCTAGATGGGGTTTACAGAATAATGATCAATAGTGAAGGGTCTAGATGGGGTTTACAGAATAATGATCAATAGTGAAGGGTCTAGATGGGGTTTACAGAATAGAGAATAATGGGCAAACAGTGCAAAGTAAAGGGCTAAGAAATAAAGAATTGACAAAAATAGACCAAAAATTAAGAAAAGAGAATAATAGTGTGCTTAAATATACAGACTAGAGAATAATGGGTAAAATAAATAAAGTATAGAGAAAAATAACCCTAAAAAATAAAGAATATAGAAGTGAGGGACCCCATCCAGACCCTCATAGAAGATGTCATCTAAATTTAAAATGTAGTTTGCAAAATAAATTATTTGTATTAGAATATTGTGCTTAAGATTTTAAAAGTTATGTTTCTAAAGATGTTTAGAAAGGATTTTATAGAATAAATCAGTTTACTTTCATTCATTATCTCTTCATTCCAGTTATTATGTAAAATCCTGACATTTTTTCTAGTGATTATGCATAATTCCTGAAAATTTTAGTAATTATATATAATCACTAAAATTACCACTGATTATACATAATCTCTGAAATTTCAGGGATTATACATAATTCCTAATTCTACAAATTCACTGTAACAGATATAAGAAGTTGTTCTTTGGAATATAACATTTGTGTTGTACTTGATGAATGAGTCTTTTTCACAGTTGCTAGTTAAGACATTGAAAACAAGTACAATGTACTATGATTTGAAACCAAATGCATCATAAGAAAACCCAGCTAGAATCTTGAATCATAATTGGACAATAATTTCAGTTAAAGTCCAGAATTTAAAAAAAGCAGAGAAAGTTAAGAATAAGATAACTTTGGTATCTTACTGAGAAATTTGCGGGAAATTACATGTGTACTAGATTAAAGCAATGCATAAAACATCAGAGGGGGGTGAGCAGGGGTCCCTGGTTCCCACTTCCCTACCCCAACTCCAACTTCTTCCCCTAACTCCCAATTCCCTTCCCCTAATCACACTTCTCTCCCCCTTACTCCCAGACGAAAGTCAGTAAAACATAATTTCCCCAAATATCCCCCGGTTCCAGCCCCCTGGTTCCCGTTCCCCATCCACTCACATGTCCACCTCGCATCTGTTACAACTTCTCTAATGTAGAAGATATTGTGTTCCCATGTACATGATACAATACTCCCATGAATTATGAGTTTATTCAAGGAATGCCCCCTTCTAAATGCTATTCTACATTTTAACAGGTTTTTTAAGGTCGTCAACGATGAACCTAAGAGTAACAAAACCGAAATTGGAAAAGTAGTTCAACCGCAGATAACATATGTAGGTGTATCACTGTAATGTACTGGCGAATAATCTGATTACACACTGGTTTGAGTTTTATTCTTAACAAATAACATTGCACTGTAAAGTCACATGGGATTAACATAGTACACGTAGTACATTCTGTTTCACACTTACTTTTACTCATCCTAATTGACCATAACAACTATCAATATGTATGACAAAGATCCTTAAAGCATTGCTAATGTAAATTACTAATTTGAAGTACAGCTATTCCCCAAATCCATATATGATCAAATTAAAAGAAAAAAACTTCAAAAACAAAACAAAAAAAAAAAAAAAAAAAAAAAACGAACAAAATAAAACACACCAAAGACAGAAAAGGTGAGGATAAAATCCACGACCGCCAAACGAAAAATATGATCAGATAAAATCACATATGTATAATGATGCCAAATTACTTTTTTACTCTAAGTGTGCTTGTCAAACTGATCTTTACAGTTTGGTATTATGTTGTGTTGGTACACCACTGTCACAGGTTAGGGGAGGGTTGAGCGCTAAGAAACAGGTATAACCCTGCCACATTCTGTATGTGCCTGACCCAAGTCAGGAATTTTCCTGTTATTCAGTGGTAGTGGTTGGTTGATTTTGCAGTATTTGTTTTCCGTTAATTCTTTGTGATAAATCAGGTCGTTGTTGGTTTTAGTCTAATTGTTTCACATTTTGTCATGCCGAAACATTTTATAGCTTACTATACGGTATGGGTTTTGCTCGTTGATGAAGGCCGTACGGTGACCTATATAGTTGCTTAAATCCACCTCATTTGGACTCTGGTGGGTAGTTGTCTCATTGGCGATTATACCACATTTCCTTATTTACCGCCACATAGAGCATTTAGTTGTTGAAATGGATGTTAAACGCTTTATCATTATATATAATCTGATCACATATCGTTTTGATTTTTATGTTGAACAACAATTTTGGCCAGAACAGTCAGATTTGATCAACTCAGCACATGTAGCACATTCTGTTACAAACTAAGTCTAAATTTTACTAATCTTTTTCGCTTTCGATTCTTTTAACACATTGACAAAGTAATGCTGACATTTCATTAAAGGATAGTGCAGCAAATATCGTACTCTTTTTTCCTATATAATTATTATATTAAGTTTCATTCTTTTAACTACTATATCCTCAGAATACGTTCTTGGTCGCTCTCAATCATCCTTTCAATTTATACATCATGATTATTTACAAAATTCGTAAGGGTTCCGCGGAACCCAGTGTCTCGCCTACTTTTGCTGTTAATCGAAGGCTCAACAAAATGAGGAAAAAATAATAACAATATTCCTTTCGATACAATCTTTGATTGTAAGAAGCTTCTGTCCAAGTTTGGTAAAAATCCAGGATAGTTTATGAATCTAATAAATGTTTTAAATCTTCAACTGCAGACTGTATGTAATGTTAACTGGAAGAAAAACTAAGTCCATTTATAAGTAAAATACGGATAAACAGGTAAAAAATGTAACAAGATTTCATTCTAGATACTAGCTTTTGATCATAAACAAGCTTCTGACCAAGTTTGGTAGAAATCCAGGATAGTTTAAGAAAGTTATTAAAATTTTAAAAACTTTAACCACAGAGTGAATGTTATGTTAACTGGCAAAAAACTAAGTCCATTTATAAGTTAAATACGGAAAAATGGAATTTTGTTTTTACAAATTTACTTCTGGATACGATCTTATGATCATAAACAAGCTTCTGTCCAAGTTTGGTAGAAATCCAGGATAGTTTAAGAAAGTTATTAAAATTTTAAAAACTTTAACCACAGAGTGAATGTAATGTTTCCTGGCAGAAAAACTAAGTCCATTTATAAGTAAAATACGGAAAAACAGGATTTTTTTTTTTACAAAATTTAATTCTGGATACGATCTTATGATCATAAACAAGCTTCTGTCCAAGTTTGGTAGAAATCCAGGATAGTTTAAGAAAGTTATTAAAATTTTAAAAACTTTAACCACAGAGTGAATGTAATGTTTCCTGGCAGAAAAACTAAGTCCATTTATAAGTAAAATACGGAAAAACAGAATATTTTTTTTTCAAAATTTACTTCTGGATACTATCTTATGATCATAAACAAGCTTCTGTCCAAGTTTGGTAGAAATCCAGGATAGTTTGAGAAAGTTATTAAAATTTCAAAAACTTTAACCACAGAGTGAATATTTGTGGACGCCGCCGCCGACGACGACGACGACGACGACGACGCCGACGGAATGTAGGATCGCTATGTCTCGCTTTTTCGACAAAAGTCGAAGGCTCGACAAAATGAATCTCCTGGGTTCCTTACCACAATAACTAGAGGAATCTTCTGGGTTCCTTACCACAATAACTAGAGGAATCTTCTGGGTTCCTTACCACAATAACTAGAGGAATCTTCTGGGTTCCTTACCACAATAACTAGAGGAATCTTCTGGGTTCCTTACCACAATAACTAGAGGAATCTTCTGGGTCCCTTACCACAATAACTAGAGGAATCTTCTGGGTCCCTTACCACAATAACTAGAGGAATCTTCTGGGTCCCTTACCACAATAACTAGAGGAATCTTCTGGGTTCCTTACCACAATAACTAGAAGAATCTTCAGGGTCCCTTACCACAATAACTAGAGGAATCTTCAGGGTCCCTTACCACAGTAACTAGAGGAGTCTTCTGGGTCCCTTACCACAGTAACCAGAGGAGTCTTCTGGGTACCTTACCACAGTAACCAGAGGAATCTTCTGGGTCCCTTACCACAGTAACTAGAGGAATCTTCTGGGTCCCTTACCACAATAACCAGAGGAATCTTCTGGGTCCCTTACCACAATAACCCTTACCACAATAACTAGAGGAATCTCCTGGTTTCCTTACCAGAGGAATCTCCTGGGTTCCTTACCACAATAACTAGAGGAATCTCCTGGGTTCCTTACCACAATAACTAGAGGAATCTTCTGGGTTCCTTACCACAATAACTAGAGGAATCTTCTGGGTTCCTTACCACAATAACTAGAGGAATCTTCTGGGTTCCTTACCACAATAACTAGAGGAATCTCCTGGGTTCCTTACCACAATAACTAGAGGAATCTTCTGGGGTTCCTTACCACAATAACTAGAGGAATCTTCTGGGTTCCTTACCACAATAACTAGAGGAATCTCCTGGGTTCCTTACCACAATAACTAGAGGAATCTCCTGGGTTCCTTACCACAATAACTAGAGGAATCTTCTGGGGTTCCTTACCACAATAACTAGAGGAATCTTCTGGGTCCCTTACCACAATAACTAGAGGAATCTTTTGGGGTCCCTTACCACAATAACTAGAGGAATCTTCTTGGTCCCTTACCACAATAACTAGAGGAATCTTCTGGGTCCCTTACCACAATAACTAGAGGCAACAGTTGTTTACTGATGATTCAATATCAAAATTATAAACAAAACAAAAAATCAGATGCGTGCTAGAATCTTGAATCATTACGGATCAATTATTTCAGTTAGAAAATTAGCATCTTAAGAAGAATAAATTCATGCAGTTCAAAGTTAGATTACATTGGTATATTTATGCGAAACTGGCTGGAACCTACAAATTGCGTAAACAGAACCAACGAATACAATATAACTGGAACATGTACCAGTGGCTGATCCAGAACTTTTTCTAATAGGGGTGGGGCCCACTGACTGCCATAAGAGGGGGCCTGCTACAGTCATGCTTCAGTGATTTCCTATATAATCAATTAAATGTTTCCCACAAAGGGGGCGGGCCCCAGCCCCTCCCTGATCCGCCTATGTGTACCAATATCGAACATTTTTGATATATGCTGGAAGGTTTTTAACCATGAACCAAAAAAGACTTGCAGAATTGGTATCCAAATACTCGTTTAACCATACATGTACGTGTTATATTTTCACTTTAATGTACTAACTATAGTAATCTGATCACAGACCGTTTAGAGCTTAGTGCTTAACAATCACTTTTTCACTGAACAATCAAATGGGATCAACACAGTACATGTAACTCATCGTATGACTATAACAACAATCAATAGTTATGATAAACATCCTTAAGACATTCCAAATATATCAATTTAAAGTTCTTGTTCCGCTATTCCTCTTATATATTGTGTAAAACTACCAAATGAAATAAAAAAACAAATAATGAACAAAGCAATAAACAAAAAAGCAAAACCCACAGAAGAGTAGGACAAGCATAGATATAATAGCCATTATTTCTATGGGACAAGCAATCACGAACACTAAAACAGAAAAAAAGATCAAATAAAATTGTGATGCCAATTAATAACTGTTTCTGTAATTAATCTGCCATTAACCCAAATCTTGCAGTATAGACAAATAATAAAAAGATATATATGGTAGGGGGAACTGTCGTATGGACTGTTTCATCACAAATACATGTCAAGTTACATGCCAGGGCCGCGCGGATCCAGGATTTTCGCAAGGGGGCGTATTTCGTGGACACGGGATAAATACTGCCGAGCTTGGCGAACCGAACGGTTTTTGAACGGCAAAAAAAATAATATAAATCGTGAGAAACATATTTGTTTTATTTTTGGCGATCAAATGGGGGTGTATTACACCGGATCCGCCAATGCATGCACTAATCGTTTACACGAAGGTGACCCTCCAATTACATAACTGACCTTTTTAAAATCATATTACAAAACGTTGCTCAAATCTTACATTATCAAAATTTTCACAATAGGGCGATGAAATTTCAAATCACGTACTATTTATAACATTGTAATAACCATTCCTATAAATAGCACTTGCCTAATACGGGTGTATTGTCAAATTTACTAATGACGTAAATCCATATACAGTGTATATGATATGACAATATTTTATAATGTACAAATCTATAAGCATGAATGGTATGTGGGTCATATAGTAAAGGAGTTACGTACTGGTTTTACTCGAGTGTAAAATCTTTTTAAATGTCTACGTAATCGGCCTACAAACTACCTGAATAATATTGTTAATTTAGATAAATCGTAAATATTTTTCAGTTTATAAAGTAGGCGTATAAAATTTCGTGACCATTAATGTCTATTCATTGTCCGCGTTAAGAAGTACGCAATGACCACACCTATTGGGTCCACTAAAAGTCCAAATTACAAATTTTTGGAATCATGTGACCTTGGTAATAAATTGGCACAATGTCAAATGAAATATCAATTCTTTCTTTCGTAAAAAAATATATAAAAGCACTCGTGTTCTATATTTGTTTGTACCATCGTCCAGACTTTTGTCAGAGACATTATTATCTTTACGTTTTACGTATTCACTAGTCATTATACAGAAAGAACTTTCATAAATAGGCATCGTTAGTAGTTGTTGAGTTTCGCGTATTGTGCAATTGTGTGGTTTTTTTTTATGTAAGAAGTATAGTGTACTGTACCTTTTAGTACATGTACTTCTTGTATATTTTATAGCTGAAATCGAGATAAGGTAAACAAAGGAAGTGTATTTTTAGAATTTTACTTCCTTTTCTTGGTTTAAAGTTTAACGTATAAGGATTTACATGTAAGTAGTTGTGGGTAGGTGTTAGTCACGAACTTTAAGTTCAAAACAGTGTATAATCACACAAGTCATAAATAGTTGTTAATCATATTGAAACAGCTTCTTTTGTTTTGAAATGATTGATTGATTGGATGTTTAACGTGCTATTTCGTTGCGGTCAGTTTTTATTGGTGGAGGAAGCCGGAGTGCCCGTAGAGAACCCCGACCTTTGGTAGGAAAACTGATAATCCTGTTCAATTAAAATTGGAGTCGAGTGCCTGCCACACGCGGGATTCAAACGCACAACCTTGGTGTTGGCAGGCTAGTGATACGGTAGTTCGACCACATAGACCACTCGGCCACCGAGGCCACTTGAAAAGAAGGAATGTATCTTATGTCATTAGTGAGAATTTTCATTAAAAATGATAAAAGCTCTAAATGTAGAATAAAGTTCAGAAAAGTCGGCAATAAAAAACATGTTGACGAAAGACAGACAAAAATCAAAGCCAAAAGAAAAATATATGAACAGACAAACGACAGATAACAAAACATTACCCGGACAACTAAAACTTGAGCAACAGAAATAGGGTGCTCTGGAAGGGTAAGGTGTTCCAGTTCTAAGCTATATAATGTGTAATGTCCATGCTCATTCATATAATGGACGTGAATAACGGGATAAAAGCGTACCATTGTGTTCTGGTTGGGGTTGTCTGACTCAATGTTTTGTTTTCTGTTAAATCTATTGTGGAACATTGTATGTCTGTTTGTTATAATGTTTATGAAAAAAGACATACGCCCAGTGGCCTATATAATGGATACTATCACTTCATTTTAACTCTGGTGGATAGCTGTCTCATTGGCAATCATACCACATATCCTTATTTTTATAATAATTTTGTATAACCCCTGTATCAATAAATTGCTTCTAGTTTCCTTTGTGTATTCCACTCCGTTCCTTTCTTTTTATCCGCAAAAACAGGCTTGTTCAAGCTACTATAGATACTGACACAATTACCAGTTATTACGTCTAAGTCGAAGATATGATTAGTCCACTGTTTATAGCCTATTTGATTCAAATATCATAAAGTATAGAAATTTATCTAAAACAGGCTATTATTTCAACTTGGAATTATTTTTAATTATGGAATTTGCATAATTTCTTGTTCTAGAAATTTTTAATAAATTCCATGTTTATTCTGTATTATAATGATTTGAACGGCGCATAACACTTCCCATAAAATGTATTTTGTATAGATAGTGTTGTGCGCCGCACAGTACATTCTATTGAAAATGTGCTATTTTCTTTGTAATAGAAAGTGTGGTGCGCCGCACAGAACATTAAAATACAGAATAAGCATGGAATTTATTAAAATTTCAAGTACAAATTCCATAATTAAAAATAATTCCAAGTTGAAATCATAGCCTGTTCTAAGAACAATCTTCAGATATACACAACCAATATATTAGTCTTCCAGACTTTTGGATTTTGGCTGATCGGTTACTTTTAGACCTTTCATTTCTTGATTTTAAGGAGAGAATTTTTTTAAACTACAAAACTGTCTCATTTGGAGATCTTTCCATTTATATTTTCTCAAAAACACATTTTTCTTCAAGATATTTTATATAGTGATGCTTATAAGTTTTAAATATCTTTTTAGTAAGACTTCCTCCCGTGTAAGTAAAATAATAACGAATCAATCATGACATGTGTGTCCGTACATTCCATTCAATTCAGTTATCAGCATCAATAATATAACTTAAAAGGATTCGAACATTTTACATTTTTGTTTTAATTCTAACGTCTCAAATAGTGGCTCAAGCCATTCTTCCCAGTATTTTGGACGTTTATAAACATCTTGTAGTTAAATCTTGTTCTATTTTATTGTTTTTGTTATATTCACTATTTTGTAAATTGGAAATTTCAAAATATGTCTATTTCAAAATATACCTAGATTTACAAAGTAGGAAATATAACATTTTCATTGAGTTAAAAATTGGCGACTACATTGTATATACAAAAGGCATGGAAGAAATGTATGTCTGTTTTGTTTATACCCTTCAGTTGTTTATACTCCAAAATGTTAATATTTTTGAATGTTCACACGTTTGGTCTTGGGCCTACCTGATGAAGTTTATTCCAGAAACAAACGTTTTGTGCATAGAAATCATAAGTTTTTACTACAACTGGGTCGACAACGCTGCTGGTGGACTAACAATTGCCAAGATTAAAATCTGCTAAGCGCCTCCGGTGCTGACATGCCTGATACAATTAGTTTGTGTAATTTCTTAAATTATTTCATTGTGCTAATTAAACTCGAAGCAAAGTTTACCATAGTCTGTTTTGGCTGTTGTGTATAGGCCCTTTTAGACGTTTAATAAAATTCGGTTTTCGAAAAAATTTGGTCTTGAGTTATCTTTTGGATGGTATTCCATAAAACAGTGTTGTGTGCATGGAGATTGATCTGGAAAGAAACCTTCAGCTCGAGACGAGAACTTTGGGAAGCAAAATCTTCTAAATGTATTATTATGTGTTATATATATATATATTTTATTTACGAAATACTTTTTTCATGTATAATATTGTCTTTTTTTGTATGTATTAGATGTCTGTTCTATAGTGATAGTGTCGCAAAAGTCGTTTTCCGCTGGCATTCTTTTATATATACTGTTCATTCATTCTTCCGGTACTAAGTTTATGCTTCTATATGCGGACTGCTAATTCCTACAGATAGACTGTTTATTTCTAGGGATATTGTCTACCCATCACAAACTTGATGTTTCTACATGTAAATTTCTTATTTACAATGGTATCATTCACCCAGTATTGGGTGGATGCTTTAATAGTTGGGCTGCTAATTCCTAAGGGTATAATTCACCCAGCATTAAGAGGAATTTACTATATGTGGACTGTTAATTGCAGTAATTGCTCCTACAGATTGACTCACTATGCAAACTTTAATATCAATATTATAGTTTAAAAATATCGGAAATTATATATAATTTGTAATTACTGGTAGTTTGTTGTCATTAACAAATACAATATGACGTCATATATTACGTATATATGCTCGTGTGTTTATAAATAGTGCTGGTCGATATGATGCCTGGAATATATTATATGGATGTCAATGACATCAAATTTTACAATAAAGAAAACAAAATCTGTAACTAAGAAGGAATAACAAATAATTCAACTACAAGGTTAATTAAAAAATACAGATAAATTCAAACCATATCAGAAATCAATTTCGATTGACAATACAAAACTGAGACGCAAACAATAAAAATACGACAAATAAAACAACAGAGAAATGCGAACAAACAACATTGAAAAGTAAAGCTATGCAAATGGAATTTCCATGAATATGGGAGTGAAATCTTGTGCTCCGAAGAGGTTTAACAAATTCTGCTAAGCATGCTTTACATATATACTGCAAGGTATGTCGGATCAGATTATAGACCACTTTGGTTTAATACATAAGCAATACTTTCAACAACTTGTACGGTGAGCTATTATATGCAAAACTGCTGTTTATGTGTTATCCAAATTTCTCTAAGCATCTAGTGAAAAATAATCAGTTACAACTCACATAACCAGTAATTTTTTAAAGAAATAAAAAGATAAATGCATTATTTTTTCGATTTTCATTTATAGTTCTACAAGCCAAAGTTGTATGCAATATTTTACCAAAATAAGTGGCATAGTCCATTTACTGTAACTATAGGTGGACCTTAAAATTAATACGTCTATAAAAGGACAAACGTGTGTAGCCAGACAATTGCTAAAAATTATTGCCAAAATAGTACACAGATTATTTTGGCTTTTGTGAAAAAGGTCCTTGGTTTCTGTAAACATTTAAACATAAAAAGAAGCAAAACAAGAACAAGAATAATAACACCAAGCGATTATTGTAGCTGATGATCACGATTAAACAAACCACTAGTAAGACAGGGATCAAAACAAATGAAAGTCAATCATGTTCCTAACTGGATAGCACGGGTTTTGCCACGACAGGCGTAATACATATAACTGTCATTACCGGAGTACATCTGCATATCTGTAATTAAAAGATAATTTAAGTCCATATAAATAGATCTCTTTTCAACTAAATAGAACTTGTAATGCAAGATTATAGTTATTTTTGGCAAAATTAAACCCTAAAGAGGCAAGCAATAACAAATAAAATACAAAGAATACAAGAACGAACAAGTCTATCAGACAGATGTCAAAACTGAAACACCAGTTCTTTGGTGTTTTGTATCATAGTAATATAGAAAATATTTAAGTAGGAAGTAACTGGTAGATATCACTCCTGCTGGACTGTTGATCACCAATGATATCATTCGACCGGTAGTAAATGTTGTTTTATATGGTAAATTATCGGCTATGTTCTTTAATATAGATTGCAAAACTATTAAAGATTGCAATTCGTGTAGACAAAGACGATAACGGAAATTTCTACTACTCTTTTGGTCCATATTGAATATATAACATAATAACTCTAATGTATTCGGGGTAATCAAACTGTGAATACCATTCTGAGGACCACTAGTCACTTTGAGATATTCTTTTGGTCCATATTGAATATATAACTCTAATGTATGCGGGGTAATCAAATTGTGAATACCATTCTGAGGACCACTGGTCACTTTGAGATATTCTTTTTGGTCCATATTGAATATATAACTCTAATGTATGCGGGGTAATCAAATTGTGAATACCATTCTGAGGACCACTGGTCTCTTTGAGATATTTGTACGCTATACAGGCCAATTCGGCACTAAGGGAGATAACTTTTATTTTCTTTCCATAGATCTGTATAAGCTGTTGCAAAACTATTTTGTAATCTGGCCTAAATAACAAATATCCAACTTTTCAGAACACCAAAAATGCATTATACAATCAGAGATAATTACTTATCAGTGATACATATCACAAGATGTCTCCATATTACACAAACTTACTGAACTTTATTTTCGATATTATCGAGTTTCGAATCAATACAACGTGGTTGCCATCATGTCCCCATAACTCAATAGATGCATTTTATTGCATGCCAAACTCTGTCGTGAGTGACATTGTTCCCTGTTTTCAATATTAAAATTTTGGAAAGACAAAAAAAGGGGGAAAATCGAGATCACGTGCAACAAACGTTAAGGGGGCGACAATTTGATGTGTTGGGCCGGTGTTTAAAATAAATGACCCGACATAACAAATAATCTTTCCAGAGCCTGCTTGAAAATGAACATCATGTATCCTAGGTGACCCATATAATGTTGGAAATAGATGTGCAGGAAAGATGAAAATATATATTCATGCATGATATGGTCTCAACATGCTCAAATAATAGTTCCTCGCAATGATTGAAAATAAATGTTCATACGAAAGAACCCCCACCCCAACACACACACCCCGAACCAATAATATGACACGGTCGTCCTTTAAGTTAGTTTTCATATTATGACAAAAGGATAGTATAATTATAACTGTCATATCATATCAAAATGTCATCTGATAAATTGGTTTTTAAAAAACGGCACAAGATACATTCTGAACCCCAATAATTTCCATCAAGATGTTGCATATTCCCAACCAAACCACTGTTGACATTTCGCAATTATTGATTCATACAACCTGTGGTTGGTAAATAATATCAAGATAATTGATTCATACAACAAAGAGAGACAAGGGCAGGTGAAATCTGTTAAGCATGACTTTGCGAATTCTCCTTTTCATTTTTCATATTCCTGTCTTTCTCCTCTCTGTTTGTTTATTTACCTAAACAATAATAATCTCTGTTTTAAACTTACCTGGAAAAACGATTTCTAAAATTAGCATATAATGTGTTTTAGCTCCGATTACTAGAACAAAAGAAATATATACTTCCTTGTATTCATTACGACAAATGATTGGTTTTATTACAAAGTTCTACGAGCCAAAGTTGTATGCTATATTTTACCAAAATAAGTGGTATAGCCCATTTACTGTAACTATAGGTGGACCTTACAATTAATACGTCTATAAAAGGACAAACGTGTGTAGCCAGACAATTGCTAAAATTATTGCCAATATAGAACACAGATTATTTTGCTTTTTGTGAAAAAGATCCTTGGTTTCTGTAAACATTTAAACATAAAAAGAAGCAAAACAAGAACAAGAATAATAACACCAAGCGATTATTATAGCTGATGATCATGATTAAATAAACCACTTGTAAGACAGGGATCAAAACAAATGAAAGTCAATCATGTTCCTAACTTGGTAACACGGGTTTTGCCACGACAGGCGTAATACATATAACTGTCATTACCGGAGTACATACCTATCTGCATATCTGTGATTAAAAGATAATTTAATAGATATAGGAAGATGTGGTGTGAGTGCCAATGAGACAACTCTCCATCCAAATAACAATTTATAAAAGTAAACCATTATAGGTCAATGTACGGCCTTCAACATAAGTCCATATAAATAGATCTCTTTTCAACTAAATAGAACTTGTAATGCAAGATTATAGTTATTTTTTGGCAAAATTGGACCCTAAAGAGGCAAGCAATAACAAATAAAATACATGCAAACGAAGAATACAACAAACGAACAAGTCTATCAGACGGATGTCAAAACTGAAACACCAGTTCTTTGGTGTTTTTGTATCATAGTAATATAGAAAAATATTAAATATAAATTTAAGTAGGAAATAACTGGTAGATATCACTCCTGCTGGACTGTTAATCACCAATGATATCATTCGACCGGTAGTAAATGTCGTTTTATATGGTAAATTATCGGCTATGTTCTTTACATAGATTGCAAAAACTATTAAAGGTTGCAATTCGTGTCGACAAAGACGATAACGGAAATTTCTACTACTCTTTTTGGTCCATATTGCATATATAACTCTAATGTATGCGGGGTAATCAAATTGTGAATACCATTCTGAGGAGCACTGGTCACTTTGAGATATTCTTTTTGGTCCATATTGAATATGTAACTCTAATGTATGCGGGGTAATCAAATTGTGAATACTATTCTGACGACCACTGGTCACTTTGAGATATTTGTACGCTATACATGCCAATTCGGCACTAAGGGAGATAACTTTTATTTTCTTTCCATAGATCTGTATAATGTAAGCTGTTGCAAAACTATTTTGTAATCTGGCCTAAATAACAAATATCCAACTTTTCAGAACACCAAAAATGCATTATGTGTACAATCAGAGATAATTACTTATCAGTGATACATATCACAAGATGTCTCCATATTACAAAAACTTACTGAACTTTATCTTCGATATTATCGAGTTTCAAATCAATACAACGTGGTTGCCATCATTCCCCCATAACTCAATAGATGCATTTTATTGCATGCCAAACTCTTTAGTGAGTGACATTGTTCCCTGTTTTCAAAATTAAATTTAGGAAAGGCAAAAAAGGGGAAATCGAGAACACGTGCAACAAACGTTAAGGGGGCGACAATTTGATATGTTGGGCCGGTGTTTAAAATAAATGACCCGACATAACAAATAATCTTTCCAGAGCCTGCTTGAAAATGAACATCATGTATCCTAGGTGACCCATATAATGTTGGAAACAGATGTGCAGGAAAGATGAAAATATATAAATGTTCATACGATAGAACCTCCCACACACACACACCCTGAACCAATAATATGACACGGTCGTCCTTAAGTTAGTTGTCATATTATGACAAAAGGATATAATTATAACTGTCATATCATATCAAAATGTCATCTGATAAATTGGTTTTTAAAAAAGGTCACAAGATACATTCTGAACCCCAATAATTTCCATCAAGATATTGCATATTCCCAACCAAACCACTGTTGACATTTCGCAATTATTGATTCATGCTTTAGTCATACAACAAACAATAATAATCTCTGTTTTAAACTTACCTGGAAAAAACGATTTCTAAAAACTAGCATATAATGTGTTTTTAGCTCAGATTACTAGAACAAAAGAAATATATACTTCCTTGTATTCATTACGACAAATGATTGGTTTTTATTACAAGAAAAAAATATAAGTTGGTTAGTAAAGCCAAGATCAATATAGGCTAAGTGTTGACATATATCCAATTTCTCACTTCCTGTCAAAGGTCGGTGGTTCTCTCCGGTCACTCCGGCTTCCTCCACCAAATAAAATCTGGCTTTCAAGGAATAGCCAATAGTGCCGAAAGTGGCGATAAAACACAAAAAATCAATCAATCAATCCAATTCCTAACGATGTTTTACTGGTATATTGATCACTGATGTGAAGGAATACTGGTCACAACCATTAACGCGTTTAACTACATCTTAAATAGCCTGTTGGTTTTATTTGATTTTAACACATTAAAATTATAACAATTGATTAAGCAAGTAGAACTGTGATATTTTAGATAACACTGCTTTATAAACCTAAACTAGCAACATATAACTAGTAAAAGAACAACTTTGGACAGCTTTAGAAATGAAGCATTTGCCTTATAAGTCTCCATTCGTTGTAGTCCTAATATTGTTTGCTCTTGGTAAGTAACTTCTAGACAACACTTTGGTTTTGCCTCAGGTAATTGATGCAAACCTAACAGGAAATATTTATCCTGTGTATGCGCCTGATCTAACAGGAAATATTTATCCTGTGTATGCGCCTGACCTAACAGGATATATTATTCTGTGTATGCGCCTGACCTAACAGGAAATATTCATCCTGTGTATGCGCCTGATCTAACAGGAAATATTTATCCTGTGTATGCGCCTGACCTAACAGGATATATTATTCTGTGTATGCGCCTGACCTAACAGGAAATATTTATCCTGTGTATGCGTCTGACCTAACAGGAAATATTTATCCTATGTATGCGCCTGACCTAACAGGATATATTTCTCCTGTGTATGCGCCTGGTCTCATTTTCTTTGGAGTTCATTCAATATTCCGACTTTGTTTATTCCTCCCAAATTTGTCTTTTTTTACCTGGATTGAGGATTATTAAAGTTCCTCTATATTATATTATACTAAGTATACATCAACCTCCAGTTTATCCTGTAGGTAAAAAGATATATAATTTCCATCAGGGTTGCTCTTGACTGTATTATCAGCCCTATAGGTCCTGATATCAGCCCAAGAGCCAACGCTCACATAATTGGTAAACAGCAGGGAAAATATCTTTCAACGATTCAATTGGTGATTGGCTATCATATTCGCGACACAGTATACAGCCATCTTTCAAATGAAAGCTGTATGCAAAACCCCCCTCCCCCCACTTGTAAGGCAGCCATTCTAGTTCCAATTAATGTATCCGAATGCGGAGCCGTGACTGTAAGACCATACAATTATAATTTGCATAAATAGATATAAGAAGATGTGGTATGAGTGCCAATGAGACAACTCTCCATCCAAGTCAAAATTTATAAATGTAAACCATTATAGGCCAAAGTACGGTCTTTAACACGGAGCCTAGGCTCACACCGAACAGTAAGCTATAAAGGGTCCCAAAATTACTAGTGTAAATAAAAACGTTTAATGTCCAATAAAAATAATTTTGAATAATAAAACAGAATCGGGAAAAGAACAAACTTTAACTTAAACTGGTTCATATGTTTGTAGCTCTGGTGTCTTCCGCCTCTTAGTTTTTTGCTGGTTAATAAGTAAGGTAAAATAATTTTTTTCAGACTTGTTCGCAACAGATGAACATTTAGAAAGCTAAAGACGTAAGAACAGAGACATTTATACACTATTTTTTGTTATTAATTTTCTATTTGCCAATTCAAATACAAAATTCTGTAGCTTTTACTTTTTGACTTGATTTTCCGTTTTTTTTCTCTCTTGTTATAAACAATGTTGGTGTACTGCAATAAACCCATTCCGTAGTTATAATGTTTTGATAATGGCATAACTCTTTTATAAAAATCACGACAAATACTCAGAGCATCGAATG
The DNA here is from genome assembly GCA_017311375.1 of Mytilus coruscus. Lineage (NCBI taxonomy): Eukaryota > Metazoa > Mollusca > Bivalvia > Mytilida > Mytilidae > Mytilus > Mytilus coruscus. Next base: position 142,233,564 of record CM029596.1, on the reverse strand, counting down.
GCTTTGGACAGTTGACAATGTGAATGTTGTTGCACGCTAAACAGGATAAACATACCATTCTATCGCATTTAGTTTGAATTGCCAATATTTTCGCTGTTGGTGAACGTCTTTGTATGTTTGTTTGCACACCTATAATTATTTTCTGGGTTTCGAATTTTAAGTAATCGCTTCGTCTATTCGTCCGTTCTTCCGGTGTCCGCAGCAAATGATTTCCGGGTGAGTACTTTGAGCGTTCCTGATGAAGGTAAATCCCACAAAAAACGCTTCGAACGCATAAAATTGATAAAGTGTTATTTTCATTGAGTATCCCTTGCTTCATTAGAATGGAACTGTATATACAGATGGAAGTGTAAGTAAATGGAAGAAACCAATTGATTTTGAGGTCAATATATCAAAGGTCAAGGTCATTGCTACATAAAATAGATTGTTTATTGGAGAAATGGTTCCCGGGTTGTAACTGAGTTTCCCGATTAGCTGATTGGAATGAAATTTAAACAGATGAAAGATATACGGAATTGGAAGAAGCCAATTCATGTTGGGGTCAACAGATTAAATTTCAAGGACTCTGTTACTAAAATATATGTTTTTGTTATGAAAATGGTTTCCGGATTGCACCTGAGTTTCCCTTACTTGATTGCAATAAAACTTATATACAGGTTAAAGATATATGGAATGTAAGAAGCAAATTGATTTCGGTCAATAGGTCAAAAACCAAGGTCACTATTAATAAAAATAAAAAGCAAATGGGAAAATGGTTTCCGAATTGTAGCTTGAGTTTCCCTTGCTTGATTCGAATGAAACTTTATTAGTGATTATGATATAGGGATGGGGAAACATATTAAGTTTGTGGTCAACAGGTTAAAGGTCTATAGGTCACAGTTATTAAAAAAAATTAAAGTTGGTTTCGGGATGGTATACCACTATGAATTGTACAGGTAAAAAATATTTACAATAATTTAGTACATGTTTATATATCCCTCAAAGCATAATAGTATTTTGCACCCTTGAAATAAAAGTGTTTGTACTGGAATTCTATGCGACTGTCATACAAGTGAGAGGTTTAGCTAGCTATAAAACCAGGTTTAATTCACCATTTCCTACATTAGGAAATACCTGTACCAAGTCAGGAATATGACAGTTGTTTTCCATTTGTTTGATGTGTTTGATGTGTTTGAGCTTTTGATTTTTCCATTTTATAAAGGACTTTCCGTTTTGAATATCCCTTGGGGTTCGGTTACAGCTTTTTAATCATCCTAGATGCATCACTGTGATGGAGCAAAATTATGTTTTTTGTCACTCACCCCATTCACTTTTAGGAAAAACCCAATTACTGAAAATGAAAAAAAATGAAAATACAAGAGGACTCTGACTTACTTCACATTCAGTAAAAATTGTACCCCATTTACATTCTATTCGAATTCCTACGCCCATGCTCATAGTTCACCAGTGGCATAAATGGTATTTACACTTGGACACGGAAAGTTCATCCTGCAGCGGTACAGACCCAGTTGTAGTGAAAAAAGTAAGATATATATCTCCGTGAGCACGATAACACGTATTTCAGGAGGAAGATTGGGAACATACTGACAATTTTACCACGCCTCATATTTTTATTTTGTTCTTTATTGTTAAATGTAAAATGTCTAAAAGGATTGTAAAAACAGGGTTTTTCGCGAGGAAGATGGCCGGTTCCTTACGGCTATTGTAAACCAAGAATACCATAACATTGGCCAGACAACTCTATGATGTATCGGATATTGATATTTCATTTTGTACCTACCTACCACTTAGTGAATATTTTACATTAAGTATCAAATACTTAAACGCTTGAACAAATGGAAAGTAAAATTTGTTCAAGCTGTTGCTACCGTTACAAAGCCACCTGCTTTAACGAAAGAGTCTTTAAACGTATGTTTGTCAAGGAGAAAGTAAAACTGTAACCTTTTAAGACAGGTAGTATTAATTTATTGATATTTTTAACAGAAGTTTTATTTTTATTTCAGAAACATTTAATTGGACATTAGAACAAATTGTATTGTCTTTTGATGTTGTCAACATTGAATTTATGAACATTTCTTCTTTTTTGTGTGAAAGTTTCTAATTCGGCCACGTTTATATAAATCAAGCAACGTAGTGCATAAATCGTCTTGAATATCACATATCAGCAGTCTATTAGGAATTATCATATACAAATGATGAAAGTGTATATTGTATGAGTATTGACCTGTTAAAACTCCAGTACAATTCCAGTTTACACGAAAGTTTACACGAAATGAGTAGAGATTGGGTTCTAGACTACAGTTGTATCAACAGGCCGGACGTTTGTTGCTCACACTACACAACCTTACAATCGAAATTGATTAATTAATTATTTTATTTATTTATTTATTCATTCAGTCATTTATTTATCTTCAGTGTCATGTATCATCAAGTTCCATCAACGTTGAGTCATTGATTTGAAAAATATATATTTTATATTCTTATTCAGCATATAAAAAGGGTGAAGTTGTAACCAAATAACCAAAATATTTCATTGTTATCGTATACCCATGCATTTCGCAGCAAAGTAATCATACTTATAGGTTTTATACTGATCTGAAATTTTGCTCTGGAATGTCTCTATGAATGCTAACTCGAATAATTACAGCACCCCTTTACGGTCATTGTCCTCCATTAATGTAGCGATCGAAGGGAGTGAAATAAAACGACTGGATTATTCGGGTTATATGAATGCAAATACATAAAATTTGATCACGATAATTTTTATTTCAAAAGTAATACTGAATGCTGCTAAAAAATACATTACTTATTTCTACAATACTGCCACGGGACTTTTAGCAAGCAAAAACCAACCAAACAGTTTCACGAATAACAAAATCTCCGATCGAAAAAAGTAGCATGTTTTTAGTAAATTTCTTACTAAGGGACATAATTACACTGAAAGAGGGCGCTGTTTCAACCGGAAGTTTATGCTGAGGGCAGGAAGACGACGTGTTTTTGTAAATAAATGTATAGATTGAGATAAATTTGAAGACCGAATGACTTTATGAAGAAAAATGTAGGTCATTTCATTTCACAGATAAATAAAGAAAGATAGTGTCTATATTCAAAATTAATAAATGAAGAAAGATATTGTCTATATTCAAAATTAATAAATAAAGAAAGATAGTGTCTATAATCAAAATGAATAAATAGAAGAAGAAGGGGAGGAGGAGGAAGAGGAAGAAAAGAAGAAGAAGCTTTATATCCATCAAATGGGCTCACAAGGAGCATAATATAATATCATTATAATATTATTTTACAAATATAATAAACAATACAGTATACATAGTTACAAAGACAAATAAGAAACAACAGTTTTCACATATTCGTATATATATATATATATATATATAGGAGTATATATAAAACCTTCGTCTCAGGCACACCTCTAGAAAGTAACAAAAGAATTCTGTGAGTAGGCTAAATATGTCTAAACTGCAGGAGGCACCAAGGGACGGTGCTATATGGCATGGTAGGTGCATATTAAAATGTGTATCGGGACATTAACATGATTAATGATATGGTAAGATATTGTAAGAAGTTGCACATTACTGGTATGTCATCCTCGTGCCTGGTGCAGAGGAGTCAGTATTATTTAAAGTGACACAACTGCAAGAGGCACCAAGGTAAAATGCTAATTGATATGCCAAAGTGCACATATTACGAAAAGATAAAATATTACCAGTTTAATCAAAATATCACAAACAGAAAGGTAATAGAACTTATACGATGTGTCCTGTACCCCACCATGCCAACCTCGTGCCTAGTGCAGAAAGCCTGATTTAAATATTTATCTTTCAAGTTATAATTTGTCTTCATCAACTAACTCACAGACAGATATCAAGATATCAAGATTCTCTACATTAAGAAGCTATATCAGTTTTTGGCTAGGAATCAAATGCAAAGGTTGGGCATAGTGAGTTAATAGTGGAATTTAAACAATTTCTCTTATCTTGAGATGATGTACACGAAAATAAAAAATGTTTTCATCATCAACTTCATTTGAGGTGCACCTGAGACATATTCTGTCTTGTCAAATAAAGAAAGATAGTGTCTATATTCAAAATGAATAAATAAAGATAGTGTCTATATAATTTCAAAATTATAAAAAGGTAACTCTAAGCAGGTGTTCTACTTCTTCCATCATATCTTCCTCCAATAGTTTGAATACACAAAATCTTGCACATTAAATTTGGTTAATAGTATACTAAATGGATAGGCTAGTAAAACAAAATGTACAGTGAACCACCCATGTGCATTAAAATCTACTGCACAATTTAAACGTTCTTAAACTGTTTACAGAGCATGCTTGAGTGTAGAAATTTAAGGTTCATGTGGTCTTTTTGGCTGAAATGGCAGTTTTGACCTCAAAATTTTCTCTGAGTACAGACAAACCTGTGCATCTGGAATAGTTTAAAGACATAGCATGACCCATATAGATGAAATTCAAATGCATTTTATGTTTTAGAACATTTAAAACTTAACTGGATTTTGCAATGCACTTTTTTGTCACTACAGAAGATGATAAATTTTACAAACACTCCAGTTTCATTTGATTTGATCCACTCAGTGACACACTTTATATCAGCTAGTGTTGTCAGATATCTTTAATATTGTCACTCTATTGTCCATATCAATACAGTTCACTTCAATAATTACCTATGGGGAAGTTCTCAAACCTCTTTCCCAACTTTATTTTGGCACCTTCTGTAGAAAAAAAAAATGCACAGCAAAATCCAGTTAAGTTTTTAATTTTCTAAAACATAAAATGCATTTAAATTTTATTTATCTAGGTCATGCTTTGCCTTAAAACTATTTGCCTTATCCTAAAAAGTAAACAAACATTTTTCAGCATATTGCCTGGCTGTGCTTTTATCTTCTATAAGCACCATCAAGCAATAATAATTTAAAAAATCATGCATTTAAGCTAATAGAAGGAGAAGAATATTTTATTCCAATGAAGTATCCCTAAGGGCATAAACAACCTTTTAATTTGAGATTTGAATAAATAATATGTCACAGCAGTCTAATCATGCACACACATTAATCTATCTGTTATATATTAAAGGGTAGACATTGTAGATCTATATAAATATTTTATACCTTATGCCTGTATAGCATGGAACAACCACAATAACCTGGTATTTTATAATTTTGGTTGATGATAAAAGCTCTTCATAATTTGATTCTGTGTCAAGGATTGGACAACAGGTTTAGGATGTAACAACCTCACTGTCCTAATAATTCTATAAGAACATTATGGATGGTTCTTTACTATACAAAAAAAACCAAAGGATTATAGAAAGCAATTAAAAGTAAACATGTAGCCTGGAACAACCTCACTGACCTTTCGAATGCTAATCATTTAGAAAGGACACTCTTTTCAGATGTAGTCTATAACAGGAGTTTCTGCTCTGTTTCTCCAGTGTATTCAGAAAAGGTTCATCCTGAAGGACCCTGAGGGAGAATATTGGCAAGAGCCAGTTGTTGACAATTTAAAATCAGTTGAGCAATATATTTGTACTTGTTCTTGTATGAAAATTAGAATGTCAGTTCCTAATCAAACTTGTTTCAATGCCAGATGTACATTTGTAGCACTATCAACATCTATCATTGAATTCCACTGAAACTTTTGTTATGGGCCTTCTTTAGCTTGAAGTAAGGTGTGAAATTTGTTCCATGATGAATGGCTTTATGTGTGGTTTTAGTCACGTTTGCATGCACTAGTCCACATGATTTGGATCGGAAATATTTGTGTCATGATATGAATCTACTATCATAAGTGTTAAAACTAAAAAATTTGCTGCAGTGATTTTATAATTTCTCTCCTTAACCAGCTGGTAGAGAATTGGAGATTATGATATTTTAGTACATGAACAAATCATGCAAATGTACTGTTTATATTAATATTTGCATGGTATTTGCTACTAAGTTGCTTCATAGAAGAAAATTTCTTCTTTTTTTTCAGATATCTGTACTACAAGATGAAGAATTTGATATTAGTTTGGTGTCTATTACATACAGTGAAATCAACCCTTGTAGATCCTAAAGGATACATCATGTATTGTCCCTGTATGGGTTAGTTGTAAGCTGAATCAATATTTATCTTGTTTCATGAATAAACAATTTATAAAACCATATCAAAATAAGAAAACCATATCAAAATAAGATGTGGTATGCAATTCATAGATGTGAAATTTTAGTCAGGATCTAACTAAAATAAGATTTGAGGATACAGGTTAATGACAAAGCAACTCAATGACATTAAAAATCACAAAAAACATCACAGGGTCAACAAAGGGTCTTCAATGATAAGACTAGTGTCTGTACAATATGTCATGCTCTGAATAATCTGGAGTCAAGAAAGTTTTTTAAGATTGCCAAGAAAAGATATTACAGTGTATATCTCATATGATATACAAATTAGATGTGGCAGGATTGCCAATGAGACAACTATCCACCAGAGTTCAAATAAGTCGATATAAGCAATTATAGGTCACTGTATGGTCTTGAACAATGAGAAAAACCCATGCCATATAATAGGCTATAAAAGGCCCAGATATGAAAAAATGTGAAACAATTCAAATGACAGAACTGACGACCTAATTTATAACAGAACAATTTACGAAAGCACTCTACCCTCTCTCAACCTTTGAAAGTGGTCAATGCTGGTGTAACAGCACAACATAAGAACAAATTGTAAAAATCAGTTGCAATTGACAACTCAAAATATCTGTATGACATACATTTTTGTAAAAAAACAACTTGCATAAAAACAATAGACACAAAGCATCAATATACATGTAAGAGTACTCACAGTTAAAAAAGCTAGTTCAAAGTCAATTTATACAACTAATAGATAAATCTTGATCTCCCAGACTAGAGGGTCAATCAGTACACATCCAAGGGATTTAGTGTAAGATGTCATGAACAGTCTGAAAAAGCATGACCTTGTGCATTGCCATAATATAAGTAAACAGTATCGACAGGATGTAGGATCGTGAGTTCTCATAACTGTTTATTTATATGCAATATATATTTAGTTATGGTTTAATTTTTTCAAAAACAAAATCAATGTTAGTACCGATACAAATCAACATTTAAAGATTTTAATTTCTAAAACATAAAACCTTACAATCATTTTAAGGAAAGCTTTAAATTAACATAAGAATTAAATAAGACGCTCAGATTAGATAAATACAAGAATACGCCCTCCCCATCCCCTAAAATAATGAAATAGAACAAAGCAAAAAAAAAATCCATTCTACTTATGATGATTTACCGCAATTTATTATACAGTGTATGAACATAATGTGTTTTTGTCATATATTATCAAAGGCTTGAAATTTGTTGGAATAACTGCCTGCCTAAACTGAATCACATTGTGTGTACTGTTTTGGAAAAAAAACATGGAGATATTTATTTTGGTAATGTTTTCGTCAATTTTATACGACCGCAAAAATTTTGTGGTCGTATATTGGTATGACGTTACGTCGTCGTCGTCTCGAAGACGCATTGGTTTTCGCACTCTAACTTTAGTTTAAGTGAATGGATCTCATGAAATTTTACCATAAGGTTCAATATCACAAAAGGAAGGTTGGGATTGATTTTGGGGTTATGGTACCAACAGTTAAAGAATTAGGGGCCAAAAGGGGCCAAAATAAGCATTTTGTAACTTCCAGACATAACTTGTGTGTTAGTGTATGGATCTCTGACTTTGTACCACAAGGTTCCATATCACAAAGGGAATGCTGGGATTGATTTTTGGGGTAATTGCCTCAAAATTTTAGGAATTAGGGGCCAAAAGGGCAAAAACAAGCATTTTTCTAGTTTCATGACAATAACTTGTGTGTAAGTGTATGGATCTTTCTGAAATTGTACTACAAGGTTCCATATCACAAAGGGAAAGCTGGAATTGAGTTTGGGGTAATTGCCTGAAACGTTTAGGAATTAGGGGCCAAAAGGGGCCAAAATAAGCATTTTCTAGTTTCAGACAATAACTTGTGTTCAAATGTATGGATCTCTGAAATTGTACTGCAAGGTACCATACGTCAAAGGAAGGCTGGGATTGAGTTTGGGGTGATGAATCATAAGGGGTTCAAAAATTTGGGGGATTTTTTTTTCCTTTTTTCCTTTTTTTTCTTTAAAATTTTCCATTTTAAGTTGGTTATTTCTGATTTATATTTAAAAGCAAATAATAATGATATGGCAGGAGATACACACCAAACAGGATGTGTAAATTATTATATAATAAGTATTGTGCAATAGCAAGAAATTTTCAATTGCACAGTATTGCGCAATAGCAAGAAATCTTCAATTGCACAGTATTGCGCAATAGCAAGAAATATCCAATAGCACAATATTGCATAATAGCAAGAAATTGTCAATTGTACAGTATTGCGCAGTAGCAAGAAATATTCAATTGCACAGTATTAGCAATTGCAAGAAATATTCAATTACACAGTATTGTGCAAAAGAAGATACTTTGTATAAATTGCTTATTTCTTAACCAATTTCAATGGGGTTTTATTCTTGAACTCTTGGGGTTCTTTAATATGCTGAATCTAACCATGTATTAAGTTTTTGGATTTTTGGCCCGTTTTAAATTGGTCCACATTGAGGTCCAAAGGGTCCAAAATTAAACTTTGTTTGATTTCATCAAAAATGAATTATTGGGGTTCTTTGATATGCCGAATCTAACCGTGTATTAAGATTCTTAATTTTGGTCCTGTTTTCAAATTGGTCTACATTAAGGTCCAAAGGGTCCAAAATTAAACTTAGTTTGATTTTAACAAAATTGAATTCTTAGGGTTCTTTGATATGCTGATTCTAAACATGTATTTAGATTTTTGATTATGGGCCCAGTTTTCAAGTTGGTCCAAATCGGGTCCAAAATTAAACTTTGTTTGATTTCAACAAAATTGAATGTATGGGGTTCTTTGATATGCTGAATCTAACCATGTGTTTAGATTTTTATTTTGGGCCCGTTATCAACTTTGTCCACATTGAGGTCAAAAGGGTCCAAAATTAAACTTTGTTTGATTTCATCAAAAATTGAATTATTGGGGTTCTTTGATATGCCCAATCTAACCGTGTATTTAGATTCTTAATTTTTGGTCCCGTTTTCAAATTGGTCTACATTAAGGTCCAAAGGGTCCAAAATTAAACTTAGTTTGATTTTAACAAAAATTGAATTCTTAGGGTTCTTTGATATGCTGAATCTAAACATGTATTTAGATTTTTGATTATGGGCCCAGTTTTCAAGTTGGTCCAAATCGGGGTCCAAAATTAAACTTTGTTTGATTTCAACAAAAATTGAATATATGGGGTTCTTTGATATGCTGAATCTAACCATTTATTTAGATTTTTGATTTTGGGCCCCGTTATCAACTTTGTCCACATTGAGGTCAAAAGGGTCCAAAATTAAACTTTGTTTGATTTCATCAAAAATTGAATTATTGGGGTTCTTTGATATGCCCAATCTAACCGTGTATTTAGATTTTTAATTTTTGGTCCCGTTTTCAAATTGGTCTACATTAAGGTCCAAAGGGTCCAAAATTAAACTTAGTTTGATATTAACAAAATTGAATTCTTAAGGTTCTTTGATATGCTGAATCTAAACATGTATTTAGATTTTTGATTATGGGCCCAGTTTTCAAGTTGGTCCAAATCGGGGTCCAAAATTAAACTTTGTTTGATTTCATCAAAAATTGAACTCTTGGGGTTCTTTGATATGCTGAATCTAACCATGTATTTAGATTTTGGATATTGGACCATAATAGGTGAATGTCCAATTTAAAATTTTTAAGTTCTTAGACCACATTCATTCTGTGTCAGAAACCTATGCTGTGTCAAATATTTAATCACAATCCAAATTCAGAGCTGTATCAAGCTTGAATGTTGTGTCCATACTTGCCCCAACTATTCAGGGTTCGACCTCTGCGGTCGTATCAAGCTGCGCCCTGCAGAGCATTTTATTTTATTTTGTAGGAAGATTTGGAAATCAGGCAGACCAGTTTCTTGGTGCCTTAGCTTTTGCCAAAGCATTGGACAGAACATTAATACTACCACCATGGGTTGAATACCACTGGCCAAATCCTAAATCAGTATGTATTTGTTTACAGAACATTAATGAAACCTCATTACCAGCTCTGTATTGAATAGGTATTAGCATACACTGTGGATTTGATACTAATTTGTGCTGATTGGGGATTAATTAAATATTCCTGCAATGTGAAAGGAATTTTAGTCTTAAACATCCATTTTGGTCCTAACACAATCTGAAAAGCGTGAACCTAAAAACATTAAGTCTTGTTAAGAGTTTAAGTTATTCTTTCGGATATTTTCTTGTTGTAAATTCAGTACTGTTCAGTCATTTTGCTTGTTATATAATTTATTATTGAAGTCTCCATTTAGTGAGAAACCTGGGCAATCATAGAAAAAAATGTATAGGAAAGTGGTAGTTTAAAGGCATCCAAAAATTAACCCTATATAGTGGTATAATATTGAAATAAATTTTAATACTTAGCTCATCCTCATAACTCTAACTAAATTTTATCAGATGATAGATGTAAAAAAAGAATTGCCTTTCTAGCATATGTTTATTTTACAATGAAATTATTTTAAAGTCCCTTAGATTTAAAAAATAATGCAAACAGTGTGTGATCCTGTTCATTGTTGAAGGTATTATTGACCTCTTGTTTATCTTATATCTTTATAAAAATGAGAAGATACTGAATGACACCCCATTTTCTTCACACCTCTTGATAAACATATTTATTAAGAATGTTTTTTATCTTTATCAACATTGTTATATTCTATCATAAATTCTGTTCATAATTCCATTGAAGGTCCAAGTGCCGTTTGACAAATACTTTAAAGTTCATCCTCTAGCAGAGTTTCATAAGGTGATGACGATGGAATTATTTATGGAACACTTAGCACCAACAGTTTGGCCTCCAGGAGAAAGAATAGGTAGGTTCCCCTCCAACATCTGGGGGAAAGACTTGGGCGAGTTTCAAGGGTTGAAAATAGAGATTTGAAAATATATTTTTTTCATTTTTAGTATTTTTCTGATATATGGACTTCATTTTTACAGTTAACATTTACAGACAGTCTTGGATTAAATTTTGTTTACACGATAAATTTGTAAACCTTCATGAATTGTTATGAAACTTGGACAGAAGCTAATCTTCAAGACCAAAAAATAGCATCTAAAGAAAAAGTTTTAATTCTGTATTTTACTGTTGAATAAATGGACTCACTTTTTAAGTCCAAATTACACTTTTACACTGACAGCAGCAATTACATGCAAGTCACAGGGTTCGGCGGAACCCCTTATGAATTTTTTTGTTGGCTGCCATTATGGTACATATTTTCATAGGTAAGCTGATTTTTTATGGTTCCAATTTTCATTTGAGACAATTTATTGTTTTATCCTATGGATTTATGAGGATGTTGAACAAAATATTTTTGAGTCAAAGATCAAGGACATTTTGCAGGGGTAGGTACATGTAGACTAGTCAAGGTATTTTTTCGGTTACAATTTTGTATCTGGTATTATAGAAATGTTTCAAAAATATAACTTCTGACATCTATTTAATTTTCGGGTTTTCCTAGCATAACATTTACTACACTACATTTGCTTACAGGAAAATGGTGATAGGCATATTGTATCTGTTATTTATTATTTATTTTGTAAAATATTTCCTTTCTCTATTGTAACTGTACACGATACCTAACAACAAAATTATTTTCATTTACCTGTGTTTAAAGTTATTGCTAATGGCTGATATTTTTGTTCGAGCATATTGTTTTTCTTAAATTGTTTAACATTTCATACCGATATAACATGTTACTTTAACTATTCTTCCTTAGTTTATTTATTTATTTTGTATTTACATTGTATCATAAGTCAAATTTATTTGTTCAGTGTATGTTCAATGGTGTTAATATGTCCTTTGATTGAGTTAAGCTATTTCAGTTGATATTTTATAGTGTGTCTTTCTATGTTGTGATGTTACACTATTGTTTCAGAAAAAGGGTGAAGGTTTGGTACCATTAAAACGTTTAAACCCGCTGCATTTGTTTGCACCTGTCCTAAGTCAGGAATCTGATGTTCAGTAGTTGTCGTTTGTTGATGTGGTTCATAAGTGTTTCTCGTTTCGCTTTTTATATAGATTAGACCGTTGGTTTTCCCGTTTGAATGGTTTTACACTAGTAATTTTGGGGCCCTTTATAGCTTACTGTTCGTGTGAGCCAAGGCTCCGTGTTGAAGACCGTACTTTGACCTATAATGGTTTACTTTTATATATTGTATCTGTGACTACTAAACCCAGAACTGGATGTTCAGATTTGGGTAGTGGCTGGCATGAATTTGTGAATGCTGCTAACAGTTTTTGTCTTTTATAGTTGTATTTAAAAAGACAAATGTATAAAATGAAGTATGAAGTACAGTTCAGTTGTACACCTCTGTACATTATAGTATTTGTAAAAACCAAGCACTAACTGATAGAAAGCATACCCCTACTCTCCTTTTAAAAAGAAAAGTTCTTGAAAAACAGAACTTTCCTTTATGTACTTTGGAATAACAATCTGATATGGTCTTTTGTTATCAACCTCCTCACCCTTTCACGTGGCACTCTGTGATGAATTGTGTATACAGAAAAAGGTGTAAATCATTTGCATGTTATTTACTTACCTCAGCATGACAAGATTTGATTACCATCTGTTTAGCGATTAAAAATCTCCTATGAGGTATCAAAATGTTTATGTGGGTAGATGACGATATTGATTTGACTTCAGTTGGTCACATTTTCTGGAATTATATGATCAATTTGAATACCAACTCACCAACCTTAATTATATATAACAAAGGAAGTAGTTTGTAAAGACATCAGTAGGTAATGACATTATCATGATTATGTAGGTTTGGAAAAAAGTGATATGATTTTCATGTTTTCCAACATTTCTCTGGAATAACATAATCAGGTATATTTTAATCTGATTAAAATACAGATCCTGTGTCCATGCTTTGCATACAAGGATCTGACAACACTCTGTTTCACTTTCTGTTCTTGTTATTATTACATCAGCCAATGAAATTTTAGCCTTCAAATTTTTGAAGCTGTACATTATTACCACAAAATCAGAGGATCCGGAAAGGTCTTAAAAATTAGAAAGTAGAAATGAGCGTTGTGAGATGATAAGAACCCATGCCGTTTAGTCAGCTATAAAAGGCAGCAACATGACAAAATTTGAAACAATTGAAAACCAAAACCCAACAGCCTGATATATAACAGTATTGATATTTAATTTTATCGGTCGTCCCTATGCTCAGCTCTTAATAAAATTGCATATCACGGCTTTGTGTCACAAATCGTTGACCGGCCTAAATAACTTTGACCCAGACATATCACCGCCGTCATAATATATGAACCGACGTTGATTAGTTTGACCGAACTTATCACGTCATCTTCCGGTTTGCTGGTGAAACAAAGAAAACACTCGTTTCTATCATGCAAAATACGCAAATTCAATTCGATGAATTGATTATCTGGTTGTTTGCATATTGATATTAGAAAATATCAGCTGCTCTACAATATGAAGCATTTTTGATCTCATTCGCGTTATCCACTCCACAAAAGCTTCATATTGGATGACGTGAAATCGCAGCTGATATTTTACAATATGCAGACAACCTGATAATCGGTACATATATAGTGCGTGGTGATAAATAACTGACAGGCAAAACAAGTTTATTAAAACTCGGCTGTGTATATAGTTGACCATTCAATATCAAAACTTTGGAATGTCTTCCAGAATCCTTATCAACAATTTGGGATAATTTTAAAGGTTGTTATTGCATGAACAGGGCTAAACCTTTCATTTGGAATTAACTTGAAAACTATTTTAAATTTTGTCTGTCATTTCAGTATTTTGTTATTCTGCTAGAACCCACTATGTTGATAAAAAAACATCAGATGAGCCAAGCTGTGCAGCAAAGGATGGAAACCCATTTGGTCCATTCTGGGATACGTTTGAAGTAGAGTTCGATAAAAATGTGTTTTATGGACCTCTTACTTATGATTCATACAATCCTCATGAAATTCAGAGATGGCTGAAAAGGTATATTTCACTTGCTAGTAATATTAATTTTAGTCTAAATTTTGAATTTGATAGAGACTTCTAGAGAAGCCCATATCTTATACATCAATTGTATTTACTTAATTAAGTTTAGGTCAACATGGAAAGTAATAATGTGGAAAATTTCTACACAATATGTTTTGAAAAAGTAAAGTCTTCATCAAATCTTTTATGAGGTGTTAATACTGAACACATTGAAATATCAGTTCTTACTTATAGTTGTAATAAACTGTTACTGATCTTTTGTTAAACTTATTTATTTGACAAGATATGTAAAACAAAATTATGGTGTGGATATTATATTAACCAGTTCTTAACATACCTCCTTGCTTGCTAAATACATTGAAAATCATGTATTCTTATGATTTATAAATCTTCTAATGAACTAGGAAGGACAGTTCCCAAAAAAAAAACATGTAGTCTGAAAAAAAACAATACTGGAGAAATGATTAACAACTTTTCTTTATATCAAGCTGTTTGATTAACACTACAAGATAAATTTGAATTGAATTGATATTAAAACTGTTAACAAGTTGAATGTAACTTCCTCTGTTACTGATCTTTCTGTACTATTGAATCTAACTAATAGTTCAAGGTTATGACAACATAAACAAATTTTTGTTTATTTTCCTGAGAGCGCTGTACTAAGTGAAATAACTTTTTAAAGATGAGAATTTTGGATATTCATCGCTCTAAGGAACCACAATTGTTATATTATACCAAACTAACAGTAGAAGGGCGTTTTGAACCATTGAAATATCACTTGCCTAACTAATATTGTCAAAAGAATTACCTTAGAAAATTATTTTGTGTCTTAGAATTTCTTGTATGTTCAACACAGGTTGAAAAGGGCCGTTTACAAAAGATATCCTCGGCACTAGATGAATTTCCAAGCCTTGTTTCATCTTGTTTAATTTCACTTGACGGGCTTTTAACCTGGCCATTGCCATTTTGTTTACATACGTCTGTGACATCATTTTAATGGGAGATAACCATGATAACTCATGTACAAATCAACAAGCTCAAAACGTTATTCACCAGTGAATAATAGGGTTATTCATCACAGAGTATACATTTTTAAGTTATTTGTCCTTCCTTGCATTTAATTTCATGTCACATGATAATGTGTTGTCCAATAGAAAAAGAGAGGCGAAAGATACCAAAGGGACAAACAAACCAAAATAAACTGAAAATGCCATGGCATAAAAATAGGGCTAAAACACAAACAATAGTATACAAAACACAACATGGAAAACCAAAGACTGAGCAACACAAACCCCACCTAAAACCAGGAGTGATCTCAGGTGCTCTGGAAGGGTAAGCAGATCCTGATAATTGTGGTTTGGATTTTAAGACAAAAATTACAGTTTTCTTCACTAATTAAAATTCATATTTAGGTACCCAGCAGACAAGTACCCAGTCCTAGCATTTACTGGTGCCCCAGGTGCATTCCCTGTTTCTGAGAGCAATGTTCGTCTTCATAAACACCTACAGTGGTCTGATGGTATTGACAAAAAAGCAGAAAGATTTATAAAAAAGAATCTGCCTGATGGACCATTTGTCTCTATACATTTAAGACTTGGCTCAGATTTTGTAAGTTAACTAATATATTTAAATATTGTAAGTGACACAAATTTTTATTTAAGATGTGAAGATGATTGAAGTTTCCATATGAAGTCAAAGAGGGCTGTATCATATGAATAAAGGAGATGTGGAATAGATATAGTTTAGTTTATATCATATTTCATGTATTTTCTAACAAAACATTTAAGAAACAAATGTCACATCTTGTGGAGAAAAGACACATATAAATAAAAGTTTTTTTGTAGAGAGATAAGAATAAGATTATCTTGTAGAATTTCCCATGAGTAGATAGATTTAGATTTAATATATAATTACTCAAAACAGAAAAAGAATGTTATAACATTATCATATAACAATATTGTATTTGAAAAATTTGCTGGTATCAATTGGAAATTTGATAGTCACAAATTGAGTTTCTTGAGGACAAGTCAGCAGAGTCAGTAAACAGATATTGCCACCTTGAAATAAAAAAATGAATGACCCAAATCTTACCCTTCATTACTGTTATATCAATTCAAATGGAACTGAAAGAAAACACAGTTAAAATAGTCAATGTCATTAATGTGCCTTCTTGAACAATTTCAAACAAGGAAATTGTGGGATTGATATCCTGAAATTTGTTGCATTATCCAATCAAAAAGAACATTACAAAAGTGTTGCATTAGAATGAAATATTGATATCATTATCAAAACTAAAATGAAGAATGTCTACTTTTGAAAAATATGTCGTTTATGACAATGAAATATATTTTTCAGCAAAATGCTTGTGACCATTTATCGAGCTCACCAATGATGTTTGCAGCTCCCCAGTGTTTTGGGTACAGACAAGAACATGGGAAACCAGATAAAGAGATGTGCTATCCCTCAGATGATGCAATAGTTAAACAAGTAAAGAAAGCTGTCAAAAAAGTGGGAGCTAAATCTGTCTTTATTGGAACAGATAGTAGAGACTTAATAGATAAAATGTCTAAAGTCATCAAAGATGTAAGTCTGATAATAGTTTACATGTCATAGTGTTTACTTCACATCTTTATTTACTGTTGATTCATTTATTTTCGAGGATACCAATCTTTGTGGAATGAGGAAAACATGTATTTTTGTGGATCTTTGATTTAATGGTTTTGAAAAAGTCTACATATAAGCCTATATAAAATTAGTACTTTTAACATTTAAATTTGTGGTTCCTAGACATCCAAGAAATCTACGTAAATTGGTACCAGGAATAATAATGAATCCACAGTAAGATAAAGTTTAAGGATTTGTTGAGTAAGTTAGGATTGATTGATTGTTTGTGTTTAACACCACTTTCAGCATTATTGGTTATTTCATTTGGGTAGTTTTATTGGTGGAGGAAGCTAGGGTGCCCAAAGAGATCCACCGACCTTCAAAGTCAGCAAGGAACTTGTAATTTAGTGGTGGTTGGTTGCTGTATGCTATATCTTTATGCCCCACCTACGATAGTAGAGGGGCATTATGTTTTTCGGTCTGTGCATTCGATCGTTCGTTTGTCCGTCCATCCGTCCATCAATTCGTCTGTCCGTCTGTCCGTCCGTCTGTCTGTCCGTTCGTCCATCTGTCCTGCTTCAGGTTAAAGTTTTTGGTCAAGGTAGCTTTTGCTGAAGTTGAAGTCCAATCAACTTGAAACTTAGCTTATGTTCCCTATGATATGATCTTTCTAATTTTAATGCCAAATTAGAGTTTTTACCCCAGATTCACGGTCCACTGAACATAGAAAATGATAGTGTGAGTGGGGCATCTGTGTACTACCGACACATTCTTGTTGTTTTTCATTTAAATCAGGCTGTTGGTTTTCTCTTGAATTGTTTTACATTAATTTATCAACCTGTGGTCTTACAAAGCTTACTATATTGAATGGATCTGGCAGATTGTTGAAGGCAGTACAGTGACCTGTAGTTATTATCATCCTGTGATCTTACAAAGCTTACTATATTGAATGGATTTGGCTTATTGTTGAAGGCAGTACAGTGACCTGTAGTAATTAACATCTTTGTCATTTTGTCTTTGGTAGTATGATAATTTTAACTATGCACCAAAGGGCAAGAAATTATACAATTAAACAGGTTTAAAAGGATTTACTTTAATATGTCAAGTTAATGGCCTTCTGACATACTTTTTACAGAGAAATATGTTTTATGACTTTTTTTTATAAGTAAAATATTCTGTATAAACTAACCTTATGATTGCATTTCCTTCTCCTGTTAAATGAATAGAATATGTGTTGAATAAATACTGCCCCAAAATATATTACATATTTCTTTGCCATATTTAATGATTTATTTCACATGGAATAAATGTCCATCAAAAACATTGATATGAATGGTTTTGACCACTTGTTTCATTTTTATACACCCGTTCACGAGACGTATTATGGTATACTGTTGTCCATCTGTCCGTCGTCAACATGTCAGACATTTACTCAAAAATACTTTAACCAATTTGTATAAAACTTTGGTGAATTGTTTATATCTATTGAGGTGAGCTCCCTTTCGTTTTTTATAAAATTTAGATTTTATGTTTCCAAGTTATGGGGTTTTATTCATTAAAAAGGGGATTTTCCAGTTTTGGACAATAAGTCAAGAATGCTTTCACCAACTTGCAAGAAATTGTGGTGAATTGTTTATATCTTTTGACATGAGCTCCTTTTGATTTTTATAAATTTTAGATTTTACGTTTCTGAGTTACAGGGTTTTATTCATAAAAAAAGGGGGGATTTTCCAGTTTTCAGACAAAAACTCAAAAATGCTTTCAGCAATTCTTATGAAACTTTGGTGAATTGTTTGTATGTATTGATGTAAGCTCCCTTTAGAATTTTGTAAATTTTACATTTTACATTTCTGAGTTATTGGGTTTTCTTCATTAAAAAAGGGTGATTTTCCAGTTTTCGGACATAACTCAAAATGCTGTCACCAATTCTCATGAAACTTTGGTGAATTGTTTATATCTATTGATGTAAGCTCCCTTTTTATTTTCATAAATTTCTAATATGACATTGAGAATTAATTGAACTTTATTTGTTTATAGTCTGACAACAGATTTACTAAGTATTGCACAACAGCAAGAAATCTTTAATTGAATATAAATTCAATTCATATAACCAATTTCAAGTTCTTTGACTACATTTATTCAGAAGCCTATAATATGTCAAATATTTAATTACAATCCAAATTCAGACTTGAATCAAGCTTGAATGTTGTGTCCATTTTTGCCCCAACTGTTCAGGGTTGGACCTCTGCGGGCGTATCTAGCTGTGCTCAGCGAAGCAGTTTATTTTTATATGATGTTCAAGATTTGATTAAAATTTATATTTCTTTCCTCCTTTTTTAGGTGAAGTTTGTGAAGTCAAAGAAAGACAATCCACATCTAGATCTAGCTTTAATGGCTCGAGGTGACATCTTTATAGGAAATTGTTTCTCAACATTTACAGCTTTCGTTAAAAGAGAAAGAGACGTTAAAAAATTACCATCAGAGTTTTGGGCATTTAAACAGAAAACTATTCATGATGAATTGTAGTAAAAATAGATCAGAAAAAAATAAAAATAAGGTCACACCATTTTAGTTTTCATTTCTTTGGATGTTGAAAGGTTGGAGACATGCTATATTGTTCATTTTTCTATAAATTGAATAGCCCCTCTTCTCCTGTCCAAAAGATTTTTTTTCAATCACTTAAGGAATTCAGCAAGCATTTTTTGTTAAGAATTGAACAAAATTTTAAAATAGAAAATTAGATTTCAGACAGGAGAAATTTTAAAAGAAATTGAATCTTAAGAACTTAGAATTAAGCTGGTGTGACCTAATTATAGTTAGTGCAATATAATTAATACAGGATGGTTGCATTAGTACTGAGGAAAATTGTCCCTGCCATACATGTAATTGTTTCTGTAATTTTGTATGATTTATTACCTTCAGTATGTGTGCAATTATCCTAATTTAAAATAGAACCAAATATTTATTTCCTCTCAAAACTTGTGAAATAGTTTTTATTTCAAATTTAACAGCTTCATAAATGGGCCACCTCACAGATTGTATGACGTTTTCTAAGCAAATATAGATTGTGTAACTTTTATACTTTCTGAGGGCTATTCCATTCAAATGTATGTGGGAGGGTAGGAAGGACTTTCAAAATATCCCTACAACCAAGAACCATTTTTAGACAATTTTGCATAATGGTAATAGATGCATACTGAAAAAGACCCATGACCCACATTCAATAATTAAACTTCCTTCCTACCCTCCCACATACATTTTAATGGAATAGCCCTGAGATAATCCTGCATATAAAAGTACAAATGAATAGAATGCATGCAAATATTGTAAAGAAAAATGATTAATTTTACTTAATAATATGTCTTTTTTCTAAAAATTTGGTCCTACAAATTTTCTTCAAACATCATATGTTATTGCCACTTTATTTTCCATTTTATTGATATAAAACTAGGTCGCTAAATTAGTTCATACTTTATTATAAATCATTTAAGCTCATGGGTTTTGTAAATAATGATGCACAATGCAGTCACAAATACAGTAAATTCAGAAATTATTGCGATTTCAGAAAAATCTACATACAGATCAATGTTTAAGTTATCAAATTGCGAGTTCCTATTATTGCGATACTCACCTAGTCGCATTATTCGCATTAATAAAAACCTTGCAATAATTTCTGAATTTACAGTACTTTTGCCTTTGTCTGTGCTTTTTTCATGTAGAAGATACAATTATCTGTACAAAATAAAAAAAACAAATTTGATGACAAAAAAGGAGTTAATATCAGTAACATTACATTTATAAAGAGTTTCTCATAGTTTTCAGAAATAATTATTTAAAGTCAAAATTGCTTAAATTTTTACGCTATTTCCCTTTGTTATTCTGTTTTTTTGGGAAACAGAATTTGCTTTATCTTGGAAAGTTTAAAAGTTTAATTCATAAATAAAGTATTTTTATATTCATTTGCAGTTCCACACGCTCTAGATGCTTGCAAAATTTGATAAATATCTGTGAGATTGCCTATTTAAGTAGTTATAACCTTAAAGGCAAACAGATTATATGAGATATATTTCACTTTGTTGATTTATTGATATGATAACTGTTGATTGAAAGAAATGAAATTTGAATTGTTTCATACATGCTTGTTTGGTCAGCAGCTGGAAATCTACCTTCAGATCTAGAAGTAATGAGCTTTGGTCTGAATAATGGACATTCACTCTTTTAATAAATGGTATAAGGGATAAATGTATTCTTTGTTTCCTAGATAAGAAATATTTCCACTTTTTGGATACAATTGGACTTTTGTTTAGGGATATGGAATATTTTTTGTTATTTTCTATTTTCAAGGTTTTTTTATGAAAAGCTTAGGGATATGGGATAACCTGAACATGGTTCAATTATAATTTCATACAAAGTATGATATTTAAGAATGGATTGAAATATTTTTTGATATGTTTCCAAAAGAATGTATCTAAAACATCAGTAACAGTATAAAACATGTAATTTTGAATTATGAGTTATGAATATGATGTATGTAGTATGAGACTCATAATACCACATGGGATTTTTATGAGGTAAATTTTCACTTAGGACAGGAAATGTAAAAGCATGACATATGGTCATCCTTATTGAACTTTTATTGATGTCAAGAGATATGAATACTCGATTTTGTCATGTGATATGTAGATATGTCATGTCATTCGATATGTTAATGTGTCATGTGATATATAGATTATAAAATTTTTATATTGATATTTTTTTGATATTGTTGGTGACTGTTAATTTCTTTTCATTAAATCTGCATGACTTCTCATAAATTTCTAAATAAATAAAAAGAAGCTAGAAAATTAGATATTATAAGTTTCTTAACAAAAAGCTTTTTACCAGTCATATGTTCTCTAATTTTCATGCTATTTTCACATGTCTTGATACGGTGTAAAAAAAATATTTCTCATATCTAGAGAAAACTTTGTTCTCGGCAAATGATTGGTTGAAATTTCAATTATGACATCAAATTTTCGTGATTTCTTCTGAATTTCCTATTGTGACGTCATGAAAAAGGTGACCATGCCTGATGATATCACATAAAGAACACAACTTTCTGCAAATCTTTGAAGAGGAAGAATAAACTTGTTTTGATATCGTCTTAAAATCATTAGAGAAACAGATTCCACCACTATATCTCGTGTATTATGATATTTCTCTACTCTCAACAGTTAAATTTTAAATTTTAAAAAGTTTGGCAAGTCACACTTTTTAAATTTTAAAATTTAACTGTCTCGAGTGGAGAAATATTGTATCACACTTGATGCAGTGGTGAAATCTATATTCTCTTTTGTTTATATTAATCAACTGAAATGGTTCATTTCGTAAGAATTATGTAACAGCATTTCTCTGTTTGAAAAATTGTTGACAGGGATATTTGGCTTGGATAATCCATGTAAACACTTGATTGTCTATCTTTGAAGGAATTAAAACTGATTTGCTGTAAGAAATGGGAGATAACTCTTGATCAACCTCTCACTGTGATTACCTTAAATTTTTTTTAAATATTCAAATGTAAAATAAACTGATAGTTTCTTAGTAATTATTAATGTGTTTTATAAGATATATAAGATAGCATTTATAGTATTGTATGTGCCATACTTTTGACAACAGGTGCCTTTTAATGAATTTTAGATGAGGGGCCTGATGGGGGGTGTCGCATCAGGATTCACGAGTTGATTTTTTTGTCTATCACGATTCACAAAAAATAAATTTCCATGATCACGGATCACGAAAATATAAAAAAAAAATAAATCTGTAGGAAAACGGATCACGATAGCGAAAATGCGCCGATCACGAAGAACGAAAATAACCCATCAGGCCCCTCTTAGATTGTTGTTACTTACAATTAATTAACATTCAATGTTGTAACAGTCAATAAAATAAAAGTGTAAAAGTATTAAAGTCTGTATAGATCTTTTTCTCTTCTACATGGCATGAAATTTATTTTCTTATTTCATATGCTGTTTAAATTTTTTTTAAACCAAAAAATGTTGTATATTTTGGTAACATTTTGTACTTCTGACCAAATTCAAAACAAGTTCAACATTGTACTTAGATATGCTGTACTGTCTGTGTACCATGCAAATCAGTTTACTTTTTTCAAAAGAAGGAAAAATTGTTATATATTTGCTTGAATTATTGTATAAAGAGAACTTTTTGTATGTGTGTTTTTAACAGGATCCAAAATGAAAGATGGACCAAACATATAAATAATAGAAAAGAATTGGCCAAAAAAAATAAATAAGAAAAGTGAACAGTGAGGTGCTCAAATATATAGATAAGAGAATAGTGATCAAAATAAATAAAAATTGAATTTAAATGGCCTAAAAAATTAATGTATGCAATATTATTTGTAGAATAGCAGAATTACAAAAGGGAAAAGTTATGTTTATTAAACTTACATGTTCATATAAGATACAAAGTTCAAATTGGGACCAAATTGTGCTCTATTTTCTTTGATAGTACTTTGTTAATTTTTCTGTTTATTGATAGAGTTTTGTATATATTTTGATGTTTTAAACTTAAAAGGTAAATGGTGCTTTATGCCTTGTTATTTTTTTTATTGTTCATTTTTATTTACATAAATGTCTTCATATATCTGGTATATATTGTATTTGTTACATGTATCTGTCCAATCATCAAGTAGGTTTCCCTTGGTTGAAATCAGAACGAGTGAAAAGTATCAAATTATTATTAAAATTATCTAGAGTTTGAGATATTTGTGATTTTTAAAAAGTATTTAGGTGTAAAAATATTGACACAGTTGATTAATCTTTACCAGTTTCTTTTGTCATTTTTATCAAATTTATTCAGCTTTTTCTTCTGGAGTTGCTGCCCTTTGTAACATAATTGAATTGCAGACATATCTATCTTGAATTCAAATACTTATGATACAGTATATAAAAGTCATTCAGAAAATGTCTGATATTATATCCAACTCCCTAAAAGCCTATATGTATTTACATATGCGATAAAGTTTGAAGATCCAGGCAGCATGAAAGTAATATGATGTTGAAAACATTTGATCTGACAATATCAGTATGACAAAAGAGTTATCAACAAAGTCAGAATCTTTGTCCTTTATGACAGTTAGCTTTAAAAATAAGAACATTATAGTTCAGATCAAGAAAATCTCAAATTAAATCAGTAAATGAAAATTTAATTTTCTTATATGGATATCATAAAATGTCAACTGCAGGTCACATTTTGAAGCTTTTTATGTGATTGCAACATCTATATTTTGAAAGTCTAGTAACTTTTATTACATAACTGTTTAATGCAAATATTGCCAAATACTATTATTCTTATAACATTCCATTAAGAGCTGGAAGATTGTTACATTTTGTGAATTTGTCATTGGCAGCAAGGTTTTATTTAATAAAAGATTTGCCATATTTAATTTTTGTTGTCAGTGCTAGTTTTAGTTGTAATTTATGTTACATGGCAAGAGAACATTCAATATTCAAATTATTTTGGAAAAATTATAATTTACTTCCTGAACACTGTTAAATTGAAAATAATATATGCATGCTCTCATATCATTTACTTATACATGTTGTTAGTTTGCTGTCTTATTGACCCCATCCACCTCGGTTTCTATTCAGCTCATGCAAAACAGGTTAAATATTAAACATGTAACCACATGAAGATTTATATAAAAGTGAGGAGATGTGGTATGATTGCCAATGAGACAACTATTTACCAGAGAGGAAATGATGTAGATGTAAGCAACTATAGGTCACTTTACAGCCTTTAACAATGAGCAAAACCCTTACCTTATAGTAAGCTGTAAATGGCCTCATAATTACAAAATGTAAAACAATTCAAATAAAAAACAAACAACCTGATTTATGTACATAACAAACAAAAAACCAATATGGTAGACCCCGACCTAAGACTACCACTAAATTACAGGTTTCTGACTAGGTCGCTAGGGACATACAGAATGAGGAGGGGGTAAACATGTTGGTGACCACTCTTACCTTGCCCTAACCTGGAACAGTGGTGTAACAGCACAACACAAGAACAAACTATGAAAATCAGTTGAAAAAGGCTGGATTCATCAGATTGATTCAAAGCACAAAAACAACTAACAAAAAGAGTAAAGACACAAAGTATCGATTATACTGTAGATTCATTAATATTCGTAGGATACCTAGTTTTGTGTGGATTCATTATTATTCGTAGGATACCTAGTTTTGTGTGGATTCCATGGGTACGGGTGAACCACAAATTTAAATGCTCATTGAATTACAAAGTATCTATAGGCTTCTATGCAGACTTTGGCAAAACCACAAAATCAAATGTTCCACAAAAAGCCAGTAGTTTTCTTCAATCCCAGAAAAATTTATACCAATGAAAAAAATGAATCACCAAAAGTCCACTTGAATTCAATAAATCTTCAAAATGAATTTTATTATAGGATTAAACATATTTTTTTAGAGGTTATTGATGTGGATGTGTAAACTGGGGGATTAACTCACAACTGAATTTTTTATATAAGTTTGTGAGTCAGCGACCCAGTTAAAGACCTTTGGCCAGTGTAAAACTCAACTCCCCAATAGGAGGCTTTAAGTCATCTGGTTGACAGCACTGTAACAGAACTTCCTCCTGTCGTGTTTGATTTTGACTTGAGTTTTCCACAAGTTCTTTAGATTTAGACCATTCCTGTCTCAAGGATCATCACAGACAACCAGCAGGTATCAAAGTAAATGGTGCCACATGTGAAGCAGGATCAGCTCACCCTTCATAAGCACCTCAATTTTGGGTAAGGTTTGTGTTGCCCATTCTCTTGTTTTCTATAGTGTTTTGTTGACTTGTCTTTTTGTCAACTTTTTTTTATTATCCCTTTGGTGACATCTACCTCTTTTAGGATATTCAAGCATTTATTGTTCATGCAATTTTCGTAACTATTTAATTTATCTTTATTTTAACGACCGCAAAAAATTAGCGTTTGTATATTGCTATCACATTGTCGTCGTCCGAACACATTTGGTTTCCGGACAATAACTTTAGTTTTAGTGTATGGATCTCTATGAAATTTAACCAAAAGGTTCAATACCACAAAAGGAAGGTTGGGATTGTTTTTGGAGGTGATGGTCCTAACAGTTTAGGAATTAGGGGCCCAAAACAAGCATTTTTCTAGTTTCAGGACAATAACTTGTGTACAAGTATTTTGATTGCTCTGAAATTGTACCACAAGGTTCAATACTACAAGTAGAAGATTGGGATTCATTTTGGGGGTAATTGCCCAAACCGTTCAGGAATAAGGGGCCAAAACAAGCATTTTCTAGTTTTCAGACAATAACTTGTGTTTAAGTGTGTATGGATGTCTCTTAAATTGTACCACATTTTACAAAAAGAAAATTTCTTCAAATATTTTTTTTTTGGACGAGAGGGGCAATTTTTTCCCTCAAGATTTAAGAAATTATCAATTTTCCCCAAAAGAAAATTGGGGTCACAATTTATTTTGCTAATTTTTGTATATAGTCTGAAAACAGATTTACTAAGTATTGCGCAAAAGCACAGTGTATTGCACAATAGCAAGAAATCTTCAATTGAATATAAATTCAAATCATATAACCAATTTCAACTTTTTTGACTACATTTCTTCTGTGTCAGAAACCTATAATGTTTCAAATATTTAATTACAATCCAAATTCAGACCTGTATCTAGCTTGAATATTGTGTCCATTTTTGCCCCAACTGTTCAGGGTTGGACCTCTGTGGTCGTATCCAGCTGCGCTTGGCGAAGCACATTTTTACATTCTGTAATTGTTGATTTTAATTGCAAAACTCACAGAAGACTTAAAATTTCATGTTGTCAGATTTCCTCTTCATTTCAGTCATTTTATGCCCATCCTAAGATAGTAGAGGGGCATTATGTTTTTCGATCTGTGCGTCCGTTCGTTCGTCCGTCTGTCCAGCTTCAGGTTAAAGTTTTTGGTCAAGGTAGTTTTTGATGAAGTTGAAGTCCAAATAACTTGAAACTTAGTACACGTTCCCTATGATATGATCTTTCTAATTTAAATGCCAAATTAGAGTTTTGACCCCAATTTCACGGTCCACTGAACATATAAAATGATAATGCGAGTGGGGCATCTGTGTACTATGGACACATTCTTGTTTTCTTTAATTTGACTATGTAGATAGACAGTGCATTACTAACTACTCATGCTGGATACAAGTTAAATCGATGTAGAGTTTTTTATGTTAAGTTTCCACAGGGTTCAGTTATATTTGCCACTTAATGCTAAACATCCCTGAATCAAACAATCATGACTTGGTTTATGATTGACTTGCTGAATGTAATGTGGTGTGATATCTGTATGCTATTGACACAATGGGTTTCTGCCAAATTTGTCAAGGCAGTTGATACTATTGAGATAAACATAGCGATCAAAAATTTTATTAGACATATAATATATGTAAAATAGAAAATATGCAGAGAACAAAAGACAATGAATGCAGAAAAAAAATATTTGATACAATTTAAAGTGATATAATATATAGAAATCCATCTACGTTCATACAATTTTTTAGGAATTTTAGAGTTAGCTATGTTTCATATATTCAAAGCATACATGAAATTAACACATACTGGAAAGGTTTTCAACTTCCAATCATATTGTCATTGATTGATATGTACTAAAACTTATGTAATCAATTTTTCTGAAAGATTTTGAAATTTATTTTAAAAATATATATCTTTGAACTAAAATTTTAGGAATATGTTTTTAATAATTTTCGTACCTATAAATGTCAAGGGAAAAAATATTCTTTGGTGAAAAAGACATACTGTAAACTTATTGAAAATATTTTGGTGGTGTTAATTTTGAAAATATTAGGAAAAATTGAGCCAATTGATTTTTTATATTTCATAAAAACTGTTAGATTTGCATTAACATCCAGTTTAGTTTCCCCTGAATGACCTCACTGTGTAAAAACTATCCTCCCTGGTCAATTTATATCAGATGTTTTATTCATCAACTAGTCTATTGAATCTTGTGAAAATCTACAAATGTTATCTACAATGTTAAATTCCCAGAAATCAATAAATTCTCAGATTCTCCTTTATGTTTGCAAATATTTAAACTTACGAGATAAGCATGATAAGCACAATATCAAAGATGGCAGCTTTGATAATTCAGCAGTGAACATCTACCTGAAGAGTGAATAATCTTTTTTATCATATAATACAGCTAAAAAATAAATGAAATATTTCAATTTATTACATGTAAGGTCAATATGCTAACTTAACTTAAGCTGTATTGGGATGCTCATATGGGAAAATAGAACAGGGATATCCTCAGGTCACATGACAAACAGGAATGTTGTAGGATTCATGTATTTTACTATATATTTTGCATATTTCACACTTCACATAAAGACCAGAACTTGATAATCTTTGTTTGATAAACTGTGACCATGATCTTATATGTAGGGACCTCAAAATTTCTTGTGACGTCCCATTATACTTCATTCCTGCCAATTTTATTTCACATTTGCCTTTAGTATCACAAAAGATAAACAATCCCATAGGGTTTCACTGGGATCTTTATGCCACAAATGCTCCCGTGTTTGACCAATCAACAGTAAAATAAGGTTAGCTTGCAGAGGGTCTCCATGTCTCCATTTCATCAATCCTATTAATGTTCAAAACATTTCGCCTGGTAGTTTCAGAGAAGATCAGACTTGAATATTGGCAAATCAGAATAAAAAATTGCCTCTTTGACAATGTTGTTCAACAAAATAGAACCAAATAAGGATAGCTTGTAGAGGACTTTCCATACATCACTCCTGTCAAATTTATTCACATAGCTCTAGTGGTTTCAAGAAGATAAAGAATATAATATGAGCTAAATGGGAAATATGTGATCCCATATTTGCCACCTAATCAACATTAAATGGGGAAAGTTTGGTAGAGTCTCCCAATCATCAATCCTGTAAACTTATTTTAACCTTGCAGTTTCAGAGAATATTTTAAGAATAAGCCAACAAGAATAAAATTTTTCTTCTTGCAGACATGATTTTCCAATCATAACCACATAAGCATCGATTGTAGAGAACTTCCCACACATCATTCTTGCTAAGTTTGGTTAAATTGGTCAAGGGGTTTAGAGTAGTATGTGAAAATGTGAAAATTTCAAGGACAACAGACGACATATATGACATAAGTGTAACCAAAACAAATATGGTGCACCAGTCCTGTGTTAAACAGATATGCATGAGTCAAGTATTCAACAGTTATATATATATATATATATATATATATATATGGAGAAGTGGTATGATTGCCAACTATTCATCAGATTCCAAATGATGTGGATGTAAACACTATAGGTCAACAAACAGCCTTCAACAATGAGAAAAACTCATACCTTATAGTCAGCTACCAAAAACCCAGACATGACAAACTGTGAATCAATCTATACGAGAAAACCAACGAATGAGTAAGCTGTCAGATAGATGTGCATAAGTCATGTATTGAACAGATGTACATGAGTCAAGTGTTTAATAGGTGTGCATGAGTCAGGTGTTCAATAGATGTGCATGAGTCAGGTGTTAAACAGATGTGCATGAGTCAGGTCTTAAATAGATGTGTATGAGTCAGGTATTAATCATATGTGCATGAGCCAAGTGTTTAATAGATGTGCATGAGTCAGTTGTTAAAAGAGATGTCCATGAGTCAGGTGTTAAACAGATGAGCATGCATCAGGTGTTCAATAGTTGTGCATGAGTCAGGTCTTACATAGATGTGCATGAGTCAGATCTTAAATAATTTGTGTAAGTCAAGTGTTAAACAGATGTGCATGAGTCAGGTTTTAAAGAGATGTGCATGAGTCAGGTGTTAAACAGATGTGCATGAGTCAAGTGTTAAACAGATGTGCATGAGTCAGGTTTTAAAGAGATGTGCATAAGTCTGTTGTTAAACAGATGTGTACAAGTCAGATGTTAAAAAGATGTGCATAAGTCACATGTTAAATAGATATGCATGAGCCAGGTGTTAAACAGATGTGCATGAGTCAGGTGTTAAACAGATGTGCATGAGTCAGGTGTTAAACAGATATGCATGAGTATGAGCATGAGATTATTTAATGTATTTTAGACCCAAGAAATTTGGCATAACCATATTTTTTGTCATATAACATAGCTATATAATATACTAGACTGGAAGCCAATATTACAATAGCAAAAAGATCCATCAAACTTTACTTTGATCACACATAACATTCTCCATCTTATATCACTAGTGATACAGCAGTTTTATAAGCATTAAAATAACCAAAAACAATTCTGTCCATCTTAATTCTCATATCTTTGTCAGCGAGCTTCCAGAAAGGAACATCAATTCTCAATGTGCTGCATTGAATGTCTGCAAAAAATCTTATGTCTGAAGAAAATTCAAGCTAATGCTCTGAAAAGTGAGCATAATAACACTAAGTAGATACTCTCTGTTATCTGTGAGGTGCTGATAAAGCTTCCACTATCCAAGGGTCAGATTTGGAACCTTCTCTAAACTCATCTTTAGTTAATCTACCATCTTTATTCTGGAAGGCAAAACAAAAAAGTTTCATTATATTTCTTATTGTAGTTGTCTCCCCTTACATATACATGTACTTCTATTTTTTTTTAAAGTTTGATTAAATTTGAGAATTGTAGTAACTACATTTCTCAAATTTAATCAGACCTTAAAAAAAAAAATTATGGAAAATCTAATCTTAAAATTTAAAAAATTCTGGCATGCATTTTTATTCTGAATTTCAAAATTATTATCTTGTGATTAAATCTTAAAAAATACTTTAGTGTATTCACAATTTCATATAACATGTATGTAATATTTATCTTTGCTTCTTGAGAAGATAATCGAGGATTGTTTTTTAACAGGATAAAAGTCCACAAATAGACATTATAATAATTCCGCACAAAACTGGTTTTGTATGATATTTTTCAAAGAAAGTTAACACACCACATCACATGATATTGAAATCTATGAGCAATCTGCAGAGACTTAATTTCTATATGATTTTTTAAGGATTCATTTTTTTGATTTTTGCTGATCATTGAAACTATGTCACATGGGAGTGACAAAAAAGTATTTTTAAAATTTAACTTTAGAGACTGTTTTACTTATAAAAACTTAAAAAATGCCTTGAAGGTTTGAAAAAGTTATTAATGTCTAAAAATAACTTTAACCACAGACTGAACCTACATGTTTATGATGCCTACAGAATGTAGGATCACTAGGTCTTTCAAGACAAAATATTGCAGGCTCAACATAAACGTAAATAAGCAGCAATACATCTTGTGTTTTACAAAAACAAAAAGGGGGAGACAAACAGTAAACGAAATATTTCATGTAAAGTGAAGTATTCATATTCTTTACAAAATAGAAAATATAGTAAACTTTATAATATGAGTTACGATCGACCTAAAGTGTGTCATACACAAAATTATCCTGCATGTTATATTAGCCATTATGCCTATAATCAATCAATCAACATACATGGTCCAGTGATTTGTTTTTGAAAAATAAAAATGTACTGTGCAGGTACAATAAATTTTAGACAAAACATGTCCTTCAATTTTTGAAGCAACAACTTGACTAGCACTTGTGTTTTATCAACTACTGATGTGTTCACATAACTGGTTCCCCCATCCCCCCTAAAAAAAAAAAAACCAAACAAACTAATGCAAAAGACAATATTTAATCATACACTATCACTTTTACAATAAAGAGTTAAGGCAATACAGATTCAACATTACAATATACAAAATGAGCATGGGAGCACATAGAGGTCTATGCCATAGACTCTATGGTTCACTGTAGGAGGAGTTATCCGGAAACGGTATGCACCTCTTATGCAAGTATATACTAAAAAAATGTGAAAGTTCAACTATCTCCAAAGGAGCAAATATTAATAAAAATCGAAACCCTTACCACATGCACACCTTCAATATATGTACAAACAGCCAGCAAAGTGAAAACTTCCTAGCATTCAAACTGTAGGAGGAGTTATCTGGAAACACCATGCACCTCTTATGCAAGTAAATACTCCAAAAAATGACAAAGTTCAACTATCTCCCAAAAGAGTAAATATCAATAAAAATCAAAACCCTGACCACATGCACACCTTCAATATATGTACAAATAGCCAGCAAAGTGAAAATTTCCTAGCATTCAAACTGTAGCTGGATTTATCTTGAAAAGTTATGCACCTCTTATGCAAGTATGTTCTCCAAAAATGACAAAATTCAACTATCTCCCAAAAGAGCAAATATCAATAACTAGATGTGTCGGAAAGACACGAATGGCCCCGTCTCAAAAAGTTGAAAAATCTGCAATTTCAACAACACATGTGGACACAAACATGCATGGATAGTATCAAGCTCTCAAGACCAATACTAGTTTGATGAAAAATTTCATTGATCAATGAGTAATTAAATTTCAAACTATCAGCAAACAGGAAGTGGATGTACTGCAGATCTAACAAGATGTGTTGAAATGACATGAAAATCAGCATAGCGGAACGAAACATAAACTTAATCTGTAACTCATCATGGTAGTCTCACATATAAAAAATCAGCGCAAAATCTGAAGGCGTATAGAAAAAAAGTCTGTATACCTGTGATTTTCAACAATTTTCAAAGTCTTAAACCCTTAATTTCGGCAAAAATCAGCTGAGCAGAACTAAACTTAAACTTGATCTGTAACTCATCATGGTTAACTCACATAACAAAAATCAGCTCAATATCTAAAGGCGATAGAAAAAAGTCTGTATACCTGTGATTTTCAACAATTTTCAAAGTCTTAAACCCTTAATTTCGGCAAAATCAGCTGAGCAGAACTAAACTTAAACTTGATCTGTAACTCATCATGGTTAACTTACATACCAAAAATCAGCCCAATATCTAAAGGCGTTTAGAAAAAAAGTCTGTATAACTGTGATTTTCAACAATTTATCAAAGTCCAAAGCCCGTAATTTCGGCAAAAATTAGCGGAGCGGAATGAAACTTAAACTTGATCTGTAACTCATCATGGTTAACTCACATACCAAAAATCAGCCCAATATCTGAAGGCGTTTAGAATAAAAGTCCGTATAACTGTGATTTTCAACAATTTATCAAAGTCCAAAGCCCATAATTTCGGCAAAAATTAGCGTAGCGGAATTTAACTTATACTTGATCTGTAACTCATCATGGTTAACTTACATACCAAAAATCATCCCAATATTTTAAGGTGTTTAGAAAAAAAGTCTGTATGACTGATTTTTCAACAATTTATCAAAGTCCAAAGCCCGTAATTTCGGCAAAAATTAGTGAAGCAGAACGAAACTTAAACTTGATCTGTAAATCATCATGGTTAACTCACATACCAAAATTCAGCCCAATATTTGAAGGCGTTTAGAAAAAAAGTCTGTATAACTGTGATTTTCAACAATTTATCAAAGTCAAAAGCCCGTTATTTCGGCACAAATTAGCGGAGCGGAACGAAACTTAAACTTGATCTGTAACTCATCATGGTTAACTCACATACCAAAAATCAGCCCAATATCTGAAGGCGTTTAGAAAAAAAGTCCGTATAATGGTTTGTTGCGGAATGACGGAATGACGGAATGACAGAATGACGGAATGACGGAATGACGGACAAGGGTAAAACTATATGGCCCCGACAACTTTGTTGCGGGCCATAAAAATCAAAACCCTGACCACATGCACACCTTTAATATATGTACAAACAGCTAGCAAAGTGAAAACTTCCTAGTATTCAAACTGTAGGAGGAGTTATCTGGAATAGCTTTATACCCATAATGGGAGGGAAGGACAGACGGATGGACAGACGGATAGGGGTAAAACAATATGCCCCCCAACTTTCAGTTGACCTATTGCTTATGGTAATTGACCAAAACACAAAAACTTAACACTGACCATTGAACCAAAAAAATTAGGTCAAGGTCAGATGATACCTGCCAAACAGACATGTACACCTTACAATCATTCCATACACCAAAAAGATGATTTTTCATTTCCTATCGTTAATTATCCATTTTTAGATGGTGACGTTCCCTTGTCACCATCTTACGGTGTTTATATATCTCAACTTGTACGATTCGCTCGTGTATGTAACAACGTTTCAGATTTTAACGAAAGAAATTTATGTATTACAGAAAATTATTACACCAGGGTTTTCGATATCACAAACTAGTCAAAACATTTACTAAATTTTATCATCGGTACAAGGACATCATTCGTAAATATAGCTCAACATGCAGACTTCTTATACGCTCAGGTATTTCACATCCAATCTTTTATGGTAATATTCTTTATAAAGCACTAAAATGTCAGTATTCACCTCAGAAGCTAACAAAACCTTTAAATAGACTTATTAAGAAGGGATATAGTTACGATACTGTTGTCAGGTCATTAAAGATTGCATATTTTGGCTTTAATATTGATTCACTTATAGGGTCTTTGCATCGGAACTAAACACATTTATTTAAAAACCAGTTGTTGGCATGACACGGGTTATGCTCTTCTCATATATTTTATGATGGTATGATACTAAACCCCTAACGGGAGGGATTGTGCCTGATATTCATATGATGAAGATATAATCTTTCAATCAGTTTAATTGAGGTCTGGAGCTGGCATGTCAGTTAACTGCTAGTAGTCTGTTGTTATTTATGTATTATTGTCATTTTGTTTATTTTCTTTTGTTACATCTTCTGACATCGGACTCGGACTTCTCTTTAACTGACTTTTAATGTGCGTATTGTTATGCGTTTACTTTTTACATTGGCTAGAGGTATAGGGGAGGTTGAGACCTCATAAACATGTTTAACCCCGCCGCATTTTTGCGCCTGTCCCAAGTCAGGAGCCTCTGGCCTTTGTTAGTCTTGTATTATTTTTACTTTTAGTTTCTTGTGTATAATTTGGAGTTTAGTATGATGTCCATTATCACTGAACTAGTATATATATTTGTTTAGGGGCCAGCTTAAGGACGCCTCCGGGTGCGGGAATTTCTCCCTGCATTGAAGACCTATTGGTGACCTTCTGTTGTTGTCTGTTCTGTGGTCGGGTTGTTGTCTCTTTGACACATTCCCCATTTCCATTCTCAATTTTACCAAATATAGTTGATCTATTGCTTAGAGTACTTAAAAAACAGACCAAAACAAAAAAACTTAACATTGACCAATGAATCATGAAGGTCAAAGTCAGATGAAACCTGCCAGACTGACATGTACCCCTTACAATCATTCTATACACCACATATAGTTGACCTACTGTTTATAGTTTCTGAAAAACGGACCTAATCTTGTAACTTTAACCTTGATCACTGATCCATGAAATGAGGTCAAGGTCAGGTGAACCCTGGCTGACGGACATGTAGACGTTGCAAGGAACCCATACACTAAATATAGTTATCCTATTATATATAATTACTCATAATAAGTGAGAAATTCAAATGACAAATAAAGCAGTCGCTGAATCATAAAAATTCATAAGGGTTCCGCGGAACCCAGTGTCTCGCCTACTTTTGCTGTTAATCGCAGGCTCAAAACAAAAATGAGGAAAAAAATAAATAAAAATATTCCTCTTTATACTATCTTTTGATTGTAAGTACCTTCTGTCCAAGTTTGGTAAAAATCCAGGATAATTTATGAATCTAATAAATGTTTTAAAAACTTAAACTGCAGACTGCATGTAATGTTAACTGGAAGAAAGTCCATTTATAAGTAAAATACGGAAAAAATGGAACAACATTTTAACAAAATTTCCTTCTAGTTACTAGCTTTTAATCATAAACAAGCTTCTTTCCAAGTTTGGTACAAATCAAAGATAGTTTAAGAAAGTTATTAAAATTTTAAAAACTTTAACCACAGAGTGAATGTAATGTTAACTGGCAGAAAAACTAAGTCGTTTTATAAGTAAAATACAGAAAAATGATTTTTTTTACAAAATTTACTTCTGGATACCATCTTATGATCATAAACAAGCTTCTTTCCAAGTTTGGTAGAAATCCAGGATAGTTTAAGAAAGTTATTAAAATTTCAAAAACTTTAACCACAGAGTGAATATTTAGGACGCCGAACAGTAAGCTATAAAGGGCCCAAAATTACGACGGAAAACCGACGGAATGTAGGATCGCTATGTCTCGCTTTTTCGACAAAAGTCGAAGGCTCGACAAAAATGAGGTCAAGGAAAATGAACATATGACAAATGGAAACTTCGTAACATAAGGAATCTAGATACAAGGTGTGTAGAGTCCAGAAGGCAATCATACAATATCTCTTTATTTTTTTATTTAAGGAACAAACGTGCAAGAAATGAAAAAAAATATGTTTGCAAATGAGTAACAGAAATGCATGTACTATCAGAGTGGATCTTTATCTATAACTTGCCAAAACATTAAAATTTCCCCTTTTGTTGCTAGTACAGAAATTCTTAAACGAAAAAAGAACTTGAAAGGTGACCCGTAATTGTTTATACATCTTTGTCCTTAGGTCTTTATAGATAGTTATCTCAGAGGCAATCATACAATATCTCTTTATTTTCATATTTAAGGAGAATAAGTGACACACAGTACGTTAAAAAAATATCCTGGAATTGCAACTGTCCATCATTGTTAACTGGAACCTTGTTTATGATAAATATTTAATACAGAATTTATAGATGTCCCCTTACAATGATTACATCGATTACACAGAGATGTTATTCGTCACGAAGATAATTCTAACAATTACAGTATAGAAATCATCTAATGGTCTGTACATCATTAGACAACTTAAGGTAATGGATCATTAGTAATATAACCTTGTCAGGGATATACTGCAATCAATCACAATCCAGACATGAAAATGGTATTATATCAGATTTATTGAAAAAGATTATTGATGTAGGCTTTTAGAGCTACACATATTTTGCCATCAGATTACTAATTATAAAAAATAAACTTTCAATGGGGAGATATATCTCCTCTGTGTAACATATAATCACAATCTTAACACTTGATATACCGATTGGACTTTCTTCTGCAAAAACTCAACTTTTACTATATTTTACATAGTGTTTTGTCACTAAATGTGGTCATGCCTTTCAAAATAAATAAGTAAAAAGTTTAAGTGATATATAAATGTGTCCTGTCATCCAGAAATTTGTTGAAATATTTCTCAGCTGGACTAAGAATTTGATAAATCAATTCCTTGCTGGAAAAAATATCATAATAAAATAAAAACGTGCGATATCTTTGATGTAAGTAGTCTAACCTATTTTAATACAGCATCTTTTTTGAATGACAAAAGGGGTGAAACTCCTCCTCCCCCTTTCCCAATCCTTTTCCTCCCTTTCATGAATTCCCATAATTGGCATCTTGATCAACATGGGATAACCAACAAAAGTATCTTTTTTACTCTATACATACCACATCCATCTGAGCAAAAATCTTCTCAACACTATACATACCATGTCCATCTGAGCAAAAATTTTCTCAACACTATACATACCACATCCATCTGAGCAAAAATCTTCTCAACACTATACATACCACATCCATCTGAGCAAAAATTTTCTCAACACTATACATACCATGTCCATCTGAGCAAAAATTTTCTCAACACTATACATACCACATCCATCTGAGCAAAAATTTTCTCAACACTATACATACCACATCCATCTGAGCAAAAATTTTCTCAACACTATACATAACACAACCATCTGAGCAAAAATCTTCTCAACACTATACATACCACATCCATCTGAGCAAAATCTTCTCAACACTATACATAACACAACCATCTGAGCAAAATCTTCTTAACACTATACATACCACATCCATCTGAGCAAAATCTTCTCAACACTATACATAACACAACCATCTGAGCAAAAATCTTCTTAACACTATACATACCACATCCATCTGAGCAAAAATCTTCTCAACACTATACATAACACAACCATCTGAGCAAAAATCTTCTTAACACTATACATACCACATCCATCTGAGCAAAAATCTTCTCAACACTATACATAACACATCCATCTGAGCAAAAATCTTCTTAACACTATACATACAACATCCATCTGAGCAAAATCTTCTCAACACTATACATACCACATCCATCTGAGCAAAAATCTTCTCAACACGTTTCAGTGGTGTGTCTTCCTCTTCTGGAAGGTCTATCAAATTACCAACCATGCTATAAATAGCATCAACTATGTTGACCATCTCTTCCTTGGTAATATAACCATCATTGTCAAGGTCATACAAACTGAAAGCCCCTACAAAATACACAATTTTTATATTTCTACTAAATTTATTAACACCTTTTATAGACATAAGACAATTTAAAGCTTGAGATATGTGAATCGTTGAAGACTGTAGTATGTTGCCCTCTAGATGTCTTTTGGTTATTTTTGTTGTTGGATAGCTGTCTCATTGACATATACTCCATATCTCCTTTTATTCATAACCGCCATGGTGGTCTCATGGTAGCATTGTTTGCCTCAAGTGTGGGAGGTCTTGGGTTTGAACTCCATCAGGGTCAAACCAAAGCCTTAGACTGGAAAATAGATATTTGCTGCTTCTCCTCTAAGCAAGCAGCATTAAGGAATAAGGGCAAAGACTACTGGTCTGGTCGGAGTCAGAATAACGTGTCCAGGTAAAATGACACAGCTACCTTGTGAACTAGCAGTTTAAAATCCTGCTCAGCATGTCGGTCTAGTACAAAGCAGGGTTCATATTCATATCTAATTAACATGTTCTCGCCCTGAATTTGTATTTACTGTAAATTCAGAAATTATTGCGAGGTTTTTATTAATGCGAATAACGCGACAACTTGAGTATCGCAATAATAAAAACTCACGTTCTGATATCAAATACATATATCTGTAAGTAGCTTTTCCAAAATTTGCAATAGTTAAACTCGCATTTTTGTTAATTTTTCAAAAATAGCATTAATAAATGCACGCAATAATTTCTGAATTTACAGTATTTGCCACTGGACTTTAAACAGTCATCCATTAATCCATCTTTTTATTCATAAAAAACTTTATATTGATACCATTACTTGAGTTTCCCCAATCAGAGTATATATTACTACTTTTTTGTAATTCAAATCTACATCTTTTATTTGTTTGTATTTTTTTTCATTCAACTTTCCTTAATAATAGAAATACTTTGAACAATGTTAAATATATTTCTTAGAACAATAAGCCCAATTTATTTCACTAGAAAATAACAATATAATAAACTGTTGACACAGAGATATGTCTCGCCTATCAGCATAAAATTCAGAAAAAGACAATCTGATGGACAGCAACATTGCTAATTAATTCAAAGTCGCTGGACCATGAAGTTGTGGGTAGGGCCTCTTAAAGGTTAACAAACTGAGGTGTACAGACAGTAATGTAACTTTGTAGAAAATGCTGCTGTCTGTTGCAAGTAGTTGCTATCAAACTAACTTAAGCAGAAAACTTAACATTGAAAATTGCTAATTAATTCAAAGTCACTGCACCATAACCTAGGGGGCAGGGCCTCAAAATAGTAATCAAACTGATATGTACTGATAGTAATGCAACTTCATAAAAAATATCATTGATCGATCACAAGTATAGTTCCTATCAAACTGACTTAAGCAGAAAACTTAACATTGAAAATTGCTAATTAATTCAGTCACTGGACCACATGACCTAGGGAGCAGGGCCTCAAAATAATCATAAAACTGATATGTACTGATAGTAATGCAACTTCATACAAAATATCACTGATCTATCACAAGTTCCTATAAAACTAACTTAAGCAGAAAATAACTGTTGATGTCGCAGGAGAGAAAAACTAGAGGCTCTAAAGAGCCTGTGTCACTCACCTGCATCTTCAACAATGGCCACTTTTTAGTAAAAAATCATCATTAAAGGTGAATAACTCTATTAAGAGTTAACTGACAATTTCAGGCATGTTGTAGATCTTATCCAGCTGATAATTTTGCCTTTTTAAAGATTTTATATTATCTTTTATAGTTTTCAAAATAATAGGCCAAAAATGTTAAAAACTATCGTTAAAGGGCAATAACTCCAATAATGTGTCGACTGAAAATCGGTCATTACGACTTATTTGTCGATCTTGTCTTGCTGATCATTTGTGCTATTTGAAGTTTCTATCTATCTATTACAGTTTTCAAGATAATAGGCAAAAATGGGAAAGATTGTCATTAAAGGGCAATAACTTCAATAAGGAGTCAACTAACAATTTTGGTCATGTTGACTCATTTGTAGATCTTGTCTTGCTGATCATTTTTGCTATTTAAATTTCATTTCTATCTAATATAGTTTTAAAGATATAAGGTATAAAAACCCAAAAAATTGTAAAAATCGTCATTATAGGGCAATCACTCTAACAAGGAGTCGACTGAAGATTTGGCCGTGTTGACTTATTAGTAGATCTTGTCTAGCTGATCAATTTTGCTATTCAAAGTTTCTGTCTATCTATTATAATTTTAGATAATAATAGGCAAAAACTTTAAAAAATGGTAAAATTCACCATCTAAGGGCAATAACAAGAAGTTGTCTGACAGTTTTGATGTAAATGAACAGTAGGTAGAGCTCAACATTCTGAACATTTTTGCTCGTGTCTGATTTTTCTCTATTCATAGTGGTTTTTAAAATATTATGCAAAACTTGCATTTTACCCCTATGTTCTATTTTAAGCTATGTCGGCCATCTTGGTTGGCAGGCGGGTCAATGGACATATTTTTTTTAAACTAGATACCCTAATGATGATTGAGACCTAGTTTGGTTGAATTTGACCCAGCAGTTTCAGAGGAAAAGATTTTTGTAAAAGTTAACAGACGAAGACAGACGCAAAGTGATGAGAAAAGCTCACTTGGCCTTTTAGGACAAACTATAAAAATCAGTTGAAAAGGGCTAACTCATTAGATCGATACAAAGCAGAAAAACATCTGAGAAAAACACAGACAGGACGTGGCAGGGTATTTATACATCCCTCATATAAAAAAAGACACAAAGTACAGATCTGAGAGTACTAGCAGTTACTCAGACAGCTAGTTCAAAGCCAATAAAAATTAATAAAAAAATCATGTATCTTAACCACTAAAATGTCTATTTTCCTGAAGAAAAAAACCCCAACATATCTGTAGAACAAAGCAT
The DNA here is from genome assembly GCA_017311375.1 of Mytilus coruscus. NCBI lineage: Eukaryota > Metazoa > Mollusca > Bivalvia > Mytilida > Mytilidae > Mytilus > Mytilus coruscus. The sequence continues at coordinate 142,192,578 of CM029596.1, read as the reverse complement.
ACATAGTATCAAATCTCTGTTAGTCCTTAGGCACTCAATTATATTTTCTATTTGAAATGGAAGAAAATCTATTATGAAATGTCTGTACCTTAATTGTGTCTTAAGATGTACATAGTTTTACCAGTGGCTAAATATCTGTTGTAATGACATAGTTAATATAAACATACTAATAGCATCTTTTGAGATTTCAAACATAGTGCAATTGGCAATATTTGTTGAAAAAAACCAAATCAATTAATCCTGCAGTATAATACATTTGATACACTTTTTTTTATTTATATTTGAAGTTATCTTTGAAAAGAGAACAAACTGCAAAGTGTCATTAAAGTAAAAGATAAATTTGTTTGTTTTAATTCATATCTCTTAATTCTATTGATTTTATGGGGTATGACTATACAATAAAAAAAAAATAATATGAATTGAAAACTGAAAATTCCATATAATCATATTTATCACTATTTTTTCCTTGATCTTTATTGTGATTATTTTGTGATACACATCATAAGCCAATGTCAATAAAATTGCCTAAGGAAAATAGCGATAAACAGATTATCCATGGTCTTTCATATGTATATTGTGTGGGTTATTTAGGTAAAAAACAGCAACATTTTACTCAAGGCCAAAGGTAAAATCATGCATGCACTCCACTGTGACTTTGAGATGAAGAACAGCAATAAAAGTGCTGTTCCTTTGCTTTTTGTGTTTTTTGCAGTGCATGTACTGATTTTGTGTCATGGATGGATACCCCATATCCTTTCTTTTCTATCATGTTTATATTCATTTTGTTTTTTGTTTGATAGCTTCTCATTTTTAGGGGCAGGGGTCAGGGTGAAATTGTTTTGTACTGATATTTCCTAAAGATTAAAGAGAGCAAAAACAAAAAGTGAGGAGGAAATGCTCTCCTTCCAACTTTTTTAAGGAACAGAATAAAAATGTATAACATTAAGGCAAATCAATAGTGACAATGCAGGTTTACAGAAAAAACCCCATCAAAGATGAAAATTTAAAAGGAGGGAGGGAACACTGAAAACGGAAAGTTATGTAAGACTCCAACTGCCAATAAAAGTGATATATTGAGGGCTGCTAAAGACTTCCAATGATGCATATTATAAATCAATAGAACAATGTCTTCATGCTGAAACTCATCCTACATTTATAATGATGATATACAATATACTACAACGTCTAAGCTAGACGGTCCCATTAGGATTGACATATAAGGAATTTCATTCTAAAAGTTGATATTGCAGTATGGGAACTTCTTAATTTTTGAATACTCCTCGAATTACTACATAAAATTCATCATCTGAACATTTATCAGAACTTTGTCCACACAGGTCGATTTACAAATTATGTAATGGAAAGTTTAATCAATAACAATTTCTTTCAGGGGTAATCAACTAGCATGAAAGAAAAGCCCAAAATTCTCCAATCTTTTACTTTATGGATAACAACCTATATAGAGCTGTACTTAACTAACTCTATCCAAACCTTTCTCTAACCCATACTATTATTCTTACTCTAACCCATACTATTATTCTTACTCTAACCCACAGCTAATCCTCACACTAACCAATACCTTACCCTTACTCTACCCATACACTCCGTCTACGTGTTATGATTCTTAGCATTGTGTATAAGTTTCATAAAATTTGGATGAGACAAACTTAAGCTAGAGTGCTGAAACGAAAAAATTTGCAATTTTCCAAGTTATAAAGGGGCATAACTCTACAACAGTAAGTGACTCGCTGCCCAAATTCAAACTCTGTCTGCAATGTTTTGGTTCTAAGCATTGTGTATGAGTTTCATGTAATTTGGATGAGGAAAACTTGTTAGAGTGCGGAAACGAAAATGGGAAGGACGGACAAACAGAAGGATGGTCAAGGGTAACACTTAATGCCCCCGTTGCCTACGATGGGGGCATAATAAAATTGACTAGCCATTAGTGGCTCATCCAAAATTGACCTAATCACAAACTTTAACATGTAAACTACAAAGTTTCAAAAATCAATACATCATGACTGAGGGGGTGAGGCCAAATAATCTCCATGGAAATGAAATGTGTCAATGCTGATACAACTGCATACCAAATATCGTTGACTTACATTTAGTTGTTTCATATAAACTGACTAAATCACAACCTTAACAAATTGTTGACACTGCTGGAAACAGCACACCTTCACCACTTCATCCAGGCGAGACAAAAACCTAGTCCTAACCTAAAACAAACACCTAAACATACCAAACCATAGCTCTATAAAGTGAAGGGACCCCTAAAGTAAAAGAAGGCCCATTGTTTTTTTTAACCATTTTACATTTCATTCAAATACAGCAAATATGCGTAACATAAGTATTTTAATCCTTTGGCAACAAAAATTCATTATCTGAGTAAGCTGATGTAGAGAAATATTAAAAGATAAAAACAAATTCCTTCAAGAAATCAACTTCTTTTAGAAAGTTATTGATTGACTTTTAATTTTCTCTGATTAAAGCAGGAATTATCTTCCACGCATTGCAAGGATTATGGAGAAAAACATTGGTGATAATGATGTTTTATTGTATTGATGAGGTCGCTGAAACGAACAAGGACAGTGTAATCAGGTAGAAGATTTTATGACACTTCAGCATCACAACTTTCATCCATACTGATTTTCTCAACAAATCAAATGTTAAAAGGCAAAAATTTCTTTTTATAAGTTTTAATGACAAAAACAAAAAATATTTCAATTTCCTCCGGGAATATAAAATTTTCATTTTGATCTTTATTCTATGTTCTTTTCTGCTTATAAAAAAAGTTCTTACTGTCAATTTGCCACAAAAAAATGACTTTTATTTTCATTTTTCTCTCGCAAAGATGTGGAAAAGCCTGTTGACAATGAATTTACTTGACTTTGTAAACGTTTATTTCATCAACATAAGTGTCCAATTATTATTAATTTAAAAAAAAAAAAAAAAAAAATCAATTTGAAATATGATAAAAGTGTCTAATGAGTAATGTTTTAAAAAAATGTCATAAACCATCAACACTTAAATCTATTACCCTGAGTATACATAAAGTTTTTGCCTGGGCTGGGAAGTTATATTAGTGTCTTAATCTAATTTTCTGACCGATAATGGATCCAGGAAATGAAATTTCCACACTCCATTCTATGTAATATGTAGTAATGGGAACACTTATTAGTTTCTATAGAGTCCACAATCAGATTGTGTTAGACAACTAATTTTGTGGTCATATACAAATGGTCGGCTACGACTTTTACATGGATAATCACAGTATAATCATTAATTCAAAACAGCAAGCTGCAAATAAATGAAGTTTTAACATGGAAAATACTTCATGTAGAATATCAAATAATGTACCATCAAAGTATTTTTATTATTATGCCTTTTGTTATAGTTTGTTCATGTGCTAGCATGTGTTCTATAACTTTTTGCCTCTTTCTCTAACTGTTTTCAGTTATAATTGGAACTTTAAACTATAGATTTTATTCAAAAGGTTCTTCTTGGCAATATTTCAAATTGTACATGCAGGTAATTACTATATATTTTTTTTTTACATATGAGCCTTTTTCACTTCAGTTGATTAATACATTAATTATTTAACATTAAACATTTATTTTCTATTGACTTAAATAACAGATACATTTTGAAAGTTTTATTAAATTAATATATATTCCTCCAAATACAATTCATGATGTCAGAGTTGTCTATCACATCAGCCTGTATTTATAATCCCAATGGCAACTGAAGGTCTGGCCTTGCAGTCATAAAACTTTCGAGCACGATTATTGTACTCGGACTCCAAATTTAACCAATCAAATTATTGGATTTGGTGTTTCGAGCACAAATCTTTTACTCCAAGTACTGAGTAAAGTTTAAGACTGAGGATCCCTGGTCTACCTCTGGTCATTTGTACTCCATCTTTTGGTATTTGATATATTTTGTGATTTACTTGATTATGAATCGCAATATTATAAGGACTACTATCTCCTCTATAGATATACATGTATGTCTTTTCAACATTTGGTTATTTGTCTTTTTTAATTGTTCTCTTGTTGATGCATACCTCACATCTCTTTAATTTATATATAATGGGGTTAATTAAAGTTTCTCCTTTAATGAACCTCCAACTAATTCTCTATAAAGTATATTTGATACTTATATTCAAGTTTCTCCTCAAGTATCTACTCTATGAACCTCTGACTAATGCCCTCATGAGTATATCTAATACTTACAGTCAAGTTTCTCATCTAATGAACCTCTGACTTAAATGCCCTCAGGAGTATATCTAATAATTAGTCAAGTATCTACTCTAATGAATCTCTGACTAACGCCCTCATGAGTATATCTAATACTTACAGTCAAGTATCTACTCTAATGAACCTCTGACTAACGCCCTCATGAGTATATCAAATACTTACAGTCAAGTTTCTCCTCTAATGAACCTCTGACTAATGCCCTCAGGAGTATATCTAATACTTAGTCAAGTATCTACTCTAATGAACTTCTGACTAACGCCCTCATGAGTATATCTAATACTTACAGTCAAGTTTCTCCTCTAATGAACCTCTAACTAATGCCCTCAGGAGTATGAGCGCATATCTAATACTTACAGTCAAGTTTCTCCTCTAATGAACCCCTGGATGTTATGGACAAAGCAGTAATAAATTCTCTGAATGATATATAACCATCCTGTAGAGTAAATAAATATGAAGTATATTTTGTTATTGTTTAATCAGTAATACTTGTCACTGATGGATGAGTATAATTGGTTATGCCATACTATTGTCTGAATAATCAGTTTGGTTTTCACCATGGGAAAAAATATGATACTCTTGTGACAAAATATTTGTTGAAAAAATTAAACTATAATGATAATTGAAGGAAAAAAGTAGCTAAAACCTAAAAGAAACTTTGACTCATGCCATTTTTGGATGCAAAAACAAAGATCTAGGTCTGTTGAAACAAAAAGAAATTAGATAAGGGAAAATATGCTTTGTAACATCCAAAATATGAGTAGAATGTACAAACATGTTAAACTTGCCACATTCTGTATGTGTCTGTCCCAAGTCAGGAGCCTGTAATTCAGTTGTTGGCATATATATCATATTTGTTTTTCATTTATTAATTTTGTACATAAATAAGTCTGTTAGTTTTTTCGTTTGAATTGTTTGTTAATTTCAGGGCCTTTTAATATAACTTACTATGGGGTATGGGTCTTTCTTATTGTTAAAGGCCGCAGGTTAACTTTAACAACATTTGGTCTCTGGTGGAGAGTTGTCTCATTGGCGGTCATACCACATCTTCTTAGTTTTATATCAAATGAAATGTAGTGCTTTTATGATTGTACTGAATATATGTTTATCAATAAATTTAACCATCTATAATTCTAGATTGCATTGACAGTAAATGTAAATTTTGTATTTAGAACTATAATCTGTTACTAATTTTACTATCTCTTATCTTGTGTAACCTTTATCATCACCGTCATCTGGTTACCATAAATACATTTTTATTCACCATAGGAGGGTTTGGGTATGTTTATTTTATACTTTCATGACAATTCCTATATTGCTAACAGGTTCTATATCCAATCAAAAATACTATGAAATATTTCATGGTTTAATTATAACATGATTTAGGAATTTCTTTTGTTTACTTGCTCATGATACTGCAATGTTATGGCCTGACATCTAAAATGAGGCTGATCTAAGATATAACAACGCAGGAACATTAACTTACCTTATTTGCATCAAAAACATTGAAAACAAAGTTTGCAAATTTGCTTGGATCCCCATTTGGAAAGAACTGCTTGTAAATTGTCTGAAATTCCTGTAAAAAAAAATAAAGTATGCTTACACAGAATCTCTCTGGCGTCCACCCTTGTGTTGCCCTGTGTTAAGTGGTTCTTTCTACTTCTGATACCACCACACTTGTGTTGCCCTGTGTTAAGTGGTTCTTTCTACTTCTGATACCACCACCCTTGTGTCGCCCTGTGTTAAGTGGTTCTTTCTACTTCTGATACTATTGAAGAACCAAGTGTAAAATGTAAAATTTGACCAGTGTTTCATGGTTCCTGGTTTTGTGAAATAGTGTCAAAAGATTTTTTCTAGACCAAACTCTATTAAAAACAATAATAAATATAAAATAAAATGCTTCACCGAGCGCAGCCTGATACGACCAGAGGTCGAATCCTGAACAGTTGGGGCAAGTTTGGACACAATATTCAAGCTTGATACTGTCTGAATTTGGATTGTGATCAAATTTTTGACATAATATAGGTTTCTGACACAAAAATAAATGTGGTCAAAGATCTTAAAATTTGAAATGGGACATATAATTTACCTAGTATCGGTCTGATATCCAAAATCTAACCACATGGTTAGATTCAGCATATTGAAAAACACCAAAAATTTTATTTTAGTTGAAATCAAACAAAGTTTAATTTTGGACCCTTCAAAACTTAATATGGACTAATTTGAAAACAGGGCCCAAAATAAAAAATCTAAATGCACAATAAGATTCAGCATATCATAGAGCCGCAATAATTCAGTTTTTGATGAAATCAAACAAAGTTTAATTTTGGACCCTTTGGACCTCAATGTAGACCAATTAAAAAATGGGGCCCAATATCCAAAATAGTAAAACAAGGTTAGAACCCCCAAACATTAAAGACTTAATTTAATCCCATTGAAATTGGTTAAAAGATTTGTATTTATTTTTCAATTGAAGATTTCTTGCTATTGCGCAATACTGTGCTGTTGCAAAAATACTTAGTTAATCTGTTATATATAATAATTTACACACCCTGTTTGGTGTGTATCTCCTGCCATAATAGTATTTGTTGCTTTTATATATAAATCAGAAATAATCAATGTAAAAATTTGAAATTTTGGGAAAAAAACCCCAAAAATTATGAAAAAAAAAAAATTCCCCCTGAAAAAATTTGAAATTTTGAAAAATCTTGCAGAAAAAAAGTATGAACCCCCCAGTAATTTTTCAAAATTTTTGAAATTTCAAAAATTTTGAAGAAAAAAAAATATGAACCCCAAAAAACAATTCCCACCCCCATTTTTTTTTTGAAATTTTGAGATTATTTTTTTTCAGGAAAAATGTACAATTTCAGAGAGTTCCATAAACTTTGCCACAAGTTATTGTCTGGAAACTAGAAAAATCCTTGTTTTTGGCCCCTTTTTTGCCCCTAATTCCTGAACGTTTGGGGTAATTACCCCCAAACTCAATCCCAGCCTTCCCTTTGTGATATGTCACATTGTGGTACAATTTCAGAGAGATCCATACACTAACACACACATTATTGTCCGGAAACTACAAAAATGCTTGTTTTTGGCCCCTTATTCCTAAACTGTTGGTACCATAACCTCCAAAATCAATCCCAACCTTCCTTTTGTGGTATTGAACCTTCTGGTAAAATTTCATAGAGATCTATTCACTTAAACTAAAGTTATTGTCTTCAGACAACGACGATGACATGATAGCATTATACGAATGCAAATTTTTTGCGGTCGTATAAAAATCATCAACTGAAATTGCTAAAAAAAAAAAACTTCACATTTCCATGTAAAGTCAACTGCAAAATTTCTGGGTCAAAACCTTAATTTGGCAAACAATTTATAAATTTCACACCACAATAGAATGTGTACTAAGGTTTAGTTGATATGACCACAACTTCATGGAAAAACTACCTTAAACAGAAACTTTAACCTGCTTTAAGGGACAAACAAGTGCATTTAAAAATGGAAAACATAATGCCCCCTATTATGGTAGGAGGGGCGTAAAATAAAAAAATCCCAATTTTTAATATAATAATTTGAATCAGACTGATTTGCATGGGTATAGGTAGGCAATGGGCACACATTCAACATTTTAATTCAAACCTTAAAACATGAGAAGCATGTCTAAAAAATGCTGTTAATTTTTATTTACCTAAAATGGACTGCAACTGAGGAACAAGTGATATCTTCAGAATGAAAATAAAACAACCTACAGTAAAAACTGTCATTCAAAGTCAATAAACAGAAACCCCAAGACTCAAAAGATCAATACAAAGTTTTTTTGTGAAGTATTAGATATGTAAATACAAAGGGACTTTACATACATTGAATGGAGAAAGAAAATATGATAGACAAACATATTCCTTTTTTTACATTTTGGTAAAAGCCAACATTCCTGCAGTTTACAAATGTTTGGTTTATGAACCTTCTATTTTACCCTTTCACAAATGAAATTATGGAAATTAATTGAGCAAATTTATTTTTTTGAATATCTGTATACCTTCTAATGTGTTACGTAATTCTCTAAAGCCAGACTACCATATTCAGCAACACTTTTCATAAAATAGTTTATGACTAAAATTGATTGTATGTTTTTTGGTGAAAAAAAGTCGCAATTCATATCAAGGGTTTTATTGGTACAGTACAACGTCTATTATCTTTAAATTCATCATTAATTGATCATAGATAGTTTAGACATGTATTTACCAGATAAATTAAAACCTTGCCCCTTTTATCTGATTTCATGGTACATTTAAGATTATGTCGCATGTCTTTTCTTAATTAACCACACAAGTTAAAGTTAAATTCTACAAATACTTGTCAATAAATATATTAAATAAAGTAATGATAACAAATCAAACACACCTTTAATATCTCTGCCAAAAGAATGTTTATGACCGAATTACCAATATGAAATATTCAATATTAATAATTAAAGTTCATGCTCTTTTGTATGAAAAATATTTGATCTAGTAAATTGATAATAAAAAAATACTATAGATTATATGAGGGTGTGAAAGGGGGGTCCTTAAGTTCTGTATTCTTAAATTTTTAAGGCCATTTTTCTCTATTCTTTATAAATTTTGCCTGTTATTCTATATTCTTTTTATTTCAGCACACCATTATTCTCTATTCTTTATTTTTTTGGTCTATTTTGGTCTATTTTTTATTTTTATAGCCCTTATTCTGCACATTTTTCCCATTATTCTCTATTCTGTAAACCCATCCAGACCCTCTTATATGACTGAGCAATATCCTCATAACAAACATTAGTCATTCGCCTCATCCAGTATCTTCATCAGTTTTATTATAAGCACCTACATATTCATGTACATGAAAGCTACACTCAAGACTAACAACTGATGGTCAAATAGTTTAAAATAAACATGAAAAAGCGGACAGCTAAGACTGACCGTGCAAGGGCTGTATAGCCAGTCAAGGTCGTTAAAAACTTCCATTTGTTTGACAGCTAGGTAAATTTGAAAAGAAAAGCTATCAATGGCATTCCATTTTCATAACAAAGTCATCGGACTTTAGGGGATATTAAGATAAGAATTGTATCTCTATATTGACTGACTGCTGATTGAATAAGACCAATATTGTGTATTGACCTCACAGTGTCTTGTATTGACCTCACAGTGTCGCACAATGCTGTTTTGATGAAGACTATATTAAAAGCATATAAAGATTGTACAATATTCAAGTGTAAGAATTTTGTCAATTGTCAACTGTGCAACCAATCAAAATGCATGAATCTGGTTGTTCCCCTGGTAGGTTAATTCTCAGTCTACTACTATTACTGGAGTGTTTAACCAACCCAACTACTGTAAATTCAGACATTAATGTGTGGCTTTAAATTACTTTTGCATAAATCCTTGACCACTGGCAAAAATGCAAGATTTAATTAATGTGATTGCAAAATTTTGACTATGAACAATCACTTCTGGAATTATATATGAATGCTTGTTTTAATTATTGCAAACCTGACAGTCACATTTTTCGTGTTAATAAAAACATCTTAATAATCTGATAAAATTTCTACAGAATGGTTTTGTCTTGAAGCCTTATACAGCCTTTTTTTCTAATTTACAATATGTTCTATTTAAGTTGAAACAGCCATGTTGGTCTAAAGTTTAGGGTTTGTACTTGGATGCAAAACAATTTCCTAGCAAATATAAATGAGCAAATAACAGACAAGTAAAATTACAGTGGATGTCTGTTAAGTGCATTTTCCTGTTAAAATTGCATAAGAATTTGAACCACAAAGCCATTTCCTATATTTTCAATGACAAGAATTTCCTTATCTGTATAGGTTAAAACCGCTTTTTCTGCTATAAATTGTAAAGAAAAGTAATCACGAAAATGGTAGAAAGCCTTAGCTATTCTTACAAAAGATGCAAGGAACTTTTTGGCAATACTTTTACTGAAAAGTCTTTTAAGTGCAGCATAATTATATACCATTTGTAATATTTTACATGTTTATTGTAAGCATGTAGGATAAGTAGTTCAGTTAGAATCCAAGTAGTTATATAATAGTTCTCAGTTTAATACAGTAACCATTGGGTTCAGAGAATGAGAAAACTGCAAAGAACAGAAATAAATGTGGAAAGTGACATGAACGTTGATATATGACGTAACTATCAAAATAAACCTAACCTATTTTGTTTTTCATTTATTAACCAGACACAATTTGTTTTAATATGTGATTCATTGACTGCTGGCCATCAAGACACAATCTTCTTTTTCTATATGTACTGGTTAAATGTTCTTTTGCCTGAATAGATGTGAAAATAAAGATGAAAGTAAACACACAAATTAACTGGTGTTTGAGTTGCAAATTAAACATCAAGCAATCTTCATTGATCTAAATATTTGCAATATGTGTTCAAGCCCATGGATCAATAATATTGGAACAATCTCAGGAATATTTAAAGATTTCTTAATTCACCTCAAATAAAAGAATAATTTACTATGCAATTTCATCTGATGTTTTATCAACTGAACAGTAACCTAACTGAACAGAGTTTAAATAATTGACCATTAAATCTATCTAAATAGACCAATTCATTTACTGCTTAACAATCAGCAGCAAATATTACATGCATAACAGGACAATAACATTTTAAAGTAATATGAAGATACCCTGCTTTTTACTAGACAGACATGCTGAGGTAGACTTTAAACCAGCATTTGTTCAAACCCAGATGCCATGCATTGTGCATTTACACATTATAAAGCTGCAAATACCTGAATTTTACGATATATATGGGATAGAATGTGATACAAATCCCACCCTTAGACAAGAATGCTTCCATAAGACCATCTATGAGGAATTTATCCAAATAAGAGCTTTAATAATTTCTAATAATCATAAATATGATATTTAATTGTTTGTATAATACATGTATAGTTTTATTCTATAAGTATATCAATCTGGTTGTGAAGGTTGACAACTTCAAATTCTTACTTAAAAGGATGATTTATTTCGAAAATTTCTACCTTTAAGTTAAAGATTAGACACTGTTTATAATAACCAAATAAAGGTCAGAATGGTCTTACATCCACGTCATTTTGAACTCTGGTGGATAATTTTCTCATTGGCAATCATACCACATCACTTTATCTTTATATTTTGGATCAGTTCCAAACAGTCTTACTAGTACAAAAGTTATCCATCATTTTAAGTCCCCTAAACAGAGGTGTGTTCTTAAAAAGATCCATCAAAATTAAGATGATTTATGTAATTTGAATGATTGATTCAATCATGATACCTTAATTATGCATTTGATGCTTTTTATTTTTAGTAACCATAAACCTACTGCAATCAATGGAAATTGTTCTTAATGGGAACCACAGAGTTGATTGCTGTCGATTTATAGATTAAGGATTTAAAGGAGAATAGAGAAATCAATTTATATGATCATAATATATTCATTTTAATGTGAACAACAAGCTGTTGTTTAAATGATTCAGTTTTATTTGAATCAACATGAAAATAGTCTAAAATATCACATAAATATATTGGTTTAAAATATAAAATCTTCCTTTATGAAAAGTTTTCTCCTAAACCAGTAGCTAAGAAGAGTCATTGCTTAATACTATCTCTGAAATACAGTTAAAACAAGGAATTATTTGAATCTGAAATAATTTTGAAATCTGGAAAATTGATAAGAAATGTATGATGAAAGCTAAACCAACAATGGAGGCCCGGGTTAGCCTATAGCTTAGGTTCAGGTTACTAACACTAATATTTCAGTATGAACTAATAACTAACCCCTTCCCACCATTAGTCATGAATGCATGGCTATAACATATTTCAGTATGAACTAACTAACCCCCCTTAGTCATGAATGCATGGCTAACTCTCCTTAATTGGAGTCGTTTCCATCATACATTTCTTGTCAATTTTCCAGAAATCAAAATTATTCCAGATTCAAATAATTCCTTGTTTTTAAGTGAACATACTCCACGGCAAAATTCAAGCTGATTTATCCAATATAAAAGGTCTAACCTTCTAACCAGACAAACAGTAATAAATGCAAGTCAATTTCGCGTAACCATTACACATAAATACAGAATGACTGTCAAATGTGAAAAGTAGGCAGAAATAATTGACATCACCAGCATTTAAAATCCATTATTAGCTATTAGGAGTGCATTACATGGAGACAATAAAATATCATTGCGAATAATTCCTAACCACAGAAGACAAAGCAGCCATTACTATGGTGTAGAAACTGACAGTTTCAACTGAGAATTGCTAGATTATGTACCTGTATTAACTAATCATTAATCATTGGCTATGGACAGAGTTAAATGCTCAAGAAAATGATCTGTGCTACCTCTTGGGATCTCATCTCCTGTGTTTCACAGCTAATACAAATCCCTTACGCTGAGTCAACTAATGAATAAATATGTTACAAAAGCTCTTTTAATTCATGGATGCTGTGTTCAATAGTTGTGAGAAAAATGACAGTTCATGTGCAAAAAAAAAGGTGGGGTTGGGGGGGGGGGGAAATCTTGGGTATTTCATTTTCAGATGGTATGTTTTGTGAACTGCTATTAAAAGCAATATCAATTTAAATGCTTTATAAAAATAATTGTTTTCCTAAATCTTTTTTTTATTTTGTACGTAAAGAAAGTCAGGATTCTTGGACTGGATGTTATAGGATTGCAATATGAGCTACACTATGGAATTTGGGGGAGGTTGTTATTAGTGTTTCATGACATTTTGTTTTTCAAAAGCACAGTAATTAACAGAACTTACTTTTTTGTTGTAATTTGTCAGATTCAATCTTTTATGGGAAGACTGTTCAGAAAATGTACTGGGGAAAAGATAATGTATTAAGAAGAGTATTTGTGTTACACGCTATTTTTAAATAGTAAAAGCAAAAGGGGTTTCTGGGCATTTTTTTTAATCTACTGTCTGGGAAAAAGATAAAGGCCATCAAGAAAATATGAGTAGATAATCTTTACTTAAAACTTCAGTTTCAGAGAAAATAGAAATATGAAGGATTATTAAATAGATGACAAATGCCAATTGAATTATTCTTCAAACATTTCTGTCAAGTATAATGGAAACAATATATTTGTCTCTCATTATGTAATTGACCTCTAGTAGTCTTTTTCTTTCTTGAGTTGTTGTGTTTCTGTCTAACTGACCTATACCCTATATAGCCTTCTACTTGAAATATATCCATATGACCAAATGTCACCATACCTTAAAGGCCTTAAAAGCTGTGAGTGAGCCTTAAAGGCCTTAAAAGCTGTGAGTGAGCCTTAAAGGCCTTAAAAGCTGTGAGTGAGCCTTAAAAGCCTTAAGAGCTGTGAGTGAGCCTTAAGGCCGTAAAAGTTGTGAGTGAGCCTTAAAGGCCTTAAGAGCTGTGAATGAGCCTTAAAGCCTTAAAAGCTGTGTGAGCCTTAAAGGCCTTATGAGCTGTGAGTGAGCCTTAAAGGCTTTAAAAGCTGTGAGTGAGCCTTTAATGCCTTAAGAGCTGTGAGTGAGCCATAAAGGCCTTAAAAGCTGTGAATGAGCCTTAAAGGCTGCATCAAAACAGAGAACATTTACTGTAAAATCAGAAATTAATGTGTGCATTTATTATTGCAAATCCTTGACTACTGGCAAAAATGGGAATTTTAATCAATGTGATTGCAAAAATTTTGTGAAGGAATATCACTTATGAAAATTATGAATGCAAGTTTTGTTTCTGTTATTTGGGAACTAGTGATACTGTTGATTTTTTTTTGCATTGATAAAAACATGGCAATAATTTCTGAATTTACACTTCTTTGACGTACTGTTTACTTTGTTTACAGTACCAGTTTGATTGGTTGTTTGGTTACTACACCTGACATAAATAAACAAACAATATCGGAAAGGGGTGGTTCTGATCAAATTTGCCTTCAACTGGATATGTGGTTTTAGATTAGAGGATTTTGAGTAATAAGACTCTCAACTAAGACAATTCTACATAATTAGCTGTATTGGGGACCATAAGATGAACATATTATATGTAAAATGTATTATAAGTTCCATCAAATACCTGGTTTGTCCCTGATCATATTGGTATGCTGTATTGTACAAAACAACAAGCTATATAGTGTTTGAATTTAAAAGTCCATCATCTAAGCCACTTTCTGAATTTATAGTGAAATATGCCAAAAGGGACAACAAATAAAGACACCAAGGAACATACATAGCCCTTTCTACAAAGGGAAATCAAAGTTCTTATTCCCCATATTTTGTCCTCATGGGTGCATTTATGAAAATAAAAAAAAAGATGTTGTTTTCTATCTTAATGTTCTATTATAATAACAGCAGCCATGTAAGTACTTCAAAAGGCCATCACTGGAAATAGTTTTGGAACTTGACAATTTGGGCATGGTTACAGACCAAAGTTTGTTCTTACTGGCCCAGCTAGTGGACACTGACATGAATATTTTGAAAAGGGTTTAGGATGGATGAGGACAGATGGTAATCATTCACAAGATCTAACAATTGCTGCCAAAAATTAAAAGGTGTCTTTTAAACCAAAATTCTAAATTTTCTTTGTCCTTGCTCTATGGTACAGTTCTTCAGTAATATATAAACAATACTGGGCTGCATGTGACCAACAAATGCTTATTTTTTTCTAAATTTCTGCTTTGTTAATGTTATATAATTCATACATAATTCAATTATCACAACTGCAGCTGGGCTGTTTAAATTGTTTGTTTATACTTAAAAATTGTTTTACGTAAAAGAATTAGGGCTTGTTTTTGTCTTTATTTTCAAATATATTTACATTTAAAGGAATTCATTGTTCTTATTGTAAACATTTTAATCTATCAGATCAATAATCTGAACATACAAATCATTTATGATATCTAAAACTATTTCAATCCTTATTTGTAACTCTATCAAAGAAAATAAAACATTACACAATCCTTAAATGTTGCACCTCAAAAAAAGCAAAAATCCTGTTTTGGTCAACTGGTCTTAAAGTAGAACTTTTAGATGTGATTACAAAATAGGAACAGTTCCTTCAGAAATGAAATTTCATTTAAAAAAAACTAATATATATGTTTAAATCTGATTAAATCAATGAAATAATTAAAGTTACAAATGCCTATCTTTATAACATTGAAGAACTGACAGTGATGTATTTTAAACAAAATCATTTTCAATCACAATCCCTAAAAATAACCAAAATCATTTTCAATCACAATCCCTAAAAATAGCAATAAATTGGATAAATCTAATACCATTTTTCTATCTATAAATTTCAAAATTGCAAGAATACTGGGCAATAATAAAAATAGTCAATTTTTTTTCTTCATTTCTACAGATGATTTACACCATACGAATACTTTACCGTTTGATTATATATTTTAAAAACAGACATCC
Organism: Mytilus coruscus; assembly: GCA_017311375.1. Classification (NCBI taxonomy): domain Eukaryota; kingdom Metazoa; phylum Mollusca; class Bivalvia; order Mytilida; family Mytilidae; genus Mytilus; species Mytilus coruscus. The sequence continues at coordinate 142,176,900 of CM029596.1, read as the reverse complement.
AGTTGAAAAGATAAAATAATACTCCGTCCCATAGAGACCAAAGGAATCCAGATTTTTCATTCTTTGGATTTTTGGGGCAGCATTTTTCTCTTAATCAAAAGAGCAGTTGTAAACATTTGCATGGGATTTTCAATAACTTCAAATGATGAAATTTGTTTTATAGTAAAAAATAACTAATCTAAACTATAAAAACAAAAATATTGAAGCAAAATTGAAGCTTTTTATACAATATTTAAATGCCTTAAGACTCTGACTGTAGCGTGAGCAATGAAAAAGTTAACCAAGTATGAATTTTATATTGTACTACCATATGTCACACTGACATAAATAAATCTCAAATAAATATGCCTGACAAGAACCAACTTTACTCTAAAATAAAACATATGATTTCAACATTGTTATAGTCAATTATTTTTTAGTAGAAATGATTATACATTATAGTTCAGTTTAAAACTTCTAGTTTTGACAATTTTTATGCAGCAGCAATTTGTTGATTGAAAGCAGGTCCATAACATGCATCATCCACCCATACATGAGGATTTTTAGAATATTTTGCCTTATATGCAGGCGTCAATCTATTCAATCGTTCAACAATTTCTTGCATCTCACTTGGCGACACCTTTCGCGTTTTCATTAAACGTTGCTGTTTCTTTTCCAGATTTGGAATCTTTGGGTTAGTTTTTGTGATTGGAGGAGTTTTATAAATGAATGGCCTCTTTGCAATGGGTGCTCCTCCCTCACTAGCCACTGTTGGCTTGGTCAAACGACTGATTATGTCAGAAAATTCTGTTTTTGAAACAGTTTTGTCACCATAAACAAAGTCTGTATATTTCCTTTGAACTCCTGCGCCTCCAGTGCTGGCCACTGTTGGTTTTGTCACACGTGATACAATTTTGTTTAAATCGGTAGATGTTACTTGTAGCGATCCATACACATAATCCTTATTTTCAAATCTCTCCGCTATATCTACCCCTCCTCTACTGGATACTGTTGGTCTTGTCATACGCTTAACTATACCATTCACATCAAATGATTTCAAACTTTGACCTGGATCAGTTGGTGTTGTACTCCAGCTGTCATATCCATAATCCCCTTCGTTTTTAACAAACTTTCTCGGAGCAGCAGAAGTCCTTCCTGATAGTGCTGTAGATCTGCCATAATGTTCACCATTAGTCGTTGAACTGCTATATCCTGTATCAGGTCGGCTCATTGCGTAAGAATAATACTGATTGTCCTCAGAATATTTAGCTCCAACACTATGACCTCGGCTGCATGGTCTGAGTGTTGGAGTAGACAGTCTATTCGCTTGTTTGTTTAAATACTTCCCGTCCACATGGTGCCAAGGACCAACTGTTCTAAAATTGTCTAATTTGGCACCAAAAATATACAACTTTTCTGTAACTTGTAAGTTGTCTTCAAGTTTAGAAGAAGTTCTACTATCTTCAGTTCTATGACTTCTTGCTGTCAAAGGTTTTGGCCTACTATTCAGATCATTCAATGGAACTGTCTCAATCACAGAAGACGGATCACTACTACTCAGTTCAATCAGATCAGAATCATCGAAATGGCTCTGTTTTGTTCCAGAATGTGACGGGTGCGGGTATGGCATTATAAATCTTTATATAAGTCTCCTCCAAAAATATCTAATAATCTTAATCCACACTCACAAACAGTTTTAATTTCCTTTCTTTATAATCCCCAGTGAGAATTATTAACTTATAAATATCTTTTATCCTTTTTATCCTTTTGTGGTTAGAATGTAATCCAATTTTTTTACAAAAGCACAATACTTATATTTGCAATTGTACACAAGTTTATCAATAATAAATGTTTTAAGTCAATTAGGATATAACTAATTTCAACATAATTCCAGTTTATATTACATAACAACGTGTCTTAACGTTATTCATTACTACATTGACTATGAAAGAATTATGGTCCAAACCCACTTCTAAAAATCTTATATAAACAACCCAATAAAGGTACAGTCACGTCCAATGAAAATTTCAGAATTGTCTAAACTGTTAAATTTGTATAAACAATTTAATTCAGTTAGTTTCTGACCAGTAATGGTCACAGGTAAACTTTAAAAGCAAACAATAAATTAAAATTATTTAAATCTGTCAAACTGTTAATATTTGAAAGATACCCATTTGTCAGTTTGTTAAAGTTGTTTAAATGCTAAACACAAAACTATGAATATAAATTTCCTTAATTAAAAGTTTCAAAGCCTTGATGTCCAACACCTGTTGACAGTTGTATTGATTGATTGATTGTTGCTTGTTTAATGTCCAGTGGCATTCACAGTTGTAACAACTCTGTTAATCCTTATTCAATCTATCAATCATGCTTTAATTAAGTGGGTTTTTTTAAATCATTTTTCCATTCTTCAAAATCACAGTTTATATTTCTGCACATTCTTAAGTTATCATTTTTCGGTAATTTGTGAAATATGAAGTACAATGAAGTTCAAATTCTTAAACATTCATAAATCTCAAAGTTCTTGGGGCTAATCCTTAGGAACAGAAATGACTTTAGGAACAAGCCACCTTGTCAATCATAGTAATACTCTATATAAAGATTCCAATAATGCATAACTGATCTTTTAATCCATTACAGAAAGATTTTACAAAGTTGATTAAAATAGTCTCGTCATTAACTTTGAACATCTGACCCAGGTCAACTAAATCTTGAATACATCACCCTGTGCCTATAAGATCAGATTTCTCTGATATTAAAATATTTAATTGTTAATATTAAATCAAATAAGATCAATTTACCAATAGAACAGATTTAAAGCTCAAACTAATTTACAATTTTTTGCCTTTTCAGCATTATTTAATATTTTTGATTTTGTTGTATTTTATTAAACCCAATCAAAAACTCCTAAATCATATAATCAAATGAATCAGGCTGAACATATTGAAAACAAGGATTACATTTACCAAGCAAAAGTCTTTCTTCTTATACAAATTTTCTAAAAATCTATTTTGGTGTTAATTTGGTTTCCTATTTTAAAGCTCTCCATTTAATGGAAGTGAAATCCTAAGGATTAGACATAAAGTATTTCAAACAACATAAATCATTTCTTCTGACAAAATAAAATTTATTGATGTCTTTCTATCAAAAATCAACATTACGTTCCATAGAAAATTGAATCTTTCAATAAACCTTTACAAGTGTTTTAAGTGTTTCGTAAGACGTCAAAATTCCCCTTCTCTAAAATTACTAGATCAAATTGTTAGAAAATTTCTGCTCAAAAGAAACAATCCATTAAAATGGAAAAATTCCATTATGCTGGTGTGACATGTTTAAAAAGAGCAAAATCTTATCCAAACAAAGCAAAAATGAATAACTGAAGAATTTTTTAACTTCAATTGTATTTCAAGAACCTTTCAAACATCTGAACATAATTAGTAATTATATGTGTGAATATACACATTTTCAAATAGAGACATATTTTTTCATTAACCAATTGTACCCAAATTTGTTTTGGTTATAACTTGTGATTACTTATCTGTTCATTTTTTTTAAAAAAGCTTTAATTCTAAATTAGTTTTTAATTGTGCATATATGTAAAGAAGGGTGCGGACAATGTACCGGTGCGAACTATACAAGGCAGATTATACAAAACAGATGAAACAATAACTGCTGGGAGGACATTGTTCTATCCAAGAATAATTCTAGAAACAAACTTTTTGTTATAATAGAACTGATTGAGAAAGAAGTCAGTCAATGTTTTCAGATTTCTTTAGCAATGTTTTCAAAATGTCTAAGATAGTTTTAGAAACAATTCTTCATAATTTTTTCCAGTACAATTCAGAAAAAATACTAATATAATTCCAGAATGTACCACAAGCCTTTTTTCTTTGTAGTTTTATTTCAATTCATCTGTAAAACCCTATATTCTCATTAAATTATTACTATAGTATTAATATGTTAAAAGCCTACCAACAAGCCTCTTATACCAATATGGTATTTTAAAGACAGACGAAATATGTTAACCTTACCAGCCATTTAACTCACAACAGAATAAATTTTATTTTATTAGCCTATTCAGTTACATAGCTGTATTTATTAGATCCTTGAAAGCAGATAATAAACCTTATATCATATATTAACACAGGTTAAGGACCAGCTACACTCAGTATAATGACACCGTTGAAAAACATCCAAGGAATTGTTTGGTGAATGTAAATAACACAGCAACTAAAGGACACAAACAAAATTAACAAAAAACACATCTAGAGGTTAACATATGACCTTCAACAGTAGAAAAGGAATTCTTTAGTGAATGAAAATAATGTGCATCAACCCAAGGACACAAAAATACATAAACCAGAGGCTCTAAACAATAGACTCACTCAAATCAAACATTAAAGACAAGAATAGAATTCATGACAAAAATTTCTTTTTTGTTGATCTTGTATTGCTGATCATTTTGTCTTGTTTAGTTTCTCTCTATCTTCTTTTAATTTTAGCTCAAAACACAAAAGAGGGTAACAAAATTCTCATTTAGCGGCAATCACTCTTTTGAAGAGTGACAGACCACTAACTATATCAACCAAATTTGACTTGTTTGTGGATCTTGCCTTGCTGATCTTATTTGTTTTTTAAAGTTTCAATCATCTATTATAATTTTTATCATTTAAGGCAAAACTCAAAAAAATTGGTAAAAACTGTCACTAAAGGGCAATAACTCTAATAAGGAGTCATCAGAAAATTTCCTCAATAATGTCTTAAATGTAGATCTTGTCTTGCTGATCATTTTTGCTTCTTTAAGTTTCTATTTATCTATTATAATTTTTAAGATATAAGGCAAAAAAGCAAAAAATTGTTAAAAATCGTCATCAAAGGGCAATAACTCTAACTAGGAGTCGAATGACCATTTCGACCTTGCATACTTGTTCGTAGATCTTGTCTTGCTGATTATTTTTGCAACATAAAGTTTCTCTCTCTCCATTATAGTTTTCAAGATAAAAGGCAAAAATGAAAAAAAAAATGGAAAAATTTGTAATTTAAGGGCAATAACTCCTATAAGAAGTCCCCTGACAGTTTTGACATCAATAAACAATTGGCGGAGCTCAACATTCTGAACATGTGTGCCCTGTCAGAATTTCTTTATTTATAATGGTTTTCAAAATAATAGACAAAACTTGCATTTTTAGCCATGTCGGCCATCTTGGTTGGCGAGCAGGGTCATCGGACATATTTTTTAAACTAGATACCCAAATGATGATTGTGGCCAAGTTTGGTAAAATTTGGTCCAGTAGTTTCAGAGGAGAAGATTTTTTGTAAAAGTTAACGGACAACGATGACGTCGAACGACAGATGCCAATTAAGTGATGAGAAAAGCTCACTTGGCCCTACAGGCCAGGTTAGTTAAAACACATCTAGAGGTTAACATATGACCTTCAACAGTAGAAAATGATTTGTTTGGTGAATGTAAATAACACAGCAACCGAAAGAAAAACAAGAATGTGTTCATAGTACACGGATGCCCCACTCGCACTATCATTTTCTATGTTCAGTGGACCGTGAAATTGGGGTCAAAACTCCAAATTGGAATTAAAATTAGAAAGATCATATCATAGGGAACATGTGTACTAATTTTCAAGTTGATTGGACTTCAACTTCGTCAAAAACTACCTTGACCAAAAACTTTAACCTGAAGCGGGACAGAGGGACGGACGAACAAACGGATGCACAGAGCGAAAAACATAATGCCCCTCTACCTTCATAAGTGGGGCATAAAAACACATCTAGAGGTAAAAATATGACCTTCAACATTGAAAAAAGTTCATCACCTGGTTAACAGTTGTCAAATATGAATTGTAACCACAACATTTTTACATAACATGTACCTGTAATTTATCCACAGATGTTCTTTTGAGTCATATCTCATCATGGTTTCTCAGTGTATTTGAGTTTTATGTACAACACTCATTGGAATATTCATACTTCTTATATTGGTGTTTTATTTCCGACAATCAAAATACAAGATATTTCTGAAGTAAATTTTCTTTTATGTTTAATGTCACTATTTTACACTACTTATGCTGGAAGTTTAATTGACAAATAATTTAATGCAAGCAAAATAAACTATCGGTTCATTATCCTAGATGAATATTTTCCTTTTGTCCTTAACCCAAAATGAAATATCATATTTCAACAACTTTGGGAGATCGAATTTAGAGAAATGGCAATTTAATATGAAAACAATTTATGCGCCTCATCAACATGGCTGCATTCTATACAGTTATGGATTTATTTCACAAATGTTTAATTAATTTTAACTCTGGAAGTCAAAATGCTACATTTTCCATTTTTATAATTGAGATTCAGCTTAACAATTCTTAAATAGATATAGGAAGATGTGGTGTGAGTGCCAATGAGACAACTCTCCATCCAAATAACAATTTATAAAAGTAAACCATTAAATGCCTACTAAGATTTTCATGCCAGACAGATATGTACACTTACAATCATTCCATGCACCAAATAGAGTTATCATTTTGCTTATAGTCTATGATAAAAGGACCAGATTATGGAAACTTAACATTGACAAATGAACCATGAAAATGAGCTCAAGGCCAGATAATACCTGTCCTTTAAGCACGATTTTTTTTATTTACGACAAATCCGTACCATATAAGCAACAAGATATATTTCATTCAGTGAAAACTTTGCATTCTAATTAACTTTCAGGTTTAATTGCAAAAGCTACCTACTGACTGTGACCTTAATAAACAAGCAACACAGAATTGTGGAGCATGTAAAAAATAAGTGAGGTAATAAACATGCAATAGAGCAATGTTTTAAATAAATTTTTATAATTTTCCATGCATTTCCATTTGTTAAATAAACTTTGTCATAACAGTTGTTAAATGATTTGGTGTATTAAAATTTTCCTTTTAGAATCAATTATCACCATCTTACTTCCAAGTTTGTTTAACTTTTCTTTCATCATGGTTTTATCCTCGCACTTGAGCTGTGAGATTGCTTAAGTATGAACGATATTTCTCATGGTTAAGGTCACTACAGCATACAGAAAAGCTATTGTCGAATCAGAGTACGGGAAGACAATAATTCAATAGCAGTATATTTCTGAAGATTTTGATAACTTAAAGGATTATATTTTAAAGAAAGTCCATGTACACATGATTTATAGTAAAACTTAGCCATTGAAGTATACATCTTCCAACTTTTAAAAAATAAATGGGGAATGTGTCCATGGGACACAGATGATGCCTCTGCTTGCATACAACATTATAAAGGGACATAACTCAAGAATGGTAAAAGTGATTCTACTTTAATTCAAACTTGATCTGTGTATTGTGGTAATAAACATTGTGTATATGATTCATTACGTTTAGTTGAGGAAAACTTAAGTTAGAGAACGGAAACGAAAAATTCAGCAATTTTTCCATTTGTAAAGGGGCATAACTCTAGAATCGTAAAAGTGACGACACGAAAATTCAAAGTTGATCTGTGTTTTGTGGTAATAAGCATTTAAGTCACAGATGATATTTAATGTCAAGCTATTATATTATACTTCAACTCCTGTTTCCACAATTTATAACTAATCATTATCAAGCTGCTGACCAAGTATGAAACCATTCTGTTCAGTAGTACCTGAGAAATGTGTGAGAGAGACAATTGTTGGACAATCTGACAGACAGATGAATAGACAAAGTAAATGCAATATAGCCACACTCCTATATAGTGGCCATAATAATATTGACCAAATCTATGCCTCATATGGAAATGACATTACTTTTCATAATTTGCTGTTTAATGTAAAAGGACAACTCCAAGTTAACCCCCAGTTCTATTTTCTTCATCGAATAATTTAAGATGAAATATTCAGTAATATGTAAATAAGGTAACTCTTTATTTATGTACAGTTCATGCCAGTACTGATTCGCCAATGAATCTGCCATCAAACATCTAAATAATGGATTAACTTGTCACCACTGTCACTTAACTGTTTCATAAATCAATTTATTCCACTATTTATGGAAAAGACACAATTTGTTCCTTACACATCTCAGCAATCACAGTGATTTAAAATTCATCATTCAAGTTCATTTGTTTCTAACATATTTGTTTTGTTTTTTTTTCGATTTAGGTTTTATTTCTGTGGTTTTACAAGTTAACAATTAACTTAACATTTATGATAAAGTAAAGATTTTTCACTTATCCGTATTGTAGTTCATTATTTTTTCCAAATATTATTGTTAAATAGAATTAAAGAAAAATAATGTTCGGCTATCTTATAATGTTATACTTATAAAACTTAGTCCAAATAATTATGACATCGTGAAAGGCTATTTCAATGTTTGCTGCAAAAAATTAAAATAGCCTTTCAAGACATCATAATTATTTGGACTTGTTTAATTTATAACAGTATAACCAGTTAGTTAATTTAAAGTTTGTTGTTGGACTGCTGTCCAATTGACATATACTCCACAACCCCTTTTATATAAATTTTATTTTGATTTTTAAAAGCGTTTTTGAAACAATCTTGAAAATACACAAGGTCATGTTTTTCTCCGACTGTTAATGACATCTTTACACTAAATCCATTGGATGTTGGCTGTGTACTGATTGATATTTTAGTCTTAGATACATGATTTCTTTTATTAGTTGTTATTGGCTTTGAACTAGCGTGTCTTTTTGTTGTTAGGAATGTATAAATACCCTGCCACAACCTGTCTGTGTTTTTGTTAGATGTTTTTCTGCTTTGTATCGACCTGATAAGTTTAAGCCATTTTCATCTGATTTTTATAGTTTGTTCTTATGTTGTGCTGTAACACAACTGTCCCAGGTTAGGGGGAGGGTTGAGCGCTCACAAACATGTTCAACCCCGCCCCATTCTTTATGTGCCTGTCCCAAGTCTGGAGCCTGTAGTTCAGTGGTTGTCATTGGTTCATGTCTGTCATATTTGTTTTTCGTAAATTGTTTTGTTATGAAATAGCCCGTTAATTTTCTCAATTGAATTGTTACATATTTTTCACGTTAGGCCTTTTATAGCTGACTATACAGAATGTGTTTTTCTCATTGTTGAAGGCCGTATGGTGACATATAATTGCTTACATCCACTTCATTTGGACTTGGGTGGATAGTTGTCTCATTGGCAATCATACCTCATCACCTTATTTTTATACAATACAGACATAACCAGAACATATAAAGTATATTTTGATTACCTGGTTTTCTAGACATTGATATTGTAAAATATGCCTTATATAGAAGATTTTAAAAGAAAACAGACCATGAATGCCAAGTGATGAGAATATCTCACTCAGCACAAAGGGCCAGGTAAGCTTAAAAGGAAATACAGCAGCATGCAAAGACCTGAATAACAGCAACCTCACAACAAAAGTTCAACTTCAATGAGCAAATAATCAACATTCCATTGAAATAAATCCATGGAAAAATTCACTATTTTAATAAAATGAAAAAGTCTATTTAGTGAATTACAAAATCTGTATCCATAGGACACTATGCCTGTGACTCCCACTATATTTCTATGTTTAGTGAACCGTAAAATCATGGCCAAAACCCAAATTTGGCATACAAATTATCAAGTTAAACTCATAATGATAATGAACATGTATACCAAGTTTCAAGTTGATGTGACCACAACTTCAAGGGAAACTAACATGACTAAAAACTTTAATATATGACATAAGAACAGGCAAATAGATGAATAAACAGACAAAAATATAAAACCTCCCTACTGTCAAAAGCATGGCTTTAAAAGTTTCTTTTACTGAAATTCTTTTGGCTTTGTCGCCTGAGCAAACTTAAAATATTGTTACAGTATATTATTTATTAACATAAGTTCCCTTTTCCTGAATAAGCCCATAAACTTTGCAAAAATTAATTACATCAAAGGTTTTCTAATGTAATTTTTCTACAATGTACTGATTTAAATATAAGAATAACATCATTATAACTAATGTATTGTTAAATGTTTAAGAAATAAATTAAATGAACATTTACATTACAACAAAACTGAGCAACAATTGTTACTTAATAAAAGAGATTGAAATTTTACAAGAAAAAGATAAAATAAATTTGTTTACACAACAAAGCAGTTATAGATGCCTTTACAAATACTATAATTGGTTAATTGGTTTATTATTTGGACACCCTCTATACTTGACAAATAAATCTATGTTTCTGTGGCTTATAACTATATGTTGTTAAAATCAATACATGAGTTTGTAGTAACATTAATAAGTTAATGCTATATAAATTCCTTACAGCACCAAACACATGTTGCTTAGCAGTTGCGATATTGATTAGGTGTTTTTTAATCGGCTGTCCATTAAAACAAAATCTTTTTTACATTAGGAATATCTTACATTGCAATCAACTTTTCAAACCTCCAATCTTCGTTAAAAGAGATTAATTATTCAGGTCTGGAAATAAAGAGAAAGAGTGAGTCTTAAAAGGAAGACATGGGTCTATGCAGCTGTCCACATAATATAATAGAAAAAACAAAGGATATGGGGTACCCATCCATGACACAAAATCAGTACATGCACAGCAAAAAACACACAAAAAGCAAAGGAACAGCGCTTTTATTGCTGTTCTTCATCTCAAAGTCACAGTGAGGCCTGAAGCTGAATTATCAAATCTATGTTTTGGGTTTTGGTATGGAAAACCTCTAAAAAATCACTATGATCAAAAATTAAAATTGCAGGTGCACAATTTCATGTCTTGTTAAAGAATCTGTACAAGTTTGTTGGAATTCTTTTTTTCATAATCATGATAATATGTCTAAGGGTCTTGGCAAATTTGAAAAGCAGTACACATTGGTGAGAAAAAAATTAGTTTTTTATAACAGTATTTTGCCTATATATATAAACTATTGATGGATTTCACAAATCTCTGATATAAGCAATCCCAATTTGCTACTATATCTCATCTAAATTCTGATGAAAACACACATGGGCCTTCTCAGAGTGATTTTCAAACATTTTATAAAGCCTTGTTCGAAATCTATTTTTCAGACCATTTTTGAAAACTGTATAGATAAACAAAACTAGAGGCTCTAAAGAGCCTGTGTCGCTCACCTTGATCTATGTGCATATCAAACAAAGGACACTCTCCAACATTGTAGACAAGAATTATATAGACTTCATGACAAAAATCTCTATTTTGTTGATCTTGTATTACTGATCTTTTAGTCTGTTTAGTTTCTCTCTATCTTCTTTAGTTTTTGCTCAAAACACAAAAGAGGGTAAACAAAATCCTCATTTAAGGGCAATCACTCCTATGAAGAGTGACAGTCTACTAACTATATCGGCCAAATTTGACTTTTTAATAGATCTTGCCTTGCTGATCATTTTGTGATTTAGTGTTTATTTATCTATTATAATTTAGATCATATAATGCATAACGGAAAAAAAATGTTTCTCTCTAAATATCATAGTTTTCATGAAAATAAGCAAAAATGAAAAAAATGGTAAAATTTGTCATTTATGGGCAATAACTCCTATAAGAATTTGTCTAACAGTTTTGAAGTATATGGACAATTGGTAGGGCTCATTATTCTGAACATTTTTGCTCCTTTCAGATTTTCTCTATTTATAACAGTTCAAAAAATAATAGACAAAACTTGCATTTTACCTCTATGTTCTATTTTTAGCCATGTCGGCCATGTTGGTTGGTAGGCTGGGTCATCGGACACATTTTTTGAACTAGATACCCTAATGATGATTGTGGCCAAGTTTGGTTAAATTTGTCTCAGTAGTTTTGAGGAGAAGATTTTGTAAAAATTACAAAATTTACAAAATTGTTAAAATTGACTATAAAGGGCAATAACTCCTTAAGTGGTCAATTGACCATTTTGGTCATGTTGACTTATTTGTAGATCTTACTTTGCTGAACATTATTGCTGTTTACAGTTTATCTCTATCTATAATAATATTCAAGATAATAACCAAAAACTGCAAAATTTCCTTAAAATTACCAATTCAGGGGCAGCAACCCAACTGCTGGTTGTCTGATTTGCCTGAAAATTTCAGGGCTGATAGATCTTAACCTGATGCTCATTTTATCTTGTCAAATTTGCTCTAAATGCTTTAGTTTAAGAGATATAAGCCAAAATCTGCATTTTACTCCTATGTTCTATTTTTAGCCATGTCAGCCATGCTGGTTGGCAGCGGGTCATCGGACACATTTTTTAAACTAGATACCCTAAGGATGATTGTGGCCAAGTTTGGTTATATTTGTCTCAGTAGTTTTAGAGAAGATTTTTGTAAAAGATTACAAAAATTTACAATAAATTGTTAAAAAATGACTATAAAGGGCAATAACTCCTTAAGGGGTCAATTGACAATTTTGGTCATGTTGAATTTTTGTAGACCTTACTTTGCTGTACATTATTGCTGATTACAGTTTATCTCTATCTATAATAATATTCAAGATAATAACCAAAACCTACAAAATTTTCTTAAAATTACCAATTCATGGGCAGCAACCCAAAAATGGGTTGTCTGATTTGTCTGAAAATTTCAGGGCAGATAGATCTTGACCTGATGAACAATTTTACCCATGTCAGATTTGCTCTTAATGCTTTGGTTCCAGAGATATAAGCCAAAATCTACATTTTACCCCTATGTTCTATTTTTAGCCATGGCAGCCATCTTGGTTGGCGAGCTGGGTCATCAGACACATTTTTTAAACTAGATACCCCAATGATGATTGTGGCCAAGTTTGGTTAAATTTGGTCCAGTAGTTTCAGAGGAGAAGATTTTGTAAAAGTTAACGACAACGGACAACGGATGCCAAGTGATGAGAAAAGCTCACTTGGCCTTTAAGGCCAGGTGAGCTAAAAGGCATTGAGTACTGTCAAGATATTCTGACTCAGAGATTGGAAATTTTCTATAATTCAAAATTCTAGATTTATAAGTCTTGCACCATTGGTCCATTTTCTACTGATATGTTTGTCAAATCTCATTTGTTCCGCTTTTACACAGAACAGAAACAGCAAAACAATACAACTGTCACAGTTCGCAAGTAAAATCAAATTAATTGTATTTCATACTTCTGATATCTCAAAGATATATACAGGTAACCTAGTAAAATTCAGGCATGTCAACCTTTAACATTGATTTTCCTTCCTCATTAACAAGTTTATGCTTTTAACTTTTATTGTTAAACAATTTCATTTCATTTTTTTGCAATTCATTTTTCCATTAAAAATAAATTGATTGTGATAGGCGATGAGGACATGAAGTAAATAATACAGATGATTAAGAAGCAACATAATAAGAAGGCAAAAACTAGGTGTATTCATTAGGCAAGAATCCACACATATTAGTACCTTCAGTTGATGGCACAATCCTTAATCCACAAAATTTGGAACCAACAAATATTAAAGAGACAGCAACCCAACCACTGAATTACAGGGGTCTCGGTCATAAAACTTTGCTCAGTACTCGGAGTACAAAATGTGTGCTCTAAACACCAAATCCAGTATTTTGATTGGTTGATTTCTGAGTGAGTACAGAAATTGTACTCGAAAGTTTTATGACCAAAAGCCCAAGCTTCCTTCTTGTGACAAGCACTTAAAGAATGTGGTGGGGTTAAATTAATTTTTCTCGAGTGTGTCACCCTAACCTGGGACAGTGATGAACATCAGTTGGAAAGGGTTTAACTCATCAGATCAGTGCAAGCACATAACTTAAAACAAGCAAAAGACAAGAAGGAATGATCTAAGAGTACTCAAAGTTACTGAAAGCTAGTAAATAAATCATGTCATTCCAAACGTGTGCTTCTAAACACCTTCAAGAGGTTTCCTCATGTAAGAAAGTAACTTATGTAAACAAAATCAAATTTGTAAACATTATTCACAGCTCTAAATTTTAAGCTATATAAAATTCAAGAAATACCATTTTACAAAAAAAAAATATTACTGAAAAACTTATTTCAATCTCTGTTTCTAAAGTTGGTTATATTTCAAGTAAATATCTTTAGTGAAGATCAGACTGAATATTTCTTTCTTTTGAATTATCAGTTAAGAAATCATTTATGATTAACTGAAATTTGAATTAGTTAGTTATATAATTTTGCACTTCAAATCAATAATTGTTCACTGTTTCATTTGTTTGATATGAATTTCTCATTTTTAATCATGAAATGTCATTTATTTGGTTTCATGAGTTATGAATCATAGAAGACAAGGGATTAGGTTAGAAAGATTGCAGATCATTTATTTCAACATGCATTTTGTGCAAGATATAGACAAGAAGAACTGCAACATTAGAAAAACAGTGTTGAGTCAGAAAAATTATGAGGGTCAATAGATGTGACCATGAATAGACAAAACTATATCATCACTTCATAAAAGAATAGATGGGGGCAAGGGAAAATACACCAAATATAGTTATCCCATCACTCATAATGAGTGAGAAATTGACACGACAATGCAGTACCCCTCTGTAAAGAGATGATTAAAAATTAGATATTCATAGATACTAAAAAATTGTAACACTTTTAATAAAATATCAACAAAACAAAAATGGGTACGACTCTGTAGGAGATGACTAAACTGGACTTTAAACAAGAATGGGTACGACTCTGTAGGAGATGACTAAACTGGACTTTAAACAAGAATGGGTACGACTCTGTAGGAGATGACTAAACTGGACTTTAAACAAGAATGGGTACGACTCTGTAGGAGATGACTAAACTGGACTTTAAACAAGAATGGGTACGACTCTGTAGGAGATGACTAAACTGGACTTTAAACAAGAATGGGTACGACTCTGTAGGAGATGACTAAACTGGACTTTAAACAAGAATGGGTACCACTCTGTAGGAGATGACTAAACTGGACTTTAAACAAGAATGGGTACGACTCTGTAGGAGATGACTAAACTGGACTTTAAACAAGAATGGGTACGACTCTGTAGGAGATGACTAAACTGGACTTTAAACAAGAATGGGTACGACTCTGTAGGAGATGACTAAACTGGACTTTAAACAAGAATGGGTACGACTCTGTAGGAGATGACTAAACTGGACTTTAAACAAGAATGGGTACGACTCTGTAGGAGATGACTAAACTGGACTTTAAACAAGAATGGGTACGACTCTGTAGGAGATCACTAAACTGGACTTTAAAGTTTTTATACTTTATTCTGACAAAAGAGTGCATGCACATGCTGAACAGTGTGCCACATGTGGAGCAGGATCTGCTTACCCTTCCGGAGATCATGAGATCACCCAGAGTTTTTGGTTGGTTTGTGTTGCTCTTAGTCTTTAGTTTTCTATGTTGTGTTTTGTGTACTGTTGTTTGTCTTTTGGTCTTTTCTTTTTTAGCCATGGCGTTGTCAGTTTATTTTTGACTTATGAGTTTGAATGTCCCTTTGGTATCTTTTGCCTCTCTTTTACAAATCATGATTAAATATATGTTTAAAATCTTACAGAAAAGGGTTATCCAACAAGTAATACATAAAATTAACATTATCAATGACTCAATTATCCATGTAAATAAAGTAAAGGTCAGATGAACCCTGTCGGACAAACATGTTTGTCTTAGTATAATCATTCCAATATACCAAATATAGTTAACCTTTGCTTACAGTATCATAGAAACAGACCTTATCATTAAAACTTATCATTGACCAATGAATAATGAAAGTGATGTAAATATCAATTGAACCTGCAACAGACAGACAAGTACACCATACAGTCATTTCATACACCAAATATAATTGACATAATGCTTGTAGTACCTGAGAAACAGACCTTACTATGAAAACTTAACATTGACCAATGAACCATATAATGAGTTCAAGGTCAGATGAACTCTGCCACACTGATATGTACAACTTGCAATCATTCCATACACCAAATATAGTCTTAACCTCTTGCTTATAGTATCTGAGATACGGACTTAACCATGGAAACATAACATTGACCTATGAACAATGACAATGAAGTTAAGGTCAGATGATCCTGCCAGACAGACTTGTACACCTTATAGTCATTATATACACTAAATATAGTTGACCTATTTCTTATGGTATCTGAGAAACAGACTAAAACACTTAAACTTAACATTGACCAATGAACCAACGAAATGAGGTGATGGTCAGATGAACAACAACAACAACAACAACAATACTTTATTTTAAGAGGGTTACACAGTTAGCTATATAACTAATCTTCCCTGAGGCCCTCATCATAAAAAATCAAACAAAATGCAAACATATACATTGCATACATTAGTATAAAAAGACAAGTATGACAATAATGTTCAATACAACTTGATAAATAAAAAAAATAAACGTGATGACATAATCAGTTTTCAATATTTTTTATACAGCTAGGTTGATTTCAATAAATGATCTGTTATTTTGTATTTGAAAGAATTAACATTTGTAATATTTCTTAATGGTATTGGCAAATTATTCAACAAGAATGGTCCAGAATACATAAAAGATTTTTTGAACAATTCTGTTTTTGGTTTAGGGAGTATGAGGTTTCCTTGAATAGCATTTCTCAAGGGGTATGAAACCTGCCAGACAGACATGTAAACATAATCATTCCATATACAGAATATAGCTGACTTACAGCTTAAGAGATACAGACTTGACCATGCAAACTAAACCTTGATCACTGATCCATGAAATGAGGTCAATGTCAGGTGAACGAACCCTTTCTGAGAGATATTTCTACCCCATACACAAACTATAGTTAACATTCTACTCATAATATGTGAGAAATTCAAATGACAAAAATATGTTCAGTTTTTTTAAGCAGTTGCTGAAGGGCAGAACCATGAAAATGAGGTCAAGCACATTTATGGACATATGACAGATGAAAACTTCCTATAATAAGGCATCTGTATACAAGATAAGAAGGATCCAGGTCATCTTCCCCTGAAATATAAAGCTTTACCCAATATTACAGATTAAGGGTAAGGTACATATTGTGACATCTGAAGCTCAGCCATAATGTACAATGTAAGGGTAAGGTACATATTGTGACATCTGAAGCTCAGCCATAATGTACAATGTAAGGGTAAGGTACATATTGTGACATCTGAAGCTCAGCCAGATATATATCTACTTATTATATAGCAACAACATATTTCATAGAGAATGTAACCAAAAGGTAGTGCGCAATAATATATCATATTGATCTAGTGCAAATAAAGCTACAAATTAGTTACGCCATCAGTGACATAAATGTTTTAAACAGTTTTTCAAGCTTTGCTTTGTATGTACAGTTAATGGTTATTGCATAAATATTATTGCATATCCCTTATAGAATACACTAGAACACACCCGCGACATCGCGGGTCCGTGACTGAATTAAGTATCTAATTATGTATAAGCCTTATTTTTAGCCTGGATTTTTAGTATTGGTATTGTCATCTGATAAAGTCATGCTAATTATAAGATGCACGGTTTTCTCTGCTTTCAAAATCTTTCTGTTTGAACCCGTCAACCTGGAACTTATTTAAAATTATTGGCAATATTAACTATTTGGAAAACAAAAGGGCCTGGAATGGTATAATTTTTAATAAACGCCATTGTCCTATATTAGTTTTATATAATGTTGAATTCTCTGATTCGCCGTTTTTACGTCATGCCTGCTAATAAATTGGAAACTGTACCTGGCTACGCCTTATTTTAAGTCTGGATTTTTAGTATTCGTATTGTCATCTTATAAAGTCATGCTGATTTAAATACGACAACCGAAAACAATGCGACAATAATTGAATATAGTGGTGTTAACCCTGTATAATGACGAAGTTTAGTTGTGATTATGACCCGTGTATATAACAAATCCAAAATACACCATTTGGTGGTGTGCCTGACAGAGGCGGAACGTACAGATTAGGTAAAGTAACAGGTGACATATACTATTTGTATCGGTATTGGATTCGACCCGGAACTTGTTAATTATTGGTAATATTAATTATTTGGAAAACAAAAGGGCCTGGAATGGTGTTATTTTTAATCAACACCAAAGTTGAATTCTTTGATTCGTCTTTTTTACCCCATGCCGGCTAACAAATTGGATCTCGTTATTTTAGACCGGAAATATAATGACATGACTAAAAGGAAATCGCATCGGATAGTTCCGAACTTATTAATTTGTCTAATTGCTTATGTAATCGATGTAAAAGGGTAAAATTTTCAGTATACCCTATCAAGTATATATACCCTTATATAAGTTTGAATTGTAGCTTTCTTCGGTTATACATTTATTAGGTGAACAAAAAACGGTCTTTAGATTTAGTAGTATAGATATTGCACTCATATATCCATGCAATATAAAAATCAACTCTGGACAATATTCATGCAATAACCCTTCATCATTGTGATACTATAAACTTAACATACTACCAATATTAGCCACTATAAAATCTTTGTGACAGCATAAGCTTGGCATATCAGTGATATTAGTTTCAGCCTCCCACAAGCTTAATCAGGGATCTAGTATGATATGGCATGTTTACTTTCGGTCTTTTCAATTAAATTGGTAAAAATAACTACATCAACACTTAATGTCTTAATCATGAAAAAGTATCATATTGCACAAGCTTGCAAATAAATTTGTAGTAACACTTTTTTTTTATTGAAACACTTATAAAACGTCTTTTAAATGACAAAAACACCAATTTGCCATGTTTTACTCAAATGGTATCATTACATGTACATGTAGAGAAATATGGTAAGAAAACTACGGGAAATATTACAATGCTATGCAGCAAGTGAATAATTTACAATCTAGCTTCTGTCTGATTAACATTATTCGTCTATCAAATCTTTTCTGAAAGATTCAAGAAATATTGACTTTTCTTTTTATATTTCCATTTATATAGAGATAATCCCTAGAGATTATCAATGGATTATCTATTGTAATTCTCATGTCTTCATAAGAGATTTTAGTACCTTTTATGCGTTTTGTCAAATATTGCCTTTAAAATTAACTAAATTGCAATTTCTGATCATAGAGATTTAAGAAAGATATTGATAATTTTACATGCTTTATGTATTTTACAAAAACAAAGTTATAAGAATTTAAAACCATTTATTAACTGTTAATGTTAAAATCTTTCTTATGTAGTTGAGACCAAAGGAAAACAAAATTCTATATTTTTAGATCATTTAATTTGCATTTTCTTGTTAAAATATTGATTTATAAATAGTTAAATTGCAATTCACCTGACTTACTCTTTGAAATAAACATATATTCATTATAATAATATTACCCCACATGAATTCTTCTCACAATGAATCTAGTATAAATTAATAGAAAAAAGGATAGGACAAATTAATTCATGACACAAAATCTTTACATGCAAAATGAACTTTGGTCTAATGGCTGTACTTCATCTCACAAGTCACAGTCAGCGCTTCAACAGATCAAAAGCTTACACAAGTTTAAGATGGTCCCTAGCACCAGTTTGAGCATAATTCTAGTATTGTCAATAAAGCTTACACAGCTTGAGATGACCCCTAGCACCAATATGAATCTAATTCTAGTATTGTCGATAAAGCTTACACAGTTTAAGATGGTCCCAAGCACCAGTTTGAGCATAATTCTAGTATTGTCGGTAAAGCTTACACAGTTTAAAATGACCCTAGTACCAGTTTGAGCATAATTCTAATATTGTCGATAAAGCTTACACAGCTTGAGATGACCCCTAGCACCAGTTTGAGTCTAATTCAAGTATTGTTGATAAAGCTTACACAGTTTACGATGGTCCCTAGCACCAGTTTGAGCTAATTCTAGTATTGTTGATAAAACTTACACAGTTTAAGATGGGCCCTAGCACCAGTTTGAGTCTAATTCTAGTATTGTTGATAAATGCTTACACATTTTAAGATGGCCCCTAGCACCAGTTTGAGTCTAATTCAAGTATTATTGATAAAGCTTACACGGTTTAAGATGGCCACTAGCACCAGTTTGAGTCTAATTCTAGTATTGTTGATAAATGCTTACACAGTTTAAGATGGCCCTTAGCACCAGTTTGAGTCTAATTCAAGTATTGTTGATAAAGCTTACACAGTTTAAGATGGCCACTAGCACCAGTTTGAGTCTAATTCTAGTATTGTTGATAAATGCTTACACAGTTTAAGATGGCCCCTAGCACCAGTTTGAGTCTAATTCAAGTACTGTTGATAAAGCTTACACAGTTTAAGATGGCCACTAGCACCAGTTTGAGCCTAATTCTTGTATTGTTGATAAAGCTTACACAGTTTAAAATGGCCCCTAGCACCAATTTGAGACCAATTCTAGTATTGTCGATAAAGCTTACACAGCTTGAGATGACACCTAGCACCAATTTGAGTCTAATTCTAGTATGGTTGATAAAGCTTACACAGTTTAAGATGGTCCCTAGCACCAGTTTGAGTCCAATTCTAGTATTGTTGATAAAGCTTACACAGCTTGAGATGACACCTAGAACCAATTTGAGTCTAATTCTAGTATTGTTGATAAAGCTTACACAGTTTAAGATGGCCCCTAGCACCAGTTTGAGTCTAATTCTAGTATTGTTGATAAAGCTTACTCAGTTTAAGATGCCCCTTGCACTAGTTTGAGCCTAATTCTAGTTTTGTTGATAAAGCTTACACAGTTTAAGATGGCCCCTAGCACCAGTTTGAGCATATTTCTAGTATTGTTGATACAGCTTACACAGTTTAAGATGGCCCCTAGTACCAGTTTGAGCATAATTCTAGTATTGTCAATAAAGCTTACACAGTTTAAGATGGCCCCTAGCACCAGTTTGAGCATAATTCTAGTATTGTCAATAAAGCTTACACAGTTTAAGATGGCCCCTAGCGACAGTTTGAGCATAATTCTAGTATTGTCAATAAAGCTTACACAGTTTAAGATGGCCCCTAGTACCAGTTTGAGCATAATTCTTGTATTGTTGATAAAGCTTACACAGTTTAAGATGGCCCCTAGCACCAGTTTGAGCCTAATTCTAGTATTGTCAATAAAGCTTACAGTTTAAGATGGCCCTTGCACTAGTTTGAGCCTAATTCTAGTATTGTCAATAAAGCTTACACAGTTTAAGATGGCCCCTAGCACCAGTTTGAGCATAATTCTAGTATTGTCAATAACGCTTACACAGTTTAAGATGGCCCCTAGTACCAGTTTGAGCATAATTTTAGTATTGTCAATAAAGCTTCATATGTGCACTGACTAACAAAGATGCAAGTTCATATCTAGAAACTGAAGACTTAAACCTTTAACAAAATTTTAACAAACGCAGTATAATTTCCCCGTCAGTCAAAATAGCAAAATATAGCTGCTATACAAACATTAAAAAGAACTGATTCATCACATCAAGATAATTGTTATAAATACAGTAGGAAATAAGGTACGAATATGGCAAATCATTCAGAAGGATTGGACAACAATTTAGATAAGACCATAACTTTACATTTATACACTGATTTTATAGATGTGATGTCATTTGATTATATCATGTGAACATAAATATTTAATGTCTTTTAGTCAATAAATAGGTTGACATTCTATTTTTATCCAACAATTCAAAATCTTATCATGGTATCATGTGAACAGAGAAACAACAAACTGGCTTTGACTATTATCATTCTGATAGGGGTGTCTTATTCTCTTTAAGGTATTTTGAGGAGTTAAATCTATGTACAAAGAAAAATTACAAAATGACATAAAGTTGCTTTCAAGCTTCCTAAACAAACTTAAGGGTTACAAACATTTTGTGGTAACGATTGCCAATGAGACAACTATCCACCAGAGACCAAATGATGTGGAAGACTTGAAACTTATCACCTATGTCACCCTAGTCTTAAGTCTCCCAACCCTTACTTTTTTAATCAAACTAAAGATTCAAAAATATCTTGCATTTATCTTTATGTACAAAGAATTGTAGGCATTCAATATTTGTGACACACCCTCTGTTGTTGTCGTCAATAATACAAACCATCATAAACAGACAGACAGACAGGCAACTACATCCATACAAAGACAGACACATCCATACACAAAGTGATTTCTATATACCAACCCTGGGATTTGGTTTGAGGTGAGGTATTTCCTTGCTTGCCTATGGTAAGTAGATTATAAAGGGCCTCTCTAAACTCTAGAATAACTTAAGCCCCCCCCCATCCTGGAATATGGTTTGAGGTGAGGTATTTCCTTGCTTGTCTATGATAAGTAGATTATAAAGGGCCTCTCTAAACTCTAGAATAACTAACCAGAAAAACCAATCAATTTAAATAGCTAACTCTGAATATGGTGTAGTAAATTTAATCTAGTATCTATAACTTTGCAATAGTTGAATCAAGAAGGAATACATATAACCTTCACTAACCTCTTTTTGTAGCACACCACTTGGACAATCTTTCATAAAATCTCTATACCTGAAATAAATAGATACATAATATTGATTTATTTCAAGAACATCTTTTTGTTTTTAAAGTCTTTTACAATACAGTTTTATAAACAAAGATTGATAGTAATTTTGTATTTTCAAAAGAAAATTTACTCTTCAGCAATAAAAAATTTGAATATTTTATTTATTTCTTTTAATAAGTATAAACCGTTTATTTACATATATATATGTGCAAAATTCAGCTGCTGGATTGAGTAAAAAGTTTGATGAATACAAACTGTAGATAACACCTGGGGATCAAGTGAGAGCCACTTAACAAAGGCTGCAAATTAGAATTGCTCAGGTGGTGAAGTAATCAATATGTGAGGATGGTGCTGCCATCTTTTGTCTCGTCGCTTTAGAAAAGACGATTTTTCCTAACAAGTATAAGGAAATTAACGAGTTCTTAATCTTTTTTCTAGTCGATCCCCAGATTTATTTGCCAGACATACCATTTTGTATTCTTAATCCTGAATATGCTGAATTATATACACTTATTAATTAAGTTCTACCATGCAATTACAGAGATGTTGAGGTTTTGAGTTGACTCATTTTTCAGCATGCAAACTGCTACAGATTTATTGAACCCTTCACAGACATAGTTTTTGTTTTTATTTTATTATTTTTTTTGGGAGTCTGTCCACAAATCTTAACACATAATGTTGCTTGAATCTATAAATGACAAGAAATATGTACACAAAATCATATACTTATATATACATTTCCAAAGAAAGTGTACAATTTTATGAATATAAACAAATGCATATGTAGTTTATTTTATGCATTATGAATTACTATAGCACACAGTTACATGCAACTCATATTTTTAGGACAAATATTTTCTGGTTCCAGTGTATGCTTATTTTATTGATCATTGTAAGCACAAATGATTTATACAAAAAAAAACTTGAAAATTTCAACGTGGAATATCAATGGTTATATCAGTAAGGGATTTAACAAATTTGAAGAAGATATTTTTGTTGATAATCTTTTACAGCAAGACATGTTTTGCTTGCAAGAAACCCACTGTGATCTGGAAAATTATTTAGAACTTCCAAATTTTTAAAGACCGGTTCATCTTATAAGATCTAGAACCAAACCTAGTGGTAAAAGACATGGTGGCTTATCAGTGTATATACTTAGTACAATAAGACGGGGTGTTAAAATTTTAAAACATGCCACAAATGATTTTATGTGGTTAAAGTTAGACAAAACATTCTTTGGGTTTCAGGAAGATTTATATATTTGTTTTGTATACAATCCACCTGAAAATTCGTCCTACTATAAAAATTGGATTATAATATTCTTGAAATGATTGAAAATGATATAGTAAAATATTCCCAATCAGGAAAAATCATGATAGCAGGGGATTTAAATACAAGAATTGCTTGTGAAATTGATCATATCCAAATGGATTCAGACAAACATATACCATTATTTGACAATTACAAATGTGATTCTAGTTTAATTCAAAGAAAAAGTAAAGATAGCTCTATTAACACTAGGGGCAGACAACTCCTATCTCTATGTATATCTTCATCATTGTGTATCCTTAATGGCAGAACAATGGGTGATTTAATGGGTGCATACACTTGCTTCCAACCTTTTAGTAGGAAGCAGTGTTGTCGATTATTTTTTAGCATCTGAAGAACTAGTACCAAATTTCACACTCATAATTTTTTACCTGATTTTTCAGATCATTGTCAGATCTCATGCATGTTAAAATGCAACACAAAAGTATATGAAAGAAACTCAAATCTAGCTTTGATGCCAGATAAATATATCTAGAATGTTAACTCAGTCTCGGGATTTCAAGATGCTATAAATTAAAATGAAATCAAAAATTTTATTAGGGAGTATAAAGATAAAATTTACGACCTAGATTCAATTAAAAATGCAGCAGAAGATTTAAATAAGATTTTCCTAAAAGCTACAGATATATCACTAAAGAAAATTGTTAGAAAACCAAAGGAAAGCAAAAAGAAGAAAATTAAAAAGAAAAGAGAATAGCAAGATCAAGATATAATTAATTTAAAACCAAACTTATATCGAAAATACAGATTAATGCAAAATCACAACACAGATCCTTATATACGAGGGTCCTTTTTTAAATGCCTGAAATCGTATCGAAAGCAAAGACTAGCAAATATAAGAAAAGTCAAAAAGATATCATGAATAAACTTGATAATTTATATGATCAAAATCCCAAAGCCTATTGGCAACTATTAGATAAAAATAAAAATATCTCCAATAATAGTCAAAACAACTCATCTGAATGGCAAGAATAAGAATGAAAAATATAGTGATGATTTGATTGAGAAGAAACTGGAATCATTTCATAATTAAAATGTTTTTAATGAACTTGATTACTTGATAACACCTCAGGAAATAGAAAAGGCAAAATTATACTATTGTTTCAGAAAAAGGGAGAAGGTTTGGTACCATTAAAACGTTTAATCCCGCTGCAAATGTTTGCACCTGTCCTAAGTCAGGAATCTGATGTACAGTAGTTGTCGTTTGTTTATGTAATTTATACATGTTTCTCGTTTCTCGTTTTTTATATAGACTAGACCGTTGGTTTTACCGTTTGAATGGTTTTACACTAGTACTTTTGGGGCCCTTTATAGCTTGTTGTTCGGTGTGAGCCAAGGCTCCGTGTTGAAGGCCGTACATTGACCTATAATGGTTTACTTTTATAAATTGTTATTTGGATGGAGAGTTGTCTCATTGGCACTCACACCACATCTTCCTATATCTACCAATAAAAGGTCTTAAGAATTCTAAATCAAGTGGCTTTAGTATGATCTTGTATGAAATGATAAAAAATAGCCAAGCTGTTTGTATCCCTTTAATACACTCTTTAATTTAGTATTTTCAAGTAGTATTTACCCAAAAGTATGGGGTCAAGGCTTTATCAACCCCATACACAAGTCTGGCTCTAAACATGATCCAGCAAACTACAGGGGCATAACCATTGCAGATAACATAGGCAAGTTATTTAATCTAATTCTAAATAACAGGTTGACAAAATTTTTTAAATCTAGAGATATAATTAGAAGTGAGCAAACTGGTTTTACTCAAGGATGTCACACAACAGACCATAAGTTTGTGTTATATACCCTTATTCAAAAATTTGTCAAATAATTTGAAGCCTCTGTTATGCATGCTTTGTAGATTTTAAGCGTGCATTTGATTCAGTTTCACGTCTCCACCTTTTTTATAAACTTAAATGTATAGGTGTTGGAACAAAGTTTTATGACATTATAAAATGTATGTATGGAAACACAGAAATCTGTGTAAAAATAGACCAACACAGGACAAACCTATTTAAATCAAATATAGGAGTAAGACAAGGGGATAATCTTAGTCCCTGCCTCTTTAACATATATTTAAATGATTTGCCAACCTATTTTGACCAAACATGTGACCCAATCCCATTGAACTCACCCCTTATATATTTTAATGTATGCTGATGATGTAGTTCTTTTATCATCATCTGAGCAAGGACTTCAAAATTGTGTTATAAATTATTTGAATTTAGAGTAGATTGTAAAATGACAGTTATCACCAAAAAGACCAATGTTCTTGTATTTAACAAATCAGGACGACATAAAAATATTAAAATATCCTTAGGAAACCAGATTTTAGAATGTGTACAGAACTACACATACTTAGGAATAAATTTTTCAGCATATGGGAGCTTCCAAATAGCAAAGAAAGTACTTTATAATTAAGGAATGAAAGCTGATTTTAAATTAAGGCAGACCTATTCAGTGGAAAGCCCAAAACCTAGTACTTTATTACATATTTATAACTGTACAATCCGACCCATCTTGAAGTATGGATCTGAAATTTGGGGTTATATACCACATAAGAAACAAAAACATTTGGACAACTTTATATAAAAAAAAACTGATTATCTTGTACTAGAGAAAATCCATACTAAGCTTTGTAAATTTTCACTTGGAGTTAACATAAAAACATTAAATATGGCATGTAGAGGGGAACTAGGTTCACTCCCTACACTTTTTTATGTAATTATGAATATAAAATATTGGTTTCATCTTATGAAAGAAATTGAACCTTCAAATATTATCCTATGGGAGGCCATAAATCTATCCCATTCTATGAACAAATCTTACCAGGAATCTTGGATAGAAAACATTAAACATATATTTAAATTCCTAGATTTAGACTATCTATTTGTAAACCAGTCAAACTTTAGACAAAACGATATATTAAAAAAAGTAAAAAATTCTCTAACAATAAAATTTAAAGAAATTTGGGTAGCTAGTTTAGAAAGCAATTCTGGGAAGAGTACCAATATACAGTCGGGCAATAAATTAAGAACTTACAGAAAATTTTAAAATATTTTTATGTTTGAACCATATTTAACAATAAATTCAAAAAAGACAGGCATTTAGAACTAGCTGTCATGACCTTGAAATTGAAAGAGGGAGGTTATAATATTGGTATAAAAGCTGAAGACAGAAAGTCTATATATAAGCTATGTAAGAACACAGTTGAAGATGAACTACATTTCTTTTAAAATGTCCTGTTCTAAAAGATACATGATCTCAACATCTGTCTAATTTAAATTCTAAATTCAAAAATTTTTCAAAGTTATCTGATGAAATAAAATTTGTTTGGATTCTTTCATCTGAAGATTTGTTTGTTACTTCAAACTTATCTAAATTATTACACTCCCTTTTTGAAGAATGAAAAAAACTTCTAGAAAATATCAATGTAGTTTGAAAAATAGAAAAATAAAAAAAGTCGACTAGGAGTTGTCTGTCAAAGGTCTAGGTCTATAAATTGATTAAGAAAGTATTTTCTCCAGGTCATAGTGGCTTCCAAAATGACTTAATGTTTTGTGAATGAAACTGTTTATAATTATGTTAGTTTGTTTTAATGTGTATACATGTTTTTGTTTGTTTTAATGTGTATACATGTTTTTGTTTGTTTTAATGTGTATACATGTTTTGTTAAAATGTACTTTAATCACTATAATCATTCGAACTGGAAGTTAAGCAACCAACAATCAATCATTCTAATCATTTAGTGTGCTTTGTTTTGTTAATTCATTTGATTGTATAGCTCAAATTTTGGGCACCATAATTGGTTAATAAAATATCTTGTATCTTGTACAATCATTTTTTGCTGGCCTTAATTTAAATGATATCTTGGAACTCATTTTTTTAAAGCAAGCGAGAATAAGAGGATTCCTTGAACAGATTAAATGGGCAATAAATGTAACTATCCTGAAAGTGATATTTTCCAATTTTTATAATTTTTTTTTCCAAATTTTAAATGGCACATATTCATGAAAATGCATGTAATTTTGCAAAAGTCGAATAGTCTTATACCATGTATACAGGAATACTAAATAAGAGGCTCCTAAAACCTTGAATTGCTCACATGGAAATATTTTTGCCAATTTGATATTTAGTTTTACCAGAGACATATAATACAACTGTATTTTATGTCTCTGGTTTTACCTTTTCAAATTTAAGATAAAAAAAACTTATTCTCAAATATACAACTTTTTGAGAAAATTCAAATGAAAACAAAGCAATTCATTTTAGTCCCTAAAAATCAGGACCACAAATTTTAAGAAAATCTTCGAAGCCAACATCCCATCTCTTCCTTAAATCGAACGTCGACCCTCCACAAATCAGTCATCACAATATCAAAAACAAATGAAATAGGTCGTACCTGTAGTTCCCAATTTGATTTTTTATCCCATTAACTGTTTACTATGTAGGAACAGAAGAATTCCTTCTACTTTTATTTCTAAGAAGAGATTTGCTTAGATATCTGTATATTGGGAGAATTTAAAAGATTACGGTAGATACGTCGGTAACAAGTTAACATTCTGTTATAACATGTTAGGAGTCAGCTTCGCCTTGGTTGACAGCACATTATTGGATTGAGAATCTTCTCTTATCACCCTCTGAACTATCTGTGATTTGTGTATAGGATAACATTCCGCGGGAAAGTTTTTAAAGACTAAAATAATGATGTGGACCCGGGGCTTCCCCTTATAATAATTTTTATAAGAACTAATGCGGGGGCCTTCTAAACAGTTTTTCTACCGGTCAGATGGTTGAAACCAGAGACATATATACACAGAGATTGGCAACTCTGTGAAATCACGTTAATTCACGCGGCCCGGAATGAGAATGTCGCAGATGAATTATGAACAGATATATCATGTTATGGAGGGATTTTTGCAAAAAATACCCCTCCATTACATGATATATCTGTATCGAATAGATTTTGATTGAAACGCTATGTACTGGTGAAAGGAAATATTTGTTTACTAGTAATTTAAGCTGTAATCCATAAACATGTTTATGCATTATTTTGAGGATAAGCAGATACTATCATAATACCGCGGGAATACTCTAGTTCAGGGAAAGCTTGTTCGCGACCTAGAATTCTGAGTGGGTCAAGGGTTTAATTAAATTCATGCGAGAATATGCGAGATTTGGATGAACTGGGGCAAAGTCATACGTGTATATGGTACACATCAATATCGATGTTAAGGACGCCCGCCGCTTTCCCATTTACCTGTGAAGTCGTTGAGTGTCATCTGTTTTTTTTTTTGGTTTATGTTTAATAAAGTAAAAAATATTGTGTAAAATTTCGAGACCTAGTGTTTGAAAATTACGGGAGAAAATCGGGAAAGAAATTTAAAGGAAACTTGAAATTTACCTTACAAATAACCAAAACGAAATGTTTGATAAAGAAGGAACGAGGGCCTGAAGCTTCCAAGAACTTTGAGGAAGTTTATGTGCAGAAATATCATCTTTGCGATTGAGAATAATTTCAGATACATGCTGACGTAATGGCATTAATTGCCAAAACAGTACATCATTCAATGGTGACACTACATAATTTATTCTCTTTAGCTTGTGTCGGGCGGATATATAGATAAACAAATTAAACCATATGATTGTCATGTGAAACGGAGCTTTTGAAAAGTTGATGCTGGTCATAACACAAAGTCGATATCATGAATGATATTATGCGAAGTATTCAATAAAATATAACCATGGCCTCATAAATGTAATGTTTTCAATATTGTATAAATAGTCTGATCGTTTAACCTTGGAACAGTATATACGTTCCTTGTTACACCCATAATAAAAAGTTCCTATAAAAACAAACAGCTACAGGTCGTAGTATGGAATTAAACTCTTAGCAAAAAAGCCACACCCACTGATAAGCTGGGACTGTTGCATTTTTTTAACAAACAAGTGAAAAGTCCAGCGCAATGTAGAACAAAACAGTTTCAACATTCATATATCATTATCATGATCTTGACCTGCATGGATATACATTTAACTTGCAACTGGACGATTAAACAAAACGGTTATTGATGACTGCATGAAAGACTTTAACCAGCAAACACACAACGTAAACATAACGTTATGGTATCGTTATATTTACGTTACGTTTACGTGTAACGTTAAAATAACAGTAGGAAAACGTTAAAAATAAACGTTATGAAGTAACCAATCTTGAACGTTATTTTTTAAAGTTGTTATAACGTTGGTTGAACATTATGATAATTACGTCACATTTGCAATATGGTACTTACGTAAAGGTAACGTTATTCTATTAACGTTTGTATTTGAATGAATTTATAACGTAACATTTATACCATAGTACAATGTCTAAATAATGTTATTGAAAACGTTAATTGATAACATTAATATAATGTTGAAAATAAACGTTATTTAGTAACCTATCTTTAACGTAATTTTTTTATGTTCTTATAACGTTGGTTGAACATTATGATAATAACGTCACATTTGCAATGTTGTACTTACGTAAAGGTAACGTTATTCTATTAACGTTTGTATTTGAACAAATTTATAACGTAACATTTATACCATAGTACAACGTCTAAATAATGTTATTGACAAACGTAAATTAATAACATTTACATAATGTGAAATTAACAAAATGATGTAACGTTTGATTACTAACCATTGTATAACTTTAAATCCCATGCTGGAATGTGACGTCATTTAACATTTTCAGAAAGACGCTAAGATGGCGTTCCGTTACAAGTAGTTGAAAATTGACAATTCTTTTTTTGTTTATGTCTTATCTATATCTGCATTTTGATTTACCAAAAGCAAAAAAGAATCTAACTAATGGTAAGTACAACTAAATAATTTGCCAATCGTCTGTAGAGAATGATTCCACCTATATAAATATGTATTTCTTAAAAAATGTCAATGCATGACTGCATGGTTTTATTCTAATGTCGTTGTACGACAAAAAGCCATAGTTCTTTAAAAAATTTCTCGGTACAGTCGTGCAACTTTTAGAAGAACAAAAATGTTTGCTAAGGTCTACAGTAATTCCCCTCATAGTATTCCATGCTTTAAGACGATCACGTATTACGTTAGAATAACGTTAGTATAACGTCGAAGAAATGTATTTTTTTATGTTTTATAACGTTCGTATAAAGTTAAAACATAACGTCTTATTTATAATGTTGAAATTACGTAAATGTAACGTTAAAATATTACGTTTTTTTCTATACGAAATTATAACGTAATATTAATACGACAGTACAACGACTACATAACGTTTTTTCAAATACGTAAATTTTCAATATTTATTTAACGTTAAATACACATATTAATTTACGTTAAATAACTAACCATTCTATAACATGATGTCATACGCTAGTATATGACGTCATTTAAAAAAAGAAGAAAACATAGAGTGCCATTATCATAATTACAAGGAGTTTAAAATGAGCAATTCTTTGTTTACATTTAATTATTTATGCGCTTCGATCTTTACGCTAAAAGTAATTAGTTAGTGAAATATCGGTAAGTAAAACTTTCAAATTTTGTCAATTTTTTTTTCAATCATACGACATGAACAGAATAAACATTGAACAATTCATGGGATCATTTTAATTTATTTGTACTTTGTCAAGACTCTATTTAATCCTTGCCGAAACTCATCCACATTGCAAATTTTAAATATGCCTATGCTTGATGGTCAGTTTATTTTGGATTAGCACATATTATAATGTAGTTTTAATTTATATCGCTTATTCGGAGACTTAGGGGGAAAATCATTTGATTTTTTAATGTTCAATATTTTCATATTCCACTGTTCTTCCTTTTAATATATCATAGTTCAGATTTCAAATGATTATAAGAAGGGTTTTTTTTCTATTACAGTATCGCATTATTTTTCTATATTCTAAAGAATATTCTTGGTTTTCAATTTTTTTAAAGTGTTTTCAAAGATGTCTTTACTGGTTCTTGAAAGATGAAGATGCACTAGTGTCGTTCCTATTTAAGGGTTTAAGTTTAAATATATTTTACATTTAAAAGTCTTAGCTGCAAAATTTAATAGTATTAGTACACTTGTGTTAGTATTATAGCAAATAATACTAATACAATGTTTTAAAAAATATTAATTTGTCATTACATATACATTGAGTTATGTCATGACTGAACATTGAGATATATTTTTTTAGCATTTCTGGAGCAGTAGCCGTACCTTTCTGGTTACTAGTTGTGTGTTGCATATGATATAAATTGTAACACTTCTTAGTGACTGGATAGGTTGAATAGAATCTTCCACGAAAGATACAACCAAAGAACTTGTTATCGGATAATGTAACATAAAAAAATAGCTAAGTATGCAAGGACAGTTCCAGGATGAAGGTACAGAAATTGTTACATTAGAAAGGAGTGTTTTATTAGAGTTGATAAAAGTTAATAATATTACTCAACAATGTAACTTAAGAGTTTTTCTCTATCAAATGCTATGTTATTAAGAAATGTTACTGTAATGTCAGCTTTATGTAAATATATAACATAATAAGAAATTTTACTCAAACGTTCGTTTAATATTAATATATGACATGATAATGGATGTTACGCTAACGTTAGTTTGTTGTAAGTAAATAACGTAAACAAAAACGCTACTTTAACGTTAGTTTTAAGTTTCTTTTTAACGTTTCTTGGAACGTTGCTTTGACGTTGCTTGGAGTCTACAAAATGACGTTAAAAATACGTTCGTAAGTACGTAATTATAACACAAAATTTTACGTTAAAATCACGTTTTATTAACGTTATTTTGTTTGCTGAGCTCAGACAAAACCCGAATTTAACTGTTTCGAAAAAAAAACGAAGTCCATTTAGTAGTAAAATACGGAAAATGAAAATAAATATCTGCAAAATTTTGCCCTGGATACTTGTATTTTGGTCATAAAGAAGCTTCTGTCCCAATTTCCCGAAATTCCATTATGTTTGACAAAGATTTTGATGTAAAACAAAACTTTAACCTCAGACTGAACCTAAATGCTGACGTACTAATACGCGTTATCGCTGTCTTTATGTAACGTCATAACCCAATAATTTTGGCGGGAAGAGGCTCGCGAGGGTAAAAAAGGAATATCCAAAATGGCAAATACCACGGCATACAGGGAATTTGAGGCAAATTCACCGGCAGTGGTGAAAAACATGCAAATTCGTTTGAAATGAGAAAAAAAAAAGGCTAGAATATGCGAAAAATACACTGGCTACCAACCAATCAAAATCAAGCATCCTTATATAAGGTGTAATTACTCTGCAAATCAGAGGCGAATAATCCTCGTAATTACACATTATGTAAGAATCCTGGGTTTTAATTGGTTGATAGCCAGTGTATTTTTCACCAATTTACTTTTATCAAATGAATATCGTTCATTTTTAAACAGCGCCGGGGTATATGCAAAAAGGATATGTCTTTTCTACCCTCTCTGCCGTGGTATTTGCCAAAAAATACTCTATCCGACTGGACGCTTGTAATGTCACGATCATCAATGCGTTTTGTACGTTAACATTCGGTGTAATTAAACAGATATAGCATGTTCTTGAGGGTATTTGCGAAAATACCAGTCTTGAGAATGAATTTCCTCGCCTTACGGCTCGCGAAATTTAACATTCTCTCGACTGGTATTTTCGCAAATACCCTCCTTGACATGATATATCTGTTCAATAGCTAAAAAAAAAAAAAAAAACAACAACAAAAAAAAAACAATGGGAAAACTTACCTCAGATCAAATAATTTCTTTTCTAATAAGCTTATTGAAAATCGTTGTATTTATTATTTTTATGTATTTATTGAGAAGAATATTTTCTGCTTTTCGGCATTTCTAATTCTTTTAAAATTAAAATCAGATAATGATTATAATATTGATAATGCAAGAAACATTTCTGTACTTCATTTCTTTGCTAAAGTTTGCTCCTCAATTACACATGCCAGTGAAACTATGTCTAAGTCCGATTCTGTGGTAACTAGTTAATTTCTTAGAGTTTGTGATTGCGGATTCACAGGTGTGCGATTACGTAAATTATTGCCCTCCGATCACCTGACATTTGCCGGAGGTGAAGTTCTAAAGATTATCGCTTGGTAATTGTTTTTACAACTGAAAAAATGCTGACATAATTTTTTAACCCTGGCCAGAACTTTTTTTTAACAGAAGCACTGGGCAAAAGTATTCAATCAGGAAAACAAACACGTTCCCTAATTGTCCTTAAATTGGATTTACCTTGAATTGCTCACATGGAAATATTTTTGCCAATTTGATATTTAGTTTACCAGAGACATATAATACAACTGTATTTTATGTCTCTGGTTTTACCTTTTCAAATTTAAGATAAAAAAAACTTATTCTCAATTATACAACTTTTTGAGAAAATTCAAATGAAAACAAAGCAATTCATTTTAGTCCCTAAAAATCAGGACCACAAATTTTAAGAAAATCTTCGAAGCCAACATCCCATCTCTTCCTTAAATCGAACGTCGACCCTCCACAAATCAGTCATCACAATATCAAAAACAAATGAAATAGGTCGTGCCTGTAGTTCCCAATTTGATTTTTTATCCCATTAACTGTTTACTATGTAGGAACAGAAGAATTCCTTCTACTTTTATTTCTAAGAAGAGATTTGCTTAGATATCTGTATATTGGGAGAATTTAAAAGATTACGGTAGATACGTCGGTAACAAGTTAACATTCTGTTATAACATGTTAGGAGTCAGCTTCGCCTTGGTTGACAGCACATTATTGGATTGAGAATCTTCTCTATCACCCTCTGAACTATCTGTGATTTGTGTATAGGATAACATTCCGCGGGAAAGTTTTTAAAGACTAAAATAATGATGTGGACCCGGGGCTTCCCCTTATAATAATTTTTATAAGAACTAATGCGGGGCCTTCTAAACAGTTTTTCTACCGGTCAGATGGTTGAAACCAGAGACATATACACAGAGATTGGCAACTCTGTGAAATCACGTTAATTCACGCGGCCCGGAATGAGAATGTCGCAGATGAATTATGAACAGATATATCATGTTATGGAGGGATTTTTGCAAAAAATACCCCTCCATTACATGATATATCTGTATCGAATAGATTTTGATTGAAACGCTATGTACTGGTGAAAGGAAATATTTGTTTACTAGTAATTTAAGCTGTAATCCATAAACATGTTTATGCATTATTTTGAGGATAAGCAGATACTATCATAATACCGCGGGAATACTCTAGTTCAGGGAAAGCTTGTTCGCGACCTAGAATTCTGAGTGGGTCAAGGGTTTAATTAAAATTCATGCGAGAATATGCGAGATTTGGATGAACTGGGGGCAAAGTCATACGTGTATATGGTACACATCAATATCGATGTTAAGGACGCCCGCCGCTTTCCCATTTACCTGTGAAGTCGTTGGGTGTCATCTGTTTTTTTTTGGTTTATGTTTAATAAAGTAAAAAAAATATTGTGTAAAATTTCGAGACCTAGTGTTTGAAAATTACGGGAGAAAATCGGGAAAGAAATTTAAAGGAAACTTGAAATTTACCTTACAAATAACCAAAACGAAATGTTTGATAAAGAAGGAACGAGGGCCTGGAAGCTTCCAAGAACTTTGAGGAAGTTTATGTGCAGAAATATCATCTTTTGCGATTGAGAATAATTTCCAGATACATGCTGACGTAATGGCATTAATTGCCAAAACAGTACATCATTCAATGGTGACACTACATAATTTATTCTCTTTGGCTTGTGTCGGGCGGATATATAAACAAATTAAACCATATGATTGTCATGTGAAACGGAGCTTTTTGAAAAGTTGATGCTGGTCATAACACAAAGTCGATATCATGAATGATATTATGCGAAGTATTCAATAAAATATAACCATGGCCTCATAAATGTAATGTTTTCAATATTGTATAAATAGTCTGATCGTTTAACCTTGGAACAGTATATATACGTTCCTTGTTACACCCATAATAAAAAAGTTCCTATAAAAACAAACAGCTACAGGTCGTAGTATGGAATTAAACTCTTAGCAAAAAAGCCACACCCACTGATAAGCTGGGACTGTTGCATTTTTTTAACAAACAAGTGAAAAGTCCAGCGCAATGTAGAACAAAACAGTTTCAACATTCATATATCATTATCATGATCTTGACCTGCATGGATATACATTTAACTTGCAACTGGACGATTAAACAAAACGGTTATTGATGACTGCATGAAAACTTTAACCAGCAAACACACACAACGTAAACATAACGTTATGGTATCGTTATATTTACGTTACGTTTACGTGTAACGTTAAAATAACAGTAGGAAAACGTTAAAAATAAACGTTATGAAGTAACCAATCTTGAACGTTATTTTTTAAAGTTGTTATAACGTTGGTTGAACATTATGATAATTACGTCACATTTGCAATGTTGTACTTACGTAAAGGTAACGTTATTCTATTAACGTTTGTATTTGAATGAATTTATAACGTAACATTTATACCATAGTACAATGTCTAAATAATGTTATTGAAAACGTTAATTGATAACATTAATATAATGTTGAAAATAAACGTTATTTAGTAACCTATCTTTAACGTAATTTTTTTATGTTCTTATAACGTTGGTTGAACATTATGATAATAACGTCACATTTGCAATGTTGTACTTACGTAAAGGTAACGTTATTCTATTAACGTTTGTATTTGAACAAATTTATAACGTAACATTTATACCATAGTACAACGTCTAAATAATGTTATTGACAAACGTAAATTAATAACATTTATATAATGTTAAATTAACAAAATGATGTAACGTTTGATTACTAACCATTGTATAACTTTAAATCCCATGCTGGAATGTGACGTCATTTAACATTTTCAGAAAGACGCTAAGATGGCGTTCCGTTACAAGTAGTTGAAAATTGACAATTCTTTTTTTGTTTATGTCTTATCTATATCTGCATTTTGATTTACCAAAAGCAAAAAAGAATCTAACTAATGGTAAGTACAACTAAATAATTTGCCAATCGTCTGTAGAGAATGATTCCACCTATATAAATATGTATTTCTTAAAAAATGTCAATGCATGACTGCATGGTTTTATTCTAATGTCGTTGTACGACAAAACCCATAGTTCTTTAAAAATTTCTCGGTACAGTCGTGCAACTTTAGAAGAACAAAATGTTTGCTAAGGTCTACAGTAATTCCCTCATAGTATTCCATGCTTTAAGACGATCACGTATTACGTTAGAATAACGTTAGTATAACGTCGAAGAAATGTATTTTTATGTTTTATAACGTTCGTATAAAGTTAAAACATAACATCTTATTTATAATGTTGAAATTACGTAAATGTAACGTTAAAATATTACGTTTTTTCTATACGAAATTATAACGTAATATTAATACGAAAGTACAACGACTACATAACGTTTTTTCAAATACGTAATTTTCAATATTTATTTAACGTTAAATACACATATTAATTTACGTTAAATAACTAACTATTCTATAACATGATGTCATACGCTAGTATATGACGTCATTTAAAAAAAGAAGAAAACATAGAGTGCCATTATCATAATTACAAGGAGTTTAAAATGAGCAATTCTTTGTTTACATTTAATTATTTATGCGCTTCGATCTTTACGCTAAAAGTAATTAGTTAGTGAAATATCGGTAAGTAAAACTTTCAAATTTTGTCAATTTTTTTTTCAATCATACGACATGAACAGAATAAACATTGAACAATTCATGGGATCATTTTAATTTATTTGTACTTTGTCAAGACTCTATTTAATCCTTGCCGAAACTCATCCACATTGCAAATTTTAAATACGCCTATGCTTGATGGTCAGTTTATTTTGGATTAGCACATATTATAATGTAGTTTTAATTTATATCGCTTATTCGGAGACTTAAGGGGAAAATCATTTGATTTTTAAAATGTTCAATATTTTCATATTCCACTGTTCTTCCTTTTAATATATCATAGTTCAGATTTCAAATGATTATAAGAAGGGTTTTTTTTTCTATTACAGTATCGCATTATTTTTCTATATTCTAAAGAATATTCTTGGTTTTCAATTTTTTAAAGTGTTTTCAAAGATGTCTTTACTGGTTCTTGAAAGATGAAGATGCACTAGTGTCGTTCCTATTTAAGGGTTTAAGTTTAAATATATTTTACATTTAAAAGTCTTAGCTGCAAAATTTAATAGTATTAGTACACTTGTGTTAGTATTATAGCAAATAATACTAATACAATGTTTTAAAAATATTAATTTGTCATTACATATACATTGAGTTATGTCAAGACTGAACATTGAGATATATTTTTAGCATTTCTGGAGCAGTAGCCGTACCTTTCTGGTTACTAGTTGTGTGTTGCATATGATATAAATTGTAACACTTCTTAGTGACTGGATAGGTTGAATAGAATCTTCCACGAAAGATGCAACCAAAGAACTTGTTATCGGATAATGTAACATAAAAAATAGCTAAGTATGCAAGGACAGTTCCAGGATGAAGGTACAGAAATTGTTACATTAGAAAGGAGTGTTTTATTAGAGTTGATAAAAGTTAATAATATTACTCAACAATGTAACTTAAAAGTTTTCTCTATCAAATGCTATGTTATTAAGAAATGTTACTGTAATGTCAGCTTTATGTAAATATATAACATAATAAGAAATTTTACTCAAACGTTCGTTTAATATTAATATATGACGTGATAATGGATGTTACGCTAACGTTAGTTTGTTGTAAGTAAATAACGTAAACAAAACGCTACTTTAACGTTAGTTTTAAGTTTCTTTTAACGTTTCTTGGAACGTTGCTTTGACGTTGCTTGAGTCTACAAAATGACGTTAAAAATACGTTCGTAAGTACGTAATTATAACACAAAATTTTACGTTAAAATCACGTTTTATTAACGTTATTTTGTTTGCTGAGCTCAGACAAAACCCGAATTTAACTGTTTCGAAAAAAACGAAGTCCATTTAGTAGTAAAATACGGAAAATGAAAATAAATATCTGCAAAATTTTGCCCTGGATACTTGTATTTTGGTCATAAAGAAGCTTCTGTCCCAATTTCCGAAATTCCATTATGTTTGACAAAGATTTTGATGTAAAACAAAACTTTAACCTCAGACTGAACCTAAATGCTGACGTACTAATACGCGTTATCGCTGTCTTTATGTAACGTCATAACCCAATAATTTTGGCGGGAAGAGGCTCGCGAGGGTAAAAAGGAATATCCAAATGGCAAATACCACGGCATACAGGAATTTGAGGCAAATTCACCGGCAGTGGTGAAAAACATGCAAATTCGTTTGAAATGAGAAAAAAAGGCTAGAATATGCGAAAATACACTGAGCTACCAACCAATCAAAATCAAGCATCCTTATATAAGGTGTAATTACTCTGCAAATCAGAGGCGAATAATCCTCGTAATTACACATTATGTAAGAATCCTGGGTTTTGATTGGTTGATAGCCAGTGTATTTTTCACCAATTTACTTTATCAAATGAATATCGTTCATTTTTAAACAGCGCCGGGTATATGCAAAAGGATATGTCTTTTCTACCCTCTCTGCAGAAGTATTTGCCAAAAATACTCTATCCGACTGGACGCTTGTAATGTCACGATCATCAATGCGTTTTGTACGTTAACATTCGGTGTAATTAAACAGATATAGCATGTTTTGAGGGTATTTGCGAAAATACCAGTCTTGAGAATGAATTTCCTCGCCTTACGGCTCGCGAAATTTAACATTCTCTCGACTGGTATTTTCGCAAATACCCTCCTTGACATGATATATCTGTTCAATAGCTAACAAAAAAAAAAAAAAAAAACAACAACAACAACAAAAAAAACAATGGGAAAACTTACCTCAGATCAAATAATTTCTTTTCTAATAAGCTTATTGAAAATCGTTGTATTTATTATTTTTATGTATTTATTGAGAAGAATATTTCTGCTTTTCGGCATTTCTAATTCTTTTAAAATTAATATCTGGTAATGATTATAATATTGATAATGCAAGAAACATTTCTGCACTTCTTTGCAAAAGTTTGCTCCTTAATTACACGTGCCAGTGAAATTATGTCTAAGTCCGATTCTGTGGTAACTAGTTAATTTCTTAGAGTTTGTGATTGCGGATTCACAGGTGTGCGATTACGTAAATTATTGCCCTCCGATCACCTGACATTTGCCGGAGGTGAAGTTCTAAAGATTATCGCTTGGTAATTGTTTTTACAACTGAAAAAATGCTGACATAATTTTTTAACCCTGGCCAGAACTTTTTTTTAACAGAAGCACTGGGCAAAAGTATTCAATCAGGAAAACAAACACGTTCCCTAATTGTCCTTAAATTGGATTTCGCTGACCACAGTTGAAGTTGCCAATCTCTGCGTATATATGTCTTTGAAACATAACAAAAACATTTGACACATACCGAAGTAGTCCAAATGCTGTATTGTGAAATGTTCCCTCTTTTGGGAATTGACTATATCATTATTCAGAAGATATTTCTGAAAACTGTTTAAATGGTACCAACTTTGTGTGATCAAAACAAGTCTGCAGTTTTCAACTAAGATCGTTGAAACTTCATGGGCAGATTGTTTATATGCTGAAGCCATGAATCTGCTATTGTGGAAATGTGGATTGATTTTCGTATCTTTCCAGGTTAGGGAATTGACTTGCTTTTCATTTTTTCAGCAAATTGTCACGCCAAAAGGCAATACTATTTTTGTTATTGACTATTCCTGCAGTTTTCAAGCAAGATCCTTTAAACTTCACACCTTTGGAATTTATGCACATCCAATCATGGAGTTGTTTACAGATTTTCAACATATTCTACATCGAATACTTCCATGTATTTAAAAGTGCCTTTCAGACCATTCTACAATGTAAAAAAAAAATCCATGCAACGTCCTTGAGATCTAGATTTTAATATCACTCCCTTTTAAAGCAAAAATTGTAGGTGGAACCCCTCCTTCTCAGGAGAAAACATGATAAGACTGGAAACTTTACTGATAACACATTTAATACAAATATACTACAGACTTATTTGTAACTTGATATCAGCTATCCACTATTGTCCATAACTGGGTTCTCTGTTGGAAAATAAACATCTTATGGGTTCTAGTGGCCACAACTTTCAGTTTTGAAGTTTTGAAATAAGGAATTCATATGTTCCGAGATCAATATTAAAAAAACAAG
The DNA here is from genome assembly GCA_017311375.1 of Mytilus coruscus. Classification (NCBI taxonomy): domain Eukaryota; kingdom Metazoa; phylum Mollusca; class Bivalvia; order Mytilida; family Mytilidae; genus Mytilus; species Mytilus coruscus. The sequence goes on along the minus strand of CM029596.1, from coordinate 142,135,918 downwards.
GACACAGTAGAGTGTCAAGGTCAGTATAGCACTGCATGGCTCAGGACAAGCATCGGACGTACTCACCATTGCTGCAACTCTTTCTTGTCAACTGAAACAAGACACAATTTGTTTATTAAGAAATGTACAGTGTATAACTGTTTATATATAGTGTACATGTATTAAGTAATTAGCATATTAAGATACAAACAAAACGTCAACCAAAGCCATAGGACCAAAAACGGGAACAGGTCATCGAATTATCTTATTACAATGAGAAAAGACAAACGATGTATGTCATTCTCAATCATTTCATTCTATGATACTAATTTAACTTATGCATAGACTAAAAGTGTATTTTACTGAATATTTTAGGTTTTATTCTGTAGGAAGATGGTCTTTTGAAGATATATATAAGACAACGTGAAAATGGATCATGTGAAATTTGAAGGTTGACAATTTTTAAGCAATTTGAAAATTATAACCTTACATTGTACCCTTCACAATACTTTACAGGACATTCAATAATCTATAAGAATAGTTTCAATATTGTACCTCTCACACAGAGGACTTTGTCTTCGGCTTTCCTAGATTTTCTTACCGAGCATCAGGTTGAATCGATGATACAGAAGAGTGGCGAAAAATACCATAGGTACGCTCAAACTCATAAGTCGAAAATACACTGACAACGCCATGGCTAAAACTGTAGAAGGATAAGATAGTAACTTACAAAAGAGGGACGAAAGATACCAGAGGGACATTCAAACTCATAAGTCGAAAATAAACTGACAACGCCATGGCTAAAAAAGAAAAAGATAAACAGACAAACAATAGTACACAAAACACAACATAAAAACTAAAGACTGAGCAACACGAACCCCACCAAAAACTGGGGCTGATCTCAGGTGCTCAAGATGACACAAAAGTGTGTGAAACACTTCCAGTTTAGTAACATAAACAAAAACATATAAGCCAAGTAGATTTGCTCGGGCCATGCATATTATGAATGAAACATATTTGTGACCTTTCAATCTTAGCTCTAACCTGGACAGAGCCAGTGTAGCAGTTGAACAATGCAACAGACGAGTCGTAAAATAATGAGACTGTATATAGATCACGCTTTCCTATTCTCAATTAGTTTACACTCGAATGGATTAAGTGTTAAAACCGTCATTAACTGTGCAAGAAAAACATTATCAGGTGAAGTGCAAAGTCTATAATTGGCAATATATAGCACCGGAAGTGTAAAGTGGGAAAATCTATAATACTAAAAGAACGAATTCGTCAAATTTTTTAGGATAACGCGTGTCTCAAACTGAAAGAGATGTTCTAAAAATGGTCCAGGTTTTCTCGATTAGCATCGGACATTAATGATAAAGAAGGGTTAATCATGTTTGAGAGTGCTCTCTCTATCCTTCCCTTACAAGGGACCGTGCATAGTATAAACAGCACATCAACAGAACAATCTATAAAAATCAACTAAAATGGGTAAGATTAATCAGAATGGTACTAAATGTAAAAAAAAAAAAACCACAAAAACACAAAAGACACAAAGTACCGTCAAGAAAGTATTTGCAGTTACTGCTATCTAGTTTTTTTTTAAAACCCCAATTGAAACTGACATCAATCCTTACACCTCAAACCGATTTAGTCAAAAAAAATGTCATAAGTAGTCTGAGAAAAGCATGCCCTTGAGAAAGCATAAGTATTGACAGGAATCAGGGCCATAAGTTTTAATAACTAGATAAAGCAGTATATGTTTATTTATATATATTAAATTTTGGAAAAATATTCAATGTTAGTACCGATAAAGACTGCAATATTCAAAGATCTTTATACAATTGTAAAATTTATGATTTGTAAGAATAACTTAATTCAAAGGACCAATATATTAAAATGGATCAAGTAATCGGAATTCCAATGGGGACTAACTGTGCACCACTTATTGCGGACCTGTTTCTGTATTGTTATGAGTTACAATTTATAATTAGAACCAGCAAAGACCCATCGAAACAACATCTGATATAAAAATTTAATAACACTTTTAGATATTTGGATGATTTATTGGCATCTTAATAATGACGACTTCAGTATGTACACTAAGGAGATTTATCCTCCTGAACTGACTTTAAATAAAGCTAATACTAACAATAAGCACTGCCCTTTCCTGGATCTTGATATCTATATCGTAAACGTGAAGCTTAATACCAAAATTTATGATAAAAGAGATGATTTTTCATTTCCTATTGTTAGTTATCCATTTTTAGATGGTGACGTTCCCTTGTCACCATCTTATGGTGTTTATATATCTCAACTTGTTTGATTCGCTCGTGTATGTAACAACGTATTTGATTTTAACGAAAGAAATCTCTGTATTACTGAAAAATAATTACACCAGGGTTTTCGATATCACAAACTAATCAAAACATTTACTAAATTTTAGTTTATCATCGGTGCAAGGACATCATTCGTAAATATAAATCAACATACAGACATCTAATACGTTCAGGTATTTCTAATCCAATCTTTTATAGTAATATTCTATACAAAGCATAAAAATGTCGGCATTCACCTCAAAAGCTAACCAAACCTTTAAACAGACTTATTTAGAAGGGATATAGTTACGATACTGTTGTCAGGTCATTAAAGATTGCATATTTTGGTATTAATATTGATTCACTCATAGGGTCTTTGCATCGGAAATAAATACATTTATTCTAAAACCAGTTTTTGGCATGATACGGGTTATGTTCTTCTCATATATTTTATGATGGTATGATACTAAACACCTAACGGGAGGGATTGTGCTTGATTTTCATATGATGAAGACATAATCTTTCAATCAGTTTAATTGAGGTCTGGAGCTGGCATGTAGGTAACTACTAGTAGTCCTCTGTTAATTTATGTATCATTGTCATTTTGCTTACTAAGTAGTTTCTTTGATTACCTATTCTGACGTCAGACTCGGACTTCTTTTTAACAGCATGAGTTTTACTGTGTGTATTGCTGTGTGTTTGTTTATTCTACATTGGCTGGAGGTATAGGGGAGGGTTGAGATCTCTCAAAACATGTTTAACCCCGCCGCATGTTTGCGCCTGTCCCAAGTCAGGAGCCTCTGGCCTTTGTTAGTCTTGTATGTTTTTTAATTTTAGTTCATTTATATGTTTTGGAGTTTAGTATGACGTCCATTTTCACTGAACTAGTACACATTTTTGTTTAGGGACCAGCTGAAGCCTGCCTCCGGGTGCGGGATTTTCTCGCTGTCGATTGAAGACCCATTGGTGGCCTTCGGCTGTTTTCTGCTCTTCGGTCGGGTTGTTGTCTCTTTGACACAGTCCCCATTTCCATTCTCAATTTCATCGTATCTTAACTTACGAGTTTGGTATTTTCAGTTATGTGTTGAGTAGTATAAAAAGCAATATTTGACGTTCTAAGATTTTATAATAAAGCTCGTATAGATGACCTTTATAAATAAGTTTCATTGATGGACTGACTATTTTTTTCCTCTTTTCATAATTCAGAGCTCTCGTGTACTTATACATATATGGGTTTGAGCTCTCAAGATGAAGGTAAATCCAGAAAAGCACTCCAGACCAAATTATTAAATTGTTGTTTTCATTAAAAAAAAAAAAAAAATATCAGGGAAATCTTGAGATAAGTTAGAAATCAATCATTATGTTCATATTTCAAGAACTAGTGCGAATTTTCTATGTCAAATTATACGACCTCAGCTTTTTTCGGTCGTATAAATATAGTATGATGACATTTAGATCAACGGAATGATACAGGTGTTGATTCATAAATAAAAATATACAACACGCTTGTGGTCAATAATATGAATAAAAAGACTACGTGGTCATTAGCCGGATTGTGCCATTATTCATATCGAACATTCCATACTATTTAACTCCTTGTAAACTTGTAAATATATTTTTATTTTCAGTTTTCCTCCCTATTTGAATTGGTTATGGTTGTAGAAGTCAGCTTTTGGATTGTTCTATCGCTTGTCTTCGCATTAGTGTTTTTCTTCTTCCCTTGATAGTCATCTATTACATTTTCCTCATATCTTTAGTTTTTTTAAATTTGACTAGCGTTTCTATAATTTCTAGTTTACTGTAGTTGATTTAAAATGTTACGTTATAGTTCTTTTAGATTCATATATATGATAATTTAAAAGTTTAATAAAGCGGGTATTTTTTAGTCGCAGCAGATCTTAGATGCATTAGTTACTTTTAATATCAAGCGACTTCAGGTCCTTAGCTTTAGTTTAACTAAAGTATTTTCATATCTTTAGTTGTACACAAATTTCTTTTGGATCTTTAGTTTTATTTATCATGAATAAAAGTGAATATGAATTATGTCAACCAAACAGTAACTAAAGTCTTCGGTGAGATTCAAGTGGATAAACTATATGTCAACCTCAAATACGGTTGCTTCAAAACTTTAAATCTGAACATTTTTATTTACTATACGATATAGTTTCTTTTCCGGGTGATCATCTATACCTGATTTTTTTAATATGCCAATATATTTACACTTTTTATAGAAATATTTAGTGATTAAAACTTCTGACACTTCTTTGAATCATAAATAAATTAAACCTCTCTGACCTTTCAAACAAAAAGAAAAAGGAATGATTATGAATATTGAATATCAATATTAACAGCTGAAGTTCCTAGATGTCAATTGTTCTTCAAAGTTTAACGGAAAAACTCAAGTTTTGTTTTTTAGTTAGTGTATTATGCTTAGAAAAAATATCAATAAAATCGTTAAGAAATTAAATATTTAAACCATAAGTTTAAGAACTTACAATATGTGCATTCTAACAATTCCTTTAAATCATCAGCTGCAAGTTTACTCCCTTTCTTTCCCATCCCCATGCATCATTTGGAATCTCAGGTGTGTCACAATTATCTTTTAATCCTAATCCGTAAGTTATATTTTACTATGGAACTCCGCCATATTTACAAATTTCAACTTGTCACATGTCGCTCAGAAACATCACGTGTGTAAAAATCAGCATCAGATACAGTTAATACAATTAATTGAATTAATTAAGAGTTGTGAGACATCACGTTCTAGACTAAAGCTGTTCAGATTGATTGGAAATCAACTGCGATTTTTAATGGAAATTTAACCATATTTTGCCTTTCTGAAGAATATCAGAAGCGCTATAAAAGCTGATAGCGTAATCAACTAGAAACAATTATCGAACTTCTACATATACAGGCTAGCAGATTAGAAAGACATTCCATAAACGACACCTGAAAGTCGCATTGAAAGAAGTGGCTATATAGCCTACAATTAGAAAGTTGTTTGTTGTATCATTATATGTGTTATGGTAGAACTTCAGTCGTTAATTTGAAAAGGAAAAGTGGTTATATTTGTATCTGCTACAACTGAAGCTACTGTGTTTTGAAGTAGTCTCGGCTACAAGGACAAACCAAGGAAGCAAATTGAAGCAAACATAATCAACCAACATTTTCTTCATTAAATGCTAATATATATAACCATTATTAAGTGTCAAACGGATTTTGTTTCAAAAAAAAAAACGAAAAACGGAACAAAATCCTAACTGAAGTAGCAAAATAAATAAGATTACTAACAGTACATATAGCTCTTGCTGAGAACCCTTGACAAAAGACACTTTTTGTCACGTGTTCTGTGCATTGTACTTATCGTTGTTTATATTTGTTTTTTGTAGAGCAACTTAATTCATGGTACTCGAATATTTGCATAGTGATTTTTACAGCGGTTTTTCTAATTTGCCGATGGATCGATCAATAGCGTTTACATACGTATCTTTAAAAAAAATTGCAACGGCTATAGGCACCATCTTACTTTAGTTGTACAAGTTTAAGGTGTTAACACTGTAGCTGTCTGTTCAATATCTCATAACAAAATACATCAACTAGAAACGTTACTGTCGAGATGACTAGCAATACTAGAGGCTCTAGAGAGCATGTGTCGCTCACCTAAGTCTATGTGCATCTTCAACAATATACACTCAGGACCAACATTGTAGACTAGAATATAATTCGTGACTAAATCTCTCTCTCTCTTTATCTTGTACTGCTGATATATTTTATGTTTACAGTTCTCTCTAATTTCTTTAGTTATTGTCAAAACACCACGAAAAAGGGTCAAACATCATCAGTTAAGGGCAAAAACTCATTTAAGAAGACGCTGACTTATTTGGTGATCTCAAGTTATCTTGCTGAACATTTTTGCATTTCAAAATTTCTATATATCTATTAAACCTATTACAGTTTGCAAGATATTCGGCAAAAACGCACACACACACAAAAATCGTCATTAAAGGGCAATAACTCGTCTTCTTTCGGTATACAATATGCCATCAACATCCGATGATTACATATACTGTTGCATACGTGGACTATTTATTGAAAAAATACCCCAATTTAAACAGAAAATATTTATTTAGTGCAATGAAAATAACAAATTTGTGATTAAAACTACTTTTTATATACAATCTTAATTTATGAGGGGGCGGACAGGGGGTACCTTTCTCCTTTCTCCCGCCTCCTCTCTCCTCTCTCCCGCCCCCTCTCTCCTTTCTCCCGCCCCTCTTCTCTTGTCTCCCGCACTAAAACATAAAAAAACTAGTCTATAGGAAGCCCATTTTAAAACAAATCGATCAAATGTCTTGTTTTTATGGCCCATCCCCGTCTTGTCCTTTCACGAGATAGAAGTGTTGTTTCTTCTTAAAGAATCTCAATAAATTTTTCACTAAATGTTAAGCTTTCTGTTTGCAATGAATTTTGTAAGTCTGGTGCACGCCGTTTCCTGATGATTTTTTTTCAAAGTAGAAATCCAAATTATAGAATCGCAGGATAATGTTTGAAAATACGGGAATTTTGTGCCACTATTAGTGCAATTTCGTTTGGATGTCAACACTTAATGTGCACCCGATGGGACGAAATAAAATTATATCATTCAGATCCCGTTACATATTTTTCTTTCAATTCGACAAATTATTTCTCGAAATTTACAATCACACGATTCATTAAAAAAAACAGTGGCCAACAATAAATGAATAATCGGTACTTTGATGAAGTTTAATCCAAAAAATGCGCTCCGAACGCAAAAAAAAATAAATTAAAAAGAGATACTTTTGTTTACCTATAGTCCGCAACTATACGCACACAACTACCATATCAAAAATATGTATTATTTTATTTATCACTTTTATAACTGATGGAATGCTTTTTATAAATAACCTTTTTTGATGGCTGCATTAAATTAAATGTGTCTTTTAGACACAACTATTTCAAATTGTATTGTATTGTCCTGATAATGCTTTGCCACCGGACAATTTGCAACCTCAAATCAATCAATTCAAACTGTACTTGAAAATCACAGTGTACTTAATCAAATTTTTGAAGCACTTTATCCATGCATGACAACAAAATAACAAACACCATTCAGATCCGTCCCATTACATATTTTTTCAATACCTCTGAGCAAAAATAACGTCACTCTACATTCAATAATTTGTCTAAAAAAAGGGATTTGACATGTGTTTGATTTGATTTTATGTGTTATTCACGCCATTTTTAAGTACCACTTTTGGGCTATTTAGTGGCGGCCAGTTTTGATTGGTGGAGGAAGCCGGAGTGCCCAGATAAAGCCACCGACCTTCGATAGGAAAACGGACAATCCTAGTCAATTAAGATTGGAGTCGAGTGCACCTGCACGAGCGGGATTCGAACTCACAACCTCAGTGTTGACTGGCTAGTGATTATAGTAGTAAATACTTTAATAGACCACTTGGCCACATATAAAAAAGAAGATGTGCATGATGTGATTGCCAATGAGACAACTCTTCACAAGAGACTAAATGACATAAAAATTAACAACTATATAGATCATTGTATAGCCTTCAACAATGAGCAAAGCCCATACCCCATAGTCAGCTATAAAAAGGCCTCGAAATGACAAATGCAAAACAATTCAAACGGGAAAACTAACGGCCTAATAACTTTACAAAAAATGAACGAAAAAACAAAAATGTAACAGCAACAAATGACAACCACTGAATTACAGGCTTCTGACTAGGAACAGGCACATACATACAGAATGTGGTGGATTAAACATATTTGCGGGACCCCCAACCTCCCCCTAACCTGGGACAGTGGTGTAACAGTACAATATAAGAACGAACTATAAGAATCAGTTGAAAAGGCTTAACTCCGATGGATACAAATATAAATACATATAACAAAACACAGAATAGACGTGGCCGGATACTTGTACATCCCAACAACACAAAGACACTAAGTACAGATCTGAGAGTACTAGTCGCAGTTACTGACAGCTAGTTCAAAGCCAATAACAACTAATAAAACAAAATCATGCATCTAAGACTAATTATCATAAACAGCAGAGAAAATATGACCTTGTGCAATGCCACGATATAGACCTGTATCGTTGCATTGCACACGATCATGTTTTCTGCTGTTTATGACATCTTTACACGACCTGTATCGTTGCATTGCACAAGGTCATGAATTTCTCTGCTGTTTATGACATCTTTACACCAAATCCAATGTGTACTGAATGATAATTTTGAGGTATCGACAGATTGTAGATCCATGTAGACTCAGTATAAAATCCTGGAAATTGTTAGTTTTTAGTCTTTCTCCGAATATATGGGATCGTAATGAATGAGTGACGACGCTCGGAGTATTTATGAGGTCGTTTTCGTTACTATGACATTATTAGCACTTTCTTGAAGCTTTTTATAAACTAATTTAATAAAATAATTGTTTTCCAGCTCACTTTTATTAATTTTTATATACATTTTGTACATTTTTGTCTCCCTTTTCTATCCTTTTTCTCCTTTCTCCTGCCCCATCTCTCCTTTCTCCCGCCCCCTCTCTCCTTTCTCCCACCCCCTCTCCCTGGCTCCTTTACCCTGTCCGCCCCTCCTTAGAGCCATGCAGTAAAAACATTTCAGTACAGACCTTTTACCTTATCGGTGTGCTATGGGTTTCCCCCAAAACTAGTAAGTTTTCTTTGGTTTTCATTTAAGCCTGGCATCAACATATCTTTCAAAATATGACCTTATTACATATAATTAAATAGTGTTAGAAATATAAAAAAAGTCTTTTTTAAGTTGCCTTTTTTTCAATTGAGAGAGATTCAATGGCTGATTTTTTTTTAATTAAAAATACACTCTTTAATACATTGTCTTATAAATCTTTTAATATCTACATTTTTCTGATGAAAATACTCTACTCACGAAAACATTCTAGACAAGAAGCATATATATGTCAGTGAATATATTCCTTTAAAACAGTTCTAGTCATTCCTTGTTTATAAGTGTTTCAGTATTTGATAATACCATATTTTATTAAATGATATGAGCAAATAAGCCCTAATACGGATAAATTAGCATGTGCAATACTGAAAACGTTCCACTGTCGATATAAATCAAGAGTTAATATTGCTTTTCGAACAGGGCCAATACGGAAAAGCCGTATTGCCCCATGGGCTAATACGGGACGTTCACTTCCGGTTTCAAATTTCTTACGCCATTACTTAACTTTGGTGGTATCGTTATGCATAAAAACATTTGTATTATACTTTTTAAATTAAAATCATAAAATAAACAGGTTAAATGATGTGCAATGTTTTGTAACGTCTTAAAGTCTTGAAACGGAAAAACAGGGCCAATATGGAAAAAGCCGTATTGGCCCATGGGCTAATACGGGACGTTCACTTCCGGTTTTAATTTTTCTTATAATCATTTATTATTAACCAACTTACTACAATATGTATAGAAATGCCCATGCTTTATAAAAGGAAAATTTCGACAACTGGTCATTATGAACGGAGAAATTGCTACAGCCATGCATTACGAAATCTCAGTCATGCATTACGAAATCACACCCGTGCATTACGAAATCACAGTCATGCATTATGAACAGATGAAACGGGCATCGATTAAATCAAAATGTCATTTATTTCTTCAAATAAGTGACAACTTTTTCAATTTTTTTAACTTAATATCATAAAAAGTTTAAATGATGTTCAGTGTTTTGTAACGATTTGAAACCGAAACATTACACAACCTTTTCGAGTACGACTTTCGATTATTATCACTGTTTCATTTCCGGTGATCAATTATCAGAACGCAGACTATTAGAGCAAGGATTTGTATAGTCTCACTATACAAATCCTTGCTCAGAGTAAGAATAGTTAAACTGTCTGATTTATTCTTCCCAGCTACTTTATATTTGCTAGATGAAATGAATTGTAATAGCATAAAATTAAGTACTTGGATGAGAAATCAGAAATTACATCTGACAATGTTGACCAAAAATCCATCGTGAATGCGAAAAGACAAGTTCAGCTATGAATTCCTGTATCTTCTTCACGGTAAGATTCTTACTCTTTGTTTAATCGAAGAATTAAAACCATTTACGGTAATAAAAGTGTTATGAACTGGCTTTTTTTTTGTATTGGTCCTGTTATAGATTCGTGGTTAGCTGTATTTGGATCCGAGACTCGAAGACTGTTCTTGAATGAAGTTGCCTTAGTTGGTTAATAAAAGTATCAATATATGGACTTTTTCATATTGGCCCTGTAACATGCCTTTGAATTAATAATGGCTCGGACAGTTGTAATGGTCCTCGGCGTTGCCTCGGGGCCATTACAACCATCCTTGGCCATTATTAATACCTCGGCATGTTACAGGCCATTATGAAAAGTCCATACATTAATTATATTGTGCAGTTATGAACTGGCTGTTTTGATTGGCCTGTTATAGATTTCGATCAGCTGTGATTGGCCTCGACTCTTCGAGTCTCGGGTCCAATACAGCTAACCTCGAATCTATAACAGGGCCAATACAGAAACAACCAGTTAATAACACTATATTATGTTATAAATTGATAATGACACTATGTTAAAAGTTTCAGTTTTGGTTAAAAAAAAATTATCTGACAATGCCTGTTCATTTCATGTTGGTTTTCAGTGTTTGTTGGTTTAAAATAGTTTTTTTTTTTCTTAACAAGGAACTTTTTGGCTGGTAAAATAAAATATTTTTCCTACCTGCCGACCCTTCAGTCTGAAGGTACAGTCGGAAATCTGCAAAGAAACATATTTTTAAGGTTGGCCTTACGTACATTTTTATCCTGGTATCTATGATGAGTTTATATTCAACCATACCAAAATCATTATCTTGTTAAAATATTTGTCTTCGTTTAGTTTTAATTTATTTACTCTTTTGACTACTCTACTGCAAGATCTAATCAAAACAGAAATAGTTCTTTTTTTCTTTATATATATAGAGATAACTTTATCTCTAGTGGTCGCAACAATTCACTTTTAGCAATAAATCTAATTTATATGAACACACAAGGAAAAAATACGTATATTGAACAAGGCAAGAAAAGATGCAAGGCCATTAGTGATTTACTGATAATGTTCGTTTTATAGATAAAATGTTGAGTGAATAGTATTCCAATAGGAAATAAATGTGCACTTTTTATCACAATGTCTGCAAATGTCAAGACAAAAAAAGATGCGAAAGAAAAGCAACGCCATGTATTCTCTCCAAATAATCCAGGTTTTCTTTCCACAATGGAGATGTTCTGTTTATTTCTTTCCTATATAGGGAACATTTTATAGTTGGTGTAATAAATACATTCGGCTGTTGTCTGCTCTTTGGTCGAGTTGTTGTCTCTTTGATATATTCCCCATTTCCATTCTCAATTTTATGTTTTCAGTGACATCTCAGATGTTAATCAATGAACGTAACTTCTGTATTACCGTATTTTCACAACAGAGATACAGATATCATAAATTGATAAAAAAAAAAAAAAAAAAAAAAAAAACGCTTACCAGTTAAAAATATGCCACTTTTCTTTTTTTTGCAGTAATTTATGTTTGCCTAATTATAAGTCATATTTAATGGGGTTTTTTGTTGATCATTTTTACTGTTTACAGATAATACATATCAATTACTGTTTTAGAGATGGAAAAAAAAAACGTCACTTAATGGCAATCAATCCTAAAACTAGTGTTACAATTTGGCTTCTTTGTAGATCTTAATTTGTATTCTACAGTTTCTCTCCGACTCCTATAATTTTTGACAAAAATGCAAAAAAAATAATAAAAATCGTCATTCAAGGGCATGCGGGTACGAATAGTCAAATTGCCTTTCATAGGGTACGCGTACCCACATCCGGTTTTATAAAAAAATGCCATCGGATCGGGAATGAAACGTAAAATATATACGGAATTTGTCGCAATCAGTGAATAAATTGATTAAAACTACTCAGAATTTTTATAAATATTTATATATAGATAAGTGAACAGTTTTTCTCAGTTAATAAATATTCTTAAAATGGAAGAGAGTGATATACATGTGGGGAAGACATTTCAAAGTTATCATGAATTGGAACAATTTGTTCAGAACTATCAGTCGATTAATTTTATACAATTGTATCATTGAAAAGAAACTCGGAGTCAATTGTAGCTGCATGCAGAGAAAAGAAGAACTGGAAACACAAAAATTAAAGAGGAATTAAAGTTTAACAGAATAAATTTTTCCTGTATTCACGGTGGCAAAAAATTCCAAACAAGATCGACAGGAAAAAGACCTAATACAAGGTATTTGTTTTAAATTGTAGTTTTAAATCGAATTTGCCGCGTTTCATTTATTAGTCAAGTTTTTTTTTATGTCGAATACTTCTAATTTTTCTATTGTAAACCGTTCATGATATTATGCCAGCTTTAGCTGTTTTATTGTACCACGGAAATAACCAAAGTTTGGACAACAACATCTTACGCCATGTTTCATCGTCTGCTTCATATTTCCATTATCAGTGACAAATTTCCCAAATAACCACAGGTACTTCATTTAAAAGTTACAATATCATAATTTATGATAACATGTGTGTTGTAAAAGTTCCGTCCAGCCATGGGAACACAGAAAAACCCTCTGCAAGCAATAAATTTCGGGAGAAACGTAGTCGGAGGTAGTAAAATCCGGTGCTCTGCCTCTGGTTGACCATGACTACTATTATTCATCTGCTACAGAATTTCCCATATCAAGTTACAGTGATAGTGAAGTTGGTTATATCACGGTTATTCCTGTAGCTCACAGACAAATGCAGGTGAAATTCAAAACTTAAAAGTTTTAAACAAAAAAAAATATATTCAAATTCACTATCTGTAGACTGTACTTCCTTTGACAAACTCTCAACAAATCTTGTTATTAATTATGACACATATCTACCTTAAACAGTCTCAGGAGATGGAGACTGTTTTTTTTTTCACTCTAAGTTTAATCATAAAATAGCTGTAAAACTAAAAGGAGACTTGAGTCTGAGTGATACATTTATAGGTACATATATATTGTATGCACCCATATTGTCCAAAATAGGATTTTAAGGGAAGATGGAGTTATGATAACCCATGATAATACCATGACTTTTGATAGGTAGGCCTATAGAGCATGTTACTTGGAAGTATGTGGGCTTCGTCCTTTGAAATTCAAGCTGCCGACACATTATTTGGATGCAATATAAATAATTGCCTCCTGCAGTCACCTGTATATTTTATGCGTCAGTTTAAACCTGATCAAAACATTTTCCTCTGCTGAATACTTTTATCAGGTACACATTTCAACCTATTAAAGCAAAAACGGTTACACTTATGGCTATAACGTCACAGTTCCCAAATTGCACCTATTCAACAAAAATAACTCCGGAAATCTTACAAGTTTTCTTTGAGACTAAACAATTTGTGTTGTTATGATTTGACATTATACATGTCTTTCAATCTCGGTTAATATATTTAAATATACACAAATCGTTTACAATGAGAATATATCAACAGATGAAGCATTCCTGGAAAAAGTAAATCTACGAAAACGTCAGTGTTGTCACCATGCGAAGTTATCTAAATATCATCTTTTAAAATGTAAGCAACTTCACAACTACAAGGTAATTTTCATGACCAAAATAAAATAAAGTACCAATAAAAAGCAATAAAATGCTTCGCCAAGCACAGCATAATACAACCGCAGATGTAGATTTAGCATTTAAAAAACACCAAAAATTTTATGTCAGTTGAAATCAAACATATTTTAATTTTGGACCCTTCAAACTTTAATATAGACTAGTTTAAAAAACAGGTATCAGGTGAGCCCGAACATTTCTATTCAGCAGCAGTCTCCAACTGCATATCTCCATAATTTTATATGATAGTCCTACAAAAATGTTGAAAATTATGTGTACATTTAATTTTTGTAGATTCTCTCATGTCATGCATGTGAAAGCGGTACCTTTTTGGTCACTATTTATGTGTTGCGTCTAAATATGAATTGTAACACTTTATAGTGACTGACCAGGTCAAACAAATACTTCTCAAGAAACATGCAGAAAAGACAACTTGGAACAGCACCAGCCATGACAGACTATGTATGAATAAAACTCAGATCGGAATAGCATGGACGATATGTTAGTTATCTGTCCTTGTAAATAGTAAGGAAAGCTATCAATTCTGCAGATAACGCAGTTTTATCAGGTTTATCGTACATTTTCTGTTCAAATTTTCACACAATCAGTGAATCGTTCAAAAAGGCTAAACTAACTTTTTATTACTGAAAGTTTCAAACAATGACAAGTGTTTCATTCGTGAAATAACTCGTGCATTTCTGCGAAAAAAGTCATGTGCAATTTTGTGAATTAAAGGGAAAGAAGATCCTTTTGCGGTGCACTCGCGCATGTCAATTGCGAACTGACCCAATATATTTTCTTTATCATGACCAGTTCACTGATACTGACGTCGACATTATCAAGAAGTACACATCAAAGGAAAAATGCACAAATTACCGATAAAATAATTTACACACCCTGTTTCGTGTGTATCTCCTGCCATATCAGTATTTGTTGCATTTATATGTAAATGAGAAATAATCATTGTAGAAACGGTAAATTTTGGAGAAAAACCCCAAAATTATGAAAAAACAACCCAAAATGTTGTTTTTGACCACTAACTCCTAAACTGTTGGTACCATATGATAACCCCAAAATCAATTCTAACCTTCCTTTGTGTATTGAAGTTGAACCTTCTGGTACAATTTCATACATTTTCATAGAGATCCATTTACTTAAACTAAAGTTAACTTATTGTCCGAAACCAAATGTGTCTTCAGACAACAACAGCGACATGATTGCATTACTTGAAAGCAAATTTTGACATATTCCCATTTCCATTCTGAATTTTATTTTGCCGTCTTATAAAAACTTCAAAAGTAAGCTAATAAAACAAAATGCAAAAATGACATAAAACTGACTCCGAATGAGTACATGAAATTGATGTAGAAACCCACAAACAGAAGATGATCAGGAATACATTTATACTGCTGAGCAGTGTTCTCCCCTCAAATTTTAAATAGCATCCTAGAAAATAGCAAAATCTTCAGATTATCAACTTAACAATCCTATTTATGGTTCCTTATGCTTAGATCAAAATGAAAAACCTGATCAAAACATTATTCTAAACAGGCTTACTGTAAATTCAAACTCTTCTTTGAACAACCAGAATGATCCTCTTGCTGATCACATATATATGAGATGCAGGAAACTGGGAATACAATATGAACATCCAGCTAATTTAGAAAGTAAAAATAATTCAACAAACAGAAAGCGTTGTTTGCAATACAAAAAAATAATAAAAAAACCAGCTACAACTTTTAAATATTGATGAAAAAGATATTCCAAATCCTCCACATTTTCAGGAAAATCAACAAAAAATTAATTTAATAAAGTTATGGATTGTATAACAGTATTCATAGTTTTGAAATTAAACAAATGTCTTAATATTTTAAATTTTGTAAAATTTGCAAAGAAAGAAAAATGGATATGAAAATGGCACAAGATAATGAATGTAAGCATTGTCATTAATATAAATCACCAATAAATTCATTTTCAGCAGAAAACATTAAGGGAGCAACCATTTAGCTTCCAAGGGGAGTATGGTTTTTGTTTGAGTTTGATTTTTTAACCAATTTCAAAGCGCTCAAACGCTATCAATCAAAATTATTTGATCAAAATTTAACGCTAGAAGGTATGGGAAATCTGGATTCAGAATGTTTTTTTGTCCTCTGCTTGAACAGAATATTTTTTTCATCAATTTGGGAATCAGAATATTTTTTAAGAAAAATTCCATACCCCTCCTGCTTCTTGAAGTTCAATGATCGTTCCTAAACATTTTCCATCTGAACTTATTATATTATTTTAGGCAAAAAACATATGTTAATGTAGGACATTCGTCCTGAACATGCATGAAATATTTGCCACTGGACGCTAAGCTGTATTCTGTATGTTAAGCAACCAACAATCAATCAATATATAGGATATAGTCTTGGTATAAAGCTGGCATTTAAGGTAGCGCCTTCCTCATATTAAGGATATGTCTACTTTCAGTACTTTCCAAATGGAATGTCCTTTCCACTTTAAACTTGGCGTAACTAAAGATGGACATATGAAATGTGCAGGGTTGAAAATTCGTAAGGGTTCCGCGGAACCCAGTGTCTCGCCTACTTTTGCTGTTAATCGCAGGCTCAACAAAATGAGGAAAAATTGATAAAATATTCTTCTCTATACTATCTTTTGATTGTAAGTAGCTTCTGTCCAAGTTTGGTAAAATCCAGGATAGTTTATGAATCTAATAAATGTTTTAAAACTTAAACTGCAGACTGTATGTAATGTTAACTGGAAGAAAACTAAGTCCATTTATAAGTAAAATACTGAAAAATGGAACAAAATTTAACAAAATTTCCTTCTAGATACTAGCTTTTAATCATAAACAAGCTTCTGTCCAAGTCTGGTACAAATCCAGGATGGTTTAAGAAAGTTGTTAAAATTTCAAAACTTTAACCACAGAGTGAATGTAATGTTTCCTGGCAGAAAAACTAAGTCCATTTATAAGTAAAATACGGAAAAAATGGAATTTTTTTTACAAAATTTACTTCTGGATACTATCTTATGATCATAAAGAAGCTTCTTTCCAAGTTTGGTAGAAATCCAGGATAGTTTAAGAAAGTTATTAAAATTTCAAAAACTTTAACCACAGAGTGAATGTAATGTTTCTTGGCAGAAAACTAAGTCCATTTATAAGTAAAATACGGAAAAAATGGAATTTTTTTTTTACAAAATTTACTTTTGAATATTATCTTATGATCATAAAGAAGCTTCTGTCCAAGTTTGGTAGAAATCCAGGATAGCTTAAGAAAGTTATTAAAATTTCAAAACTTTAACCACAGAGTGAATATTTGTGGACGCAGCCGACGACGACGACGACGACGCCGACGGAATGTAGGATCGCTATGTCTCGCTTTTTCGACAAAAGTCGAAGGCTCGACAAAATGTGCCAAAACAATCATATTGGATATGTAAAATTTGTTCCAAATCTTAATTAGTTACATGAATCTTTTATAATTGGTTTGATTTGACATTATTACTTGCTTCTTTAATTTTATATAGACACCCAAGCTTTAATTTTAGTCGTTTAAGATATTTTAAAATTTCAGTTTCTGTTTTACATTTTACTAAAAGATTATTTTAAATCTCATATGAGTATTTTTTCAAAATCAGTAAAATTTTATTCTTTAAATTTGCATTTCCATTTTATTATAGTATGAATTTTATCATGTTTTCTTTTACAGGACTGTACAGTTTCATTTTCCATCAGTGTGCATTTAATTTGCAATGTTTATTATGTATCATTATCTAATAAATACAATTTGAAAATATTATAGCAATTTGATTATTCGTACCCGCATGCGGGTACACGCAGACACTGCCAAATAACTTCTATGAGTTGGTTGACAACATTGGTCACGAGACAAGATTAGTAGATCTTCTTGTGCTGAAAATTTTCGTGTTTTTACTGTTTCTCTGTATCTATCATAGTTTGTGTGCAAAAACTGACAAACAAAGATATGGAAAGAAGCATCTCCAAGGGCAATAACTCTTTTCGTGGGTCAATTTACGATTTTTCCATGTTGGCTTATTTGTAGACCTTATTTTGCTGAACATTTTTATTTAATATCGAAAGATTCTCTCAATCAACTATAGATTCCTAAAAAATGCAAAAAAGGGTAAAAATCAACATTAAACAAAAATAACTCCTATGACTATGAGGTGTCATTTGAAAATTTCTGTCAAGTTGACTTATTTGTAGATATTATTGATCTGGTCATTTTAACTGTTTTAAATTTCTCTCTACCTGTTATAACATGGGAGGGGCTAAACTTTTTTTTTTATTGCAATCAAAAATTGAAAATTATAAGGGACACTGAATAACTACTAGACTATTAGGCTATATTTTCAGAGACAAAATATGTGCCTGTGATGATATGTAGATTGTGAGAAAGTGTCAATCAAAAATTGTTTCCCCTAAATATAGCAACGGAAAGATTTTTTTTACCGAAATCAGAGATATATATACACGTGTGTATATATGTCTCTGCTGAAATTGACAAATTTTGCTTCAGAAAAATACACACATTTTTTTTTGTGGGACATTTACATGAAGATATGCATATTAGTTAGTTAAATTTAAACATATTTTATTTGCAAAAGTAGCAGAAGTACGTCCAGACACAAAGGTTGTTTACAGATGAACTATTTCTGCATTTTGACCAGGAATTGGGAAACACTCTAACCATTTGGTAAATTGATCGACAATCATGAGCAAATATTTTTTTCTTCTGCTTGGTTACAGGAAGTAATCCCAATAAATTCACATGGACTCAACCCATAGGTACTCCTCATAGATACTGACCGAGTTCAGCTTTTGGTCGGATATTTAGTTTTTTTCAAGCTACAAATCTTGCAAGACTTAATTTTAGTTATTATTGGCTTTGAACTAGCTGTCAATAACCGCGAGTACTCTCAGATCTGTACTTAGTGTCTTTTTTTATGTTAGGGATATATAAAAACCCTGCCACGTCCAGTCTGTGTTTTTGTGCTTTGTATCAATCTGATGAGTTAAGCCCTTTTCAATTGATTTTTATAGTTTGTTCATTTGTGTACTGTTCCACCACTGTCCCAGACTAGGGGGAGGGTTGGGCACCCGCTAACATGTTTAACCCTGCAAAGGCGGATCCAGGGGCCTGCCACACCCCCATTGTGGAAAAAATTTGGTTATATAGGGAATCACTGAAGCATGACTAGAGCCCCCTTTTAGGTCTGTCAGTGGGCCCCTTATGAAAACTTCTGGATCCGCCACTGCCCTGCCACATTCTGTATGTGCCTGTCCCAAGTCAGGAACCTGTAATCAAATGGCTGTTGTTTGTTGCTGTATATCATATTTGTATTTCGTTCATTCTTTTTTACATAAATCAGGCCATTAGTTTTCTCATTTAAATTGTTTTACATTTGTCATTTCCGGGCCTTTTATGGCTGACTATGTGGTATGGGTTTACCGCTCATTGTTGAAGACCTATATTTGTTAACTTCTATGTCATTTGGTCTCTGGTGGAGAGTTGTCTCATTTGCAATTATACCACATCTTCTTATTTATATATATGCTTTTACCTTATAGTAGTAGCATTCTTACACAAATGAAAAAGTCTAGCGAGGATGGGTCTGACAGAAAAAAGTTTCATCAAAAGAGGACAGACTGTGGTTCTAGACTGCATGAACAGAATAGCTGTAATCAAACTTGCATAAACTTTTCTTTTACAAGCTATATATAACAAGAATGTGTCCATAGTACACGGATGCCCCACTCGCACTATCATTTTCTATGTTCAGTGGACCGTGAAATTGGGGTCAAAACTCGAATTTGGCATTAAAATTCGAAAGATCATATCATAGGGAACATGTGTACTAAGTTTCAAGTTGATTGGACTTCAACTTCATCAAAAACGACCTTGACCAAAAACTTAAACCTGAAGCGGGACAGACGGGTGGACGGACGGACGAACAGACGCACAGACCGAAAAACATAATGCCCCTAGGTGGGCATAAAAAGAAGATGTGGTATGATTGCCAATGAGACAACTCTCCACAAGAGACCAAATGACACAGAAATTATCAACTACAGGTCATCGTACGGCCTTCAACAATGAGCTAAGCCCATACCGCATAGTCAGCTATAAAAGGCCCCAAAATGACAAATGTAAAACAATTCAAACGAGAAAACTAACGGCCTAATTTATGTATATAAAATTGAGAATGGAAATGGAGAATATGTCAAAGAGACAACAACCCGACCAAAGAGCAGACAACAGCCGAAGGCCACCAATGGGTCTTCAACGCAGCGAGAAAATCCCGCACCCAGAGGTGGTCCTCAGCTGGCCCCTAAATAAAATTGTGTACTAGTTCAGTGAAAATGGACGTCACACTAAACTCCAAAACATATAAATGAACTAAATTTAAAAACATACAAGACTAACAAAGGCCAGAGGCTCCTGACTTGGGACAGGCGCAAAAATGCGGCGGGGTTAAACATGTTTTGTGAGATCTCAACCCTCCCCCTATACCTCTAGCCAATGTAGAATAAAGAAACACATAGCAATACGCACAGTAAAACTCAGTTTAAAAGAAGTCTGAGTCTGATGTCAGAAAAGGTAACAAAAGAAACTAAGCAAAATGACAATGATACATACATTAACAAAGGACTACTAGCAGTTACTGACATGCCAGCTCCAGACCTCAATTAAACTGATTGAAAGATTATATGCATATATTCAAACAAGAGGCTGTCAGAGTGACAGCAAACCGGATTTCCTGCAGAGGTCGAACCCTGAACAGTTAAGCAAGTATGGACACTACATTTAAGCTTAAAACAGCTCTGAATTTGGATTGTGATTGAATATTTGACACAGCATAGGTTTGTGACACAAAATGAATGTGGTCAAAGAACTGAAAAATTTGAAATTTGATATTTACCTATTATGGTCCAATATCCAAAATCTAAGTACATTGTTAGAATCAGCATATCAAAGAACCCCAAGAATTCAATTTTTATGAAATCAAACAAAAGTTTAATTTAGGACCCTTTGGACCTCAATGTTGACCAATTTGATAAAGGAGCCCAAAATCCAAAATCTCTAAATGCATGGTTATATTCAGCATTTCAAAGAACCCCATAAATTTAATTTTTGTTGAAATCAAACAAAGTTTAATTTTGGACCCTGATTTTGACCAACTTAAAAACTGGTCCATAAAATCCAATATTTAAATACAGGTTTAGATTCAGCATTTAAAAGAACCCTATATATATTTAATTTATGTTGAAATGAAACACAGTTTAATTTTATCCATATACTTATTAATTTTCTGTCCAAAAGGAAATTAACTCAAACTGAATAAATGATATACAAATAGTTCTCTAAAATTAGATATGATGATATATCTATTTTCAAATTATAATCAATAAAATTGGATATGATTTAACCACTAAAACATTGTTAAAATACGCAATTTTTGATATCAAAGAACCCAAAGAATTCAATTTTGATGAAATTAAACAAACTTTTAATTTTGGACCCTGATTTTGACCAACTTGAAAACTGGGCCCAAATTCAGAAATCTAAATATATGTTTATTAATAGACAATATAAGCTTAGTTTTAAAAGGAGTTCACTTCATCAAAAAATATATATATATAGCATTCAGAAAATTAGTTTATACAGAATAACAAACAAACCTTCCACAAAATTCTTCAAACAATTTATAAAGTAGGTTATAAATACAAGACACACTCTGACTAAATATTTTCAGCTTCTTAATATTATAAGCTTATAAAATATCATTGTATGGTAAAACTAAGGATGGAAATACTCTGACAAAGTTGCTCAAAGACAGTTTTTCATTATTGTGTTAAAAACCCTTTTGATTTTAATTTTGTTCTGAAACTGTTGGTCTCCTGCATATATGTACCTGATAAAGATTATTTCAGAAACATGTGCTGTGTTTGATTCTTGTGTCATATATATATATATAGAATTAAAACAAACTAGAAAAAAATAGCAGCTCAGTACCAGTTACTAGAAATTTTGGTGTTGTATTATAGCCCAAAAAAAGCATTTGTTTATGTGGCAAATGTATCCTAAAATGTAGTTGACGAAAAACTTTTAATTTCTACACCTAATGGAAAGACATATCTTTAATGGGTCCATATATAGTTAACACATTGAATGTATTTCCTACACCTTGTTGATATGAATTTAATTTTCTAAAAATTTTAAGATTTCATTTAAAATAATTCCAATCCCATATTCCAGCCCCATCTTGGGATAAAAAAGCTGTCTGTATAAAATGTAAACAAATAATTGCACTATTATAACCATATATAACATGGAAAAAAAATAGCACAAAGGGAGATAACTCAAGTTTTTATAATTTATTTTGAGCAAAATCATTCAAAACTTTAGTTAGTCACTCTAACAATGCACTTTTGATGGTGAATACAATATTGGTAAAATGATGATTTGTCATAAAATTAGTGAATAATGTACAGCAATTAATCTTCAATCACAAAACATTTTAATCCAGTTTTAAAGTATAGCATGTTTTTAATCTTACAAGCAACTCAACAACCACACAGTAATATATGAAGACCGTGACTTTGACCTATAATGGTTTACATTTATAAATTTTGACTTGGATGTCTCATTGGCACTCATACCACATCTTCTTATATCTATACACAGCACCATTTCTAAATGATAAACAAATAACAGCAAACTTACAAAAAATTACATATACATTGTTCATATTACTGTATACAGCTAAAATCTTCCATACATAATCATTAAAGCATCAGAATAATTTGCTCAAAAAAATATAAACCTATTTACAAACATGAAACAATACATGCATGAATACAAATGTATGTATCCACTTTTCCCATGTTTTCAAGCAATTATAGGATTTATATCCAACGAAGAATCTTAAATTAACATAAAGTATTTTCTATGGAGGCTTGATTAATTGTCTGATGAGTTACATCCCTATACAGATACATACATACAGATGAACCATTACAAATACTTAGATGAAATCCTGCAGCATCAAGAAGTCACAATCAAAGAACTACTGTAAACATTACAAAATATTTTAAGAAGTATATGATTGCCAATGAGACAAATATCTACCAGAGTTCATTTTATTCAATTTTTACAATAATTTTCTGGGTTATTCAAATATTGCTGAATTTTTTCAAAAGAAGTCTATAAGAAGTTTTCACTGTAAGTTTTTTTTCAAATACTTCAGTAATAAAAAGGTTCAAGTCAAATACGTGTATTAAGAGCAGATATTGTAACCCATTTATAGAGGAACAAGAAACATGCAACTACAAGCAATGAAAATTGCATTACACATTTACACCATCTTGATCTTATAAAAAAATCCAACCCAATCCCAATTCTAGTATACAACATATATATTGTAAATATTAAGAGGCTGAGCAGATATCTATTACCCAGGGGAGCCAAAAAAAAAACAGAAAGAAAGTACATTGTATCATACAAATCACTATTACCAAGGCATTAATAGAAGACTAAATGCCAAATCTTAAAGCTGCCGAGAAAGCTGCAAGGAAACAATAATTAAAAAGTTGTATTGAACAAACATCTCAGTCGACATTTGAGATCCCTGGCCACACTAAGGCAGATCTCAATCGACTGACCATTACAATCATTGACCACAACTCTGCTTGGTCTAGGAGGATAGACTCACTCGGAAAGATTTTGGATAAGAAAATTAACAACTTTGGCACCAAATGGGATAAATGAAAAGATGTAGTTCGACTCCATGCAGTGCTTCACATTTAGGTTATATTACTTATTATTACAGTCTCTGTTTCTATTTCTTTACCTTACTAATCTCTAAAATAAATCTAGGTTGAATTATACCAATTTAAATCTGTTGCAATTTAAATTTCATTTTTGAGGGATGTTTAAAGTACCAAGCCACGTTCAACTAGTTAACCTTAGTCAAAATTTATTATTATATTTTAACGGCCGCTTGTTTCATGATGTTTAAATACGCAGACTCTGTTGTAACTACTTCACCGTTGTCAAATTTGAAATATTTACAAATTTAGATCGTTCAGTGCTGTTTATTTGGAATTCTTATTGACGCAATCGTTTTGTAACATCATAACTGTCGTCACCGTTAAAGCTTTAGAATTGTGCTAGTTCATATCGCACATTATTATTTTTATTTAAAGCATATATTTGAACTCTCTGTTGTAATTAGTCTTATAACCTATGTCGTGTTTAACACATATTTAGAATTGTGCAAGCGTCTTACCTGATGTTCGGTTTGACTTTTTTATTGTATAAATTTCAAGATTGTTATAGTTTAATCTAAGTAGACTGATATATGATTCATTCAACATCACAATCATATTTACCGATGAAGGATATCTGTTATCTGAAATATTTATAAATAATTACAATTATAGTTCCTTTTTGTTATTGGTGTTGTTGTGTACACTTTTAGGCGTTTATATAATTTATTTATTGTGTACATGTATCGTTACTCGTAATGATCCAGTGCCCTCGTGGGAAAAATCGTTGACTATTATTATTATATATATATATATATATATATATATATATATATATATATATATATAAAGTCTATAAAAAGACCAACCAGCAAATTTACTATGTACCGGATCGTCTAGAATAGACGATACTGTGCAGATAAGGAAAAATTATATAAGTCTAAAATTTGCACAACGATACTAATATAAGATGGTATTATACGAAGATGTTGTTATTAAATCGTGTTGACAAATATTTCGCTTAACAAATAGTCGGTGTCAATAATTTTAACAATACTGGTATTGTTAAAATTATTGACACCGACAAGGCTATTTGTTGTTAAAATTATTGACACCGACGAAGGCTATTTGTTAACTATTTGTTAAGCGAAATATTTGTCAACACGATTTATAACAACATCTTCGTATAATACCATCTTATATTAGTATCGTTATGCAAATTTTAGATATATATATATATATATGTATACAAGTCTAAATTGAAAACAACGTTCAAACCTATGATTGCGTTGGATAAAAACCGCAATTTTTATACGTGTGCATGCAAAACAAATTTCTTGTTAGAGGGGTCTATATACAGCACAAACAACATTTTCCAAAAGACCAAAAATATATAGCTAGCACAGGTTCATCTTAAGTTGACCTAATCACAATCTTTAACATGTGAACTAAGCAAAAGTTTCAAAGTCAATAGACCATGACTAATGGGGCATGGCCAACAAATCTTCATGGATATATAATGCTGATACAACTGCATACCAAGCATCATGTACATGATGTAGGGGCATTTATATTTTATAAGTAAACATTTGTAAATTGAACATTTTGGCATATAAAATATAAAGCACAGGTAAAAACCATGTACATTGCTTGAAGTATGTACTAAATGGACTTTGATCATGAATTATTCACATGTCCATCATATTTTATTCATTGAGATCAGTGGTGATTTAAAACTCTTAAAAGAGAGGCGAAAGATACCAAAGGGAATTTCAAACTCATAAATCAAAAAATATACTGACAATGCCATGGCTAAAAAAGAAAAAGACCAACAGACAAATAATAGTACACCAAAACACAGCATAGTAAACTAAAGATTGAGCAACACGAACCCCACCAAAAACTGGGGGTGATCTCAGATGCTACGGAACGGTAAGCAATCCTGCTCCACATGTGGCACCCATTGTGTTGCTCATGTTAGTACAAACCCGTTAATAAGTCTAATTCGGTAGGTCATATTTGGGGAAAAGGGGACGGATTGTAGTTACGACATTTGGAACATATCTGCTATCATCTGTGAAACTGATATTCCATAACGATCAACCAACTTGTGATGGCATCCATAAAATTTATGAAGGGATGATTTCAACTTCACCACTTGGAACTCTTGGTTTAATAGCTTCTGTGTGAGAAGCAACCTTTTATCAATGAAATCATGATAGGAAATACAAGCCCTGGAACATCGTATCAGCTGGGAGATATATACTCCATATGCAGGCGCTGCTGGAATGTTGCTACATACAAATGGAAAGTTCACAATTGGGAAGCTGAAATCATCTCTTTAGTCGTAAAGTTTTGTTTTCAACCAACCATCATTGTCAACTACTAGATGTACATGTAAGTCAAGATATGAGGCAGACTTAACTGTTTCTGTTATATCCTTTATCTCAAGTTCGATGGGATAGATGAGTTCAACATACATGACATACATTGTGTAGTCACCAAATTATGAATTACTAACCTTGCTACCGTATATTCCAAACAGTTCTTTCATTCACAGCTATTAACAATCAAACTAACAGACATAGATGTACATATACATGTATACATGAAAGTTTTGTACATTAAACATAAATGGCTGTATTGAAAGGGTATTTTAATTTACAGTTAAATGTATCTTGATCTTATGTGTAATGATTGATAATAAATAATTGATAAATGAATCTGAATACAAAATAAAACCATTGTTTAATGTACTATGTATAGACATTCATAATGGTTTCAATTCTCTTCCTACAAAGTGGACATACTCTTCGATCAACATTTCTTAATCTTGCAATTGTACTTCCGCAACTTACACACAAACACAAATGTCTACATGGTAAAATCAAAACCGATTTATCATTATCCTGACATACAACACACTTCAATTTCTCTTTCTCCTTTTCGATTTCTTTTTGGAATTCTTCTGATGTATGTATGCCTCCACTATTTGGAGTGGTTGATCTACGCAAGTTATAACTAGCACTATTAACTGGAGGCAACTGAATATCAATTGATTCATTAGAATCACTGTCAGACAACTCTTCATCATCTGTTGTCAAGTCATCGACCTCATACTCTTCTACCTCTTCGTCATCTTCGCCTTCAGATGATGCCACTGTGATGTCACTTTCATCTTCATTTTGTCCATCAGATTCATCCTCTTCATTGTCTGAGAAATCAAATCCAAAATTAGGTCTAACTCTTGTATATTGAGCTTCCAAGTTTTCCTGAATTCCAGGGAAGGTCATACCACGCTGTTTTAAAGATCTGAACACATTAGCAAGTACCAAAAACACAAGTAGGCAAAATATTAGACCTATGTATGTTTCTCGCTTCAGGTATATCAAGTCAATCATGCTGTAATATATTGAATCTGTGACATATCTTACACCCTCAGCAAATGCCATCATTCCACTGTCAATGTTCAACCAAAATGATGATAAACACCATTTCAATGTTTTAAATAAGGTAACAATTCCTTCAGTGCCACTTGTTCCAATCGCTGATATTCCAACAGTTATTTGATTGAAGGTTATAACTGCATAATATGACACTAAGTTACATATCTTTATAAGGATTTCTTTGCAACTAAATGCACCACTGGTACATAAGCGAAAGAGCCAAACTGCATTAATTGCAATAAAATGCAGCAAAATCTCAATACATTGATATAATGAGTACAGAACAGACCCAAGGAAAACCATAAACTTCCATAGTACTAAAACAAATGCATGCAGGAGTCCAAATATTTCTACCAAAAAGTCCAATGCAGAGGATATGACGTTTGATAGGATGCTGTTTATAACTTTAAAAGTGTTCACTGCTGTTGTGATAATATCTTGGAAAGTTTCAACTGTAACTGTCACAGCCTTGAAGTTAAATTCCGCTAAAGTGATGATAAATGTATAAATATACGATGCAAAGCTTCCCACGGAATCATAAATAGTTTGAATGTATGCCAATATACTCATCTTGAACTTCAAACCTGAGTTCTCCGATTCGGGTCTTGTATATTTTTACTTCATATTTTTTTTTTATACTCATATGAAAGTCTATTCATCTATTGTCGGTTTGTCCTCATGATCGGATGGGTTTATGCATTCGTTTTAGTAGCATAAGGCCGTTTTCTGTTGTTTATACTTTTATTTAGTTTTTTACTTTTTCTAACCGGAAACGGAATATAAAATGCTGAGTTTAAATAATGTCCGACTAAACCTGGACATCGATTAGACAGGGCGCTACGAAATCCTCCGACTATATGTTGAATGTAAATTTTGTGATTAATTTTACCCATTAGAACACAGTGTTTGTCACGGAACCCAATGGCCATGTGTAGGCAGAGAATGTATTATACATGTATTCTCTGGTCACAGCGTAGGTTGTGTAATCCGATACCGCGGTGATAATTTTTAAGGAAAAAATGACATACTACGCTATTTTAATAAATCAAGCAAGATTTTCATATATTTCATTATGATACTACTATACCAAGAGAGATAGTTTGTCTCTGCTTATATGTGTTATAGTATTCTAGATTTTTCATCGTAGTGTATGAATAAAACAAATATTTTTTCAACTTTCCTTTGAAGAATCAGTGATTAAAAAAGAAAACATATTAAGGTATGGCTTCCTTTACTAAAAGTGCAATTCATTGTTATTGACAGGGCAACATTAAATGTGGGTCTTTACCCTAAGGTAATAACATAAGCAACACGATGGGTGCCACATGTGGATGGCAGGATCTGCTTACCCTTCCGGAGCACCTGAGATCACCCCCCATTTTTGGTGGGTTCGTGTTTAGTTTTCTATGTTGTGTCTTCTGTACTATTATTTGTCTGTTTGTCTTTTTATTTTTAACCATGGCGTTGTCAGTTTGTTTTCAACCTATGAGTTTGACTGTCCCTCTGGTGTCTTTCGTCCCTCTTCTTTAATAACAGTAGATCTACACACCGTGAAACATCAAGTAAGAAATAGCGATACGCGTGTCCCCCCGTTTAATTGCTAAAATAACATAATATAGTAAACGCGTCCGTATACACGCGCCAGAATCAAACAATCATTGTATATATATACTGAACTCAACAATCTGTTTAAACCAACAACTTGATTTTTTTCTTTAATTAATTTCAATATTCAGTCAACAATAAATTATATATTAATATCGTTTCAGTTCAGTTCAGTTTCTTGTATATTCCTCCATTAATTGTGGACAGAGACATATAATACAATTGTATTATATGTCTCTGTTGTGGAGCACTACCCAAAGGGTATACTTTTAGCAACTATATACACCTAAATTTAATGACGCAAATTGCAACACACATACAATATGTGGTAATCCTGAGACTACTATAACATAAATTATGTGTATTTACAGAGACATATCTCGTATTTTAAATAGACAAATTCTTTTATTTCACTCTTCACGATTTTGACATTCTTTCATAATTTCTTGTTTGTTAAGCTCAACTTAACTAAGAAATCATACCCAGATTTTTTTGAATAACGGTTTCTGCACTTTTGGACTGAGAAAGTAATCTTCAAAATGTTGATGGTTTTCTGTACCTAAAGAAGAAGAAGAGTACAAGTCTAGAACACATGATAATCTCAGTGTCGGCCGAGAAATTTCAGTTCAAAGCCGGTTGAAAAATTGACGTCAATATTTCTACCAAGTGATGCTTCCGGCCACGATTTTTCCCATTTCATATAATTTCATTTAAAATTAATTACATCATTATTGTAAGTAACAAGTTGTCTTTAAAATCATATTAGTGATTTTGACCATGAACTCTTACTGTACTTTTTAAGAAAACTTGGTTCAGTGTAAATCTGATAAACTGCAGGTGTGCGTCTACTAAGTCCGACATCACTTTTTGTATTTAAACATTAATAAATCATTGCAATTTTATATATATCATTTTACCAAAGACCATTCTCTTTGAACAGTCGGACACTGAATACTTATTTTATATACAGCCAGATTTTGTTGACAAACTTAGAATGCTGCATGTTGGTGTAATCTGTCTAAGCTATTCGTATAGATAATCAACTGCAAAGAGTTTTAAATAATTGAGTTAAGCATTTAAATACTAAGCGAGACAAGTTCGAAATTTAAAAAAATGAAATAGACTCCTAATCCTATGAGACGTTTTGGACTGCAGGACAATCACAAGATTGAAGATGCTGACTTTATGTTTTCTTTATTGTGTTTTTTCACTAGTTTCAATATTTGGATTTTTATTTTTCACACTAGAGATACATGAACTGATTTTCTGGTGTTATCAGCTTATTCCAGCTGGCATTGCACTGGTTCCAATTGTTAAACAGGTCATTAAATTCTTTTTATCATGGATGCATTTTATGTTCCACATATTTGAAGTATGTGTTTACTTAGCATTTCATATATTTTCCTTTCTGGTGACACTGATTTCTATTTGCATGCCATATTTGAGCAAACCAATTTATGTTGCGTGTTCTTTTTTTAAATGGATGTATTCAGAGATATGGAGAGGAATTTATATGCGAGGAAACCCATTTTTAACGCTTTTGAGCTGGATCATGATTATGTGTACTTTTTTGTTTTGTGTTGTCCAATTTTTTCTACAAAGAACAGTTCCTAGAAACATTCAGAATAGACAAAGGAATGACCATGGACATGAAGAAGATCGAAATGATCAGGAAAATGAAAACATGGAAAACAGACTCATCGAAGTTCCACAGAGACTGTTAAACAGACAACAACATAATTTACCAGTATTAAGGACCAATCAAAATGATCCAACACATGCTGAAGATAATCCTGAGAATATTAACTTAGATGACAATCAACAACTTTGTATAATATGCATAGAAAATGTACGCAATTTTGCAGTGTTTCCATGTGGACATTTACACTTTTGTAGGCTTTGTGTTGAAAATTTGTTCAGATCAAGGACTAATGTGAAATGCCCAGTGTGTAATATTCATATTGAAAATTACAGACGAATTTATGTTTGAATTTGTTATAACCTGAGATTCTCAAAGTTAAATGATTTGAAATACATGTATGAAGTCAAAATTTAAAGTTTTTTAAAAATCTATTCTATATACATGATATATAAATGTATATAAAATTATAAAAACATGTACAGATGTAAACTGTACATTTATTTGTATTACTAAGTACCAATCATTTAAAACTACATTTGCAACAAACAAGAAAAATCAATTTGTCTTGTAGAAACATGATACAGTCATCAAACATGTTAAAGATATAAGTACCAAGCTTGTAATTATGTAGTTAAAGGTTTCAAGGGACTGCATGTACATTTTATTTATGAGGCAACCAAGGCAATTGCATTGTGAAAAATCCCAAACATATACATTGTATATATGTAGTTTATACCACTGCATCAAATGGGATACATTATTTCTCCACTTGAGACAGTAAAATTTTCATGTTTATAACATGAGGCTTGTTGCTATACAACATGTGCAATGATGTATACAGGTTGAGTGCAACTTTGGCACATCTCGTTTGTGAACATTGTGGTGTGGAATATAGAATTTAGTGGGCTATCTCTTTATAATATTCACAAACAAATATTTTTTTCTAATTGAATTCAAGTCGAAATTAACCTATTAAAAACCATAATGAGAGAATACGGTATTTATTAGAAATTTTGTCTTCCAGTACAAAGCACGTTATCCTATGCATATGACCTCTGGTTTGATCTATTCAAAACAGAGGTGGATTTAGGTGGGCAGGGTGCCTGGGCCCCCCCTTATGGAGCTATATTTATAGTTAATCCAGACTTTTTACCAGTTCCACTCCAAACTTTGCAGCAGGCCCCCCATTTTCAAAATCCTGGATCCGCATCTGCAAAACACACAAACATGTAAATAAGGAGATGTGGTATGCTTGTCAATGAGACAACTATCCGCCCCAAAGTCCATATGATGTGAATATAAGCAACTATAGGTCATGGTACAGCCTTCAACAATGAGCAAAACTCATACTGTATAGTTGCCTATAACATGCCCTGATATGACAAAATGTGAAACAATTCAAATGAAAAGACCAACTGCCTAATTTATAACAGAAGAAGCAAAAAAAAACCAGACAGTAACCAACGACAACCACAGAATTACAGGCTCCTGACTTAGGACAGGCACATTCAGACAGCAACCAACGACAACCACAGAATTACAGGCTCCTGACTTAGGACAGGCACATTATGTTGTGGTGCTAAACATATTTGTGAGTGTCAATTCTCTCCCCATTAAACCTAGGATAGTGGTGTAACAACACAACATACATGTAACATGAGAACAAACTGTAAAATCAGTTGAAAATGGTTTATACAAGTTCTGGGCAATTTAGTTTTGTCAACAAGATTTGTTAAGTCATCAATCATTTGTCAATACATCAACAAATAAAAGATTCAATATTTGTTACCATATATGTAAGTTTGATTTTTTCTGCATTTATTTAAACCTTTTTAATATGTTTATGGAAAAAGAAAAAAGAGACAAACCAATTTTAATGCAAATTTGACAATAAAAGTACTGAAAGTGAGGCTGATAATCCCACAATACACACAGCACATGTTTCTAGAATATCCCTAGCATACCATACTGTCTGAAGTTTCACTAAGAGAAAATTCTCTATATATTTCATTTAAAAGCACATTTGAAAAAAAATGTCATATCTTTGTATTCTTTCTGATTTGAATTTTTTTTATACATTCACATCAATGTTTTGTAACTTGAATATCTGAGTGAATATTGTTTGACATGGGCAAGGATATGATCTAAAGAATGTTCACCTAATAGAAAAACAAAGAATATGGGGTATTCATCCATGACAAAAAATCAGTACATGCACAAAAAAAAAAAAACACACAAAAAGCAAAGGAACAGCGCTTTTATTGTTGTTCTTCATCTCAGTCACAGTGAGGCCTTCACCACGGAGCAATAATACCCAACTACACTATGTTTGATCTCTCAAAGGTAGAAACAAGGCTTACTATAGCATATGGGTTTTGCTCATTGTTGAAGGCTGTATGTTGACCTACAGCTGTTAACTTCTACATCATCTGGTCTCTGATGGTGAGTTGTCTCACTGGCAATCATACCACATCTTTTTTTTTTTTATATTGGAAGATATAGCTATTAAGCCAGTTACTGTCGATTCATTTTTATTCATTGGATACCAATTTTGTGGATTTCATGGGTACAGGAGAACAACAAATTTAAATGTTAAAGGAATGACAAATTTTCCATAGGCTTGTATGCAGACTAGCAAAACCACGAAATTAAATATCCACGAAAGTGTAATTTTTCCTCAATCCATGAAAATTGATACCCACGAAAATAAATGAATCCACAGTATATAAAAGTTTTGATTGCATTCATACAATCTTAGCCCCAAATATGTGTTTTTAATTGAAAATATGTAGCTGAAGGACTTGACAGATAGAAGAGCCAGTCTGATTAACTTTGATAGAAGGAGTTGCAACCATTGTTACAGGAAAAGTTTAAAATTTTCTGTTTTCAATAAAAGGAGGTGTGGAGTTAAGATCAACATGCAACATAATCAATGAGACAGAAACCAAACAACAGAGGTTTACAAAAAGTAGACGTCAGGAAGTCACACAATCAAATGACATTTGTTTCTTTCCTTGCAAGAAGTTATAACAGGTGTTGTTGGTACATGTATCATATGTAACAATTTAATAGGCAATAGTTGAAGAGAAAATAAAAATTTGTATTATTTTCTTTTTAATTTTGTCTTTTTACTTTTTTCAAATTTTTCAGTTTATGAATATTTCCTGATGAGAGTCCACTGCTGAATTCTGATAATTTTCCTGATGTTTCATGTCTATCGAATTCTTTCTGCTTCCTAAAATTTAAAAGGAAATTGAATAATGTAATGCACTTTCTACGTGTATAACAAGACATAAAACTGTGCTATAGCTAATTATGACAATCTATATTTAATAAAGAGTGTGTTTTAAATCTTTACCAAATGATGACACTGAGGCTAAAATGATTTACAAGGTAAACATCCACCCAAAAAAATAAGATGATATGACCAACAAAACTTTCCTAGACAAATTTAGGTATATAAAACTGAATAATTTTATTCCAATTTCATGATTCTGTGTACTTAAAGTTTATCTGTATAATATTTATAGCTGCTAGCATTAATTTTGTTTTGCTTCCTTATAATCTGAAATATATTATGGTAAACTATTCCTAGTTATAATGTAGTTTTTGCTTCCTTATAATCTGACTATGGTAAACTATTCCCAGTTATAGACACATTTTTCAAGATCTGACCTAATTATCATGTGCGCTGCCATTAATCTATCACGTGGTGCCGCAGCCATAGCACTAATGATAGATAACGCACGTGCTTTAATAACAACAATATCGATCTTTTGTTTACATTTTGTTTTTCACTATTTTCCTTTTCGTTTTATGATGGAGAGTGAAAATAAATACAAAACAGGTAGTGGGAACTCATGTTCAGTTCATGGTTATTCCAATAATCGAAAAAAATAACTTTGTGGATGAAATCAATGTGTGAATTACATGGTGAAATGCACGACCATTGTCCCTGTTTAATTCCTTACAGACTACATGCAATGCCATCCAAGGAATCGATAAGGCTTGAGTGGATAAAGCTTTAAATCGGAAAGATCTTCCAAAACGATATGTATGCTCTGAACATTTTATTGACGGAAAACCTACAGATCGGAATCCTTCTCCTAAGTTAAAGATGGGGTATGAAAACAAGACAACTCCCGGTAGAACAAAAATTTTAAAGCATCAGTTGACAGTGAAAAAAAGAAAACTAGAAGATGGTGCCTGATTCCGATTCCGATTCCGATATGGAAATAACAAAATTGGACACTACTTTAGAAAGTGAACCAGGCACAAGTACGTCGTCTGAAAAACTACCGGAGGCTATTTGTAGTCTTAATGTTTTAGAAGCTTCATCTACTGTTGGTACACAATATCTTGAATCAGACTTCTTACCGCAGACAGATCATATCTACGGGAAAGAATGGACCGATTTTCAGACTTGATTTTCTCAAACAAATATTAACGGAAGAAAAGGGAGTTCAAAGTAAATCTGATGGAGCAACTACCTGTATTATTGACTGTGCTGAAACATTTATCCAGAGGCCAACTAATTTAAGGAGTAGGGGTAAAACGTGCAGCAATTACAAGTCCCATAAAACAGCTAAACATTTAGTTGGAATATCCCCACATGGACAAATTATGTTCATTTCCAAAGCTTTTGGTGGTCGTGCTAGTGACAAATTTATAGTAGAAAAAAGTGGATTCATCAATTACTTGCTTCCAGGAGTCGAGATTATGGCAGATCGTGGCTTTACAATAGACGACTTATCTTTTCCATTGCGTGTTAAGCTGAACATTCCAGCGTTCACAAAAAACACATTTCAGTTAAGTGCAGAGGATGTGACAACCACAAGAAGGATTGCCGGAGTACAAATACATGTCGAAAGGGTAATTCGACAACTCAAGGTCTTCAAAATTCTAAGTGGGACTGTGCCTGTATCATCCTTAAAACTGTTTGATGACATTTTACTTGTATGCTCTGCTTTAGTTAATTTACGGTCAGATCTGATCAGAGATACTAATGAAAGTGATGAGTGAAATTTGTTTGTTATTTTATTTTTTCTTGTTTAAGCAGGATTATTATACACTGTACATGCCAGGGGCGGATCCAGCAATTATTAAATGGGGGGAGGGGGTTTCCAACCATATGTCCCAATTCTAAAGCATTGATAGTCCAAAAAAATGGGGGTTCGAACCACCGGAATCACCCCCACCCTGGATCTGCCACTGCATGTACATATGAGTCGTTGAAGGTCACCCATTACAGTATGTAATTGCTATAGACTCTAAATGATTTAGAGGTTGACGTACAATATATTATAATTGTATTATATTATAGATCCATTGATTGCTGGTTGCTTAGCGTCCAGTGGCAAATAGTTTATGCATATTCAGGATGACATATATACATGTATTGAATAGACATCTGTTTATTGTTTAAGCCTGTGTGTTTCCTTCTAGACGTTTTTGGTTATTTTATGGATTCCCCTATTTAATTTACCTTGGTGTTTGTTTTTTTTGTAAAACTTATTGTGTAATAAGATGTCTGTCACATTGATATATACATTGTACCCCACATCTCCTCATATTCATAATTTATGATACAACTTTCATCGCATTACATCAGTCAAAGAGTAAAAAATCAGTTGGGGTATTTACATGAAAACATTTAACTTGGACACCTTTATATATCAATAAGTGGTTTCATGATAAACCTTTTAAGATTTTTACTCTTTAACTGATGTAATGGGATCAAATTGTTACAACTGACAAGCAATTTAAATGTCCTTAAAAAATAACAAAGGGTCATTTGTGATAAGCCAGACAACACAACTATGTGGATAATCAGTGTTAGATAATTACGACACAACATGGTATTAACATCGTAAATATTACTTAACACAGTAGGGCAGTTAATTGACATATGACTGATTGAAAAATGTAAACAAACTACAAGTTCAACTAAAGGCTCCCTTCTATCATTATCTGAACCAAACTAGACACACATGTGTAAATTTATCCTGCCCTAAGAGATGCAGAAAGACTGATTATTAACCTGACCATACAATAAAATTAAAATAAATGTACCTACATTGTACATGTAGTGTGCATATCAAGAGCAACATTGAAAAATCACAACACTATGAAAGGTCTCCTTAAATGATCAATCGAAGTGTAAAGACTGGAATGTTTAATTTACACAACAAGTGATGCTATTTACATAATATATATACATTGTATAAACCACACAAGTGACAATCAAGTTGTTTGAAGAATACACACACTTGCAATCATACCACATCTCGCTAATTATATATAACCAACATATAAAACAATTTTCAATACAAATTTATTTCCTTGAAAATTTCTGGCATTGAACTTTTGACTTCACTATGCATGATGAACTTAACTTTTATATATAGTTCTTGTTACGATTGAATGCTTTGTTTACGTTTTTATCATTACTGTAATGGCGGACGGTATTGTGGGCGTAGCGGCGGCGACCATTACTACGGGTGATAATTGAAAAACGTGTCTATAATGTAGTTTTACTTCCTTATAATCTGACTATGGTAAACTATTCCCAGTTATAATGTAGTTTTACTTCCTTATAATCTGACTATGGTAAACTATTCCGAGTTATAATGTAGTTTTTGCTTCCTCATAATCTGACTATGGTAAACTATTCCCAGTTATAATGTAGTTTTGCTTCCTTATAATCTGACCTTGGTAAACTATTCCCAGTTATAATGTAGTTTTACTTCCTTATAATCTGACTATGGGAAACTATTCCCAGTTATAATGTAGTTTTGCTTCCTTATAATCTGACTATGGTAAACTATTCCGAGTTATAATGTAGTTTTTGTTTGCTTCCTTATAATCTGACCTTGGTAAACTATTCCCAGTTATAATGTAGTTTTTACTTCCTTATAATCTGACTATGGTAAACTATTCCCAGTTATAATGTAGTTTTTACTTCCTTATAATCTGACTATGGTAAACTATTCCCAGTTATAATGTAGTTTTTGCTTCCTTATAATCTGACTATGGTAAACTATTCCCAGTTATAATGTAGTTTTTGCTTCCTTATAATCTGACCTTGGTAAACTATTCCCAGTTATAATGTAGTTTTTGCTTCCTTATAATCTGACTATGGTAAACTATTCCCAGTTATAATGTAGTTTTTACTTCCTCATAATCTGACTATGGTAAACTATTCCCAGTTATAATGTAGTTTTTACTTCCTTATAATCTGACTATGGTAAACTGTTGCGAGTTATAATGTAGTTTTTGCTTCCTCATTATCTGACTATGGTAAACTATTCCCAGTTATAATGTAGTTTTTACTTCCTGATAATCTGACTATGGTAAACTATTTCCAGTTATAATGTAGAGGGGGGTGACACACTTTTGGGATGTGGGATATTGGGGGTAAAAAAAGTGGGATCTGGGAAAAAGAAGGAAAAAAAAAGAAGGAAGTGGGATATGACCATTAATGTGGGATGTGGGAAAAACCCACAAAACAAATTAAAAAAAAAAAGAATGATGAAAATGCATGAATAGTCATGATGTGTCTAATTGGTGGTGTCCCCTAACCCATCCCACTTTAATTTGAGAAAAAATCACTTCGGCAAAGTTTTTCTCCACACTAGAAACAAATGATAGGCAATGGCCTATGGTTGCCTAGACCCAAAAACCCAGGTGGGTACAGTTACGGAACTTCTGCAACTGAGGTTCAAAGGTTTTAATTTGTAAAAGTTCCCCTACGACAAATCTTTTATCCACAATAAGCTAGTACAAATGATAGGCAATGGCCTGAGGTTGCCTGGATCCAAAGACCCAGGTGATTAAAGTTACGGAACTTCTACAACTGAGGTCCAAAGTTGGGATATGGAGACAATACCCCTCCAAATTTTAATTCTTTTAAAATTCCCTACGGCAAAGCTTTTGTCTACGCTAGGTACAAATGATAGAAAATGGCCTACAGTTGCCTGGATCCAAAGACCCAGGTGGGTTAATTTACGGCACTTCTACGACTGAGGTCGAAAGTTGGGGTATGGAGATCGGCCTACCCTCTCCCAACTTTAATACCTAAAAAATTCCCCACGGCAAAGTGCTTGTACACAATAAGGATCAATAAGTACAAATGATAGGCAATGGCCTGAGGTTGCCTGGACCCAAAGACACAGGTGGGTAAATCTAAGGAACATCTACAACTGAGGTCCAAAGTTGGGATATGGAGACCATACCCCTCCCAACTTTGATTCGTTTAAAATTCCCTACGACAAAGCTTTCCTCTACGCTAGGTACAAATGTTAGAAAATGGCCTACAGTTGCCTGGATCCAAAGACCCAGGTGGTTAAATTTACAAAACTACTACAAATGACAATGTGAGTTCCAAAGTTGGGGTATGGAAATCGTACCCTCTCCCAACTTTAATATGTAAAAATTTCCCTACGACAAAGCTTTTGTCCACAATAAGTACAAATGATAAGCAATGGCCTGAGGTTGCCTGGATAGGCAATGTCATGAACCAGTCTGAAGCTAGCGAATAATAACAAGCGAACAATGAGGCGATATATCTAAAAACTGAAAAATTAAAAGACAGCAACAGCCGCTGTTAAAAAAAAAATATTTAAAAGGTAAAAAGAAATTCCGTCCAGAAATTGCAATTTACATCTCTATCATGAAATGGGATTTACCACTTCTGCTTATTAAACAAGCCACACCCCTTTTCATGGTAACATTCAGTATCACAGTAAATCTACACCTGTCAACGGATTGACCACCAATGCCAACACTTCAATTTAGAACGTAAAAGAAGTCCTTCCCTGAAAAAATAGCACCTTTGTTGTCTTTATTTAACTGAACTAACAAACAAATTAGCAGAAATGAAACTTGTAATGATAGAAAAAAAATATATAGACCATTTTGAGCCAAAATTTACTTACTCTTGATTTATTGATGTATTTGCTATGTAGGTCTTGTAGAAGAAAAACAGGCGCATCGTTTGCGCAAGGTTTCGAGTGGTGCTATGTTAAAAAATCTGAAACTATGGCTCAAAATTTGAAAATTTGAAAAACAGGGGGGGGCGGAATGGCCTTTTCCATGTTTTCTAGAGAAAAATAATGAGGGGTGTCACAGGGTATGGCTATATTATAGGTCTTGTAAAGGAGAAACAGGCACATCTATTGCGCAAGGTTTCAAGTGGCGCTATGTTTAAAAATCTGAAACTAGGGCTCGAAATTTTGAAAAATTGGAAAAAAACAAAAGCAGAGGGGGGGCCTATTCCATGGCTTCTAGAGAAAAATAATGAGGGGTGCCACGGGGTATGGCTATAAAGGTCTTGTGGAGGAGAAACTTGCGCATCATTTGCGCAAGGTTTCGAGTGGCGCTATGTTCAAATATCTGAAACTAGGGCTCGAAATTTGAAAAATTTGGAAAAAAACAGGGAGGGAGTGGCCTTTTCCATGGCTTCTTGAGAAAAATAAAGACGGTTAACAGGGTGTATGGCTATATAGGTCTTGTAGAGGAGAAACAGGTGCATCATTTGCGCAAGGTTTCGAGTGGCACTATGTTAAAAAATCTGAAACTAGGGTTTGAAATTTGGGGGAAAAAAACAGGGGATTGACCTATTCCATGGCTTCTAGAGAAAAATAATGAGGGGTGTCACGGGGTATGATTAAATTCCATACTTCAACAGACAGTAGTATCGACATACCAATTGGAATCATTATTGGTCATGCGTGTACACCAGTAATTCTTGTTCATCATTTGTATCACACTTTGCGTCTGATATGAAGATTCCCTGTTTTGGGTTTTGTGTTTTGTTGGTTTTGTGTTCAGTTAAGTTTCATGTTCTGTTAACTAAACGGGAGTTGCTTTTTAAAAGCATTGAAGGCATTTATTTTCATAGTCATCCAGGAGTGCTAATTGTCACCTTTGGTGGTTTTTTCCTATTATTTTTCCACAAAAGCCTTACATGGCATCGTTTCTTGATGTTGTAGTAAGAATCTGGACCAGTAAAGTCTAGGTAAGGCAGATATGTGTTTATTCATAAGTTTTGTACATACTGAAGAACAAACAAGACAAGAAGACAGCTCTGGCTGACTCCAAATAGGATATTATGGAAACCAAAAATCTGGGATTCGGGAGAATTGGAAAAAAAGGTGGGAAGTGGGAAAAATGGTCTAAAATATTTTGGAAGTGGGAAAAATTTCCCAAAAAAGAAGGATTTGGGAAATGAGCACCCCTGTGTCACCCCCCTCAATGTAGTTTTTGCTTCCTTATAATCTGACTATGGTAAACTATTCCCAGTTATAATGTAGTTTTTACTTCCTTATAATCTGACTATGGTAAACTATTCCCAGTTATAATGTAGTTTTTCCTTCGTTATAATCTGACTATGGTAAACTATTCCCAGTTATAATGTAGTTCTAAGGTTCCTTATAATCTGACTATGGTAAACTATTCCCAGTTATAATGTAGTTCTAAGGTTCCTTATAATCTGACTATGGTAAACTATTCCCAGTTATAATGTAGTTCTAAGGTTTTATTTTGTTGGGTCCTCATTTGCCTTGTTTTCTTTTTTCTTTGAAAAAAAATATTGATTTCAGAGTCCTGTAAACTTGAGGATGTATTTCATGTGGGGGGGGGGGGGGGTCGGAGGGGTCCCGATCCCAAAATTCCGGGCTTAAAAACATGAAATCCTGAGGTCCCGAATTTAAAAAAAATTAAATCCTGACATCCCGAAATTCGAAAAAAGAAATCCGGATCCCGAAAGGGTCAATCCCGAAATCCCGAGCTTAAAAACACCTGATCCTGACATCCCAAAAAAGGTCCTTGTTTTATGATTGCATATATGATAATCAAATAATATTTCACATATATATGATTTGGAATTCAAATTCATCTTATGGATACAAATATACCATATAAAAATGAGATGTGGTACGAATGCCAATGAGACAACTATCTACTACAGTAAAAATGAACATGCATGTATACAAAGCAGTAAAATTCAGAACATTGTTTTTACTATAAACTAATCCTTGGGAAATTTTTTTTTTAGCTAGATACAGGGTAAAATTCTCCCTAATTTTCAACTTACTTTTTTGCTTTCCATTTCTTTATCTGGTCTCCATGGTGACTGACAGTAATTGAAGTTGGTGCTTCTCGTAAGGCAAAACTTTTAGCAAGATGTCCCAGATGAATTTTCTTTATGTGAAATATGTGTTTCAGACTAGATGGATATGTACTGTATGCTCTCACAAATGATTGAAATGCTGAAAGAAATTTAGACAATTTAAATTCCATTGGTACAGCTAATAAAGCAAAAATAATGCTAACTAAAACCCTTGGACATTACATGAATTTTGAATTTTTTTGTCATTGTATTTTTTGGTAGACTTTAATATGAGCCTTACTCCAAAAAGATATTTAAATCACAAATGTGTCCTTGTTATACCTCCTACTTTTTTTTATCTAATAGGTCCATCATCTGTTTAAAAGACAATCACCCCCGAATTGCCAGGCAATATAACAGATGTTAATTTTATTACCTTTCTTTGCCAATTCACCAAAGGATTTATTTTGTAAAATATAATTCTCAAAACACATCTGTAAATATGTAGCCGTCTCCTCTACTGTGTGTGGCACTGATCTCTACAATAAATAATTTACATTGTAGTTCAGGTGGTATATATTGGAATCATTGTGATAAATGTACATAGAAAGTGAATGATTTATGCACTGGGATACTGGTTTTTATCATAGGTCAGGCAAACAATATAATTCACCAAAATGTGTTCAAAATTATTAAATACAATGCACATGTTATTAGTAAATTTCAAGTCTGACAGGATTATCTCGAATCTAACAAAACTCTTCTTTAAGGTTCTAATAAAGATCAATTAATGAATGTTATTTTGTTTCTCAAATGTCAGTTCTTTGGGGACTATATACTGACACTCATATTAAACAGTATCTGTAAGAAGAATCCATCAGTTATTTTGAATAATTCATAGAGCTTTAAAAACACAAAGCTTCAGCCAATAAATAAAATTAAATATTTTACTGGTACTAAATCTAAATATAGATTTGGGGTATGGGTCAGTCAGACAGAAATCGAAAAAAATCATATTTGACAGTCTTAATTAAACTATCAAACTTAAAATCATTATCATTACATCAAAAGGAATAACAAATCAATATTACTTTTGTACTATGGTCATGGCTCATCTGTAAAACAGTGCTTTTTAAATTCTTTAAAATTTCTTTCATCTCCATTTCATTTAAACTACAATAAAAATGTAAAAATACTATCTTTATAAAGACATAATATAATTTTTGGTTAACTTCTATTCTAATGTAATTATTTTGTATCAGTGACATTGTTTGGGTGACAACAAACTAAAATTCTAAAGCTAACTGTCTGAGAGAAGTCACCATTATGATTCTCAAATTGAATAATAGTGATTTCTTCAAGAAAGAAAAAAAAACTCACATTTTCACCTAAAAATCTTCTTTTTGTCAAATTTTATTATATTCTGAAGGGTATTGAAGCCCTAAAAAGCCTGGTGTTTACATTTGACACCAGAAGGCTAACTATGAAGTCATACTATTTTGTTGCCAAAGGAGGGAACATGATTTCAGTAAACTTGCATAATGTGAAATTTTGACACCGAAATAATGACTACATTTGACTGATTTAGTTTACATTAGTATAGAGACAACAATATTGTATTTGAAGCTTGGCTTATGTAAAACACAGGTATCACTTTTACAAATTGATTTTACCTAGCATCAGTGCTTTTTCAGGTGAGGTTTTCCCCTGTTTGATTTTTTACAAGTAGAACCAAAATTCAGTACAATACTTGCAAGTCTCATCACTTTTCCCTACATGTTTATCATTGCGTTAAACTTTATTCATATGTCATTCTTCCTTGGTGGAAGGTTCCATAAATTGCACCCAGACCCAGATGTACATCCAAGCGGTGCGGTATTGTTTAATGTATTGGTGATAGCAGTCTTACTCTCACTAAACGATCACTGAGTAAGCTCACAACCCCAGATAAAGACGGTTAAACTGAGAGTTAATCTATAACTGTACTTACACTGATTTTGTAGTTCACATTCTTGGTATTATATTTGAAAGATATCAACAGACTTTGTATTAAATAATACAATTATCACAAAGAGTT
Source organism: Mytilus coruscus (assembly GCA_017311375.1). Classification (NCBI taxonomy): domain Eukaryota; kingdom Metazoa; phylum Mollusca; class Bivalvia; order Mytilida; family Mytilidae; genus Mytilus; species Mytilus coruscus. The sequence continues at coordinate 142,092,269 of CM029596.1, read as the reverse complement.
GATTATGTTGTATGTACAATGTCTTATCATACAAAATGTGTATACAGATTTATGATTTATAAGATATTTGCAGTAATGCTGTGAAAAAACCGAATTCCATCTTTTTGCAAGGGAAGCAACTCATGTGTACTAAATGAAACGTTTGTAATACATTCAAGAATACACAAAGAGAGATAACTCTACTTAAATCTAAAACCATCTTGAGACCAATTTGACTAGGATGGAACATAATTTTTCACTAGACAAATAGAAAAACTTATCTAGAAAGAAATTTTTACCAGATGTATGAATTTCCTGTCCTGTAGATATTCATATTTCAGTATATTTGTATGGATCCTACTCAGTATACTTGACACAAAAACAAGGTAACTGGCATTGATATCAAGCTGACACCCAATATTTTCCCAAAACTTCACAAATATATTGTGTGCATGTCTAGTACCATGATGGTTTAGAATCTCATGCTTGTTTCTGATATTTTTCTGTACTTTTTGAAAAGTTTGAGTGAGATCTCCCTTTATAGTCGTTTGAAAATTTGACAACTTGAGTTAAGAGTTAAACTTTATTTCAGAAGGTGGAATTGATGTGATATATTCTCAAATATGAAAGATAAAATAAATCAGAAAATGAATTTTATGATTTTCTTTAAATGCAGTAAAATTCTGATATAGATATTTCTTTGAGTTCATAGTGTAATACAAAATTTATTTCAGTGGTTAATATCATGACTTTCTTCACTCTCTTGCTTAGTGTTTAAAAGATTATTGTAAAAGATACTGTGGTACAGGGCTTTTTTCCATTAATTTTGTGTTTTCCCTTCAACCCTTTTGCTATATTTGGACTTTTTTTTTGGTGACATTTATAGTTTGTGATATAATAAAGTGCTCAATGTTGGAGACAGTACAATGACCTTTTTGTTTGCTATTTTATCCCAATGATTCTATATACATAGCTGTCTCTTTGTTACCTATGGTTGTTATCCCTAGCTAGGTCAAAACCAAAGGTTAAAACCAAAGACTGTGAAATTAGCATTTGCTGCTTCTAGAAAAAGTTTGAAGCATTTCAGATTAAGAGAAAAGACAGATCAGCTCTTAAAGAATTATGCATTTGGGTAGAGCCTATGTGGGCTGTTGTTACTTTTTGACCAAGCATATAAACAATCTGGCTAGTACAAAGCAAGGTTCACCTGTTTACCATGTAACTGTCCTGAATATGCATGTAATATTTGGTGCTGAACAATAAGCATCCATCAATCAATCAAACATTAGAATTTACATCACATTTGTATATTCAGTTGTGGTTAATCAATTACAAACCTAATATTGTCTTTATTGAGAATTGGTACATATTCTGATTCAGTGGGCATGAGAAACAAGAGTGACTGCCCTTGTTTTCCAGCTCGAGCTGTTCTACCCACTCTATGAATATAATCAGTGGCTCCACCTGGTGTTGTATACTGAACTATCCATTGTATAGAGGGTAAATCTAACCCTCTAGCTGCCACGTCCTGAAATAGAAATTTAATTTTTAATGATTACTACTGTATCATATCATGCAAGCCTAAAATTATTAATATTTATACTCCTACTGAAATGAGCAGTCCATTGATCATATAATCCTTGGATTTATACATTCAGCCAACATTTAAAGCCTTGTTAGAGACATGACCGTAATAATGTGTTTCTATCGAGTTTTGTCTATAATGTCATGAAAAAATGTATGTTCATGGAATTTTAAATTCATACTGGTTGATTTTACCAATTTCATTTTTATTTGGAGCAGTTTTATGAGTTGAAGTATAAGTAAAACAACCTTACAATATGGTTTATGGACATATATGGATGAGTTGAATCTTGAAGAAATGAAGATAATTTAGTTTACAAAAATTTTGTTGAGAGTCCATCACTTTATTGATATAAAATGATAAAAATGTGCTTCGCCGAGCGCAGCTGGATACGACCGCAGAGGTCCAACCCTGAACAGTTGGGGCAAAAATGGACACAATATTCAAGCTTGATACAGGTCTGAATTTGGATTGTAATTAAATATTTGACACATGATAGGTTTCTGACACAGAATAAATGTAGTCAAAGAACTTGAAATTAGTTATATGATTTGAATTTATATTCAATTGAAGATTTCTTGCTGTTGTGCAATACACTGTGCTGTTGCGCAATACTTAGTAAATCTGTTTTCAGACTATATACAAAGAATTAGCAATATAAATTGTGACCCCGCAATTTTTTTTTGGAAAATTGATAATTTCTTAAATCTTGAGGAAAAAAAATTGACCCCCCCTTTCCAAAAAAAATAATATTTAAAGAAATTTTCTTTTTGTAAAATGTGGTACAATTTAAGAGACATCCATACACTTAAACACAAGTTATTGTCTGAAAACTAGAAAAATGCTTGTTTTGGCCCATTTTTGGCCCCTAATTCCTGAACGGTTTGGGCAATTACCCCAAAATGAATCCCAACTTCTACTTGTGGAAATACTTATACACAAGTTATTGTCCTAAAAATAGAAAAATTCTTGTTTTGGGCCCCTTTTTGGCCCCTAATTCCTAAACAGTTGGGACCATCACCCCCAAAAACAATCCCAACCTTCCTTTTGTGGTATTGAACCTTTACTTCAGTTTCATAGAGATCCATACACTTAAACTAAAGTTATTGTCCGGAAACCAAATGTCTTCGGACAACGACGACGTGATAGCAATAGACGAACGCAAATTTTTTGCGGTTGTATAAAAAACAGCTATTTAAGTCCCTTCTTTACTCACAGTACAAAACAAAACACCAGTATCTGTCTGAGAAAATTCCTGGAAAGCTTTTGTTCTGTCCTGAAACATACAAAACAATAGTTATTGAAACTCACAATACAATAGATATTGAAACATACAAAACAATAGTTATTGAAACTCACAATACAATAGATATTGAAACATATAAAACTATAGATATTGAAACATACAAAACAATAGACATTGAAACATACAAAACAATAGATATTGAAACATACAAAACAATAGATACTGAAACATACAAAACAATAGATACTGAAACATACAAAACAATAGATATTGAAACAAACGAAACAATAGATATTGAAACATACAAAACAATAGATACTGAAACATACAAAACAATAGATATTGAAACATACAAAACAAGATATCGAAACAAACAAAACAATAGATATTGAAACAAACAAAACAATAGATATTGAAACATCTAACCAAATTAAACCAATACTAACATTCTAACTGGGTATTACTCTTAGTCTACTACAAACAAAATATGTATGATATGGATATATACTGTAACCAATGAAATCCAACAGCCAAGAAATATATTTAGTCTCAGACTTGAAGGACTTATGCAATATTTTCTGATAAAACACATTGAGTTTGTTTTTCTTTTTATAGTATAAGATGTATTTTCAGAAATCTGTCAACATATTAAAATCAACATCCTTTCCAATTACTTATTTGGCAAAAAACAAAAAAAAGTTTGGTAAAATTCCATTTACATTCAAAAGACTTATTGAAGTCTCAATTCTTTTTTTACTTTAGACTGTATTGCAATATTAACTGCAAAAGAAATTAAGTCCTTTTATCCATAAAACAGTGAAAAATGAAAAATAAATATTTTCAAATGTTTGCTCTGGAACTGTCTTCTGATCATATTAAAATAAGCTTCTATTTAAGTTTTGCAAAATTTCGAAGAGGGAATGTTGGATCGGTATGTCTTGCTTCTGCAACAGGATAGACAAAAACAATTATAGGTTCCTGAATTGAGACCAGAAAATAATGTTGCAGGAATAGACATGTTTGTGTTGTCCAACTCTATCCTTACCTAACACAAGTCTACCAAATACAAACCTTATCAAATATCTACAATGATGACCAAGATTTATACCATTTTCACACACTAAGTCTTACTTTTTGTTGCATATCTCCATGAAGTTTAAAGAAGAGTATGTTAATGTCATTTCCCATAGCATCCATCTGGTCATCAGGATCGTCCGACACACCAAAGAAATGTTGGAACAAGTCATAATGGAACTCTACAAGATCTTGTGTTGACATGAAAACAATCATTTTACATTTACTGCTTTTTATCTGAAACAAAAATCAACTAAATTCGAAAAGGAATTTAAATTTTTCATATGTTAATACAAATGTAGTTAATAACTTCTTTTTATGGAAGGAAAACAAATTTCTAGTAAAACTCCATAACTAGAGGCTCCAAGGACCCTGTGTCGCTCACCTGATATATCTGACATTCGACCTACTGTTCGGAATTATAGTTGTGACATCATTTTCAATGTAAAGAAAGAAACACCATCATCAGGTATTAATGTGGTTTTTTTTCATGTTATAGAATTATCAATTATTTTTATTGCCAGTTCATTAGTAGATTGTTTTCTATATTGATTTTCTACTGCAGTTTCAGAAAAGAAGATTACAAAAGGAAAACATTTTGTAAAACTTACCAAAATTTACCAAATTAATGAAAATTGTTAAAATTAACTATAAAGGGCAATAACTCCTTAAGGGTCAACTGACCATTTTGGTCATGTTGACTTATTTGAAGATCTTACTTTGCTGAACATTATTGCTGTTCACAGTTTATCTCTATCTGTAATAATTTTCAAGATAATAACCAAAACTGCAAAATTTCCTTAAAATAACCAATTCAGGGCAGCAACCCAACAACCAGTTGTCCAATTCATCTGAAAATTTGAGGGCAGATAGATATTTACTTGATAAACAAGTTAATCCCTGTAAGATTTGCTTTAAATGCTTTGGTTTCAGAGTTACAAGCCAAAATCTACATTTTACCCTATGTTCTATTTTTAGCCATGGCAGCCATCTTGGTTGGTTGGCTGGGTCACCGCACATATTTTTAAAACTAAATACCCTAATAATGATTGTGGCTAAGTTTGGTTGAATTTGGTCCAGTAGTTTCAGAGGAGAAGATTTTTGTAAAGATTACAAAATTTACAAAAATTGGTAAAAATTACTTTAAAGGGCAATAACTCCTTAAGGGGTCAACTGACCATTTTGATCATGTTGACTTATTTGAAGATCTTACTTTGCTGAACATTATTGCTGTTCACTGTTTATCTCTATCTGTAATAATTTTCAAGATAATAACCCAAAACAGCAAAATTTCCTTAAAAGTTACCAATTCAGGGCAGCAACCCAACAACCAGTTGTCCAATTCATCTGAAAATTTGAGGGCAGATAGATATGAACTTGATAAACATGTTAATTCCTGAAAGATTTGCTTTAAATGCTTTGGTTTCAGAGTTACAAGCCAAAATCTACATTTTACCCCTATGTTCTATTTTTAGCCATGGCAGCCATCTTGGTTGGTTGGCTGGATCATCGCACATATTTTTAAAACTAAATACCCTAATAATGATTGTGGCTAAGTTTGATGGAATTTGGTCCAGTAGTTTCAGAGGAGAAGATTTTGTAAAGATTACAAAATTTACAAAAATTGGTAAAAATTACTTTAAAGGGCAATAACTCCTTAAGGGGTCAACTGACCATTTTGATCATGTTGACTTATTTGAAGATCTTACTTTGCTGAACATTATTGCTGTTTACAGTTTATCTCTATCTGTAATAATTTTCAAGATAATAACCAAAACGGCAAAATTTCCTTAAAAGTTACCAATTCAGGGCAGCAACCTAACAACCAGTTGTCCAATTCATCTGAAAATTTGAGGGCAGATAGATATTTACTTGATAAACAAGTTAATCCCTGTAAGATTTGCTTTAAATGCTTTGGTTTCAGAGTTACAAGCCAAAATCTACATTTTACCCCTATGTTCTATTTTTAGCCATGGCAGCCATCTTGGTTGGTTGGCTGGGTCACCGCACACATTTTTTAAACTAAATACCCTAATAATGATTGTGGCTAAGTTTGGTTGAATTTGGTCCAGTAGTTTCAGAGGAGAAGATTTTGTAAAGATAACAAAATTTACAAAAAATGGTAAAAATTACTTTAAAGGGCAATAACTCCTTAAGGGTCAACTGACCATTTTGATCATGTTGACTTATTTGTAGATCTTACTTTGCTGAACATTATTGCTGTTTACAGTTTATCTCTATCTATAATAATTTTCAAGATAATAACCGAAACGGAAAAAAATCCTTAAAATTACTAAATCAGGGCAGCAACCCAACAACCCATTGTCCGATTCATCTGAAAATTTCAGGGCAGATAGATCTTGACTTGATCAACAATTTTACCCATGTCAGATTTGCTCTAAATGCTTTGGTTTCAGAGTTATAAGCCAAAATATACATTTTACCCTATGTTCTATTTTTAGCCATGGCGGCCATCTTGGTTGGTTTGGCAGGTCACGGACAAAATTTTTAAACTAGATACCCCAATGATGATTGTGGCCAAGTTTGGTTAAATTTGGCCCAGTAGTTTCAGAGGAGAAGATTTTGTAAAGTTAACGACGACGGACGCCAAGTGATGAGAAAGCTCACTTGGCCCTTCGGCCAGGTGAGCTAAAATGATGAACAACTTCCTTAAAGACTTAGACTCAAGTTTTAAAAGTACCTAAGAACAGACATATTTAAAAAGTTCTTTTTAGGTGTGTTATACAAAGGTTATTTTCATTAGCCCTTTTTTGGAACTGATGAATATTATTTAGTATCAAAACTTTTCTGTTGACATGATGATACATAGTAAATACTCTAGAATAGTTCCATCACCATTTTTTTTCTGTCTGTATTGCAAGATATATTTCTTCTATATACTCTTTAAAATGAGGTGATCTTGAAGGTCTTTGGAAATCATGTATTTTTCATTTTCCATTACATTATATTTCTGACATGTATTAATTTCCCCTAAATTATGATTTATACAAGATATACAGTTAATGCCCATAATAGCAACAGAACAAAAGCCTTAAGAAAACTGTAAAGTCAATTGGTTATCAAAACAAATACCATTCATAGTAAAAATCTGTCTACTCCAAACTCATTCTGGACTTGAATTTATTCCAAGTAGACAGATGATTGGTAGTTTACATTGACTAACAGTTTTCAGGAACTGCTTACCCTTCAAAAAACATCTTAGTTGACCTTTGTTTGAGTAGGTCCTGTGTTACTCTATTTGCAGTCTTCTTTTTTATTTTTACTTTTGTTGTACCTATTTGTCACTCTTTCCATTTTCATCATTTCTACCCTCTTCCCCTCCCCAGTTATTTTTTTTTTCAAATATAAAAGGAGAAATTAATGCATAATCTGATAAAAGAGTTCCTATTAGACAGGTTTCGGGTGTATGCATGACAGTATAAATTATGATGGGTTGTTGCTAGCTTATGTCAAGCAGTACATATTTCAAGGACATCCAGAGTGAGACCAAATTGACAAAAATCAAATAGGAATGTTTTGCAAAGACCATGATGAAAGAAAGGAAATTTGGAGTGCCATAGAAGAAGAGGTTACTTTAGGTGTGGAGGAGAATTAGGTCTAGTCACTGACACACCCCTCAAGGAGTTGTTACATTCATGTGTTACATGTTCATAGAGAATGACTCTCCTGACACAAGAAATCAGAATTAATGTCCTCATTCTGAACAAACAAAATTTTAACCTGTAAATGAGTTTTAATGACTTACCTTACAATGCCATGTAATAAATGCTGCCAGGGTTACAAGTCTTAGTTTTGGTGGTGTTATTACAAAATGTTGTTTAAGATTTTGTGGTAGTGTAAACTTGGACTCAGTGTTGTCCTTTGATTCTGTGTTCCTCTCTGACCCTGTGTCTTGAGACTGTTTTGGTAAATCTGACTGTGAGATATCTACATGGACTGGATCATCTAATGTTAAACCGGCAAGTCTTTCCACACCTAGTTATCAACAGATTTAAATGTAATGAAAAAAAAACCTTAAATCATTAGATTAATGCCTACATGCTTTATGCTTCATCTTTATACCTCTTTCTGTGAAATAAGTATTTGAGTCTGTGTTAAAGCTATGTTTTCTTTTCTTGTTTTAAAAATCAAAGAACATAAACATAATTTGTCACAAGAATTGTCACTATGACAGTGTAAATGTAAACTTCTTTTAAATGAAACAATGTAAATCTAAACTTCTTTTCTATGACACACTAACAGTATAAACTTCAACATATTTTCTATGACACAGTGTAAACTTAAACTTCTTTTCTATGACAAAGTGTAATTTTTAAGACACAATGTAAACTTAAACTTCTCTTCTTGGACAAAATTCAAACTGAAACTTCTTTTCAATGACACAGCGTAATTTTAAACTTCTTCTTTAAGACACAATGTAAACTTAAACTTCTATTCATTGACAAAATATAAACTTAAAACTTCTTTTTCTGTGACAAAGTGTAAACTTGAAAGTTTTTTATGACACAGTGTAATTCTAAACTTATTTTTATGACACAGTGTAAACTTTAAGTCTTTTCTATGAAACAGTGTAGATTCAAACCTCTTTTCTATGACACAGTGTTAATTTCATCTTCCTTTTGAGACACAGTGTAAACTTAACCTTTTCTCTATGACACAGTATACTAAATGTTTTATTCTAAAACCTTACCTGCAGTTAGTGTAGCAGATAACATAATTGTTTGTCTCTGTGTTGTAGCCTCATTTAAGTAATTAATTATTTCTGCAACGCCTTTCTCATACCCCAATTCTAACAATCTGAAATAAAGATGGTACATGGAAGTATTTTAAATAAATGTGGATAGTGTCCACATGTGGACACAGATGATGCCCCCGCTTGCATATCATATAGTTATAAAGGGACATAACTGAAGAACAGGAAAAGTGACGCTACCCAAATCTGAACTTGAACTGAGTTTTGTGGTAATAAGCTTGAAGGCTAACTTAAGTAGAGAACAGAAACTAAAATTCAGCAATTTTTCTATTTGTAAACACCCATAACTCTAGAACGGTTGTGTATAAGCTTTATAACATTTGGTTGAGACAAACTAAAAATTCAGCAATTTTATTTTATAAAGGGACATAACTCAAGAATGGTAAAAGTGTCGCCACCAAATTTCGTACTTAATCTGTATTATGTAGTAATAAGCATTGTGTATAAGTTTCATAACATTTGGTTGAGGCAAACTAAAGTTAGAAAGTACTGAAACAAAAATTTGTACTTGATCTTAGTTTTGTGGTAATGAATATTGTGTATAGGTTTCATAATGTTTGGTTGGGGCAAACTTAAGTTACAGAATGGAAACTAAAATTTTGCAATCTTTTGATTTTTAAAGGGCATAACTCAATAATGGTTAAAGTGACACTACCCAAATTCAACTTGATCTGTGTTTTATCAGTGGAAGTCAAAATTAAACATTGCATTGTATAAAGCATTGATTGTAGATGATTCAACTTTAATCATGGACAAAGGAAGATAACTCCAATTTTAAAAATTACTTGATATTTAGAAGAAACTAAAATTTTGCAATTTTTCCATTTAAAAGGGCATAACTCTAGAACGGTTAAAGTGACGCCACCTAAATTCAAACTTGATCTGTGTTTTGTGGTAATAAGCATTGTGTATAAGTTTCATAACATTTGGTTGAGGCAAACTCAAGTTAGAGAACAGAAACTGAAACCAATTTTGGGACGTACGGACGGACGGACGTATGTACGGACAAGTTTGGGTGAGGAAAACTTAATGCCCCCACCGATACGGCGGGGGCATAAATATGTGTCATAAGTAAGACAAATACGATTCATTCTTGACTAAATCTTTTAATATCACAAGTATTATAAACAGATGCCCTAAATGGCCCTTAAAAATTGTGTATTGCGTATATCTCTGCCTAGTGTAGAGAATTGCCATTTTAATACATGTCATTGTGAAACACAATCCATGGAGGGCACCATCTGCAATTCTAATCTGTGTAATTATACAAATAACACATAGCTGAGAGAGCGATAGAGCAGATTATTATCCAGAGAAAACATTGTCAACCAATTTGTATGCCAGACACACATTTCATCTTCATTAAACTCATCACTACAGATGGAAGGCCAAATAAATATTTTTACAATGAAGTCTAGTATTAAACCTTATCCATGTGATGGTCATCTTTGATTGAATCAGTACCAAATTCATAAATATTTGGAATATCTATCACATATCATCCTCCATTATCACTATAATTCAAGTCTGTGAAGCAGATGGAAAACAAAAACCACATTGTTTACTTTCATTTCCAATGTAATAGGTTTAATTTCATGTTTAAATCACTTAACATAATTTGTGCTACAAAGTATAATTAAAAGTCCAGACTGCCAAAGACTTCCCAATATATATAGAATTCTGCGATTGCATGGAATTACTACTCTACTACAGTAATGTTTATTAACCCTGAAAATGAATGATAAGGAAGGTCACTAAGAACATTACTATGACTGTTTTCGCATGAAAATATACAAAACTCAGTTTGAAATAGCCTACCTATCTGCCTCATCTAAAACCAACCATCTGACTTTAGACAGTGATAAACTACCAGTATGTTGTAAATGGTCCAACAATCTCCCTGGAGTTGATACTAAAATGTTTATACCTTTACGTAATCTAGAAATAAAATTATACTGTATTCTTTTTTCTTGAAAACAAGATATTTGTACTAAAAATGATGGTATGTATAATTAACTCAAACAGTGATGAAAGTTTTAGAATTTCATTGCATCACAATTTTTCACTTAAATTGGAAAACAGTTACTAAAACAAAAGCTTAATACATGTGCATCAGCATAAGTGTAGACTTATTTTATACTGGTAATCAAATTATATTTTTTCTCAGCGCTTTTTCACATGAGTTGTATACATGCTTATATATTAGTTTATCTTTTCACTTCAATGTTTTTATGATTACAGTTTGTTCTTTTGTTTTGTTGTTACACCTCTGTCCCACATCAGGAGGATTCAGCACTCACAAACATGTTTAACCCTGCCACATTGTTTATATGTCTGTCACAAGCCAGGAGACTGTACTTCAGCGGTTGTCGATTGCAGTTTGTTATAATTGATTTTTATTAATTGTTGTAATGTAAATTTTCTCTTTTGAATAAATTCAAATTTTGTCATCCTTTTATAACTTACTATACAGTATTGGTTTGGTCATTGTTTAAGGCTGTACACTGACCTGTAATTGCTCACTTTGTCCTTTAATACTGACATTAAGGACACTAGCTCCTTTACTGAAACAACTTTTACTGCATGCAATTCCATATTCATTTACATGAAGTTTTGGAGAAAATTTCTATGCAGTAAGAGAATAACTGAAATATTACAATCCTATATCAAATTATAAGTAAATTAAAGGAATAGATATTTATAAGTACACAATTCAAAAATAACAGCATAATTCATTCTAACCTTGCCTTTTCTGCTTTCCTCTTTTCTCCTCCCATAAGACAACCAGGTACTATCCATGTAAAAGGCTAAAATCAAATTGGTAATTTATAAAACATGAAACAGAATTTTTCTACCTTGGACCTGCCAATTGTTTGCTCCTTGAGTCATTATTATTCGTTAATCATTCGAATGATTTGAAGAAAAATCAAACAATTTAAAAAATTTTGATTATTACATTAACCAATTCTGATTCTAAAATTTTGAAGGTCTGAATTGTTAAGACAAAACCTGAGGATACAAAAGAAACTCAATTTAAGCTTGCATGAATAAGGTTTAAAGGTACTTTCACTGATATTTCTGTATGAACAAACAAACCGCCCTTAGCCATGCATGGTTAACCCTCCTTAATTGGTTTAGTTTTCATCATACATTTCTTATCAATTTTCCAGACTTCAAAATTATTCCAGATTGAAATAATTCCTTGTTTAAAGCAGAAAGTAATTGAACAGAGCATTGTCAGATCCTTGTAAGGCAAGCATGTGCACAGGATCTGTATTTTAATCAGACTGATTCAAAGTATGTCGAAAGATTTATAAATAACCAAATGGGTTATAAAAGATATGTAAAACCATAATAGGAGTTCACAAAAATATTGGACAGTTTAACAGAAAAAATATATTATCAAAAATACTGAACTCCAAGGCAAATTCAAACAAGAATGTGTCCATAGTACACGGATGCCCCACTCGCACCATCATTTTCTATGTTCAGTGGACCCTGAAATTGGGGTCAAACCTTTAATTTGGCATTAAAATAAGAAAGATCATATCATAGGGAACATGTGTACTAAGTTTCAAGTTGATAGGACTTCAACTTCATCAAAAACTACCTTGACCAAAAACTTTAACCTGAAACAGGACAGATGGACAAACAAACGGACAAAGGAACGAACGGATGCACAGACCGAAACACATAATGACCCTAGGTGGGGCATAAAAAGAGAAGTCAATAAAACCTGACAAAACTGAATAGTTTTAATGAATTTCTTAGTTTTATTGTGCAAATTATTTAGACTTTTAGAGCTGCATTTAAATGAAAAAAACATTTCAATATTGTGCTATTCATATGGCAAAATTTGGGGTAATTTGTAATTTGCTAATTTGCATAGCTAGGTTGATTTGTAACTGAGACGTTTCGTACCTGGCGTAATTATATATGGTTTTAAAGTGTGCCATTTTGCCTTATCATGACTTGTTTTTGGTGATTACGCTTAATGTTTTATGCCATTACAATAGGATTATATAAGCCTCTTTTAATATGTTGTCCTTTGTTTGCAAAATGCCAATATGCAAATACCTATGTCGAATGAACAATTTGTTCAGATTGAGAATATGCATTATCTTACCTCCTATACATTTCTAGGAATATGATATAGGTGAATTGTACATGTAGAGTAACGACTTTGGCACTATTTGATTGTTTAAATTTTAGGCTTCTGTCCGTGTACAAATGGACATTGTCTACTCTGAAATTTTTCGCCTTTTAGTTTAAAAATCGGTAGTGTAACCATTGTGTAATTGCTATATAAGATCAAATAAAATGACGTTACAAAAAATCGTAAAATAGCAAGATTCAAAACAGAAATACACATGCAAGAAGATATTGTTCATGATTTGTTCGGTAAGATATTAGATATAGTGTTAGTGACCTAATACGATAAATACGGGTCAGTAAATTCCACATAGGAAACACCTTGTAGGTTGAATTTTAAAGTTAAATAACTTTTAACTTACCTGCTTTCTTAAGTTTTTGGCCAAATTCTTTTAAAAACATGATAATTTCAACCTTCCCATTTCTTGTATGTAGCGCCGGCCCTAACACGCTGATACCTTTTAGTTTAACGGATACATGTATATACATCAAAAGTCAAACGTTTTTAAGCATTTTCCTTAGAATTACACAGCATTTTTTAAATATCCGTCAATTTTAAGACAAATAACCAAAGGAACTGTTTTAAAGATACATTAGTTTTAGATACATGACGGAAAAGGACTTGATTATCCAATCGGTACAGAATATTTTGAGCCTGACTTTATTGAAAATCTAAAATAAATTATATTTTCAATCTTAAGCTAATGCCAAATCAATGAGAAGGAAGTAATTTGATCAAAACCCAAACTTTGTGGGACAAAGTCATGTGGTGCAAATCATTTGAATAAAGTACCTTTGATTTTACCATATGTTTCATACCAATATCATGAATTTTCTGATGAAAATACTCTACTTATGATTCTAGTTTTTTAATCAAAAATAGTCACTCTTTAATACACATGATACAGTTTTATTGTCTTATAAATCTTTAATATCTACAAGAAATTTTCTGATGAAAATATCATTCCACTATTTCACATTATAAAGGAGTAAAAATAGAATAATTTTTTGTTCTTCAAATGGACATTAATAATTCTAGTTTCAGCTAATATGTGTTGAAAATCTTGCATTTATTTGTTTGATTTTTTCACTTAAAAGTCCTCTGTCATAATTTTATCCAAGATTTTGTATATTCCAAAAACAGTTTTACTTGTTAGATACAGTGTATAATGTGGATATAGTAAAAAACCACAATATAAGGAAGAAATCAAATCCTGATTATATTAATAATTTTTTGTGGTACAAGAAAGAATCATATTTCTATGAAATTTAATTTCCTGCTTTTACCTGAGTATAAAACATTGATTGGTCCCATGTTTTACCAAACATGTATTTCCTTGATGACTCAATGTCACAGTTTGTTTCTATTCATGACACTTTTCACCCTATGAATGACTATAAAACACTATAAATAACTATCAATAACTATAAACCACTTTTTATTATATTGTACTTAAGGGTATATTACAATGTGAAACAACTTTGTGTCCAGTGTACCCTGAAAATTTATTATTCATCAAAAATTCTGTACTACTTGTAATACCAAGCACAGAAGTACAAATTTCCATTGTACCTTAAACATCCTCATGCTTTGTAAGTATTTTCCAATTTTTAGCCTTGAATTATTTGTAACAAATAGCAAAGATAATTTTTGTTGTATTTGTGACTTTGTGTCAACAAATGACATCAGATTCTGCTTCTACTAAGTTATAGATGCCAATCATAACCTTGAATTCAGCTGCATACTTGTTATTTTCTTTTCATCAAATTTATTTTTTAACACACAATAAAGGAGGAGGTATTATTTGGCCTCTGAAATAGCAAAAATAGTAAAAAAAAGTATTCAAGCCTTTTAAAATTATGTTAATTTTATTGATTAATGAACAAGTTGTTTTAACCTGGAAGCTTTAGTGCAGAAAGGCCACTTATGATGTCACTGTGTCATTATAAACATGTCAAATTTTCATATTTGACCTAAAATGGCACTTCCTAGAGCTTTACCTAAATAAATATTAAACACATTTTTGTAAAATACATATTGTAGCAAAATATTTTTTGTGTATAGCGCTTGCTCATGACATGATCTCAAAATGAGGTTATTTTGGCAGTTTTTGCTGTTTTGCCTCTTAATATAAGAAGTTATCTAAAATTCTTCTGAGAATATGTTGCTCACCCAATTTTGTCAATATAACGGAACTATAAACTAGTATCATACAAGTGGGAGGTTTAGCTTGCTATAAAACCAGCATTTACCCAGCGTTTTCTTTGGAAGATGCCTGTACTGAGTCAGGAATATGGCAGTTGTTTTCCATTCATTCCTCTGGTTGATATAGTCTTACGTTTGATTTTGTCACTTTTTATTGCCTTCTCTTTTTTGAATATACCTTGGGCTTTGGTATTTTTGTTATACTTTTTTAGACAAAATTCAAAAATTGAAATACTGATGTGTGACACACTTATGTCTTATGAACATCTGAAGGATGTTGTTTGGTAGATTCATGGAAGTATTATATTGTCAATATAATACTTCCATGGTAGATTATAATACTTTTTGATTTTTAATTTCAAGGGGCCAAAAAATGTGGCCTAATCATACCTTCCTCCTTAAAAAAAAAAGATTGGGAAAACCAGGTTGTTTACTCTCTATTCATCAAATTCATACTCACATTGACCAATTTTTGGAAATTATTAAAACTTTGTGTGGCCAGCTGAAAATAAAAGATTTCAATCATTAATCAAAATTTAGTGTATGAAATTCATTTTAAAAACTCAAGTTTTGGTAAAAAAAAAAAGACCAATACCCTTTTTTATCAACAAAGAAAAATTCAACTCTATTCTTTGAACAATTTTGAATCAACTTTGGATAATTCAAACTCTGATATGACATAATGGCAATAGAGTATTTAGAGTTTTAGGGTTGTCTACCCTTTTTACCATCTGATATATCACACAATTTTCAATGGAGTCTACTAGTAATGTGAAATGTTTGGTGGATTTTGTAACTTGACTCCTACTCCCATATGCTATCACCTTCCAGTAATGGTCCTCTAGTTGAAAATGATTAACCAAATAAACATGATAAATTCATTTTTTAAAAGAATACATAATAATTAAAAGACATTGAGGTTCAAACTTATCCAGCCAAAATTGATCTTTTCCAATTTTGTCAGTACTTTTTATTGGTTTACCCATTTGGTTTTGACTCCCAATACTTCTTACCTTTCTTTTGCTTTCCAAACTTTTGCCTATTTGTGAAGTCTAATCAAAATAAGTAAATACATCAAAATCACCATTGATGGAATAATTGCTGTTTGTCATGTGGATAATATTTCATGCATATTTAGGAAGAGACAAAACACTGATTCACATTAATTTTAAGCAGTTTGGTTTGCCTGTTTAGTCAAAGCTTTATTACAGATGAACTTTTTCAGTGTGTATTAAGTTTGCTTGTGAGTAACATAGCTTTCACAAATTCAGAAAGAAACTAATGATACAGGTTTTTCAGTTATCCTTCTGATACATGTAAGTCCCATAATATGATGGCCAAGCAATCTATTAAAGTAGGTCATCTACTGTATCACTAGCCTGTGCAAGACTGAGTTTGAACCCATATGTGGCAAGTGCATTTAACTCCAATCTTAATTGACTAAGATTGTCAGTTTTCCTGTAGAAGGTCTGTGGTTATCTCCTGACACTCTGGCAACCTCCACCAATAAAAACTGACCACCATGAAATAGCCCATATTGCTTAAATTGGCCTTAAAGACCTAACATTAATCAATCAATCAATTAGGTAGTAAATATCTATTAAACAAAGATGATACTGGTTTCATGGTCCACTGAGCAAGGAAGAAACTTTAACTTCCTTGTTCTGTGTACACACTGAAGTGTACCTGCTGTAACTGCACAAAAATTAAGGAGGGGACGACACACTTTTAGGGGTGATTTTAGGATGTAGGATATAGGGGGGTAAAAAAAGAAAGGGTGATTTTAGGATCTGGGATATAGGGGGTAAAAAAAGAAAGAGTGATTTTAAGATGTGGGATATAGGGGGTAAAAAAGAAGGGGTGATTTTAGGATGTGGGATATAGGGGGTAAAAAAGAAGGGGTGATTTTAGGATGTGGGATATAGGGGTAAAATGAAGGGGTGATGTAAGAAATATGCGGTAAAAAAAAAGTAGGATCTAGGAAAAGAAGGAAAAAATATGGGAAATGGCATTAAAATTAGAAAGATCATATCATAGGGAACATGTATTCTAAGTTTCAAGTTGATTGGACTTTAACTTCATCAAAAACTACCTTGGCCAAAAACTTTAACCTGAAGCGGTACGAACGGACGAACGAACGAACGAACAGACGGACGAACAGACGGACGGACGCACAGACCAGAAAACATAATGCCCCTCTACTATCGTAGGTGGGGCATAAAAACGCTGCAACATACCACTATACAGGTGTCACTTTACAAAATATGTTATACATGACATTATTACTTTACAGATTTATATACTCTACAGATTGATAGAGTACATTAAAAATGTCCATAGACAAAGTCATTACCAAATGTTCATCTCTTAACTATGTTATACATGCCATTATAATACTAAATGATTATTTTACAGATTAATATAATATACAGAGACAGAGAACATTAAAAATGACCATGGACAAAAGTTTATCATTTCAATTTTACAAGTACCTGTGTCAAGTGATTGGATCTGTGGAGGAAGTGAGAGTTAGGAGATTAACTTACACAATTAATGACTTTGTGAATCAAGGCTTTCAAAAATTCACAAGTGGAAGTAAAGGTGAAGGACTAAACTTAAAAGGCAGTGACCTTGACATAATGTATATTGATCCTTTCTTTACCGTTTACGAGTCAGACAGAGATTTTGTTTTCCAATTCGAGAGGATTCCTCTGGTAATGGATACAGAAGACACACCTCCATGTTTCACAGAACTGCGTCTTCTCATAAACCCCACTTTACATTTAGTTCCTGAACTAATCTTTGAGAAGAATAAGATTTCAAGTGAACTTTATAAACTATACAACATGAAACGTATTCTTAGCAAAAATCTTAAAATTCATGGGCCATGCATTTCGTCCAAGACAGAGAGCCATGATTTTGCTTGGAGCTTCAAGTGTGACCATTGGATATCCCAAGCACAACATTGGATCATAAGATCACGTACAACATGGCCTTCTCCAGAACTCATTTCCAAAATAACCGCCTGTGGAGTTTTGTTTGTTCCAATTGGCTGCAAAGGGTCTTTAAAGGAAAATCTCCAGTGGAGAATATCATTTTCTGTAGCAGAAAAATTTCTCATTTTTTCTTTCGGTCATACTCAATTATTATGCTATGCCTTGCTAAAAATCTTGCTCAAAGAAATTGTAGACAAGCACCAAGATTTAAAGGGTTTATTATGTTCCTATTTTCTTAAGACTTTGATGTTTTGGATCTCAGAAGAATCAGATCCATCAGTATGGAGACCAGATGATATCGTACCATGCTTCATGGCTTGTTTGAAAAGACTATTGTACTGTGTTGAATATGAAACATTATTACATTATTTCATTCCTGACAATAACTTGTTTTATTTACGATTTAATACTGAAAACAAAGATAAAATGACCAATGTCCTAAAGAATTTATATGAACAAGGAATACACTGTTTTGATCAATCCGAGACTCTGAAAGACGTTTCTACACTTCCCTGTGAAGTTCCTAATTCATTGTCAATTGAACAGGTTACATTAATTCAAGATATTATGAAAAGTCAAACTTTTCATAAACATCCTACCAAGCTGCTCTATACATTTCTACATCATTCTAGTACTTCTGTATCAAGAGGTATCTTTAGTGTAATGTTGTCAAACGCACATCAGTTAGTTTCTCATGACTCACAAAATCAACCTAGATCAAACAACAAACGTCAATACCACAAGAGGAAACATGATCTTAGTTATCTGTTGATAAGAACGCAGTCAGATGCAGTATCTGGGTGGCTGATGTTGGCCTCTTACTTCTATGTTAATAAAAACTACTTAGCAGCCTTAAGTATAACAAATTACACTTTTTTGAAATTCACAACTGAGCAAATTTATCCTTGGCAAAACAGTTTAAATCTAAACCAGAAATCTGCATTAAATTTAAATAAACAAGAAAAATTTTGCAAAATGATAAAAACGATATTAATTCTAGATCTACCACTGAAATATATGTCATCAATTGTTCCATCAGAACTACAGTTAGATGTTGTTAAAGGTATGACTCATTTTAATCCTGTATCGTTTGCTCATTTCCTGAGTTTTCTGTGTTATCACAATCTCCAAGACATCACATCATGTAAACACTCTTTAATTCAGTTATCACACAAAATAAGGGAAAACCTTTATAATAACACATTAGATAGTCTCAGTGCAGCACAATCAGTTATGTGTATTGGTATAGCTCACCATATGATGGGGGAAACAAACATAGCAGGACAATTATTCCGTCATGCTGATGATTTAGATGTTCATAACCAAACCAGTGCCAGATTAAGATTGTCTAAACTTACTTAAGTTTATCTTATATGTCCTTTATTTCATTTATTGTGGATTCCTTTATTTTCCTGACTTCTATTTTTGGTGAATTGAGGAAAAATTGTATTTTTGTGTATATTTTTATTTACTGGTTTTAAAAAATTATACATAAAAGCTCATGTGCACATGTTATTATTAAACCATGAACATTTTATTAAAACCAGTATTCTCAGGGCATTTTATTCATTCTTATAATTTGTTATCTATCAAATTAATTGAATTAAATTGTAAATACATGAATTCTATTAATTATGTTGAACTTGACATATCTTACAAACTATAAGGTTGTTTGTATGCATTGCAATTAATAATGTTATAAACATATGCCTTAAATGACATTAATATAAACTGTTTGAATTAAAGAACCTTTGTGAGCAGGCTCACATACCCCATGCCCCCACATTGTCACTGGACAAACAAAATCTCACCAGATTCCTAAGATCAATGACTCATAACTCTACAAAAGTCAACTGATAAAAATTTTCTTGTGGATATGCACATTTACATATTATGTCCTCATTAACTACAAAGTTTCATGAAATTCTGTTGTGTGGTTTCAGAGAAGTTGCAATTAACAAACTGTTGCAGTAGTATAATAAGGCCGAAATTTTAAGTTCAAAGGGGCATAACTCCTAGAAAAAAAATCCCATCGTATTTTCCTGCTGATAGGCACATCTACATAGTATGTCCTTATTATCTACAAAGTTTCATGAAATTCTGTTGTGTGGTTTCAGAGCAGTTGTGATGACAAACTGTTGCAGTAGTATATTTTGGCCATAATTCTAAGTTAAAGGGGCATAATGTCTAGAAAAATCAAAGCACCACGGGTGCTATAGGCAGTGAATTAAAAATCCAAAGGCAAACTTGGCAGAAGTTCAGATGAATATTGTGAAGAATTAGTGAAAATATTTATCTCAGGCATTGTTCTCAGCTATTTCTCACGTGTCAATAATGTTTGTACAGTAATGTTTACGCTATCCAATCCTACCACTTTCTAAAGTTATTTCCAATTTAATTTTTAAAGATTCAATGTCTGAGATTATGCACATACAATGTCTCACGTTAGGTGAGAGTTTTGTGCCAGCTAAAATGTTTAAGCCGCCACATTCTGTATGTACCTGTCCATAGTGAGGACCCACTAATTTGGTTATTGTTGCTGTATATCATATTTATTTTTCATAATTGTTTTGTACATAAAATCAGGATGCTTCAGTTTTATTGTTTTACATTTGTCAATTCATGGTCATTTATAGCTTACTATGCAGTATAGGTTTTGCTAATTGTGGCAGGCTGCATGGAGGAATATTCTTATCAGAATAATAATTTCAATAATGGTGTCCAACAGTGGTGTATATATGGTTTAATTCCACTATGTACTAGAGTTTGAATATGCCATATTAGCGGTTTTAGTTGGATCAGCTGGTGCCACTAGTACTATGCACAATTATCAAATCATACCTGAAACTATATGAAGTGGTGTAATTTTCTTGTACATTATATTACAATACATGCTTATGTTGTTAAAATGGCCTAGCAATGATGCAACATATGTTTTGGAAGGCTGTACCGTTGCCTATAATTGCTTACATCCACTTCATTTGAATTTTTGTTGATAGTTGTCTCATTGGCAATCATTCCACATCTTCTTATTTTTATAATGATTGTACATGTCTAATCTATAATAAGCTGTTCACACAACATGTAAAATATATTCAAAGACAATGAGCATTGACTGATGGTACATGGCTGAATAATCTCCATGGAAATAAGATGTGCCAATGTTTATACAACTGCTTACCAAATACCATTGACTTTTCATAAGTCATTCCCTTTAAAAAAAACCTTAACACAAATTCAATTTCTAAGTCAATGAACCATAATGAGGAGGTGGGGTTAAATAATATCCATGGAAATGAACCTTTTAAATACCAATACGTTTGCATACCAAATAGCTTTGACTTAAGATTACTGGTAATATTAAACTGACATCATCATAATAATCACAAACTAATTCATGTAAACTAAGTAAAAGTTTCAAAGTCAATAGATCATGCATATGACTGAGGGGTAAGGACCAAATATCCTCTATGGAAATGAGACATACTAATGCTTCTACACCTGCATGCCAATTATCATTGACCTACCACTATTGGTTTCCCTAATACTAACCTAATCAAAAGCTAATAAATGAATTTTCAAAGTAACATAAGGTTCCAAGTAAAAAGAGCATGATTGAGTAGGCGGGGCCAAATAATCTCAATGGAAATTAGAAATGACAAAGTTTATACAACTGCACACCAAATAGCATTGACCTAATACTATTGGTTCCCCCTTAAAATGACCTAATCACAAACTTATACATATGTTAACTATGCAAAGTTTCAAAGTCAATAGACCATGACTAAGGGGGTGGGGCCAAATATTCTCCATGGTAATGAGATGTGCCTATGCTTACACAACTGCTTACCAAATATCATTGACCTACCATAACCTAGACCTTATCACAAAATCACAAACTAATACATTGTTGATGCCGCCAAAACAGCATGCCTATATATATATATAGATGTCTCTCTTTTCGACTCTGTCAAGGCAAGACAAAAATTGCAACAAAATTAATACAAATATTTGGCCATCTTATTTTAATATTTTTATATTTTTCATTTCTTAGATATATTAATGCTGTGTTCACACATAATTCGAATTCGATTCACATTCACTGATTTGAATTTATAGTTTAATACCCATTTGAAACGTTAACATGTTTAATGTCCAAATGTAAAATCTACTTCAAATTGCAATACGCGTCAAAATCGCTTTACTGTCCAAATAACGTTAACTTTTAATTCAATTTATCAATTAATCTATTATTGTTTAATTTGAATTACAATTTAGAAAATTCACACCAAAGTTTAATCAAATTAATTCAAAAAGATATTTCTAATGAGAATTGGATAAT
The DNA here is from genome assembly GCA_017311375.1 of Mytilus coruscus. Classification (NCBI taxonomy): domain Eukaryota; kingdom Metazoa; phylum Mollusca; class Bivalvia; order Mytilida; family Mytilidae; genus Mytilus; species Mytilus coruscus. The sequence goes on along the minus strand of CM029596.1, from coordinate 142,069,915 downwards.
GCAAATTAGCCAATTTGAATTAGATTCAATTAAAAAAGAAGAGTGTGAGCGGGATTAGCGAATTCGATTCACATTAGACTTGTGTTCGCATTCAATTCAACATTTATCAAATATGCATTCAGATATACATGTACATGTAATTATGGTAAATATCTTCATAACATCATAGTAGTCTAGAGTTTCATTGCTGTTATGGAATTATTGTTAGACCGTGAATAGACAATCCAGGTGCTATTCCTGTCAGAGAATCATGTACTTGTACATGTACATGTATGCCTTGTCTCATGTAAATATCTTCATAACATCATAGTATTAGTCATTGCCAAAGGTTGGAATCAAGCTGAAATAGAAACAAATACAAATAGGTTGGAATAATATTGAAACAAATACAAATATTTTGATAAATAAAATGTAGCAAAAAGCTTCATGTCTAAAATCTTTATGTGTTAGTTTTGTCCATTTTCATTGATGCTGTGATAATTAATGTTTATATTCTCTGGGGTCCCAAGTCAGGAGCCCCTGGCCTTTGCTAGTATTGTATGATTTTTAATTTTAATTTCTTGTGTATATTTCTGATTTTAGTATGAAGTCCATTATCACTGAACTAGTATACATGTTTGTTAAGGGGCCAGCTGAAGCAAGTCTCCGGGTGTGGGAGTTTCTCCCTGCATTGAAGATCCATTGGTAACCTTCGACTGTTGTCTGCTCTTTAATCGGGTTGTTGTCTCTTTGACACATTCCCCATTTCCATTCTCAATTTTATTTGAAATTATAAGTGAATTAAAATATCTTGATTACAGTTTCACTAATATCTTAATAAAAAAAACATTTATTTGAACTTTAAATAACTGTAATAGGAATTAAGAAAAAAAAATGTTTGTAACTATTCAAATTTTAAAGTAAATTTGGATTTTATTATATAAATACTTAACATCATAAATTCTGAGTATAACCCCAATTGCGTCATAGGTCAGATGGAAAATCCCGACTAAAAATTAACATACTCTCACTGGTCCGGACATATACCCCTGTTTGCCCATATTCTCCCATTCAATTTCTTCAAGACAGAAACGTAAGGAAAGGGGATGAAGGGGAGGCGGGTGGGACCTATAATTTATGATGGTAAGTATTTATATAATAAAATCTAAATTTACTTTAAAATTTGAATATTTTATAGCTATAAATACATTACCATCATAAATTCTGAGTAACAGAATCTAACGTAAAGTTGAATCCCCTGTAACAGAAGAAACAGGAGGAAAGTTCAATCTTTGTACTGAAACTATAGGTCCAAGAGAGTATAAACTCTCGGCAAAAGTAGCCATAGATTGGAGGTAATGAGAGATAAAAGAGTTCTCATTTCTCCAGAAACCTGCAGACAGTACCTCTTCTAAAGATGCACTGTTAAACAGAGCCCAGGATGTAGAGATACCCCTAACATCATGAACTTTAACATTAAAACTATTCAAAAGTTCTGCCTTAGAAGAAACATAAGCTAAAGATATGCATTTGCATATCCAAGTAGAAATAGTTTTAACAGAAAGATCTGAGATTCCTATTTTAATAGGAATAAAGAGTCTTGAGTTAGAAACAGAACGTAAACTACTCGTTCTATCCAGATAAATAGAAAGGATTCTTACTGGACATAAAAGTACAGAAATAGAATCGCTAGGGAGTGCAGGAATCAAGACTGGTTCTGCACCCTTATCCGGAATCTGATTCTTTGCCAAAAAAACAGGATCAGTTAAAAGAGTAACAGAAGATTTATCACTGTTAAATCGAAGGCAAGCATCAGAAATAGAGAAGGCATGGATTTCACTCCTTCTCCGTCCAGAATAGTGGTGGATCCAGAACTTTTCATAAGGGGCCCGCTGACTGATCTAAGGGGGCCCCACTCCAGTCATGCTTCAGTGATTCCCTATATCATCAACCAAATTTTTCCCACAAATGATCTTGCAACTTTCCCCTGCTATTTTCTGAAGTACTGGGGAGAGAAACCTGAAAGGAGGGAAGGGGTACCCAAACATTCCTTTCCAAGATAGGCTCATTGCATCTACAGCAAAAGATTTTGGATCTGGAACCGGAGATACAAATGTTGGAAGTTTGTGATTGAGACAGCTTTGAAAACTACTTAAGTAGTTCCCACTCCATGTTTACTGGAGCAAGGGATCTGGATAGAGTGTCGGCTAGAATATTGAGGTGTCCCGCAATATGTCTCACCACTAGATGAACCTGGAGTTGAAAACACAGAAGGAGAATGTCTCTGGCTATCTGATAAAGATAAGGTGAATGAGTTCCTCCCTGATTCTTGAGATAAGCTACAACTGTTGTGTTGTCCGTGGCCAGAATGACAGACTGATTCTTTAGAGACAGTTGAAATGATTCAGTGCAAGCAGAACTGCTTTCATTTCCAATACATTGATATGCTCTTCCAAAAGATCTGGATACTAGACTCCCGAGATTGTAAGCCCCTCCAGATATGCTCCCCAACTGAGGGTGGAGGAATCTGTGAATAATGTTAGACTGGGAACTTGAGGGGACAGACATAGGCCCCTCATTACATTTTCCCGTACTAATCTGTGAATAATGTTAGACTGGGAACTGGAGGGGACAGACAAAGGCCCCTCATTACATTTTCCCGTACTAACCACCATTGAAGATGTGGAAATAAAGCATGAGTGATTGGAATCAATGCTTCCCATTCTTGTGAAGCTGGAATGCATAACTTGTGCAGATAAAACTGAAGAGGACGAATGTGAAGGCGTCCCAATGGAATTACATCTGCCAGAGAATTCAATAGACCCAGAAGTTGCAAGAATTGACGTGCTGTGACTGATTGTACCGTCAGGAATAAATGTATTTTCTGACATTGTTTTGTAAATTTTTCCTCTGGTGGGAGAACTAGGCCTAGATTGGTTAGGAAATGTTCTCCCAGGAAAACAAAGTCTTGAAAAGGAACTATCTCTGACTTTTTCCAGGAGATTAGGAATCCTAGGGACAGAAAACAATTGATGACCACATCTGTCTGAACCCTCAATTTGATTGGGAAAAATTCCTTGAGAAGGGAATCATCCAGGTAGGAATGAATCTGAATAGACAGGGAATACAGGTGAGCTGTAGCTGCCTGCATGATTTTGGTAAAAGCCAAAGGGGCTGTAGACAGGCCAAAAGGGACAGCCTTGAACTGGAAAACTTTGTTGTTCCAAACGAAGCGAAGGTATTTCCTGTAAGTATGGGAAATGGGAATGTGGAAATAAGCATCTGAAAGATCCAGAGAAGTAGTCCACATTCCTGGAAGGATTGAAGTCCTGATTGATCTGTTGGTTTCCATTTTGAAATGGGGAACAATAAGAAAGTTGTTCAGAATAGATAGGTCTATGACCGGCCTCATTCCTCCCGTCTTCTTTGGAACCATAAAAAGACGGGAATAAAATCCCGGAGACAGAGTTAAGAGCGACACCTCCTCTATTGCAGATTTTTTTCTACTGATAGAAGTTGATACTTGACTGGGTCTTGAGTATGAGACAAACTTATCGGAACTGCAGACAGAAGAGGTGGGTTCTTGAACTGAAGTGTTAATCCCCCTCAAATTATTAACAGCACATAACAGTCTGAGGTAATTTTTTTCCACTGATTTAGGAAAAAACTCGGTATTGACTTTTGAGGAACTTGTTGTAAATTTTCCCCTGGGGAAGCTGTCAATAACGTACGAGGGGGCAAGAACCTAGGTACTAGACCCAGATTTCTTGGGACCTTTAAAACCACCAGAAGGCTTACCAGAGCTTTTATCGGAGTTATGGGATTTGTTCTGCGGTTTGCCGTAGTTATTCTTCCTTTTCTTAGCAGAAGAAGGAGGACCACCTAAAACAGAAGTACTAGTAGAACTAGATGTAGCATTAACCAACCTCTTGCCATTGTTAACTTGTACACTAACTTTGACTGGAGGAGGGTTTTTGCTGAGTTCCTCTTGAACCCGCTGTACGGGTAAACCAAACATTGTCAGTAAGTGGAGATTTCAGTAAAGAATCTTTCAAAGACTCAGCAACAGAAATGTTTTCAAGAAACTCTGCTCTTTTAGATTGGGTGCAATTAGCAATAGAACCCATTAAAAGCAACTGAGATGAACCTAGAGCTTAATCCAGTTGAAGTAAGAAGGATCGTATTTCTGCTGGAACAACCGAATCTTTGCTGTTAAGCAAATGTCTGGTTGCAGCTAGAAAATGTTCGGCTGTGCCAAGAACTTGAGAAGCACTACGAAAGAGATTCTCAGTATTTGACCAAACAGGTTGAGCGAGACGAAGACCATCTACTGGCTTTTTTCCCAATAAAGATGAAAGAGATATGTCACAATTGGGAACAAGTCTACCCAGTGAAAAATCAAAGATATCAAAATCCTTGTACTTAACCTGATCAGAAAAGGATGACATTCCACATCCAGAGATTTTGTTATTAGCAACCTTTTCACTAGCAGAATTAGCGATACCTTCATTAATAAATTGTAAAACAAATGCCATATGGCCAGATTCAGTAAAAGAATTGTGAGAAGTCACAGTATCCTGAGAAATACCACAGGAAGCTTCAAAAGTAGAAGAAGGTTTCTTCGGGTTGGAAGGAGAGGCAAAAGGGATATGTAGTTCATCCCTCATCAAGGTATACACCTTATCTCTAAGATCCTTCAAGGAGGGAGGATCCTCAGTCTCCTTGGTGGGAGGTTGTTGAGCTGACTACGAAGAAGGCTCAGGGGCCATCTTCGATACCTTGGGAGAAGAAAAACTTTCAACATCCTCATCAGTGAGGAAAGCCCTTTCATGACTCCCAGGGGAAACAGAAGGCTCCTCATCCTCCCTCTCATCATTTTCTACAGACTTAGCTGGAGAAGATTGATGAGAAGAAACTCTATTCTCCAGTAGAGACATACGACTGGATAGAGTACTAAATTCAGCCTTGAAAGACTGACCAAAGTCCAAAAGTAACTTCTAAAAACCATCCAAAGATGATGCATGATCAGAACCCTGAGTACCATGAGAAGAGCTAGAAGATTGAGCTTGAGAGTCAGGTACGGTGGTAGAAGGAGCTACTGCAGGAGTCAAAGATATTGCTACAGGTGGAGCAGGAGCTAAAGGTGGAGCAGTAGCTACCCCAGAAGGGGGACCATAGAAATTGTCCCTATAAGGCCAAAAACCAGATTGGTTTGGCATAAACCCACCATAAGGGTAAGACTGGGCAAGGTGGCTGAGACCATGAGGGTAAAGGTTGGGTGCCCGAGTTGGGAAGCATATACCCACAATAGGATAATGGGGGTCTAGAACCTGGCAAGTTCAAGCCCATAGATGTACCTGGGACAGAACCAATAGTACCCGATGAATTAACAGGCCTAGATAAAGTATGAGTCACCGAAGTTGACGTAGGTACCCCCCAAAATGCATGGCCGAACCTTGTGAAAGGGTCGGATAGGTAGCATTACCAGACAATGTTGTCGAAACTCCGGTCAATGTACTGGTAGTTTGGGGGGGACTTAAAGGTAGTGACCCATCCATGAGATAGTCCGAACCAGGAATATTTACGTAAGGACTATTCAAATTAAAGTCCATAATAAAATTTACTTTAGTCAAAAAAACACAAATAATTTGTTTAGAAATTCAAACTAAACAAGGGAATAAATTTCCAATAATATACACAATATATGAAAAGCAATTAAGCTATTCAAAAAACTTTACAAACAACTAAACACTTCTCTGTTGAATCTGTAATAATTTGCACATGTGACCAATGTCGCAGATGGAAATTGAATGGGAGAATATGGGCAAACAGGAGTATATGTACGGACCAGTGAGAGTACGTTTATTTTTAATGGGGATTTTTCATCTGACCTATGACGCAATTGGGGTTACACTCAGAATTTATGATGGTAATGTATTTATAGTTATAAAATTCAACTTGTTGAAAACATAAAGTACAACGTTAACGTAAGTCGTTACCTTCTTTTCGTATCATGTGATTTCTTTTTGCAGCATTTTCATTACCAGCATCAAGTTGCTGAAGGAAGCGCATTGAAATGATTCTAGAACACTTCACCAGTGTTTAAATATGAAAAATTCATAAAAAGAAACATCGAAAAAGTTGTATTTTTCAATACCGGAAATTGAAAAGTCCTTGTAAATCAAAAACAATTACGGTGTTATACGCGTCACAAATTTCGGACTTAATATTTTACAAAAATATGCGACTCTGGAAGTTAAATAATGCCGTCTTTTAGAAAATAGTTATTAAAGTTTTAATCTCAATATTGTTTGAAGCACATTGAGCTAAATCAAAGCACATGTAGCATTCTGTAACACCAAAGCCTGAACTAAAAACACAAAGGAAACCATCTTGAAATGACCTTGACATCGACCAATCAGATCTCTAGTTTTATTTCATAAAATAACAATAACAACAACTTGATTTGACAAGCATGAAGGTCATGAGCATACATTTAATTAAGATGATTTAAATAATCACAATCATCTCAGACAAAAACGAATAAAATGATTAATAATAATTACCTTTCTATCATCAGAATCCTCCAAATTTAAAAGGTACGTAAATTTCGTCTTTTAATTCATGTAATTTGAAATTGCCGCCAACTTATCTGACTATTAATAAACTACTGACGTATTTAATACGTATCGACGGCAAACAATATTCCTACCACTTTTGCCATTTGGGAAATGTAAACGACTCGTCTTCAGAGATTTTCGTCGATTAAATATTTCATACAATTGTTCTTTGACATCTTAACCAACAGCACAGGGGATAATAATCTACGTAAGGATTTCTATCGAGCACTACTTTCTATGTGCAACTTCAAAACTTTTGGGTGGTTCGACGATCATTTAAGGTTTTTCTGGTGATATTTTTTGTATTCCAGAATAAAAAGTATGAAAAAAGTGTTCAATTAGTTATAAATATCATAATAGCCAGCCAGATAATAACAGTGGCACATATTTCAGCATTTATTGGGTAGAACACAAATCTAGGGTGCTCGCATAAAGCAGCTTAACTGCTTAAAAATTGAATCGTAATTTCCTGTCGATATGCACATCTACATAGTATGTGCTTATTATCTACAAAGTTTCATGAAATTCTGTTGTGCGGTTTCAGAGGAGTTGCAATGACAAGAACAGAACTGGCCAAAATTCTAAGTCAAAGGGGCATAACTCCTAGAAAAAAATTGAATCTTAATTTCCTGTCGATATGCACATCTACATAGTATGTCCTTATTATCTACAAAGTTTCATGGAATTCTGTTGTGCAGTTTCAGAGGAGTTGTGATGACAAGAACAGGACTGGCCAAAATTCTAAGTTAAAGGGGCATAACTCCTAGAAAAAAAAATGAATCTTAATTTCCTCTCGATATACACATCTACATAGTATGTGCTTATCATCTACAAAGTTTCATGAAATTCTGTTGTTCAGTTTCAGAGGAGTTGCGATGACAAGAACAAGACTGGCCAAAATTCTAAGTTAAAAGGGCATAACTCCTAGAAAAAAAATTGAATCGTAATTTCCTGTCGATATGCACATCTAAATAGAACATCCTTATTATCTACAAAGTTTCATGAAATTCTGTTGTGCAGTTTCAGAGGAGTTGCGATGACAAGAACAAGACTGGCCAAAATTCTAAGTTAAAGGGGCATAACTCCTAGAAAAAAAATTGAATCGCAATTTCCTGTCGATATTCACATCTAAATAGTATGTCCTTATTATCTACAAAGTTTCATGAAATTCTGTTGTGCAGTTTCAGAGGAGTTGCGATGACAAGAACAAGACTAGCCAAAATTCTAAGTTAAAGGGGCATAACTCCTAGAAAGAAAATTGAATTGTAATTTCCTGTCGATATACACATCTACATAGTATGTCCTTATCATCTACAAAGTTTCATGAAATTCTGTTGTGCGGTTTCAGAGGAGTTGTGATTACAAGAACAGGACTGATGGACCGGTGGACAGACAGACGGACGGGTGAAAAACATTATACCCTCCTCAACTTCGTTACGTGGGGTATAATAAAAATTATTGTAATTTTTGTATTATTTGAATTAAGTTATTATCTATGGTAATAATCCACATTTCTTAACTGTTTCTGTCTTATCTAAGGCTATCATAAAATAAATTTCAAACATTTCAATCATAATTGCTCAGGTCAAACATAAAGGTAAATTCAGTTGATGAACTGTTTCACCTAAGCAATATTGATGTTGAAACATTACAATGTTGTTTACAAATTTTTGATAAAAATGTAAAATTCAACTAACAGCTTATATGAAAATAAACAATGCCCACTGTAATAGTAGTATGCCAAAAAAACCACAATGTGTAGATTTTACCCTGAAGAAAATAGTATGCAGGTGTGAGGAATGTATTTTTCTTTACCATTCATGTCATGTAAGTGATAATGATATTTATCGTCCATCAACTAGATATCACACTTCTTAGTCACTCTGTAATTCTCAAATCATGGCTTTGAGACGTGAGTAGGCATTATTAGCGACGTCACAATGTCTGAGGAGAAGTGACTTAATTTTTATTGCAATCATTACTAGTTTGATATAAAGCACAGATTACTAAAACTAGATATCATTGAGATGGGAGCCATCTCTGTGGGCCCAGCTGTGAATAATGTGCATTAAAAAATTTGTATCTTTACCATAGGACATGGGATTGTCAACTGAAACCAAAGTTTTTGACCTTGACCTTTGACCTAGGAAGTTGTACATAAATTATGACACACCCTTTGGTGTTGGTTTATATACATGTCAAGTATAAACTTTGAAATCATAACGGTTCTCAAGATATAGAGCGGACATGATCTTTACCATAGGACATGGGGTTGTCAACTGAAACCAAAGTTTTTTATCTTGAACTTTGACCTAGGAAGTTGCACATAAATTATGACACGCCCTCTGGTGTTGGTTTATATACATGTCAAGTATAAACTTTGAAATCATAACGGTTCTCAAGATATAGAGCAGACACGATCTTTACCATAGGACATGGGGTTGTCAACTAAAACCAAAGTTTTTGACCTTGACCTTTGACCTAGGAAGTTGTACATACATTATGACACACCCTCTGGTGTTGAATAATATACATGTCAAGTATAAACTTTGAAATCATAACGGTTCCCTAGATATAAAGTGGACACAATTTGTTATGGACGGACAGACAAACGGACGGACAGACTGATCACTATAGGGCTTCCGCCAGGCAACGGGGCCCTATCTACAGTAAATGTAAATGTAAGGAAAATCCCCCTTTTTTAATGAATAAAACCCAATAACTTGGAAACGTAAAATCTAAAATTTATAAAAATCGAAAGGGAGCTCACGTCAATTGATATAAACAATTCACCAAAGTCTCATGCAAATTGGCTTAAGCGTTTTTGAGTTATTGTCCGACATGTTGATGACGGATGGACAACGGTATACCATAATAGTCCTGTAAACGGGTGTATAAAAATGGTTAAAGTCTCATAACTCTGATAAGAATTTTTTAAAACTGAAATGGTGACCAACAATTCTACTAATTATAAGTACTTTTAAGCACAAAGTCTCAAGTTGCTTTTTTCTGTGTTTCCAAAGATTAACAGACAAACAGACAGAAGAAAACTATTACCATGTCTCTCTGTCATGCAGAGAGGGATGAAATAAAAAAATGCTCCACATACATTTGTACTAAAATTCAAAGTATCTTCAAAGAATCTGTCTGGAAAGTTAGTGTCAAATGTTACATTGTTGAATGTCACAAAAAGTTCTAAATCACTTATATGCAATATACTTATATTTCAATAAATTCCTACCTCTCTGGTGGGAACAATAACTATAGCATATGGTCCATAATAAATTCCTACCTCTCTGGTGGGAACAATAACTATAGCATATGGTCCATAATAAATTCATACCTCTCCATACTATAAATGGTCCATACCTCTCTGGTGGGAACAATAACTATAGCATATGGTCCATAATAAATTCGTACCTCTCTGGTGGGAACAATAACTATAGCATATGGTCCATAATAAATTCGTACCTCTCTGGTGGGAACAATAACTATAGCATATGGTCCATAATAAATTCGTACCTCTCTGGTGGGAACAATAACTATAGCATATGGTCCATGTATTCTTTGAATCTTTGGATTGATATTCTGTAAAGCCTGCACAATAGGAACTGCAAAGGTCAAAGTCTTTCCTAAAACAGGAAAAATCTTTACATAGAATGTCCTCTACCTTATAAATTTTAATCACATATAAACCTTTCAACTTGAAATGGAATGGGGGTTAAAATATTGATACAAACAGGCAATGATAAGAAAAAACTTTTCCAACTTGTGATTGATTAACTGTTGCTTGCTTAATATCCAGCAGCAACTATCAGGACGAGGACAAATTAACAAGAAATACAATAGGTTGGATTTGCAAGGCATGTCAACTGGGAGGAAGGGCAGAAAATTTGGGCTGCCACTGGAAAACAAAAGTTTGTTGGATGGGGGCAAAACTTTATGAAATGCACAGCAACATAAAATCTGCTGTGAAATAAAGCCAATGCCCAAACGTGTTTTAAACTTTACTATACTCATGTCTGGTATAAATTTATTTTATTATATTTCATATGAATGTTTATGGAAGAGACCACTCAAATCTAAAATAAAGAATAGTACATTAGTCCTACAATGTTGACAATGATTTTTACATTATGTGTCAATAGGTAATGAATTCAATAATTGTATCATCCTATCTCTGTTTACCTGAGCCTGTCTGAGATTTGACCAGCACATCTCTGCCCTGTATAATATAAGGTATTGTTTGTTGCTGGACAGCTGTCATCGTCTTATGACCAAGTTTTTCCTCCAAATTTGAAACCTGCAAAATCAAACATTATAAGCTTTAAAAAAAATTATGTCAAACAATATATTACTGTGTTGTGTCAAATTGGCATTGAACCTACATCTTTTTATTCATATCACTGATAATCAAGATCTTTTACTGCCAAGGTGTTGGAAATTGAAAAAAAGTATATAGTTGGGAACACACTCATAAGAGACTTTTAAATAAACCCCGCTCCCTTTTTTTTTGCAAAAAAAAAAAAATATTTGAAGAAATTTTCTTTTTAATTTCTGAAATCTTGAGGAGAAAAATTGTCCTAACCCCCAATTTTTTAAACCCCTAATTTTTTTAGCCCCCTTTTCCAAAAAATTCTTTCCCTCAAGATATGGTCATAATCTCAATTCAAATTTCCAATGGAGTTTGCAACCATAAAAACCCATTTAAATACATCATAAAAGTATTAAAATAGAAAATGACATACATAATCATGGCTAAAATTAATATACCTTCATCAGCATTTTCTTTTTAACAAAACCATTGTAAGGGAGGTAACTCTTAATGCCAAAAAAACCCAAACAAATGATATTGATCACAAATAAACAAATTTATTACCATGCAAATGCACTGAACCCTTTGATATACACTACTATTATATTTTATATACTTCCATCACAGTATTTGATGTTTCTAGAAACAGCTAAAAAATAATTCATACTAGAACTAGCAGACAACTTTACTTAATTTAAAAGCAATGTAAGGGAGGTAATTCAAATATAACATTGTATTTATTATCTTTTAAATTTAATGTTAATTAAATCAAACAAAAACAAATTTAATAGCCTTAGGACCAAAATTTGGACCAGTTAGAAAATGGAACCAACAACCAAATACACATTTAATTCAGCATATGCAAAAAATTGTAATACTAATAGCATGAAAAATTGTAATACTTATAGCAAAAAGTCCCAACATAAAGAATCAAAGCTTTCTCAAAATCAATAAAGAGCAGTAATCCAAAAATATTGTTCTCTTCTATATACTGTAAAATATCATGAATCAATCGAATGCTATCCCTTATATAATGCTTAATGGTCCAATATCTATTTCATAGAGATCCAAAGACTAATACTTAAGTAATTGTCCATTAACCAGGAAACCCTTGTTTTCCCCCCTTTTTTGCCCCTAATTCCTAAACGGTTTGAGCCATAACCCCCCAAAGCCAATCCTAACCATCCCTTTGTGGTATGGAAACTTGTGGTACAATTTCAGAGAGATCCATAACCTGTTCCACCAGTTATTGTCTGGAAACTAGAAAAATGCTTATTTGGGCCCCTTTTTGGCCCCTAATTCTAAACTGTTGGGACCATAACCCCCACAATCAATCCCAACCTTCCTTTTGTGGTTTCAAACCTTGTGTTTAAATTTCATAGATTTCTATTTACTGATACTAAAGTTATTGTCCGGAAACCAAATGTCTTCGCTTGACGCTGACACTGACGTGATACCAATATACGACTGTAAAATTTTTTGCGTTCGTATAAAAACTCTCTGCATGTCTCATTTAAGAATATGAGACATCAATGAAAAATTAGGTGAATACAAATGTTTTAAAATACATCATACAACCAATACAGGAATAGACATGGTATATTTACAGAATTCAGTAACATACATGCATTTCTGTACAAATAGCATTAAAGGTTTCACAAACCACGCCTCTTTTGGGGAGATATATAATATTCATTAAAATTTTGTTTTGTTTACGTACTGGTTCCCAGATATGATCTCTATGTTTCATCTCATAGAGACATAACTTGGGAATGTTACCAGTATTTCATTTGAAAATCGAAAGTAAGCGTGATCAATTCTCGATTAATTTACAATTTACAGTTATTAGAATTGTTCCAATTAGAATTTGTACAAATCCTTGGTTCCAACTTTATAGAAATTAATTCAAAATATCGATTTAAACGTTTTATAAGGATAATGATTATGCAGTGTAATAGTCTTACAAAGTTCAACAAGTTCATTTATACTGTGATTCCTGGTTTTAAAAAAAGGAACCGGGCAACCCAACTTTTGTTGATCAGGAATGTCCCCTGAAACTAATTGAAGTATAATTTTGAACTAGATTTTCAGATCTTATATCATAATCTTCATATTTTAGTGACACATCAGTCAAATCATGCAATTACTGCCTAGTAAATTGATGCCTTAGTCCTTCAAAGTCTGACAAAGATGTATAGCTAGTAATATGAATACATCCTTGGTCCCTTGCTGTTACCCAAAATAATGTTGATTTTCATTTTGCACAAAAGTGACTAAAGCCCTCAAAATCCTAGCTTAAACCCTGGATATAAACAATTAACCAAAGTTTCCTGCAAATTGGTTAAAGCGTTTTTGAGTTAAGTCTGACATGTTGACGATGGATGGACGGACAGACAGACAGACGGCCGGACAATGGTATACCATAATACATCCTGTAAACAGGCTTATAAAACAGATGTTGGTAACAGTTCTGTCCCAAATGTGTTTATTTTCTGTTTAGGGAGGGAACCCCAAAGTTGAGTTGAACAGTAGTAATTAATTGAGGTTAAGTATCCCAGGTTCTACCTGCTGAACCTTGGCTCATAGTGTGATCATGTTATAGGTAGGACTCTGAACCACAATGGTCATGCTGAAGTGCGTTTTTGATCAAGGTGAAGTGTGATGGTGGCGTTGCGACACTATCTTTGTGAAAGCTACATTGAAATGTATTGGTTTACATAAACTTTAGTTTTAATGCTTTTCATGTTCACATGTGGATGTAAAAGTCAATTTGTTTAAAATTGTTAGATGTAGCTTTTAAGTTTTTCATCATTGACATTTTAGCCCATTAAATTTAAAACAGTCATGATAAATAGTTATTGTATTTCAAGTCATAACTGTAACATTGTAGCTAGTCTACATTTTAAACAGGCTTGGGCAAAATTAAGACAATTGTTAATGAATTCACCACTATTATAGTTGCTATATGCAAAGGTAATTTTCCATTATCAAAACCAGTAGTAATTTCAATGACTGAAAATTGTGTTAGTTGTTTGAAATGCAGAACGAAACAAAATAAGCCATCAATCTATTTCAACCATTCACATACATATTATTGATACTGAAATGCCATAGTAGTTTAATGGACAGTAATGAATGCAAACTATATACTAACCAATTAAAAAATATAATTCTCATAGTAATTGCACATCTGTAGAATTTAAAAAAAAAAAAAATGTACATATAGACCATCGCACTTCAGCGACCCCATCGCACTTCAGCGACCCCATCGCACCTCCCAGTCATACATATATAATAGTTTCTCAATAATTCCTTAATCTATCAACAAGGAAAGTTTAAAAGAGAACGTTATAAAAAGTGAATAATATAATTCTTGATCGGTAAATTTATCAATGGAAATTTGCTTAAGTATAGTTACCATATACTGATGAAGAGGCAAATCTTTAAAATGTTCTGAAGAGAAAACATCTTCCTTGACTGTGTCCACTTTCAAACTGAAAAGTTCAAAAACAAATTCCAGAGAATGTGAGGTTTGCTGAATGTTCATTGGCAAATATTTCATGCATATTCCGGACATATTTTTCTTGGCTAATTTTCTTGTCACTTCATTATTACATAACACAGAGCTGTTTTACATTTTTTGAGAAATATTGTACAACTAAAAAAAGATGACAACTACACATCAATGAGACAACTACCCAACAGCACATTTAAAATGAAATCTACTACTTTGCTTTTTTTTAATTTATAATTTTCTATTCAGAAATACAAATGTATCAGCAGAAGACAACACCTACATTGTATTAAGTATTTCAACAAAATGAATATCTCTTAACTATTAAAACACCTTCCCAGTAATCTATAACTCCTGAAGACAAATATGTTCTAAATATAAAAAAAAAATTGCTAATTCAATTGAAAAAATCCTGTTTGCCCTGACATAAGCAATCTTTTAGGAAATAAAGGTCTGTTCATATCAAAAAGGGGAAAACAAAAAATAAAACACAAATAAGAAAAGCAGTCTATTCACTAGGTTTAACTTTGACACACTGATAAACTCATGTTCTGTTGTACAAGTGGTGTCACTCAATTTACACATGGGTAAATTACATGTACATCAATAAATAGTCAATCAACTAGTTTTTTTTCTACAGATTTACCAAAACATCTGATCATTTATTTTACAGTTTACTTATAATACCTTTCAAACTTTAGCATGTTCAAATATATAAAGTTGAAGGCAAATAATGTTATTATTAGCGCCTCAAGATTTTATGCTCTCCTCTGTTTCATATTTTTGACCTCCCAAAGTTATATGAATAATAAAATTGAGAATGGAAATGGGGAATATGTCAAAGAGACAACAACCCGACCAAAGAGCAGATAACAGCTGAAGGCCACCAATGGGTCTTCAACGCATCGAGAAAATCCTGCACCCAGAGGTGGTCCTCAGCTGGCCCCTAAATAAAATAGTGTACTGGTTCAGTGAAAATGGACGTCACACCTAACTCCAAAACATATAAAGGAACTAAAATTAAAAAAACATACAAGACTAACAAAAGCCTGAGGCTCCTGACTTGGGACAGGCGCAAAAATGCAGCGGCGTTAAACATGTTTTGTGAGATCTCAACCCTCCCCCTATACCTCTAGCCAATGTATAATAAAGAAACACATAGCAATATGCACAGTATTAAACATATATATATTGAAGAACATTCCAGAAACAGAAATATGAATCACAATTGAATCACTGCATTGTAATAATTATTCATAAAAAAAATTAAATATCAAACCTTTTAACTTTTGGAATCTCTGGGTTAAATCTGAACAAAGAGGAGATAACTTGTCCTGATGGTTTTCCACCCTCCTTGGTGAAGGGAGATAATTCATCATGCTTCCTTTTTCTAGTGCCTTGAGTTTTATCGCCTTGGATACCAGTTTGTTCCTTATTGTCAGTGATCTTTGAATGTTCAGAATCCTCCTGGGACTGTTTAGTTGACTCAGTGAGAAGTCGGGATCTTTCTTGTCTTCTAGCTCTAATCCTCTGGCCCTAAAAAAGATTAATAATTCATAATTCTATAATATGCATCTGACAGTATGGTATAATAATTTTGTGTGTGCATGTGTGTTTTCATTGGAAAATATATGATAATTTTTACAGTGTTCTATTTACAAATATGTACAATTTAAATGTAATATGTTCTGCAGTGGTGTCCATTTTAAATTCCAAAATATGGAAATCGCCAGTGATGTTTCAAAATGTACCTACAATGTACCTAAACACTATACTGAACTTAATGATTCATATATTATATTGATACATGTAGATCTGTTTAGTTTTCACTTTTTACTTACTAGTTTATACATTAATGACATTGATATATTTTACGCTCCTGGTTAGTTTAACAATGATAAGTCTGGTAAGTTTACACTTCATCATTGGTTTAACATCAGACATACAATATGTAATATGTAAATGTAAGTTCATTGTAATATACATGTATCTACTTTAAGTATAGTAAAAATGCTTATATTCATCCATTTACATGTCATTTAGAGATATAGTTAACCAGGTTGTCAGTTTGTGATTGACGGCAAGCCGTCTTTTTTAACCTAAACACTATCTGAACTTAATGTGGAGATTGTTTGACCATTAAATGTTGGCCCTTTCCACCAAAATCAGGAGTTAAAAAATTTTGTTACAGCTAACTAGCCCAGGACTTATTGGCAGCAGGATTTTACTAGCCCTGTTGGAAGAAATGCTAGTCCATCAAAACTGACCTGCTAGCCCTAGTATGCCTTAAAAAAATCAGAGTTTGCTGCATAATATGAAGTGGGTGTCCCTTGTTTTGAAGTCGACATTATACACTGTATTTAATCACTTTTGTTGATCTATCTATTGTGTTAGTGCTTAGCCTAACTTAGTTGTTCCCACATACAAAGCAGACTTTTTATTGGCATGCTTGGGGAACTAACAGCAATATTCACAGAGCATCATCTCTGTTTTTTTATCAGCAACAGCCGACCTTGCCCAGGGGAATCATTCTGTCCCAGTTCTGCAAACTTTTCATGAAGCAAATGCATGAGATTTGGCCAAAATTGTAAAGATCAAAGAGAAAAACAATAGATCAAAGGAAAATGCCGCCAAATAAGCATGAAAATGCATGAGTTTCACATTAATAAAAGACTTGACAGCCTTACTGTCCTGGACACTATTTTTTTTTCCTGCTTTTCTCGGTCGTATTTGTTATTTTTGGGGGATACATTTTCAGCCTCCTTACTCCTTTCATCTACCGTTTTTCGTTTTGAAACTGACGAAGTTCCTGGGGTTCCCGTTCTAAAATATTTAGAAATATTTTGTTGCATGGTTTCGTGCTCAACAGCCATCCGGACACAAGACAGGTCAATACTGATCAATACAAAGTAAAGTAAAGTAAAGTACAAAAATTGCGACCAATACATGATACCGGGCCACCCAGAGATATTTGTTCAATTTTTAAAATATGTACAACAGGACCTGTACAAACCAGTTCAAATTCTTGGAATACTGGACGACGTATTTGAATGTGATTGGCTAAGATAGAATAGTGATGAAGGGATTTTCTACTTTCTATTTTGGAAACATCACTAGTCCGTCAGGCATATTGGGTTACAAATTTTGATTGCCCGAAGAGTAAATGCTCTAGTCCCGGCGTCGGGCTAGTGGATTTTTTAACCCCTGAAAATCTTGGAAAGTTGGTGATTTTGTAATGAATGCAGGTTGTTTCATACACTTCGTCAATCAGTACCTATATTGAGACATTAGTGGCAGGTCTGTGTTAAATTTAACAGTGAGACATTTTGTATCTTCCAGAAAGTTTCAAACCGAGAAATGTCTGAAGCTTTTTCCTTGAAAAACTATAAGTATACCAGTAACAGTATGGACATATTGAGAACATATTTGTTTTTTCTTTAACTGTTTTGTCATGTCAGGCTTTTTTAATAGCAATACAGTATAGATTTTGCTCATTGTTGAAAGCCGTAGGGTGACCTATTGTTGCTTACATTCACATTATTTGGACTCTGGTGGATAGTTGAATTGTCTTATTCAAATTGGCAATCATACCCCATCTCCTTATACATGTATCATGTATATTAACAAAGACTCACAAACACTGAATCAGAGATAAAAACAATAAACGTTTACAATATACAAGGGCAGTGACTCTTCTGCTCTCATGAAAAAAGGACTAAGAAAAATTAGACAGCAAAATCATGTTAAGTTTGTAATTTTCTTAAACATAAATTTTGTGGTGTAAACACAGCCATTTTAGCCAAAGCCTTTTAGGGTCCACATGAACAGATGAACCTTAATGTTCTGAAACATAAACCACATACAACTTTTATATATATCTAGGTCCAGTCATGCCTTAAAACTTTCTTTTAAGATGAACCAATTTGTCTGTCCTGTACTTTTCTGTATTTATGGTGTAAACACGCCATATTTGTCAATCTTTTTTCTTCCATATACTGCCCACATTCAACTGGCAAATTGGTTCTGCATGGTTAAAACAGGATAAAACAAATGTTCATCTTATTTTAGTAAGGTTGGTCATTTGAGATTTGAATGTCTCAAATGACTGTGCTGTGGCGATCTCCGGGGAAGCTTGTTCCAGTCTTTGGTGGTGTTCACAAAGAAGGACCATTTCCTGCAGTCTTTGGTTGTTGCTTGTATCATGTATCCATGCTGTTGTGTATGTCTGGATACTCTGGTTGGTCTCTGGAGGTACATGTCTTTGTTGATGGCTACTTTGTCGTTGACGATCTTGTACATCATTGCGAGCCTGGGCTCTCTGCGTCGTTCTTGGAGACTTTTCCAACCCAATTCATTAATCATGTCCGTGACACTTGATCTATTTCTGTGGTGCTTGGTGACGATCGCACAGCCCTCCTTTGAACTTTTCAATTTGGTCAATATGTTTCTGATGATATGGGTCCCATACTGTTGTGGCATATTCTAGTTGGGGCCGTTCTAGAGTTTTGTAAGCTTGCTCTTTGATGCTTTGCTTTTGGTGAATAATTTGTAGCAGGGTGTTTTGTAGCTGCGGAACCGTAGCTCATAGGGCCTTATGATATATTTTGACAATTTGCGGTCCGCACAAATTAAAAAATATAATAAGGACCATTAGAGTTACGGTTCCGCAGCTATAGCCTATAAAAAAAAATAGGTGTTTTGCTGTTTTGTAAGATTAGATACCCTATTTCCACGGTGCTTTGTCTTTGATTCATGATTTCTTTCTGGTCCTTGAATGAGATTTAACTGAATATCTGACATTTTAGTCTTTCGATATCATAAGAGGCTGAACACAGATCAAATCATGTAGTTTGTAACTTTGATGAGCTGAACAGCCATGTGCGGTTTATTTACTTCCGGTGAAAAATAACTTTGTACCAAATCGGAGATATTTGAAGAAATTTCCGGAGAGAAAATTCAACATTTAGATTTTCACCAATTAGCCATTAATATTTATTATGCCTGCCACAAATGTGGATGGATTATATAGATATAGCCTTGTCCATCCAGAAACTTATGGTAATAAATCAATGATATTTATTCACCACAGATATCTTGTATACTAGTAGTATAGCACATTACTTGAGTCACTATGACCTACATTTCATGCTTTAGTGTCTTTGGTTAAGTCTTGCGTTTAGGTTCATTTCACAGAAATCTATAGTGATATATCACCACTACAGTATTCTGTTATAGTACAACACACCTCATCAACAATTTGATAACTGTGACCTACATTTAATGGCAGGACATCCTGTGTCTTATAGAAACATTTTCTAGTTAATACAAATCTAACACGCTATTCAACCTGAAATTTTTTATGTACATAAAACGGATAAATTGACAGATATGAAAAAAGATTAAATGGCTGGTGTATCATGTTAAACTGTCTCATGTATTAATTTTTATACATAAACAAGTACTCCTATGAAATGAAAGAAGAATTTGTCTGTCAAACTTAGATATAAATGGCTTCTCTAATAATTCATTATACAACAAACATAGAAGCTGTCCTGCGTTTACTAGTATATTTGTCAGTTATATGTCTAAAATTTCAAATATATATAAAAAGATGGGATTTGATTGCCAATGAGACGCGGCATGATTGCCACTGAGAAAACTTTCCACCAGAGACTAAAAGACATAGAAGTTAACAACTATAGGTCACCCTATGGCCTTCAATAATGAGCCAACTCCATACTGCATAGCAAGCTATAAAATGAAATGACAAATGTAAAGCAATTCAAAAAGAAAACTAGGGACAGGCACATACTACATATTAATCTAAACCTTTAACTTTTTCACAAAAAACAAGAAAGTGTAACATAATTCATGAAGTTTGAGAGAATCATAATTCCAAATGCCATTAGGCACCTATTTTATATTTTGATGGTATTGATGTTTGAGGTTTCCCATATCAGACTTGGAGGAATAGAGGGGAAATTAATTTTGTGTATCTATCTAATCGTCTAGTAGACTAGTACCAGAGGCGGATTTAGGGGGCCCAGGGTGCCCGGGGCCCCCCTTTTTGGGAAAAATTTGGTTGATTATATAGGGAATCACTGAAGCATGACTGGAGCGGGCCTCCTCTTAGGCAGTCAGTGGGTCCCCCTTATGAAAATTTCTGGATCCGCCACTGAGTACATCTTGTTAATTTGTATGTCCTATTGACATTAGATCTAATAAGAAGCAGTTTTCCCGGTAGGTCATAATCTATAAAAGTTTGGTACTTTTCCTCCCTACAATCCAAGTTTGACTATTTTAACAATGGTGACTTTGACAATTGAATTTAATCATTCAGTTCCACCTTCGACTTCTTGTTTTACATAATGTATTAAAGTAAATCTGTAAACTTTGGTTGATTAATCAAATGATCTTATAGAAAACACTTCAAAATTTATGAATAAACATTAATTTATGAATGCCATGACCTTAACCTTGACCTTACGATTTGACCATGTGACATAAAATTCAATGTGGGCCTGCATATCACTACGGGATATTGTAAACCAAAATTAGGTTTTCATTTCATATAATTTTGGCTAAAAACGGAGAAAAGTTGAATTTTATCAAAATAGCCATTTTAGTTGTTGCCATGGTTTCACCCTTTTAGTGATTTATCTCTTCAAAGATCGGTGACCCCTATTTTTGTTTGTGCTTTTCTGAACTTCACTTATAATTATCTTATAATAAAAGTTTAATGTAAATCTGTTATTTAGTTCTCTTAATTTTTTAGGATGAAGGTAATGCAGGTGATATTTTCTATTAGTCTTTTCCCGCCAAAAATGGATAATTGGATTAAGAATGTGAAATATCTTTCTTAAACTAACGGTGACCTATATATTTTTTTAGCTGAACATGTAAAACTATACTTGTGCTTGTTGTAAAACAAATTTAAACAAAATCTTATATAAATTGTATCCGTTATTAAAATCTAAGTATGTCAACACACAATTTTCCCTATTATTCTTTGGAAAACAGCAACAAAACCCTCCTTATTTTGGTGGCCTATAAAACGCTTAAATGAACGGTGACCCCATAATTTTATTTCATTATTTCGATCCACTCACTTAAAGGGATAAAATATCAAGTTTTCAGGAATTTCTTATATAAAGTGTTTATAGCCTCGAGCCTCCTTAAATATTAAATTGTTTTATGTGTACATGTTATGCTGCCCATCAAGGGCCCTTGATTGGAATAATAAATATTCTTATTCTTATTCTTATTCTATGTTCAAATACTTGAGTGACAGCTTTGGGCATGTACCCTCTATTTATTGTCCGTTTTCTTTGTGTTTATTTGTACCTGGGACTATTATACTATTAGTATAATAGTCCCAGTTTGTACTTGTTAAATTTTATTTTTAAATGGAAGGGCAGCATATATAAGCTAATGGTATTGCAATATTGTATGGATAAGAACAAGAAAACCATAAATAAGTGAAAACAAGTAAAAATATTAGGAATATTAAAAAAAAAGAAAACAAAACAAAACAAAGAAGTAAATTTAAATAGCGAGTACATGTGCCCAAGGGCCTGTGAAACTAATCACACGCCCCACACCTCCCCGATATCTCCCTTTGAAATTTATTCTTTTTCTGAAAAGGATTTTGAAAAATAAATAAAATCAAATAAAGATAAATTAACATACCACAAAACAGGATGTATTAAAATTATTACACCATAAATAAGTGGGGAAAAAAATAAGATATCCAACGGCCTGTAAAATTATTCACATACCCAACACCTCCCTCATATCTTCCATTTTGAATTTATTCTTTTTCCGGTAAGAATTTTGAAAAGAAATAAAATAAGATAAAATAAAATACTACAAAACAGGATGTATTTAAAATAATTAAGAGTTGAAAAAACCAACTATCGACTTCCCAAGAAGAACCATTACTATATATGGGCAATGCATAATTTGTACTTTACAAATCATTGACATGGGTGAATAAATCTGCGACAATGAAATGTATAATAACAAAATAGAGTAAACATTTTTTTTATATAAAAGTCTATACATATCATTTTGTTATATGTTGGTATAAATTGAATGTTATATAAACATATTTTATAAGTGTCATAAATTAGTAGTTAATCTATTTAATACAAAAATCTTTCTTTCATTACACTTTAATGTTTTTGCATGTATCAAAGTATCAGTAATAAAGGTAACTTATGTGTAGCTGGTCTATTCAATGATTTGTATAGTAAGACACAATACTGTCACGAAATAGAAGTTCCTTCGTAATATAAGTTCCAAGTGGAAAAATATTCTGTAATATTATTTCCACTGGAACAAATATTACAGTATTTGTTCCTTACGGAATAAAGGTTATAGAATATTTGTTCCAACAGGAACAGATATTATGGCATAGTTTATAACAAAGTTTCCAGTGGAACTTCTGTTAGGCGGAACAAATATACGTTGACAATACAAATACAAATCCTTGGTCTATTTAAAGTATGCATAACATATATTAAAAAACATTAAAAAGGGACTTTTTATTTTATGTTATTAAGGTGCTCTCCCTTATACATATGAAATACAAAACAATGTCATTTGAAATAATCTTGGACCTAATATCTCTATATTATGTCCCAGAATTTATACAATCAGAGACACACTGTAGAATAGAACAGCATATTTCCATTCACCAAATTAGGGCCCTACGAGGGCATATAACATATAAACGATATCATTTTAAACATTTGCAGAACAATATTATATATGCAATGCACTCCAGATTATGATGAAAGCATTTCTATATTGAGTAAAGATTTTTTTTCAAATTAATTATATCAAAGCCTAGAATAAACGAAAAAATAACAAATTAAAGACCAGGTTTGTTGTTAGCAGAGACATATAATATTGTTAGTAAATAAATTAATTAAAAAAATGAAATAATAAATATACGTCTCAATATAAATTTGAATTGCTCGGACATGAGCAGACATTCTAATAGTATCGATAACCCATACCAATCACTTTGTTTATTTTCCGTTAACACGTGTAATCGACCCGCCAAAGAACATCAATAGGCAAGTGATCACAACAAACAAACAAACAAAGAAACACGCGACCCTCCATAGGTTATCACCAATTAACCTAATTATCAGAAGTTATTGTTGAATAAACACCGGAAGGAGTCGTTTGTTTATGTCTAGTTTTGGTCAAGACTTTATCAGGCCAGACAGATAATTTGTAATTATTTCGTCGGATTTCAGATAAATCAGACAGATAGAAATACTTGAGGTATTATAAACGTAGCTCATCCCAGAGACATCTCACATTATCAAAACTATTTAACAAAGTCGCATTGACATTTATTACTTTGAAAATATAGGCATATTAGGAATTTGTACTTGTTAAATTTTATTTTTAAATGGAAGGGCAGCATATATAAGCTAATGGTATTGCAATATTGTATGGATAAGAACAAGAAAACTATAAATAAGTGAAAACAAGTGAAAATATTAGGAATATTTAAAAACCAAAACAAAACAAAACAAAGAAGTAAATTTAAATACCGAGTACATAGCCCCAAGGGCCTGTGAAACTAATCACACGCCCCACACCTCCCCGATATCTCCCTTTGAAATTTATTCTTTTCTGAAAAGGATTTTGAAAAATAAATAAAATCAAATAAAGATAAATTAACATACCACAAAACAGGATGTATTAAAATTATTACACCATAAATAAGTGGGGAAAAAATTAAGATATCCAACGGCCTGTTACGTAAAATTATTCACATACCCAACACCTCCCTAATATCTTCCATTTTGAATTTATTCTTTTTCTGGTAAGAATTTTGAAAAGAAATAAAATAAGATAAAATAAAATAATACAAAACAGGATGTATTTAAAATAATTAAGAGTTGAAAAAACCAACTATCGACTTCCCAAGAAGAACCATTACTATATATGGGCAATGCATCATTTGTACTTTACAAATCATTGACATGAGGGAATAAATCTGCGACAATGAAATGTATAATAACAAAATAGAGTAAACATTTTTTTTATATAAAAGTCTATACATATCATTTTGTTATATGTTGGTATAAATTGAATGTTATATAAACATATTTAATAAGTGTCATAAATTAGTAGTTAATCTATTTAATACAAAAAATCTTTCTTTCATTACACTTTAATGTTTTTGCATGTATCAAAGTATCAGTAATAAAGGTAGCTTATGTGTAGCTGGTCTATTCAATGATTTGTATAGTAAGACACAATACTGTCACGAAATAGAAGTTCCTTCATAATATAAGTTCCAAATGGAAAAAAATATTCTGTAATATTATTTCCGCTGGAACAAATATTACAGTATTTGTTCCTTACGGAATAAAGGTTATGGAGTATTTGTTCCAACAAGAACAGATATTATGACATTGTTTATAACAAAGTTTCCAGTGGAACTTCTGTTAGGCGGAACAAATATACGTTGACAATACAAATACAAATCCTTGGTCTAATTAAAGTATGCATAACATATATTAAAAAACATTAAAAAAGGGACTTTTTATTTTATGTTATTAAGGTGCTCTCCCTTATACATATGAAATACAAAACAATGTCATTTGAAATAATCTTGGACCTAATATCTCTATATTATGTCCCAGAATTTATACAATCAGAGACACACTGTAGAATAGAACAGCATATTTCCATTCACCAAATTAGGGCCCTACGAGGGCATATAACATATAAACGATATCATTTTTAAACATTTGCAGAACAATATTATATATGCAATGCACTCCAGATTATGATGAAAGCATTTCTATATTGAGTAAAGATTTTTTTTTCAAATTAATTATATCAAAGCCTAGAATAAACGAAAAAAATAACAAATTAAAGACCAGGTTTGTTGTTAGCAGAGACATATAATATTGTTAGTAAATAAATTAATTAAAAAAATGAAATAATAAATATACGTCTCAATATAAATTTGAATTGCTCAGACATGAGCAGACATTCTAATAGTATCGATAACCCATACCAATCACTTTGTTTATTTTCCGTTAACACGTGTAATCGACCCGCCAAAGAACATCAATAGGCAAGTGATCACAACAAACAAACAAACAAAGAAACACGCGACCCTCCATAGGTTATCACCAATTAACCTAATTATCAGAAGTTATTGTTGAATAAACACCGGAAGGAGTCGTTTGTTTATGTCTAGTTTTGGTCAAGACTTTTATCAGGCCAGACAGATAATTTGTAATTATTTCGTCGGATTTCAGATAAATCAGACAAATAGAAATACTTGAGGTATTATAAACGTAGCTCATCCCAGAGACATCTCACATTATCAAAACTATTTAACAAAGTCGCATTGACATTTATTACTTTGAAAATATAGGCATATTAGGGAATTTAATCATTAATGAACGAAATATAATAAAACCATCAATTATTTGTTGCTAGTCGGTGGAATTAGTCGAAATTTTATAAAATGGAATATTCATCTCCTAACACGTCCGGTACAGCTTCAGATCCAGAGAATATTGATTCATGGAAAGGCGGTATGTACAAATATTTTAAAAGTGTTACTGTCGCAACAAATAATATATATTAATGCAAGTGGAAATGAAGTCCATCTCTGAATTTCATTCTTTTTAAAAAAATTCGGTAAACGGAGATTGGGGATCAGCGAATTTGAAAGTGTGCTACTCATTGTTGACTGTACAAAACTAATTTTTCGGACTTTTAAATTTTTTAAGTCCTAACTTGTTTCTTTCATCATATGTAATCCAAGATAACTCATTAACATTAAGCCATCACCAGCAAACATATAGATGATGTCTTTTTTTTTTTTTTTTGCTTGTCAGAAGGTTCAGTATTGTTTTTTCTCAGTGGTAGTGTTTTGAGTTTGTTTTCTGTTATGGATCACTGTTGCTAGAATTAATTTAAAGTTTTAAAAAAGTATCAAATTTTTAGTAACGCCAAAACTTGCATTTAAATTAAAATCACTTCTTTAATTTCTTTTACAAATTTAAAAAATCTAACGTTCATAACCTTTTAATGTACGTCCTGTGCAGATTACAGACACTCTTACATATCATACAATGGTACAGCTACCTTGTTGAACTAAATGATTAACGAAATCCTTTTCATATATATATGAAAGCTGAAAGTCATTTCGTCCAATCGCGAGAAAACCATATCCGGCAGTATAACTATCATTATTCAATGAAATATGTAGATATTTAAACGATGATGATATGGATAAAACAGAAGGAGAACAACATATTAACAAAAAAAATCGATAGGTTTAGGTTCTACAATGTAGGTCGACCCGGATGAAGGACAGGCAAATAAGACTTCCAATGGAAAAAAGAGTTGCTGGATAGTGGCAGTTATTCCCTTATAATAGACCACGTACGGACCCCTGAAAGAGTTGTTGCAAGTCTTCATTAACGTACAGAAAGCGTGGCACTTTCACTACACGAGACAATTGATTAAATGCCACTAATTCGACCAATTGAAACTATGTATTTGCAATCTAACACAGCCAAACAGACTTTCCTCTTTAACATGGGTTTTACTGTCGGATGGGAGAATTAACAATTTTATATACATAGACCAACCTTAAGGGTAGAACCGAACAAGACATCTTGAGATCAACATACTATCCTTTTAAAATAATAATGAACATCAAACACCATCAATTTCTATTGTAGAAGTATAAACTACTTCACATAATACGGAAAACAAATATAAAAGAGCGTCTTTTGCAAGTTCATTAAAATAAAGTGAATATTTATATTCAAATTCCCTATATTTTACATGCCGGTCATTGTGCAATCAGAAATATTACTTCTAAAAGTTTATTCATATTTCCTTAATCTGAATACTAAAATATATAATTACATTGTATTTTTTCTCAGGTGTTCCAGGATGTGCTCGATGTGGTAATATAATATACGACAAATCATTATTACGTATCCACGACAAAGTTTGGCACCCGTCATGTCTACAATGTTCTATTTGTGACAAACCCTTAGGAAACATTTGCTATGGTAACGGTAGTAATTTGTTGTGTTATGAAGATTATGTAAGGTGAGTTAAATGAATTAACAAACTGAAAAATCAAAATGAATTTTAAAATCAGCAATCTTAAAATGTCGTCGTTTTTGTCAAGCAGAGCATAGCACATAATGTTTAAAATTTTGACCTCAAACATATATGCATTGGTTTTTTAAGGTTTAAAGGTCACATAACGTCGTACGATCTTCAACAATGAGCAATAGTGCCTTTTGGTCATAGACTCGTCACGTATTAAAGTAGCAAGATATTCTTTGCTTTTAAATTTGAGCTTGGGCGTTCCTGGTGAAAGTAAATCCAGAAAAATGCTACGGACGGACCAAAAATGCTACGGACGGACCAAATCCTTGTTTGGTTGTCTTTTTTTGTTTGTTTCTCTTTTA
Organism: Mytilus coruscus; assembly: GCA_017311375.1. Classification (NCBI taxonomy): domain Eukaryota; kingdom Metazoa; phylum Mollusca; class Bivalvia; order Mytilida; family Mytilidae; genus Mytilus; species Mytilus coruscus. Next base: position 142,042,000 of record CM029596.1, on the reverse strand, counting down.
AATTATTCTTTATATGAGTGAACTTTAGTATACCATAATAGAAATATCATTAATTGCATTATAATTTATCCATTTATTTTTCATTTCGAACATATTTGTCCGTTTTACTTGATATTCATATTCTTATACAGATCACAGCCGTTCCGGTGTTCTAGCTGTAAAGTGGTTCTGTCCGATAACGAGTATGTACAGAGAGTTCAGAAAAACGTCTATCATCAGACGTGTTTCAAGTGTATCGTCTGCTATCGTCCATTACAGACGGGAGAACAATTTTACCTTTCAGACGACAACAAACTGGTATGTGGTGATGATTACCGAACCTTGCGGACGAACGGTGAGTTTAGCAACTCTCAATTTATAGTTGATTTGTCATATTTTACCACAGTTCATTCTAATTAATTATAGGCAGTTTCGCTATTTCAGAAACCAAAGTCTTTCTGTGTGAAACTGTATCATATATTGACCTCGAGATGTTTATTTCATTTGTCTTCCATTAGTTAATTTATTAGTTTTTGTTTTGTTTGTTTTTGTTTTTGCTTCTGTTCATTTGTCTTTGTTTCATGTTGTTGATATTGGGGGTCTGCGTTATTGATGTTTACTCCCCGTTTCTTTCATTCTTAAATTGAAAGTAAAACGTCGTAGTTGGTTAGCGACTTCCCAAACAAAGGATATTCAACTAATGGCATGTATTTTTTTTTTTAATTTTCACTGACTATTGGTATTTAGTCAAATAATTTCGTGTATTGAGTTATGAAATCATTATACTTACAAGCTTTAGAATGGAGTCGACTTATTGTTTTTGACTATTAAAAATAAAATTTGCAATTTTGTTGTTTTCAGATTCGCAGGACGATAGTGATTCAGAATGTTCTACCGGAAGTGGTAAACGACACAGAACCAACATTAGTCCTCAACAGTTACAATGCTTGACAAAAGCTTACAACAAAAATCCAAAACCATCCCGTGAAGCGCGAAGACGATTGAGCCGAGATTTACGTCTAGACTATAGAGTAATACAAGTGTGGTTCCAGAATAAAAGAGCAAAGGACAAAAAGTCATCACCCCATATTCATGCAATAGAAACCAGTTACGGGGAACCAGAAGTCCAAAACAGAAGATTTTCACAAGGTATATATTGAACAACTAGTCAAACATACCGGTATGCTGTTTATGAAAATATTTGATCTTTTTAAAATCCTCTAGTATGCGTTCGCTGCAAAAGAAAAACCGAGATTTATTAGCTAGAAACGAGACTTTGTAATTCACTTGGGAATTTTTAATGATAATTTGGTAAGCTTGCTCCAAAATGAAATAGTTTTACATCACTAAGAGGATCTTTAATATTTGACTGCTACAAAACAACCCAAAACCACAAGATAATGATTTTAATGTGGAAAATTATTCTTTTTGACTATAAACGAAAGTGTTATATAGAAAACTGTAAATATTAACACTTTTATCCAGACAATTTGGACGCCTTTTTGTTTGCTAGTATAAAGTCTGTAAGGTGATCTTTTTGTCCGCTTCATGTTGCATTATGTAAAGATTTTTATGTCTATTTTTATAATTCTATATCTACTATATACTGTTAAGCTCTTCAACTGTTTCGGTTCTTATACATCATAATAATATTCCACTTTGAGTGTTTTGACATTTTACCTATTATGTCTGTTTGTTTTGTTCACGCATCATTGTCAATATAATGGAATTTGATGCGACTGTCATACAAGTGAGAGGTTTAGCTAGCTATAAAACCAGGTTCAATCCATCATTTTCTACATAAGGAAATGCCTGTACCAAGTCAGGAATATGATAGTTATTTTCCATTCGTTTGATGTGTTTGAGCTTTTGATTTTGCCATTTGATTAGGGACTTTCCTTTTGAATTTTCCTCGAGTTCAGTATTTTGTGATTTTACTTTTCTTGGTGAAGGCAAATCCAGAAAAAGCATTTCGAGCGCATGAAATTTATAAAGTATTGTTTTAATTTTTGGTATGTTTTTATTGAATAAAATGGGGTAGTATACATTGTCAGTAAGATTAACATCTTTCAAAAATAATGATAAAATCAAAAATTGAGAATTCATGATATTCTATGATGATCGGACTAGCATAACTATATTACCATTTAGTAAGCTCTAAATGTTTCTACACAAACAGAGAGGGAAACAACCACCGTTAAGGTGGGAAGACTTATGACATGCATACCATTAAACATGTTAAACTGAAAAGACATTTATTGTTTAATAGATCTTTGCACTTATGTCTTTTCAGTAAAACTACTATATTTCCCGTTTAACTTTTCAGATATTTCTAGAATCCCATCGCAGCCAGTTTTTCACGAACGTTTGTATAATCAATCTACAAGACGAATAAATAGCAATGATTGGCTAACGACAGTTCTGGCACATGACAGTGTCCCTCCAAATATCGATCTGTCTCCCGTGGATATTATAAATGGCGAGATTTTACACAAACATAGAACTGAGTCCGACATAGACAATAGCCATTCGTCTGACCCCAGGTCTAGAATCAGCTGCAAATGGCAAAACATTGGTTAAAATCATAATTTGTTACATGTAAATTAGCAATAAAGGATTTTGATTTTGATATTTTAGTTTGTATTTTTCATATATAAGTTGATGCACAATAAATTTTACCATTTTCACTTAACAACAAGTATATATAAATATTAATATAAATATTGTTTTATATGTAATACGTATATATATTGCAGTTAAAATCATAATCTGTAAACCTCAAGATACTATGAACACTAGAATGTATAACATCTTTGACTGTTCTATGCAAGCAAAAATAGTAATAAAATGAATTTGACCAATAGTTCTTTCTAATAAAGCATTTTCTTGAGAAACCATCAATGAATTAAATACTTTATTTATTACTCAAGCAAACTGATGACGATTCACTTACACAGAGCTATTTAAATTACGTTGAAATATTGTATAAATTGTATGATTGCTTCCCTGCATGAATCAATTTGGCGCTAATGATTGATATGTAAACACCAAGTATTAGTATGTTCATTTTGTATAAAGAATGTAAAATCCTTTGCCAGGATCCGCTAATAGTTGTCTTTTGTTATATCATAATGTATTTTGATAATGTCGAATATGGTGTTGATGGCTGATTTTGGGAGTCTTTGTTTAATTTATTATCAACTTTTAGAAACTCTGAGCGGTTTACAGCCAATCTAAGTAATATATAGATCTCTGATTTTGCTATGCTTATATAAACTTCGGCGAGCTTGACCTTAGAGTCATAAAAAGTTTTGCTATTCCGTTTAGGCAGTTTTATGTTTAACAGATTTTTTTTTGATTTAGCTTCCCAAACTTTTTGTTGTGAGCGTACCTGATAAACGTGATGCTTCACATAAAGCATGACATGTGCCACTTGTGAAACAGGATATATTTACCCTTCCGGAGCACATGAGATCACATCGGATTTTGGTATTCGTGTTGCTCAATCTTTAGTTTTCTATATACTGTTATGTGGAGTCTTGTTTGTCTTTTCGTTGTTTTTCGTTTTTGCTATAATATTGGTGGTGGCTTTTCTTTGACTTATGGTTTTAAATTATTCCTTTGGTATCTTGTACAAGAAACATATAACACGCGCATTAAAATAGATAACACTCTTTGATTTAACCAATACTGGGTAAGTACAGCTGTTCGTGGACTGTTCAATAGTCGCCGGGATATCATTATACCACTAGTCATGATGTACCGTGGACTGTTCAATAGTCGCCGGGATATCATTATACAACTAGTCATGATGTACCGTGGACTGTTCAATAGTCACCGGGATATCATTATACAACTAGTCATGATGTACCGTGGACTGTTCAATAGTCGCCGGGATATCATTATACAACTAGTCATGATGTACCGTGGACTGTTCAATAGTCGCCGGGATATCATTATACAACTAGTCATGATGTACCGTGGACTGTTCAATAGTCACCGGATATCATTATACAACTAGTCATGATGTACCGTGGACTGTTCAATAGTCGCCGGGATATCATTATACAACTAGTCATGATGTACCGTGGACTGTTCAATAGTCGCCGGGATATCATTATACAACTAGTCATGATGTACCGTGGACTGTTCAATAGTCGCCGGGATATCATTATACAACTAGTCATGATGTACCGTGGACTGTTCAATAGTCGCCGGATATCATTATACAACTAGTCATGATGTACCGTGGACTGTTCAATAGTCACCGGATATCATTATACAACTAGTCATGATGTACCGTGGACTGTTCAATAGTCACCGGGATATCATTATACAACTAGTCATGATGTACCGTGGACTGTTCAATAGTCGCCGGGATATCATTATACCACTAGTCATGATGTACCGTGGACTGTTCGATAGTCGCCGGGATATCATTATACAACTAGTCATGATGTACCGTGGACTGTTCGATAGTCGCCGGGATATCATTATACCACTAGTCATGATGTACCGTGGACTGTTCCATAGTCGCCGGGATATCATTATACCACTAGTCATGATGTACCGTGGACTGTTCGATAGTCGCCGGGATATCATTATACAACTAGTCATGATGTACCGTGGACTGTTCGATAGTCGCCGGATATCATTATACAACTAGTCATGATGTACCGTGGACTGTTCAATAGTCGCCGGATATCATTATACAACTAGTCATGATGTACCGTGGACTGTTCAATAGTCGCCGGGATATCATTATACAACTAGTCATGATGTACCGTGGACTGTTCAATAGTCGCCGGATATCATTATACAACTAGTCATGATGTACCGTGGACTGTTCAATAGTCGCCGGATATCATTATACAACTAGTCATGATGTACCGTGGACTGTTCAATAGTCGCCGAGATATCATTATACAACTAGTCATGATGTACCGTGGACTGTTCAATAGTCGCCGAGATATCATTATACAACTAGTCATGATGTACCGTGGACTGTTCAATAGTCGCCGGATATCATTATACAACTAGTCATGATGTACCGTGGACTGTTCAGTAGTCGCCGGATATCATTATACAACTAGTCATGATGTACCGTGGACTGTTCAATAGTCGCCGGGATATCATTATACCACTAGTCATGATGTACCGTGGACTGTTCAATAGTCGCCGGGATATCATTATACAACTAGTCATGATGTACCGTGGACTGTTCAATAGTCGCCGGGATATCATTATACCACTAGTCATGATGTACCGTGGACTGTTCAATAGTCGCCGGGATATCATTATACAACTAGTCATGATGTACCGTGTTTCAAACTTAGATTAAGCCAGCGAGGAAAGGCATCGTCCAAAAAACGAAAGTAAACCCAGTAGGACGAGTAGACTAGGACTCTGGACTCAGCAATTTGTTATGTCCCAACAGCTTCCCCAATTCCGCTGTGAGAACGATATGAATTTGCAAGTGCTAAACTCATGCAGTTCTAATATATACATAACAGTCTTTACTAGTATATGATTTGTATTAAAAACAAAGGTTGTAACTTCATGATCAGTAGACAGAGCTGGCTTTAGAAGGATTTTTTATATTGTTTTATGCTCATAAACGTATTATCCCAAAGTTTTGGTCTCGAGCATACCTAATGTATGCTATTCCAGAAACATTTGCATGTGGTGGCTGGCTAAATCGTTTATTTCCAGGTTGACCGTGATTGGCGTTCCTACCAAAACGATTTTCAAAATAAGGAACATGGAATATTTTCATTGCAAATAGCAAACTAACAGAATCTTATGATGCTCAAAGGGTTGAATGGGATATAGAAATATGGCCATCCCTTCGACCTTGGTTAGATTTTATTTATAATTTTTTGTTGCTTATACTAAATTCCAAGTCCTGAAAATATCGTATAGTGTCCCCTTATAAACTTTGTATTAGTGTAATGCATAAGACTGTAGAAAGTAAATTAACAAAAATACCAAAAATACTCCAAGGAAAATTTAAAACGGAAAGTCCCTTATCAAATGGTAAAATCGAAAGCTCAGACACAACAAACGAATGGAAAACAACTGTCATTTTCCTGACTCGGTACAGGCATTTTCTTATGTAAAAAATGGTGGAATAAACCTGGTTTTATAGCTAGCTAAACTTCTCATGTAGCATGCAGTCAGTGGGAAATCTAGTGAAAAAGAAGAAGGGATAATTCACTCTTCTTTTGATCGAGTCAAGATCATCAATAATAAAACAATGCCGGCGACCATACTGATCAAAAGTTATTTCTAGATAATAATTGTACATTTCAAAAAAAAAAATAAAAATGTTAAACTGTGTTATTAGATATATAAATGCAAATGCACGATGCTTTATGTTCAGTTTTTATCGAGATAATTGCATTTGAAGCTTGTGAAACTGAAATCTAAAAAATGTTAATGCATATTGATAAAAAAAAAAATGGAAAATCACGCACATACAAAATCTAAAGATCTTTCAGGTCACAAATTTTATGAGTGTTACAAGTCCTTAGCATGTTACAATCTCCAAAAATATACTTATTTTTCACATCTAAGTTTTCGAGTACACCGATCTGCTCTTGTCATATGAACATTCAATATTGAAATAATGTCTTTTCATGAATATAACAATATAAAGTCTGTCTGTGCAGGCTAAAAAAATAGAGGTAAATATTTTTATAAAGTATGTATCTTTTTGTTATTTTTATACAATTTTAAGAAAAGGTTGTCTCGATTTTTGTACTGTTTTTGCGGTCTCTCGATCTATTCACATTTAATGTTTACATCGGGATACGGTCCGTTTGAATTTGCTTAGTAACTTAATTTCAAAAGTGTTAATCTGTGATGCATATCAATCGATTCCTTTGAACTTTTCCACCTGACTTTCTATGATCTAGATGCATATTTATATGAATAAATAGTATGTCCCAGGGAGGTATACAGCCAGTAAAAATTTGAAGTTTGTACTCCAGGAATTTATTCGCATAACAACATTTTAAACCTATTTATCATGAAGCTCCTTTAGCCTGCTGTACTCGTCGTTTGCTATTTAAGGAGGGGAATGATACATTAAATGGAAGTTTTGTTTTTATTTCAACTTATTTCTATTTTTACTATTTACCAGAACGTTTTCACGTGAATTTATAATTGATAGCGTCCTTGCTAAATGGGACAAACATTGAAAAGATCTAGTTTTCAGTGTTTACAGGGGAGGTAATATTTTGTCACTAGAGGTTACAAGAGCGCAATTATTCGTAATGCATTTTCCATAGGGTACCAGTGGCGTTCCGTAATTTTTTTCTCGAAGAAAACACAAACTAAGGAAAAACGGGTAGCAGTTCCTGTTACAAGAAATGCCAGTGTTGTTTAACAACCAAAAAAATATATATGGCCATGCGGCAAAAATTGACTTAAAATGCAGTTGAAAAATATCGTCTATTTTTTTCGCTTAATGAAAAAGGCATATTTTTTATGGCTCCGATGGCAAAAATGGAAGATATTTTTTATACCTTGTAAAATGTGAATTTGATTTTCTGGATTTTTTAAACCTAATTGGATAAGCTTTCGATTAAAAGTAATTTCAGTCCTGTATCATCCAATCAGAAGCCGTACAGGATTCTATTCTGAGTACCATCTTAGGGTAAACAAATAATTGCGCTCTTGTAACCTATACAGTAATGCAAAACTTTTTCTAAAATTAAGCGCCCGCATCAAATGAAGCGCGAGCGTCTATCTATCTCATATCACATCTTCAAAACATTATCTGATTACTCTCTGAATTTTGAGAATTATTTATTGGACGTCGATCCGGCCAAAAATTTGAACTGATTTTTTGACCAAATACGGTACTGTTCAAAAAGACATGAAGATATTGTTTATTTACTGCCCTAATTTTTCAAAGGTCATCCAGCACTGATCATATTGCCGACATAACCGTTCTGATATGGAAAAGCTACATAGAATTTTGAAGAATGGCTTTAAATGAAACCATTTCTTGAAAAAATACGTTTTTGAAACAAACTATAGTTTTTCCAAATTTTGAATATATGATAATATTACTACTTTGGCATGACAAATTATTCTTTAACTACAATATTGAATGCCAATTTTTAATTTTTCTAGTTTGCTTAAGGGCTGTGTTTGCCAATGTTCACCAAATTTGCTTTTTGATAGAATAGCAACTGAGTCACGATCATTATGTTTAAAAACCAAAATGTATCTCCAAATTCAAGATATATACATGCTTTTCTCAATAAAACAGTAGATATCACAAAAACGTTCTATTCTCTTCATACTGTGTCGACATTCGAGCCCACCCTAGTTTCAGATATGGAAATCAATACAAATAGGAAACAGACTATAGCTTGAATGCATGCTGATGAAAAGTCCATTTTATCCCATAAATTTCTGTTTCGCATTCTTTCCAAGCAAAATGACTATTTTTAACATTTTTCAAAGCCTTATTAAAAAAAAAAAAGTCATTTTCCTATAGGTTACAAGAGCGCAATTATTCGTAATGCATTTTCCATAGGGTGCCAGTGGTGTTCCGTATTTTTTTTCTCGAAGACTACACAAACTAGGGAAAAACGGGTAGCAGTTCCTGTTACTAGAAATGCCAGTGTTGCATAACAACCAAAAAAATATATATGGCCATGCGGCAAAAATTGACTTAAAATGCAGTTGAAAAATATCGTCTATTTTTTTCGCTTAATGAAAAAGGCATATTTTTAATGGCTCCGACGTGCAGAAATGGAAGATATTTTTTATACTTTGTAAAATGTGAATTTGATTTTCTGGATATTTTAAACCTAATTGGATAAGCTTTCGATTAAAAGTAATTTCAGTCCTGTATCATCCAATCAGAAGCCGTACAGGATTCTATTCTGAGTACCATCTTCCGGTAAAATGTAAACAAATAATTGCGCTCTTGTAACCTAGACTTCCCACTGCAGTCATGTAAATATGACATAAATGAGTGCTGGTTTTCTTCCTTTATGTTTTTTTTTCTTCAAAATACTGATAACTAAAAATATACCGATATACATAATATATATATTTCACTTCTTACTTCCTTCATAATTACTGTGATAATTGTCAGTTGTTTACTTAAAAGATATTTTTAGAGAACGTCTCGGGACAGTTACACGTAGATAACAATATTGCAACCCTTGTTAATGACTTTTCAACAGAAAGTCATTGACTGTTTTACACGTGTTGCTCTCATTCACATTACGACGATTTGAATCATGTTTAAAAGTTTCACTTTCGTATTAACCAAGTAGTGATTTTAAACAGTACAAAGTGACAAAGAAGCCTGAGTCATATAAAAGTTATTGATCCAACAATTTGACTCGTATTTGTATGTTATGTAATAAGTGCCGTTGACATGAAATTTATGGATACAAATATAAATAGTTTCTATGAAAATATCTCAATGGAAGAAATAAACAGAATGCATTTCAAGGATAAAATGTTTGCCAAAACTCAGATTGGTACCGTCTTGACAGGAATTTAAATAGCGGCAAATAGTATTTCCGCATTAGTGACAACATATTGAATTGAAAGAGCTTTTTTATCAGATAGACAATGACTTAACAGTAAAGGTGAAGAAAACGACTAAATTTACGTACAATATGACAGAGGAAATTAACAAATCACATGAAAAAATTTGGTTACAAGGGAGGAAAATAGATTACTCTGCGAAAGATTCGCAATCGCAATTGCAAGAGTCGATATCTGCTGAATTGCCAAGAGAACAATTCTTGTATGAAACATTGAAGAAAGCAAGAAAACAACACAGCGAGGAGAAAGAAAAGCTTAATGAAGAATCCAAACGACTTAAAGAAGTTCAGAACGAAAGAGAAAATGACTTTGCGAAATTAGAAAAAGATTTCAGAGAGTTACGAGAAAACTATGAGAAGTTACTTAGTGAAAGGAAAGAAAATAGATACAATCTGAAAGAAGAAGCTAAAGGATGTACTGTAAGTTCTGAGGGTTATGTAAATCTACTACAAAAGAGACTTCAACACAACGAGGTTGAAACCACTCGGATTCATTACCTCCTTAAAGAGAAAGAAGATATCATAGCAAAATTAAGAATAGAAAAAGACGACCTTCAAACAAGGTTAAGTAGTATTGCCGGTGAAAAACTGGTTAAAGGGAATCCGTCTATTACCGATCTTGGAAATCCAAATCGTCCAATGAAAATTGGTGAAAAATATGGAGAATTGTATGATAATGAATGGACAGATTCTATGGAATGCATAAATGATATAAAATCCTTCTACTGCGACAGTGAACACCTAGATTTTGAGGAAATACTCGTACTCCATCTTTGTAGACTGTTAAAAATTTGTTACCACGAATGCTTAGCACTAGCAGATGAACAGATAGATAAGATTGGCAAAACACTTGCAGAAACATTGTGTCTCAACGTCAGTTCTAGAGAAGATATATGCAATTTATCTCTTTGTAAAGATGTAGCAACTGAGAGACGATTAAGGCATGACCACTTTGCGAATTATCTGTTCAAAAATCAGATTATTGGCAAAACAGCTGTGAATGCCTGGGATTATGCATACAAAAGTGCAGACGTAATTGAGCTTCTAATGAAAACACCATTTTTTGAAAAATGTATCAACCTTTGTTGGTGTATGGTGATTCAGGATCCTATAATGTATTTAGATGAAGACATAAAGCAGGGCACACCAATTGACAAGAATACATACAAAGAATTTGTTAAAAGCGGAAACAAAGTTAAATATGTTGTCTGGCCAGCATTATTTTTACACAAAGACGGACCGTTGCTTTACAAAGGAATCGTACAAGCGTTCTGGCAGTAGTTTAATATGTTATATGTTTACGAATGATTTAAAGAAAAATCACGATGATAACTAGGTCTATCATGGACAGATATATGAATAATGAAATCCTAGAAATGGAAAAGAACTGCACCGTCTTAACTATGATTCTATTTATCAAGCTATATTCAACATGTCTCTCCAATTAATTAAAGAAATTGGTTGTCAAGTGGTTGTCGGAATTTAACATTGATACGTTTTGTTTGTTAATTAACTTGAATTTGATAGTTTGGTTAATCAATTTGATTTTGTGGCATCACAGATACATTTCGAGTAAATTTGTCGTACTGTAATCTGTACTAACTGTCAATATTGTATCAGATGACATGCATGTTATTTATAGGGAATGCCTGGTCATCTGATAAGTAATAACTTACAGGTATCTTTAAAAGGTCAATATCCATATAATGTTCAGTTTTGGGAGAAGTATTTTCAAGCAGTAAATGAAGGCAACAGTAGTATACCGGTGTTCAAAAGTCATAAATCGATTGAGAGAAAACAAATCCGGGTTACAAATTAAAACCGAGGAAACACATCAACTATAAGAGGAAAACAAAGGAACAATAGGAACACTGAAGATCAACAAAAACAAACAAAACGCCAACATACATAGAAACGAACTACTTGATAGCAACTGCCATATTCCTGACTTGGTACAGGACATTAAAAGAAAAAATGGTGGGTTGAACCTGGTTTTATGGCTAGCCAAACCTCCCGCTAATATGGCAATGTTAAAAAAACCCAACAAAATGACAACATAACGTGACAGGAATACATTACAACTAAATGCAAGAACACTCAGGACAGAGACATACATAAAAAAATAACATAAAAGTACATTACAACATGTAAACCACAGAATAACAACGGACACCTCCCATTTACACCACAATAGAATTATGAAATATGCGTCACACGAATGTGTCAACGCCACAAAAAGTGAGGCAAATTTCTAAAAATAGAATATAAAATTGGGATTAAGTTTGTAATGGTGTTATTTGATGTATTATCTAATATAAAAAACGTTCCATTAAAACACAAACAAACTCATAGAAACCTTAACTGATCAAATAGAAAATCAGTGTAAAAAATAATTGATTGTATTTCAGAGAAGAAACGTAAACTTCTATCAGAACTAAATGAATAAAAACAGTATCTAAAAGAATATGACATAGAAAGGGAGAGAGACTTACAAAGTCTCCGGGAAGACATGTTGGAATTAAAATCCTCAAGAGCTGTATTTCCAATAATGTTTTTGCATAAATGGCAAACTTTTGCCAAACCCACTATCGATTAACCTTTCTTTGTGGAGTAATAAACAAATGAAATTTAGATAAACATCTCAAAATGTAGATCCGCAAAAAGACTGGGACCTATCAAGAAGTTGACAAGTTAGCATCTGTATTTGATGACTCACTACAAATAAATGACACAGAGATGGTTTCAAGACGATATCAAGAAATTAAAACACAGAATGAATTGTTGAAAAGGGAGGCGTTGGGCCTAAAATCAGAACTAGAAACATTAAAAACCGAGGGAAACTGCATGATACGACTGTCAGAGGAAACGTGTCAGTTAGTAATATACTGCAATAGTAATCTGGAAAAATGTTGTTTTCATGTAAAAGTTTGATCAAAAGATTTGGCAGTGGTCACATGGACTCGTATACTGATAGAATGAATTATATCACTAAACAATTTCAGATGATGAAAGAGCATGGTATTCAAAAGGAAAATGAATTTTTAAAGCAATTGAGAGCAATGGCTGAATTGACCAATGACGTAAACCTAAAGCAATCTGAAATAAGGAATCTACAGAAAAAATTGAACAAGTTATCGATTGATCTACAGTCCAAGGACCAGCGAATTTCTGAATTAGAAGCAAAAGAATCCGATGCAAGGGAAGGAAAGCAAAAGCTATATGACACTATAGAGAAACTACAAAAACAACAAAAACAAGAAATCGAGTCCCTTAAATTCAAGTATCAATCAAGAGAATAATAGAATTGAAAATGACAATAAACAAACACAAGAACTAACAACAAACTTATTCAAAGAAAACGATGAGAATATACTGCAACTGAGAGAAGAAATAAAAAGTCATCAAGCCCATTTTGACGATAACATGAGTCACCTTCATCTGAAGCTGCAACAAAGTGACACTGAAATAAAACAACTCCGACAGATTCTTGAAGATAAAATAAAAAATATAAGAAAACTTAATAAAGAAAAAGATGGTCTTCAAACTTGCCTAAGTAATGTTTCCGACGAGAAATTAACCGAGGATAATCTAACCATTACCGATCCAAATCGTCCAATGAAAATTGCAGAAAAATATGGAAACCTGCATGACAATGAATGGACAAAGCTATGGAATGTATTACTGACATAAAATCAGTCTACAGCGACAGAAACCACATCGATTACGACGAAATACACGTGCTCCATCTTCGTCGACTCTTGCAATGTTGTTACACAGAATGTTTAGCATTGGCAGATGAACAGATAGCAGAAATTGGGAAAACCATTACAGTTTGCGTCTAAATGTTAAGTTTAAGCAATAGTTTTACAATTTACGTGCGTGCAAAGAATTAGTCGCACAAAGAAGTCTTAGTTTTGAGTGCTTTTCTTATTATTTGCTTAACAAACAGATTATCGGTAAAACAGCAATGAATGCCTGGGATTATGCATACAAAAGTGCAGACGTAATGCAATTTTTAATGAAAACATCATTTTTGAAAAATGTGTCAATCTTTGTTGGTGTATTGCGGTCCAAGATTCTGTAATATATTTAGATGAAGACATAAAGCAGGGAACGGTTTTTGACAAGAATACATACAAAGAATTTGTCAGGAGCGGAAACAAAGTAAAATACGTTGTTTGGCCAGCACTTTTTCTACACAAAGACGGGCCGTTGCTTCATAAAGGAATTGTACAAGCGTACTGGGAGTAATTCAATATATCACGAGTATGTGAATGATTGAAAGAAATAGAACGAAATAACAAGGTACATCTCAAAGGTTAATTGAATAAAACACAACCGGCGAAAGATACCAAAGGGATAATGAATTGCATCATTTGAATTATGATTTTCCTAATTTGGTTTGTTATGTTGAATTATTACTTAATACACAATAACATTTTCTGATAAAATCACTTCAGAAAAAATTAACTAATAATAAATAATATGAATGTTATATAATATAATACTCAATATAAACAACAATGATTTAAAAATAAACTCATGAAGGTAAGGCGTTTCGTTTTACCGATGTGATGCATCTTCAGAATTCTTAAGAATATATATAAACAATATATCAAAAGTGGAAACAAAATTAAATACGTTGTTTTACCAGCACTATTTCTACACAAAGACGGACCACTGATTCATGAAGGAATTGTACAAACGTACTGGGAGTAATTTCTCATATGATATGGTTAAGGTCAAAGGAAAATAAATGGACTTTGTCTTAGATTTTGGTACAATTTTGCATACAAGCTGGGTTTGATTAGCTATAACTGAAAATCGAATAAATAGACAATGCATTTATTTCTTTTATTATATACTTAGTAGTAAATACAGATAAATTGTATGTGTAATACAATCATTAGCAAACGTGCTGTATCAGCCACCCGTGATGATATCGATATCAGCACGGTTGCAAAGGCTTTATCACACCTTTAATCTGTATGACGTCACGTCATCGATTGCAGTCACTGTTGCAAATAAAGGCTTTATCAAACTCCTAATATGTATGACGGCATGTCAAACCTATATAATTTTATGACGTCATTTCAAACCTCCTTATCTGTATGACGTCATGTCACATAAAAAACATTTACGTGAGGTATATGTATATAATAAAGTGTATATGATATGGCTTTTTCAATATCACACACCGTATCAACCCTCAACCAATATAATCCCTCGAGCAGAGCTCTTGGGATTATATTGGTGTCTCGGGTTGATACGGATGTGATATTGAAAAAGCCATATGATATTCTCTATATATCTTAAGAAATATTATTGAATGATTTTATTCAAAGTATATGTACATTAGTATGGAGAGCACTAAAAATCGCCCAAAAATAAGCAATGCATAGATTTTTGTCAAATGTTGTTGAGACATAAATTTCTGTTTTTTTAGGAAAGATGTACTTAACATTAGCATTCGTTTTGTCGGTAAACATTAGTCAACACGGTGTTCTAGGTGAAAATACCACAAAACGTCAAAATAAGAGCGTTGTTGACGCTTTTCTTTACTAACTAGGTAACATCAAAAATACGAAGTCGGTATCAACAACATATCAATTTTTATACAAAACTTGAGTCATTTACTGTAACTTGAAGTTAAGTAATATAACGAGCATAAATAGGTGCTTTTGAAAAACGTTTTCAATTTTTTCTTTATTATACCTCAGAAATGTCAAGGAGCGGCACAATGTAACTATGATTTTTCACATTTTGTGTGTTTGATATAAAACAGATTTTAGTTAAGTTTGATGCAATTTCTGCATTAAACACCAACGAAAAAAAAGGTAATGTATTATCAGAATGACGCTCATATTGCAACCTTTGTAGAAAAGTGGTTTTATTCTAAAAATGTGCAACATCCTCAATCAGGGTATATTTGAATATACGTTTTCGTATCAGTGGTCTGCTTTTAAATCCTGTTATAGTCGTGCTATAGCTTTATTTTCGTGTTAAAACCTTGTATAACATTTGTCCGCAGCATCTTTTAGTTTGTTAATATAACCCATCAGTTGTTATACTGTAAATTAAGATTTTTTTTGTTAGATGTTTAGATTATTACGAAAACTGTGGTGGTATATTGGTCGCAAAAATAAATATTGCATTTACAAATTTTGATAGCATTATTTGTGTGCAGCATTTAGTTAGAGCGCAATTATATATCGCATTTTTGTATTTTGTTCATCAATCGCATTAATCAATGAACACACACATTTCTGAATTTTACACAAGTCAATTTTTGCTATGGTACTATCCAAGTTTAATATTTTTTGAAGCAGTTGAACACTTATTTCGTATTTTCAAGCTATACTATTTGACATGGCTCCCCTACCTTAATAAACTTGTAATCAAATAGATTTTTATTATTATATTTTTGTTTGTTTTTATTAATAACTTGAATAAAATGCTTTTTAGTTACTTTGATATTATGTTAATTGTTAGAGGCATTACAGATACCTTTCGTAGGGTATTTTGTCGTACTGGTATCTTTAATATCTTCAGTATAATTGTATCAGGCGATTAGGAATGTTTGTATCACAAAAGTAGCTCAGTCTTTAATTTTCTATGTTGTGTTTTGTATACTGTTGCTTGTAGTTTTTCGTGATTTACCATAGCAATATCAGTTCATTTTCGACTTTAAGTCTGATTATCACTTTGGTATCTTTCGACTCTCTCTTTGATACTACATTTATAGAAATAATAAAAGTAAATAAACTTAAAGCTATGATAATGTCCAGTTTACGGGGGCGGGGATTCACTCACTGAAAGAATTTGTGATTAAATGTCTTATAGCTGACTTTTCCAATGAAAAATGGATTGAAGAGGTTCTTACGACGAACCAAATACCAATACAGTGATTTCCATGTCAGATAAACCATTTATTCAATAAATACTATCTTTTTGAAAAGATAAGCTATGGTGAATCAACTGTAGTGTGAACTGCACTGAACCCCTACCTTTTCTCAGTGTGCATTGTTTTCAATCAAATTATCTGTTGTGCTATGAGGTGGTTACGCATGGCAGGTGATGCATGAATACTGAATAACAAACGACAATTACCCTGTCGACGCACCCGGTATCGTTCTATTTGGAATTCCTCGGTTTATTTCTTTTTACCTTGCTTTGTATCTTCTTAATAGGTTTATGACATTTGATCATCGGTTAACAAATGCTGCCTCTATTTAATACTACGTTCATACCACGCATACGAAAATTTATGATATCGCAATCAATGATACAGTTGGTATGAAAAAGTGTTGGTTTTTAGCAAATGAAACACTAATTAAACGACATAAACATAATAAATAATCAAAAGTAAAATAGCACAAATATCGAACTCTAAGGAGAATTCCAAACGGAAAGTCCTTTAAAAATGGCAAAATCATTAGCTCAAACACATCAAACGAATGGAAAACAACTGTCATATTCCTGATTGGTACAGGCATTTCCTCATGTAGAAAATGGTGGATTAAACCCGGTTTTATACCTAGCTAAACCTCTCACTTGTATGACAGTCATATTAAAGCCAACGCACTAAAGTCTACACACTAAACAAAGGTAAAACGTTTTGAATTAAAAAAAAACAAAAAAAAATCAAACAGAACTTATAAACGATCTGCTATCAAATTCTTCGTGTTTCTAATGCATTAAAATATCACGGCTTGGTTCATGACATGAGAAACGAACATGTGTATAGGGTCACATTAGTCTTTGTAAACCTTTAAATTTCGATTAGAGCGGTAACAAATGGAATATTATAAAACATACAGATAAAATAAGTATAAAATAAGAGAAAAACGGTAAAAACGGTGAAATATATAACAAAAAAACACAAGTTCAAACTAACCAAAAATTAGCAATATTATATCGTATCCAAAAACGATACCAAAGGGATTTTCAAACTAAAAGTTTGACACAAACTGACAATGCTATGTCAAAAAACGAAAAATTACAAAAAGACAAACAACAGTCAGTATACAAAACACTACATAGAAACCAAAATATTGAGCAAAATGCACCTACCAAAAACCTAGTGAGTAAGTAATTATCGTATTTACTGCAGACTGAACCTGTTGATATGAAAGCATGCCTTTCTACTGTCTGATACCAGTGGTTATACCTCTTAGATGATGTCATACAGTAATAATAGATCAGGAAGACAATCATAAGAAATGCCATGCACAGGATGTCAATGCAAAAAAAAAAAAAAAAACAAACAAACAAACAAACAAAAATAAATAAACAAACAAACAAACAAAAGAAACATTTTAGTTTTCATTCAACTAATTAATGACAACAGTTTAATTACACCCTTCACCAGTACGTCAATTTAATAATAAAAAAAAACACACATTTGAATGACAATTACTAAACTTGTTAGATTTTATTTATAGCTCAATGTAAAAAGCTGGATGCAAAATATAACTTTTTATAATTTTTCTGCATGTTAAATGATATTTTCACAATAAATTTGTGATAAAATATTAGATATCTATATCCTTGATGTGAAATATTGATAGTGATAAAATCCGACTCGTCACTAGTAATAAGCGATTATCGAACTAATTTAAACATGTTCACACAATAAGAAAGAGCAAAGGGAAATTCATCGCTATTGCATTGAAATGTAACGATAGGAAAGGAAAAGTCGTTCCTTTTATCATATATTACCTCGAGCAATTCAAATATCAAGGCGTAAAATGGTAGATCTGCCACTACTAAAGTTTGATTTGAATAAGAGTGAGTTGGGTGAATATATCTGAATATAAAAATAAGAAAATATGGTATGATTGCCAATGAGATAACTTTCAACAAGAGACCAAAATGACACAACAGAAATTGACAACGATAGGTCACCGTACGGCCTTCAACAATGAGTAAAACCCATACCGCATAGTGAGCTATAAAAGGCCCAAAAATAACAAATGTAAAACAAATCAAACGAGAAAACTAACGGCCTGATTTATGTACAAATAATGAACGAAAAACTAATATGATATAAAAACCGACAACCACTGAATTATATCTCCTGACTTGGGCCAGACACATACAGAATGTGGCGGGGTTAAACTAGTTTGAAGGCGCCAACCCTTCCCTAACCAAGGACAGTGGTGTTACAGTACAACATAAAAAAAAACTATAAAAATCAGTTGAAAAGGGTTTAACTCATCAGATAGATACAAAAACACAGAGTGAACGTGGCAAGTTTATATGTAGATAAATCTGCATGGTAAGAAGAAAAAAAAGATCATCTAAAAATCTGCAGGTATTGTTGAAAGGAATGTTTAGTCGGGTAGTTGTCTGTTCGACACAATTCCCGTTTCCATTCTCAATTTTATTTTATTGACTATATATTATAATTTGCTGTAAACGATTATTCATAACAGTAAAGGAACTGACCAGCTTTGAATAAAATAAAATATAAATTTTAAACCACGTCACATAGTTTGTTTTCTTAACTCGTCGCTGTATAGCCTTTTGATGTAAGGGGATGTAAAGCAAACATCAATCAATCAAATAGCTTACTCATAGTCAGAAACTAATGACAGATAATCTATGTAACTAACCATGAATGCCAGATAAGTTTATTGATTGAATAACAAAGCCAGCATAAGCGTGTATTTCAAAATGTATGTATTCATTTTGTACCTAATGAACTTGTTTAGTTATGCTTCAATTTTGGCATGTTTAGATATGTAGTTTATTAATGATTTGCATGTATTTCAATATGCCTGTGCTGTTTCTATGCATTTGAAATAATAATTGCTGCTTATATATCTTATCTGCATGTTCTGTGTTTTAATGTGATGTATATGTTATTTATATTCGGTAAAAAGCTCTCAAGAGCTTATGTTTGTATTGTTATATGTGAACCGAATCAAAATAAAACTTTCGTAATCGTATTCGTATTCGTTCTTTTGTTGTCAAGGAGGACCGACAATAAAAAAACAATAAAAAAAACACAGTTCATTATCTTTTAATTCAAATTCAGCTTAATTAATTTTTATGAAATATTTTCAACATTCAGAAAAGAGAAGAAGATACAAATTAAGCAATCAAAAACAATAAGTAGTAAAAACCGATATAAAATCACGACAAATAGAAACAAACGACGACAGGACAAACAAAAGTTCACAAGACCCAATTAAATAACGTAAGGATTGAGTAACACAAATCCCACACAAATGCATGGATTAAACTCAACTACGCATGAAGGGCGGATAGCGGTAAGTAATGATCATTGGCATTCATTATTATCATAATCGAGAGAAAGAAGACGGGATTGTGGTTACGAATGAATGAAATCAAATAAAGTGCTTTGGATTCATGAAACTTGTAAACTGTTATTTTCGTTTACTAGGCCTAGTTCGATACCGCTGCTGGTGGATTGTTAGTCTCTAAGAGTATTGTCAGCTCAATAGTCCGTGATTCGGTATTGACATGAGTTATAACCAACTTTTCTTAAATTCTCCGTTGATAAATTTAAGAAGCTAAAGTTCTCACCCACACAGGCAAAATTAACCGTAGAAGAATTGGCCCTATAGCTCCTCATGTATTTGTATAAACATCCTTAGCTTTGAAATGTTTTGAACGTTCTTGTTGAAGGTAAGTCCATAAACACACGTCGGACGCACGAAATTTCTAAAGTGCTCTTTTGTTTGTCACACCCACCTTTAATAGCTACTAGTAACTAAACAGTATCAAGAATATTGGGTTTTCTCATTGCCGAAAGCATACGAACTATTTTTTTGTTAAATCCTCGATCTTTTGAGTGTAGTGGTTATGTTTTTAATGAGGAACCCGGAATAATAATAAAAAAAATGCTATACAACTATTGAAAAAGCAAAATAAAAACGTATATTTCGTAATCGCTCGGAGACAAATTTCAAAAAGTTGAAGCTCAGGAACCGTTGCTGTGAATAAAGGTGTGTCTTTAACAGCTTCAATTTGATTTCTCGATAAATATACTATTAAAATTCCTACAGCTGTTCTAATGCAGTACCCAAATTCTCCAGATTCAATTATTACACCTAAGATATTTCGAGGATGAGTTGGGGCATGAACATACTGAGGAATTGGTATAATGACATTATCCCCTACAGCAAGTTCTGATAATTTCCGTTTCGTTTTCTTGGTTACATATTCGGCTTGGATCTGTTGGCCAGACAGCGCACGCTTCCTGGCAAGTATGATTGGTGTTTCAACGTTAGTGTCATCCTGATTGTCACTGGGGCCAATTTCTATTATACTATCAGAATTGGCACTGTGGCCAATTTTTATTGTACTATCAGAATAACCTGGCATGCGTGTATCAATTACATTTCCTTTCCCCATCTGGGTGTTTTTGTATTTTGCAGATAAGGTTTATTGTGTGGTCCTTGAATAAAAATTCTATAGTATGTATCAATGCTTTTTTATAACAAAATCCATACTATAAATTATTGTACAAGTTATAAATGAATTTTTGTCAAGTTTTGTACAAATTGTAATTTGTACACGCACTTTGTGCAAGTTACAATTTGTACAAAGTCAAAACACAAATTGTAATTTATACAATTTTTTTGTACAAACTATAATTTGTACAAAATGATAGCTTGTACACAACATATATATTGATATAGACGTCACAGTGTCTTGCCTATGCAGACTTGTACCTTTGTTCCCCCCTCGTGACTTTCATTATCTACTATAGATATCTCAATTTAGTTAAAGTTATTTTTAGACTTTATCTCGTGACAGTCATACGATATTCGTATTGCAACTTTTAAAAAATCTACTTTTTTAACTGAACGAAATGTGTTTTTAAATCTATTTGTTTCCTTTTACATACAACTGTAATAGGATGGAATAATAGATATGTACTTTCTGTTTGACAAAGTTACTTAATCAAAATGTCGAATAATTTTGAGACTTGTAATATATGCGGATCTAATGATTTGATTCATTGTTGTGCGGACTGTGGGATTAAGTGTTGTGACAAGTGTTATGAACATCATGATGTCATTGTATGTAAATATATCAAAAACAATGAATGTCATCTCTGTGAAATTCACAGAGAACTACCTAATTCTGTGACCGGATATTGTTTTCAGTGTCAACATCTAATATGTGATGAATGTCGGACAATAGCATATCATGATAATCATACAATAGTCGGATTAACGGATGCTGTATTTAACATACAATCGGAACATCTACAAAATACAGAGAGTGATGCAAAACGATCAATTGAAACAACTCCTGACACAAAGAAACTTGTAGAAACCTTAACGGATCAAATAGAAAATCAATGTAAAATAATAATTGATTGTATTTCAGAGAAGAAACGTAAACTTCTATCGCAACTAAATGATTACAAACAATATCTAAAAGAATATGACATAGAAAGGGAGAGAGACTTACAAAGTGTTCAGGAAGAAATGTTGGAATTAAAATCGTCAAGAGCTGTATTTCCAATAATGTTTTTGCATAAATGGCAAAATTTTGCCCAACAAATGAATAAGGTTGAAAAACCTAAACCCGCTGATCGACTAACCTTTCTTTGTGGATTAATAAACAAATCAAATTTAGATGAACAGTTCGGAAAGTTACAAAATGTACATCCGCAAAATGACGTGAATGATCAAGAAGTTGACATGTTAGCATCTGATGACGCACTTAAGATAAATGACACAGACATGGTTTCAAGACAATATCAAAAAATTCAAACACAGAATGAGTCATTGAAAAGGAAAGTCTTTGGTCTAAAATCAGAACAAGAAACGTTAAAAACTGAGAGAAATTACATGATACAACTGTCAGAGGAAACTTGCCAGTTTGTTAAAGACTGGAATAGTAAAGTGAAGGACTGTGATATTCATGTACCTGAACAAAATATGGCCAAAAGATTATGCAACAGTCACATGAACTTTTATGCTGATAGAATGGATTATATCACAAAACAATTCCAAATGATAATAAAGCAAGGCATTCAAAAGGAAAAGGACTTTTTAAATAAATTGAGAGAAATGGCTGAATTGACCAATGATTCGAATTCAGACATAAACCTTAAACAATCTGAAATAATGAATCTACAGAAAAAAATGAACAAGTTATCGAATGAACTACAATCCAAGGACAAGCAACATTCTGAATTAGGAGTAAAACAATCCGATGTATGGAAAGGAGAGCGAAAGCTACACGACACTATAGAGAAAATGCAAAAACAACACACAGAAATAGAGTCCCTTAATAACAAAATCAGGTATCAATCAGATCTGTTGAAACAAGTTCAAAGCGAGAATAATAGACTTGAAAAGGATATTAGACAAACACATGAACAAACAAAAAACACACTCAAAGAAAAAGATGCGAATATATTACAACTGAAAGAAAAAATGAAAGGTCACCAAGCCCGTATTGAAGATTCTAATCACCTCCTGCAGAAGTTGCAACAAAGCGAAACCGAAAGATTGCAACTCCGTCAGAATCTTAAAGAGAAAAAAGAAAATATAAAAAAACTGATAACAGAAAAAGACGAACTTCAAACTCGTCTTAGTAGTGTTGCTGGGGAGAAACTGAGCAAGGGAAATCCCACCATTACCGATCTTGGAGATCCAAATCGTCCAATGAAAATTGGTGATAAATATGGAGAATTGTATGATAACGAATGGACAGATGCTATGGAATGCACCAATGACATAAAATCATTTTACAGCGACAGTGAACATCTAGATATAGAGGAAGTAATGGTACTTCATCTTTGTCGTCTACTGAAAATTTGTTACAACGAATGTTTATCATTGGCAGATGAACAGATAGACAGAATTGGAAAATCAATTTCAGAAACTTTGTGTCTCAATGTTAATACTAGAAGTGATTTTTACAATTTACCAGGATGCAAAGATGTTGTCGTACAAAGGAGACAGAAGTCTGATCACTTTGTGAATCATTTGCTTGCTAATCAGATTATCGGCAAAACAGCAGTGCGTGACTGGAATTATGCTTATAAAAGTCCAGACGTGATGAAGCTTCTAATGAAAACGCCATTTTTTGAAAAATGTGTAAGTCTTTGTTGGTGTATGGTAATTCAAGACCCTGTAATTTATTTAGATGCAGACATAACACAAGGAACAACTTTTGACAAGAATACATACAAAGAATTTGTCAGAAGCGGAAACAAAGTAAAATACGTTGTTTTGCCAGCACTTTTTCTACACAAAGACGGGCCTTTGCTTCATAAAGGAATTGTACAAGCGTACTGGGAGTAATTTAATATATCACGAGTATGTGAATGATTGAAAGAAATAGAACGAAATAACAAGGTACATCTCAAAGGTTAATTGAATAAAACACAACCAGCGAAAGATACCAAAGGGATAATGAACTGCATCATTTGAATTATGATTTTCCTAATTTGGTTTATTATGTTGACTTATTACTTAATACCAATAACATTTTCTGTTAAAATCACTTCAGACAAAATTAAATAATAATAAATAAAAAAAATGTTATATAATATAATACTCAAAATAAACAACAATTATTTAAAAATAAACTCATGAAGGTAAGGCGTTTCGTTTTACCGATGTGATGCATCTTCAGCTAGCGTGGTCTTTTGAAATAGCATTTAACTTTTATATCAGGGGACTGGTGAGTTTTTCTTCTATACAATACTGATAGTATCTCGTTGCATGCGTGTTATATTTTGTACTTTCGTACGCAGCGTTTTATTGAAGTTCAAAATTGACGTCACAGATACCTTTCAAATTCCGCTACTTCGTAAAGTGATATTTACTAACTAGAATTAATAATCACAATTGTAATGAAGTTAGATATGTTTAATATGTCGATGGTCCATATACTACCCAATTTCATTAAAAATCTGTTCATAGAATATGAAAACAACAGGTTATAAATTTCATGCGTCCGAAGCGCTTTTCTGGATTTACCTTCATCATGAACGCTCAAAGCCGAATATTTGAAAGCCAAGGATGTATAAGAACCGAAACAGTTGAGGAGCTATATTACCAAAATGGAACTAAACAATAGCCAAATCCATATAAGGTCAACTTTGCCTGAGGGAGTTGAAACCTTAGTTTCTTATAATTTGAAAATTTATTACCGGACACTTTTAGAAAGGTTTGTTGTTCAAACGGGGAAAACATTGGTAATTGAATATCATATTCTGAACTTGGTACAATCATTACAATGAAAAAGGTCTTACCAAAACCGCAACCTGAATGACAGTCATTTCAATTTTAAGTTTACCTTGAATTCAGCATTCTCCTCAATAAAATATATTGACTGGCAAATCAGGCTGTAAAGCGAAAGGTTGATTAAAGGTATGAAAAACTAGTTTACCCCACCATGTGGTCATGCACTTATCTTATATGTTGTTCATGTGAACTACTAGTAAATCAAAGCATGTTCTCGACCGTTATTTACCCGAAATATACTATCTATGATATGTACATTACAAGCAGAAGAAAAATTTTGATAGCAACAAGAAAAAACTCGAACCAAAATGATTCCTGCAAACGATTAGTTGAGATTATAAAAGATTGACTGACTGATTGATTGTCAGTTGCTGAACATCAAGTGGAAAATGAATTAATAAAAGATACATTTATAGGTAGATTCATCGACGTAAAGGACAAAATGAAAATAACACTTTGCAAATTTTATGCGCTCGAAGCGAATTTTTGGGTTAACCTTCATCAGGCATGTTCAAAAACGTAGAGAAAAACGTAAAGAACTATATGACCAAAAGGTCATATTCCGCACGATTGGATGTTTTGTGGCGATTAGTTTTTATTGGTGGAGGACGCCTGGAGTGCCCGAAGAGAACCACCGACCTTCGGTAGGAAAACTCACAATCCTAGTCAATTAAGATTGGAATCGAACGCACCTGCCTTGTGCGGGGTTCAAACTCACAACCTCTGTGTTGACAAACTAGTGATACAGTACTTAGACTACTTCGACCACCGAGGCCCGAGTACATATCAAGAGAATTTTGACTAATGCACACGATGTAAATGACTTTTTTACATATAGCTGGAAAAAGAGACGGAAGATACCAAAAGGGAGATTAACAAGAATGTGTCCATAGTACACGGATGCCCCACTCGCACTATCATTTTCTGTGTTCTGTTGACCGTGAAATTGGGGTTAAAACTCTAATTTGGCATTAAAATTAGAAAGATCATACCATAGGGAAAATGTGTACTAAGTTTCAAGTTGATTGGACTTCAAATTCATCAAAAACTACCTTGACCAAAAACTTTAACCTGGAAGACCAAAACTTTAACCTGAAGCGGGACAGACGGACGGACGGACGGACGAACGGACGGACGAACGAACGAACGGACGGACGCACAGACCGAAAAACATAATGCCCATAAATGGGGCATAAAAACTCATAAGTTAAAGAGAGAGAGAGAGAGAGAGAGCGAAAAAATCCTGACCAAAAATGAAAACGATGAAAAGTCTACAAAACACTACATAAAAAAACTGAAACTGAGCAACATGAACCGCACCAAAAACCGGGGTGATCTCAGGCTCCGGAAGGTGAAGCAGATCATGCTCCACATTGGTCACACGTCATGTTTCTCAGGGAAGTGATAATGTCACAATCGAGGAAAAGAGTAAGAGATGGTGTTTACGACAAGTGCAACATATCCTTGATCATCTGGTAAATCCAGAAAAGCGCTTCGGACGCATACAATTTATAAAGTGCTGTTTTCATTTTTTATATTTATAATACTTCTGTATCATAATGTGTATGTAAATCTCGCCTTTGTGTGTGTTTTGATATGGGTTTTTTTTCTCGCTCTCTCAAATGTGACATTGACGCAAAAACCATATATGAAAGTTTTTATTTCAGTAGAAAATTTATCTAAAATAGTATGGCATACCATTCATTTAATTGTGTTTTAATTAATTGATATTGCATAATAAGTGCAACACGAATTAATTATACGAAGGTACAGCATTCCGCAACAACTAATTCACCCGAGAAAATATAAAAACAAAACATGTTCCATATAGCCTGAATTCATATTTATTCTTATTTGATTGTTTATATAAAAACTGTCTGTATTATCAGAAAACTGTTTTGTTCAGAATTGTTCGGTTCTATTTCATATTTATAGAATGCATTCAGCTAAGTGTAGACAAGCGTCTGCCATTTTAACAAATTTAACAAAATATTCATTGATGCCAACGAAAAACTTTAATCGCACTGTAAGTTCTAGTTCTTGAAAAGCTTTTATTTTGCCTCCGTAATTTCCTAAATGATGGAGGCAAAGAAAACGAAGAAGAAGTAAATAAACAACTGGTGGTAAAAAAACCTCTCCGTGTCGGTTTAATGATTCAAGGGGTTTCAGTTCTTCTGGTAATAAAAAGTATGGTTCGAATAGCAAAGCTTCTGCGAAAAGATAATGCTTGCAAGCCAGCGTAAATCCAACCGTATGTATTCTTCTTTGGAACACAGTTTGTTCTTCTATTGAACTGTTGCCACGTAATCTAATCTTACCTGGCGTTAGCTTGCATAAGCATTAGTTTACTATTTGCATGCATTGTTTGAATTGTTTATTTTTATAAAAGAATGAGGCATTTAATATCCAACCAGAAGCCGCGTCTGTATACAAATTTGTTTTAAGATATTTTAATAAGATATTGTCTTGTTGTTGCACATATCTTTGGCAAAGTAAGGAAGTGAAGTAAAGGAAAATTTCTTTAGAAGAAAAATATGCACAAGCAAACATAGCACGCTGTAATCGTATCGGTAAGATTTGGACTGAACCATTCGATAAATGCTCTAAATATACAAGACATTGCACGAAAAAACTGTCAAATAGGGTAGAATTGTAGTACGTTGTACGGATCTGAACATTTGTAAGCTCTCCGTGTGGAAAACACAAGTCCAACCTAGATTATAAGTGCAAAGCAATGTTGTCAATAAAACTTCAGGCTGTAAATCTGTAAACCTATCAAAAACAGGTTGTTATCGGGAATAAAATATTGAAGACAAGTCTTATATTTTACACAGTAAATTAGTCGACGTAGGCAGGTTATGAAACAACTAATTAAATTTTCGGGTCTCCAGTATAATGAACTAGTCTCTTTATCTATCTTCGTTTAACCATAGCATTATGGTTTTAATAAAATACGAAGCATAGTAAATCTCCGTGTTCTTTTTATTATATATTTCAAAAGAATTTTAAGCACAGCATAGCATAATAATTGCGTGTGAGAAAATGAAAAAATAAGATGTTTTTCTGCTATTGAAAATGATATACGCCATTTAAGATCCTCAGTTGTAGACCCCTTACTTCCAACTGGAACAAATAAAGTTCCATATTCTACAATGGAAGCAATTAAAGCATGATCAAGATTCGAAGATCCTGACCTGTAGATCCATGGGTGAGCAACAGAAATCCATTATCGGCAGCGAAAAGAGTATGCCCCATCAAAGATATCATCTGGATTAGAAATGCATGGACCGTGAATTATCATGTCTCCTGGTAATTCCATTCGTAAATAAAACTCCTTGAAAAGTTTACTTGATATATAGTAATCCCCCGCTATTAATTCGCAGCAATCTTTTCCTCGGAAGCAGGTAGGTGATCCGTGTAATAACTTGAGCTTTGTTAATCCGGGTTTTACGTCAAAGGCGTCCATTACGATAGATATCTTATTTTAATAGTTATGAATGTCATTCACATTCTCATATACTCGATAAAGTTTAATAACTGCCATCTGACCTGCAAGGTCTTACTCCCACTGCTTATATAGGTAAATTTATTGTCTATGCTAACATAATCCATTGCAAATATCTCTCTTCTTGTTTTTACAACCTCCTTCGAACCAATAACATTGCATATGTATCGAAAGAATTTAGTTGATACTTCTTCATCTATAGGTTTCATATTTTGTTTTAACAAATCTGCAAATAAAAAAGTAAATAAAAGAAAATATCATCATGAAAGCAACCCGTCGATAAAACATGAAAAATAGTGAACATAAAGTTTCTTGAAGCCACCACTTGGCGACCATCATTAAACAACAATTTAATGGTAGCAATCACCTCTCTGTGTCTACAATACTATAATCTTAAAAGATGTATTGACTAAGCATTTTATAATAAGCAGCACTGCATGTGGCTGTAATGTATCCATCTTTAATATCTTTAATAAATATAAAAAAAAAAAAAAAAAAAAAAAAAAATGCAATTAATTTGTAAGAATTTTCTGCTACATGGAGGGTCAGGTGATATGAAACACTGACAGGGAATATGAAACATAAGCCCATATCCACTCTGAAGATACCGAATAACATATAATGTAGTCATACTTGCTTTGCAAAAGAGGGACGAAAGATACCAGAGGGACAGTCAAACTCAAAGATTGAAAATAAACTAACAACGCCATGGCTAAAAATAAAAAGACAAACAGACAAATAATAGTACAGAAGACACAACATAGAAAACTAAAGACTAAGCAACACGAACCCCACCAAAAACTGGGGGTGATTTCAGGTGCTCCGGAAGGGTAAGCAGATCCTGCTCCACATGTGGCACCCGTCGTGTTGCTTATGTTATTACAAATCCGGTAAATAGTCTAATTCGGTAGGTCACATTCGTGAAAAGGGAAGGGTATTGTAGTTACGACATAAGGAACATATCCGATATCATCTGTGAAACGATTATTCCATAACGGTCAACCAACTCGCGATGGCGTCCGTAAAATTTACGAAGGGATGATTTCAACTTCACCATTTGGAACTCTTGGTTTAATAGCTTCCTTGTGAGCAGCAATCCTCTATCAAGGAAATCATGATAGGAAATACAAGCCCGGGAATATCGTATCAGTTGGGAGATATATACTCCGTATGCAGGCGCTGCTGGAATGTTGCTACATAGAAATGGAAAGTTCACAATTGGGAAGCTGAAATCATCTCTTTTGTCGTACAGTTTTGTTTTCAATCGACCCTCATTGTCAATTTCTAGATGTAAGTCAAGATATGAGGCAGACTTACCTGTATCTGTAGTATCCTTTATAGTTATAGTTACGATACTGTTGTCAGGACATTAAAGATTGCATATTTTGGCTTTAATATTGATTCACTTATAGGGTCTTTGCATCGGAACTAAATACATTTATTTAAAAACCAGTTGTTAGCATGACACGGGTTATGCTCTTCTCATATATTTTATGATGGTATGATACTAAACCCCTAACGGGAGGGATTGTGCCTGATATTCATATGATGAAGACATAATCTTTCAATCACTTTAATTGAGGTCTGGAGCTGGCATGTCTGCTAGTAGTCTGTTGTTATTTATGTATTATTGTCATTTTGTTTATTTTCTTTTGTTACATCTTCTGACATCGGACTCGGACTTCTCTTTAACTGACTTTTAATGTACGTATTGTTATGCGTTTACTTTTCTACATTGGCTAGAGGTATAGGGGAAGGGTTGAGATCTCATAAACATGTTTAAGCCCGCCGCATTTTTGCGCCTGTCCCAAGTCAGGAGCCTCTGGCCTTTGTTAGTCTTGTATTATTTTTACTTTTAGTTTCTTGTGTATAATTTGGAGTTTAGTATGACGTCCATTATCACTGAACTAGTATATATATTTGTTTAGGGGCCAGCTTAAGGACGCCCCCGGGTGCGGGAATTTCTCGCTGCATTGAAGACCTATTGGTGACCTTCTGTTGTTGTCTGTTCTGTGGTCGGGTTGTTGTCTCTTTGACACATTCCCCATTTCCATTCTCAATTTTATTTATCTCTAGTTCGATGGGATAAATTCGTTCAACATAGTCACCAAATTTTGTATTATTTGGTGAGAGAAGATCATCTATATTGCGGAACGTAAAATTAAAGGACACTGCTAACTTCTTCTTCCTAAGAAGTTCCTGTATGAAGTCAGCCTCATAATAATAAAGAAACAAGTCGGCAAGAAGAGGGCACAATTAGTTCCCATTGGAATTCCGACAGTCTGTTGAAAAACACGTCCTCCAAACGTAACAAATATGTTGTCAATCAAGAAATCAAGCATCTTGATAATGTCAGATGCAAAGTATTATAAGATAAGATAAGACAAGATATTTTTATTCCAATTAAAGGGCCATGATGAGCAAAAGTAAAATCACAAAAATACCGAACTCCGAGGAAATTTCAAAAAGGAAAGTCCCCAATCAAACGGCAAAATCAAAAGCTCAAACAAACCAAACGAATGGACAAAAACAAAGTAATTTAATTCAATGATTTTTTTTTTATAATTAGAGACACAAATAATTTTGACAATCATATAGAAATATGGATATAATCACATTATTTTATGATTTTAAGCCAAAACCAGACCAGAGCCATACGTATATATGTGTAAAAAGGCATTTATGAAACGGATTATATAAATATTAACAGGCAAATATTCTTAATGGGTTGCATATAAACATACCTATTCGATATTGATAGTTTTCTGACTTCAAAACATTTATTGACATACGTTACATACGAGCTGCGTCGGACAGAAATCGACTTTATGCAAATGAATATCAATACATCTGTTAACCTATTTCGGGTTGAAAAATCTCTACGGTTGTACGGTTGTATAAAAGTCTGCAACTGTTTGAGAATTGAGTTGTTATAAGAACCCTACAAAACAGATCAAAATTAATCTTTTATTTCGCATTTAAATGTTCCAAAATCAACCAAAGTCTTATACATGTACATGTATACGTGCACTTGCATAAGGTCGATTTCTATCCGACGCAGCTCATACAATAATTTTCAGTACGTCTACGTTTTCTTGAATTAAAAGTCAATTGAACCAAGCACTTGTGTTGAAATTTTTACAAATTAAAAGTAATGATTCTAAAAAGTCTAAAATCTTCAACTTTGTATTAACAAATTCGAATAGAAGTTGCATATTATATGATAGGTTTTGAAATAGATGGGAAATGTTGACGCGCCGGAAATAATATCATATTCATTTATGTTTCTTAGACATTTGTCAGATAAGGAAAGATACAAAAACAATTGAATTTCTGAATTTTTGCTTTCGCAACCTTTCTGGGGTTAATATTTCAACCACTCGTTCAAATGACATTTTGAGTTAATTAATGCATTTATATGTTACTTGAATTACAACTATCAATTGAACTGAATATTTTTTGGATGATCGTCGGATATTATCAAACAGATAAACATGTCCATATTTGTTATAATAAGTAAAATAATCGTCTGTCGAATGTTATTTAAAATACCATATGCAATACTAGCTGGTAAAGCAGTTAAATTGTTCATCAATGTCTTCGTGTTATTTAGTCAAAAAAATTGTAGGAGGAAAAATATTTGAAATTTTGAGCAATTTTTTATCATTGGTTTCATGACCCTGTTTCAAATAATTATAATGTTTATTCATGTCAATCAACCTGAAATCCTAGAGGTGAAAGACCCTGAATGACCCAAGGCTCCATGTGCATTTGATATTCTATAATTAGATGAAGACCAGCTTAATGACCGGAATTTCTCTTTCATACTATGCACGTGCATATTATATTGCATTAATTATAAATAGCGATACATTAAAGTTTCGACTGACCGCAAATGTATAGAAATCTGTAGAGAACATTATCTGTGTGTGAGTTAAAACTGTAAAATCAATTATCTATTTAGATCATTGATAAAGACCGCAAAAGTAATAAATATGTCTCATTGGCGACTTGTTGCGAACATCTCCTAGGGGAAAATCAAGTTCTTATAAACATTAGATAATAATGGACATATCTGCTGACAAGAAGTTTGTTAAAAAACAAATTTTATTCAATATATATACTTATGTTTATGATTACATAAATATGTTTTGGCCCCTGGGAATCATCTCAGCTATTTATAAATTTTGACTGTTACCTGTCTAAAAAGTTTATTAGCATTCATGAGAAGCAAACTTCAAACCGTCAATTCGAAGAACACAGCATGACTCCCTATTGCTTTAGACAGCGCAGCATGGCTGCTGAACGAGTTGAACTGATGGTGGTAATGAGACAACTGAATTCTTGGGGGAATAAATGAAATTTGGTTTATAGATCCAGACAATAAAATTTCATTTATGTCCAGTAGCTGAAATAATTCCCTGATCATTGATATATTGAAGGTGTTAGGTGGGGATGGTGGCGGTTAAACAAACGACTTGCTTCAGAATATAAAATAGCGTCCTTCCTTCCAAAAAGAATTAGCAAAACTGAGTTCTTGCCACGTGTATCTCTTCTAAATAAGGAACAACCAATAAGAGTCGCACATGCAAACACGAGCTTCTTTACACGAATAAACCACGCCTTAATTATTTGTAAGCTTACAATAACTAGAATTTTAATTGCAATCAATAAAGAATCTCAACCGGGCTTTAAGTTGCTTGATGACGGCAGCCATTCTGAATTTTGAACACAAACTGCATATATACGAAAGGCTACATTTTTATAATGTTTTCTTCGGCTTGAAACATTTCAAAAAAAATTCCATTTTGCTATTTCCATGTCAACAGTGACAATTTCGAAAAGAACACAGGTTGTACCTACAAATTACAAATTACTAGGTCACATATCTATAAAATTTTATTGATTTTAAATCAAATAATTATTAAGGAATTGCTGGTGATGTGTTTATAATTAGGAATCTGTGTAAAAATTGCTCCGTATTTCCATGGAAAAAATGACCGTTTCGAAATTTCCAAATAGTAAATAATAAAATAGAGAATGGAAACGGGGAATGTGTTAAAGAGCATAAAAGAGCCCAAGGCCATCAATGGGTCTTCAACACAGCGAGAAAATCCCGCACACGGAGGCGGGCTTCAGCTGACCCCTAAACAAAAGTGTGTACTAGTTCAGAGAAAATGGACGTGTTTGCTTCACTCATGACAGGTTACATTTCTGCAATTTTTTGAAAGGTTTTTTCCCAAAAGCAAAAGAATTTCATTTGTCACATTTTTGAAGTTTCAATGGTAACGGCGGCCATTTTGGGGACTTTAAAATAATGTTTCCAAATCTACACATTACAAAAACAATTCTCAAGAGTTCGTTTGGTTTTGTTCGTTAATATCTGAGATATTGAGCGGACATATACTTTGAATAGTAAAAATAATGATAATAATAAAGACAAAGGTATAATAACCACAGTCGGGCGTATTATATTTGCGTAGATTTGGGGATTAACGGATATTACATTTGTGCAAAAAAAAATATTACATTAGCGCGACTTTTACCTATATATATATATAGATTTACCTGCTAGTAAATATAACTCACGATGAAGTCGTATTTCATTTTTTACTGAGCGAGTATCCATTCAATTTATTGGTATCAATTGGACGATAAGGTCGTTTATTATGGAACCAGTACTAGAAATATCGCAAACAAATTAAGGGAAAAAGTCCTTTCTGAATGATGGATTTACTTACAGAAATGACAATACGTTAACGTCAAGAGACATTTCATGGAGGTGTACAGCAAAATCGTGTAAGGCGAAACTCAGAACTATTGAACATTCTACCACCGTTATGTCTGCATGGGGCTAATGATAACATGAAGCAAATGCAGGAAAATTCGAGAATCAACAAATCCGACAAGTGGTTTGAAGGCGAGTAACTGACGACATTGTAGGAAGACCATCAAAGGCACCATACGCTTCCACAATCGATAGAAGGTTTCCACGCTGCAGTTTCCAATATGACCATGGAAACTCGAAATAAGAAAAGATGTACCTATAGTTTAAGATATGGATTCAAATATTAGAATATTTTCTTGTACATCAAATCTTTCTGTGTTGTGTTCCCAAAGTCGGCGAATTTTTCATTGATGGAATCAATATACTTTGCAGAGTTATACACATTCCAACATTTAACTGTATATATTAAAAACTGTCGTGACAGCCAACACATATACGTGTCCAAACTCTAGAACCTCGTCAGTGTTTTGTTTTGGTCATAAGTTTGTGAAATCATGTGTTGCATAAAACTGAACAAAAACCCGAAGCCAATATTGCCAATTTGTGCCTATATGCCATGTCGAGGTACAAAACATGCAAATGAAGAATTTAAAGACTGTCTTGACCAACTTCGTGAAATAATAGTAAAATACTCGGGTAAATACACCCCCATTCTATGCGGTGACCTAAATTGTGACCTGATAAACGTCTCAACAACATCAGCCAGACAATCATGGTTGAAAGAATTCATTGAAACCACAAACTTGAAATTCAGAACTATGATACTTACTTTTATTCATCCAAATGGTCACGAGTTCTCCTCTATTGACTATATCCTCACTCACGATTCCATCAATGAACAAGTCTATAATACAATAAGACTAGAAATGCTTCATAATAGCACATTCGATCATTATCCACTTTTAACAGAAATTGAAATGGATTTCAAACTCAAACATCAATGTGATCGACCAATCAAATCACAAAAAGTCAACTGGGATAAAATTGACATTTCGAAGTACGAGGCTGAGTTAACAACTAGACTTGCTCTTAATCCAATTGATTATACTGCTGATCCCTTAGCTATTAATTAAAAAAACTATTAGACATCATTAAACAATCGCAGATTCCGTTGTTACTGTAAAGAAGCCTTCAAAACAAAGAAACAAACATATTTGGAATGATGAAATTGAGTAAGCACTAATAGAAAACAAAAAAGGCACTATATCAATGGAGACAAGAGGATAAACCCACTGATGGAGAAACAATGCAAAAGCGCGAAAAAAAAAAAAAAACAAAACCAAAAAAGGAACTTCAAAGAGCTAGGCGGCAGGAAATTGCCAAACAAAGAGATGAATCTATGCAAGCCATTATGAATGCACAACGTAGTGACAGTAAAATGTTCCATAAACTAGTAAATGCGCAAAGGAAATAAGGAAAAACCATATCATCAGAGCTTAATGTACAAGGAGAAATTCATTCGTCAAAAGATGACATTCTTCAAGGGAGGAACAAACACTTCAAACAACTTGCAACACCACAAACGTCAAAAGAAAATGTGGAATACACAGATAGAGAATTTGATATTGATGTTATTGAAGAAATTTGCAAAAACAATGCTACCCCTATAATTTTCACAGAAGAGGAAATCAGTCAAGCAGTCGGCAAACTAAACACCAAAAAAGCTACAGATATTTACGGCATCACGGTAGAGCATATCAAGTTTGGAGGAGAGCCATTAATTAAGGCAGTTACTGAAATTATCAATTACATATGCTCAACAGCGTCAGTACCTGATTCCCTGAAATTAGGCATACTTACGCCAATCTTCAAAAATAAAGGTATCCTACCTGAAGCAAAAAATTACCGCGGAATTACGGTTCTACCAGTTGTTGGGAAAATTTTTGAATGTCTACTCCGTGATCTTATCAGGAACTTTATTAAAATTCTACAAAACAGGCTGCATAGAGGATTTACTCCTACAGTTTCTCCGCTCTAGAGTGCTCTTATTCTTTTATAATCTATTTTGGAATCTTTGGATCAGAAAACATCAATTTTTATAGCTCTTTTTGACGCAAAATCTGCATTTGATGTTGTGAACCATAACAGTCTGTACCGAAAACTATTCCTGTCAGGTGTGGGAGGTACACTCTGGCTATTAATACTACAGCTTAGTACTAGTGCACTCACTTCTATAAAATGGGACGGTATTACTTCTGAACTATTCCTTATACAACAAGTAGTTAGACAGGGTGAAATTTTAAGTACTGAATTGTACAAGCTTTATGTGAATGATGACCAACTGGAGGAAAACGGTTTAGGAAAATATATTGGAGATATTTACTGTGGAGCACCAACATGTGCTGACGATATTGCCTTGATAGCAAACTCACCAACAGAACTCCAAGTAATGATCTCGACAGTGGAAAATTATAGCAAACACGAAAAATATGTTCTCCAACCAACCAAAAGTGTTGCTCTTGTTGGATTTTCCTCCTCTAGCTGGTTTGGAAAGCTTCGAAATCTCCTTGCTATTTATGATCTTCCATCAGCGCAGGATATTCTTGATAACCCATACAGCAAGGATCGGTGGAAGTCAATAGTAAAAAAAGGCAGTTGACAATTGTTACAAAGTTCAACCCGCATCCTCCGCTCGGCTTTATTCATCTCTTCGCTTTTTATCCACTAATAATCTGCTGTGGAACAGACCACATCCAAGCTTAGCCAGCGTAAATACCTCTTCTCAAGATATAAGTAGATTACCTACTAAGCTGAAACTGCTGACAGGTACTTACTATCTATAAAGCAACAAAGCCGCCTTCAACCAAAATACAGTAGATCCAACATGCCTATTGTGCAAGGGTAAGCCAGAAACAATCGATCATTTCCTCATGGAATATCCAGCTCTGCATGAAATCCGTACACCTTATCTGCACGAATTATATAACTTTATATGTAATATTGATGTGTGCATGAAATGTAGTACTCATAGTAACATCAACCTAGACACAAGCTTTATATTGGATCCTAGTAGCTTTATCTGTGTCTGTGGTTGCAAGTGTAAATGTGCTGATGCTTGCTACTCGATAGAATACATAACGAGGAAGCTTTGCTTTGCTCTACACGGACTACGAACTCGTATAATCAAAAACCTTTCCCCTAGCAAGCGTAAGGATTTTTGACAGTAACCAACACTCATCCCACGAGGCGTACCTAGTATGTCTTTTAGGTTTATAAACATTTTTATTCGACATTTTCTATACCAGAACAGAACAGAACAGATAGCAGACCTTTGTTATTTTATGTACAGTCTATGCACGAATTTTATAGTACACTCGGGACTTCTGAAGCAAGGTTGTCGGCTCTCCGGACTTTCCCGAAGTCCTGCGTTGATTGCCGAGTTTATGAGCTTCGGTCCTTAAGTTTAATAAAAGCTTGTCATATTTTAAAGGTACTTGTCTATTGCTGAAGATTATGTGTTGTCTTCTAGATGGCCTTCGCTTATTTTTGACGTTGGGTTGCTGTTTTACTGACGTATGACCATTCCTTTATTTTATATTCAGACGCCTATTTTCGCGGTTGAGCTGCTAATAAAGTGATTATCCTCACAAACCTTTTTTAATGGGGAAATAATTTTGGTTACATACAATATAACAATATCTGTTACACATTTGGAATAATATACATTACCTATACATCCGTTTTATCTTTACAATCTCGTTCAATATTGACAGGTTTTAATTTGTTTTTCTCCTTTGATTTTAAGAGAAACATTCGAAGTAATACCCATCTAGTTCAGTAAAAATTTATATACGTTTGTGTCGAGCCTGCGAAATTTATTTCTCAAAAGCAAGACATATAGCGATCCTAGATTCTGTCGTCGGCGTCGGCGGCGTCAACATTTAGGTTCAGTCTGTGGTAAAAGTTTTTTTAGACATCAATAAATTTGTCAAAACCTACATGGAATTTTATGAAATTTAGACAGAAGCTTGTTTATGACCAAAATACAGTATCCAGAGCAAAATTTTGAAAATATTTATTTTAATTTTTCCGTATTTTACTGATAATTGGACTTAGTGTTTTTACAGTTGACATTCAGATTAAGTCTGAGGTGAAAGTTTGTTACACATCAATTACTTGATCAAACCTTCAAAGAGTTTTATGAAACTTTGGCAGAAGCTTTTGAATGATTAAGAGATAATGTCTGAAGCAAACCTTAGAAAATATATTTTTTTCATTTTTAGTTTTTCTTTCTAATAGATGGACTTAGTTTTTACAGTGAACATTTACAGACAGTCTGGGATTAAATTTTTTTGACATGATAAATTTGTAAACCTTCATGGATTGTTATAAAACTTGGACAGAAGCTAATCTTTAAGAAAAAGAAATAGCGTCTAAAGAAATAGCGTCTAAAGAAAAAGTTTGATTTTTTTTTAAATTCTGTATTTTACTGATAAATGGACTCACTTTTTATATCAACATTACACTTTTACACCCTGTACGAATTTTTATCTAAACAACCATTCTTGGGGGATTTGATTAATTTACATTCTAACATAATGTTATTTTATAAATCCCTGAACTGATCTATTTTGTTCGCATGTTTTTTCCCAGTGAATAGTTTACCTGTTTACCATATATCAACTTTTATACATTAATTCCGTCGAATGAAGTATTTATATTTTGACCTTATATTAACAATTTCTATTAGAAAAACAACATTGCTATTGCATTTAGTTGCAGGCTAAAGCTTAAACCGAAACCTTAAATACTAAAAGATCCTTTATAAAAATATTGACCATTAATTAATTAGCCAGACCTGGACGAATGTGTACAATAATAACATTGCTGAATAGAATTGATAGCCATCTACACCCTCTTAGAAATATTGTTAGGGATATGATTACAGAAATCTTACCATTTAAATCAAGTTACTTAGAATATGGATAGATGAATCATTTGAAATTGACCTGAACTTATTGTAACAAATTCACAATAGCATCGGAAATATGAGAGTATAAGATATGAGGGTTTAGACGGGGTCCTTCATTTCTTCATTCTTTAATTTTTTAGACCTTTTTTCTCTATTCATTATCTATTTTGTCCATTTTTCTCATTTATTTATATTCTAAAGCCCAATTTTCTCTCTCTTTTTTATATTCTAAAACCCCATTTTCTCTCTCTTTTTTATATTATAACACCCTATTTTTCTCTATTCTTTATTTTTTGCCTATTTTTCTCTATTCTATATATATGTTTAGCCTTTTGTTCTGCACATTTTGCCCATTAGTCTCTATTATGTAAACCCCATTCAAACCCTCAGATATGGACCGATACTGGTCTTCATAGACTTGCTACAATGTCCTTTTCTTTTTTTTTTCTTCTTAATTTTACTCCTTTAACAATTTTACTGCTATAACTAAGAGATTGCTATTATATTGACACCTGCAGAGGAAGGCTTTCTCCAGGGGCAAACAGTATAGTGGGGCATTCAGTATCATGGCAGTTTTCAGTAAACACATACATTAGTAAAAAAGAAATAAAAGAAAGCGAATTATAGCAAGTCTATTGTCTTCACTACGATAGCGACTAGTTCTTGTTGCAGTGTAGCTAAGGATACGCAACGATCTATTAACTTACTGACAATATTGTGTTAATTTATAATATAAATTGTAAATAGAAATGTTTCTTGCGAGATAAAACATGATAATTCCATTTGCATTTAAACTGAACTAGAAATCGGTCAAACTGATATTAAGGGACGACATCAAAAGATCAATGTAGGATAAAAACTTAAATCAAATAGTTTGGGGTGGGGGTTAAAATTGCTGCAAGTTTTGTTTATCCAAAATCGATTTTACATATACTAGTATCCATATTGGTCAATCAATTTTTCCCAAATTAAGTTAAGAGGGGTGGGGTCAGTGAAAAACTATGTGAATTAAGTTTTTATCCTACATTGAACTTTTGATGTCGTCCCTAAATACACGAATGTCTTTAAGGTGCCAGGATTATATATATGTGATAGTAAAATTGTCATTAAGCAAACACACCACAGATCAAAGGGAATGCATAAAGTGTATCTACGTCACTGATTTCTGACTCTTTTTAGAATATTGTGTTAGTAACTTCCCATCTACGTCACTGATTTCTGACTCTCTCCCTAGATGTTTTACATTTAAGACAAATATACCTATCAATTTAACTCACAAAGAAATAAGTTTTAACGCCTTGCATGGACCAAGAAATTTTTGAAAGGGGAAGGATGAGGCTCACTTTCATTGTTTTTCACGTGATTTCTAAGGATCCGAAAGAAAGGGGGATTCTTTCCCCTGTACCTCTCTTGCAAACAAAAATGTGTTGTTCTCCGTCAAAGTATGTATTTTTTGATATGCAAAGCAGATAAAAATGGTGCTTTGACAGTTAAAAGTGCAAAACCTACAGAAAATACAATTAATGATTAGAAAGGGCAATATAAGAAAACACCAAGGGTAGTAGAATAATGGGTGATTTCACATGTTATTTTTCCCTCACTGAGATAATATCGGTAGTTAAAACTTTTAAGTCTGTATACTGTACTGTATAATAAAAATATGGTTTTTTTTTTTTTACATTCTAACATTTTTTAATAAAATCTACATGATATTCAATGCTACACGTTGTTTTTGGAAACATGACTGTGTCATTCGGAACAAAATTAATTGATTTTTCCTAAAAGACAATCTACGTACATATACTTCCAATAGAATTTTTTCATTGTTTTGGAATATGACATGTGGGGTATCCATTAATGAGACAACATGATACATAATACAAAGACATATAGCAGACGACATAGGCGATCTTGTACAATGCCAAGAACAAACTGTACAGAATTTATATGCAGAAAAATGAAAGAAATCTAGTATTGCTTCAAACTGTAGTCTTCTTATAACTGAGTTGACGCCAGTCGTATATGAGACGATTATATCTAACTTACATAGAAGTAATAGATAATTATTTAATTTTTTTTTCTTATTATAAAAAGAGCAATAAATTTTGATAAAACAGAAATAGTGTCATTATCTCAAATTTACCAGATGCAATGACCATTTTCAGAAGATGATTTATGGTTATGGATTAGAAATGAAATCTTAATTGCTGCTATATTTCTGTCATCAAATTGATACCTTGTGATTGCTTTTGTATGGCAATATAAATCGCTGTACTATCTTGTCTTTTTCTGGTTTAATTGTCAAAACTTGAACGTTTTGCTGATAAATGATGACACTTCTATGTAAATAAATGCATGTATATATAATCAGTTTATGTATATCCAGAAAATGATTTAACAACAACCTTCAGCAGTAAGCCTATCAAAACAAAGAAAAAGAAGGATAACTCTTTAACTTGATAGCTTCATTTTAATATCATTTTCATAAAAAGCTGGATGCAAAATACCACTTTTTAATAAGGTGATAACACTAAGTAACCAGTTTTACAATTTAGACTAACACCGACAATTTACCAAAATGTATCAATATTTTTTTACCACCTTTGAGTAGTTTTAAATGAAATTAGCTCCTAGATGGGTTCCCCTATATGCCTGATTTTTTCACATGTTCTTCCTTGACCAGTTATCTTCAAAACCGTGTCTCAGATTTCAAAAAACATCAATAGAACAAATTTTATACCCAATCAAATTTAGTGATTTCTTATGAATTAAGGTTGCAAACTTAATTGAATGTTTATGAGAGAATGACATATTGCGATATATGAAAATAGATGTGTGATTATTTCATAATTATATTTTTATAGAAGCCAAATTTCTATTCATCATAATTTAACATTTACCCCATTACTGTAAAAATAGAGATGTTTGCGAGCATTTATTATTGCGATTGCTGAGCAATAGACACACATGAGAAATTAATTATTACGATTTCAGTAAATGCTGCATACAAACAATGCTTTCATATTTAAAAGTGCGAGGTTTTAGTTATCAAACACCGTTCTTGTTACTATTTTCGCAATAATGAAAACATTGCAAAAATTTCTTAATTTTACTTTATTACAGCAATTATTTAAGATAAGACTACATCTAAATATAGACTTTCTACTATACATGTGGCATTGGCTAATTATTAGAGCATTGGTGTTTGACATATTTTATAATTCCTTATTCATATGAAACGAAATGGAAAACGTAATCGGATCATGAACAAGCTGACCAAATTCAGATCAATGTTGCATTTTTTGAGCGTCACTGTTTTGACCTTTCACCTTCCTCTGTTGACAACCGTAACGCACTTTTAATAAATTTTACACATCTAGGCCTTATTTTAAATTTTAAAAATCATTAACTGTGACTCGACTTAAAAACTAAGATATTTTCATAAGATAATAAGTATAATGATTTGTGATTTAACTTGACAAAGAAATAGATATTTTTAAAACGTGTCAAGATGTGTATACACACATATATAACGTTACTTTAAAATCAAACAAACAAAAGTATAATTTAACTCAAAATTATAGTTGCTCATTGTAAAATAGTTGGCTTACATTATGTCTGTTTCATAAGAAGCATAGCCAACCATGGCTTGCAAGACATCCAGTTTATTTACAACGAGGACAAGATTGGCAGCATTATTTATCACGTATATTGGATGTTTTCTTTACTTTGTTGGATTTGTGACGCCATCATGGATAACATATACACTTGACACAATAACTTACAATGCAGGATTTTTCCTTACATGCGTTGAGAATGACTGCACCACTGGTGTTAAGAAAGGTTTGATATTTTAATTAAAACTTGACTGAATGTTGATTTGAAAGACATGTAAAATCAAATCTTTTTATGTAAAATTTTAGATGCTTCTGATAAGTGTAAAGTAGACAGATTATTTAGTTTTTTTTTCCAAGCCATTTTAAAAAAAAATTTTCTTCAAAATAAGGGGAAAAGTACACATGAATCATAAATGATACATATATATATATAAAAACGAAGATATGCAAACAGCAAAAGTAAATAAATAAAAATCCCTTAATTAACTTTTAAGTTAAATAGTTATTTCATTACCAAATAAAAGCCGAAGTTATTGAGTTTAAACATTTTCATTTTGTTGTTTACAAAAGAATGGAAAAGATTCACGAAACTGACGCTTTTACTGCTGTTCCTAATCTTAACTTACTGTGTAAAAGTAATCGGTCTGTCATAAAGTCAGTCTTGACCTCAATTTAGTTTTTTGTAAAAATTTAGAAATTTAGAAAACGGAACAATATAAACATATGTTTATGTTATTTCAAACGTTTGGAAGGAAATTTTTAAAATATTCAGAGATAAGCTAGTGTAAAGAAAATATGTATTTGAAGTCATTACAAATGTATATAAGAATTTGTCACTTCTTCTTTTACTTGGTAACTGAAAGTATTTCATTTATAAAGAAATAAAAGAAAACAATAATGAAATACAAAAGCAAACGACAACCATTGAATTAAAGGATCCTGACTTGGAACAGGCTTATACCGAATGCGGCGGGGTTAAACATATTTACGGGCACCCAACCCTCCACCTTACCTGATCCAGTGGTATCAGACCCATGCTCATTTGCCTTTGTCTGCCAGGAGTGCTGATGGTTTATCCAATGCATAGCAGTGTAAGTCAGCTACTAATAAACCCAGTATCCAAATTCAGATACTTCTCTAAAATGAAAGCCGATTTCTTTCCAAATAGCAACTATGGTATGTATATCCACTGTTCGAACATCTTGAAAATCGTAGAAGAGGTGAGAATAAATTTTCACCGAATTTATTTCACACTAGGGCTGTTTTCAAAAAGTTGTCATTGCATAAGATTCTTGCCTACCGTTCTATTTATGAAGATGTTTTATGATATCTGCTTCGCAGTACAGCCGCCGATACTGAATTTTAGGACGGCATGATTCTATATAGGTAAAGTTTCTTGAGCTTGCTTTCGGTAAAAAGAGTGAGAAAATACCAAGGGACAATACGAATTATAAGTCGAAGAAAAACAGACAACTATGACAAAAAATGAAGAAAAACTC
The DNA here is from genome assembly GCA_017311375.1 of Mytilus coruscus. Taxonomy (NCBI): domain Eukaryota; kingdom Metazoa; phylum Mollusca; class Bivalvia; order Mytilida; family Mytilidae; genus Mytilus; species Mytilus coruscus. The sequence continues at coordinate 141,997,871 of CM029596.1, read as the reverse complement.
GACGAATAGACAAACAACAGTCCACAAAGCATTAAACAAAAACGTACAGCTTGAACAGCAGTCAGTAACTGAGAAGTGATCTAAACAAAGTTTAAAATATTTCCAAATTCAGAGACTTCGTCAGTTGTTGGCTTTAGTTAAAAATCAATATTTCTGTCCTTTAAGTACTTTGGTGTTGATTGTAATTTTGCAATTTTGACAAATTTTGAGTACTGAAAAAATGAATAAGAAAAACATTTTTAGCCAAAACCAAGCGAACGAAAGTACTGCAACAGCTAGGCAATGAATTGTTTTTTCAGATACAGGCATATTAATTCTGGTTAACGATGTTCTCCATAAAAAAAATTACAAAAGCATAAATACAAAATTTACAAAGCTCAACTTCGTGACTGAATCAAATTCAGGAAAAAATTGACCATACCTCTTTCATTAGCACATGATGTGTGGGCACATTATTACCTGGTACCATTACTCACCACACAAAAAGTAATTGTATGGCAAAATATGATATAATTTGGTGTACTGAAGCAGGAGAGACATTTAAAGTCACATTATAATTTGATTTTAATTTCACATGGGAATGGTCGTAAACATTAAAGTGTCATATTCCATCAATTAACTTTAAAGTTTATATGCATTTAGTCAATGTTGTTATATGGTATTATTGTATGCAGTTGAAAGATTAAAAAGGCTGCTTAAATTTTTTTTTTTTATTTATCAAATTAAAACATATAAGTCATTATTGTTGAATTAATGAATTCAGAATACAAGAACACAGAGAAAAAGAAGATTACATATAATAGCGTATGTAAATAGCATAATGTATAATGGTGTATTTGACTGTAGGGCCCGTCATTATATATGGTCAAGGTGTTCAAAATCTTAATTTCCGCAATACTTTTTTACTCTCAACTTATTCAAAACCCAATACTAACCACAAGCCTAATTCTTATCTAAACACAACCTTAAAATGAACCCTAACCCTAAAAATAACAGGACATCTGAAGAAAAAGAAAGACAAAAAACAAAAATATTAAATGGATGTCATTAATGAGAGAAATATAAAAAATTAAAACAACACTTTTAAAATTTCATGCATCCGAAACGCTTTCCTGTGTGCACCTTCACCAGGAACGCTCAAAGCCGAATATTTGAAAACCAAGGATGTATAACAACCGAAAAAGTCGAAGTGCTATATGACCAAAAAGACCTAAATATAAACAAAAGCCATCCATCTAATAAATATAGAGTGTCATATTCTAAGAAATTTAAAATATAACAAATTGAATGATGATGATACATATTTCTTTTGATCTTAGATTCCCTCTTTAAAATGTCCCAAGTTTTGGGATCACTGGGGTTTGCTATGTACACTGTATATGGAATAGCTGCCACATTGACGTTCATCTGGACTAAACATTGGAAGAAACTGAAAGGAATTAAACTTGCATCTGGTATCACGGCGTTAGCGGCAGGTAATATAATCTTACATCTGATATCACGACGTTAGCGGCAGGTAATGTAAACTTGCATCTGGCATCACGGAATTTACATCTGATAGGACGGCATTAGCAATACGTAATATATATGCAATATATGTAAACTGTCGTAAAATATAAAATTTATTTGTACGAGCTTTAGAAACAGGATGAAAAGCGAGGATCGCCGAGCTTTTCTCCAGTTTCGCAGCGAGTACAAATACATTTTATATTTCCGACAATGTTCATATATTGTTTTTATCCTGCAATTTACACCCGGCACTTGAAGCTTCAGTTGTTTAAATCCAAATCATTGTCTCTGATTTTTCAAACAAATCGACATAGTTTGAACGCGGACTGCGAAGAGGACCCCAAATAGCGGCAGGTAATACAATCTTTCATCTGGTATCACGGCGTTAGCGGCAGGTAATGTAAACTTGCATCTGGTATCACGGAATTAACAGAAGTTACTGTAAACTTGCATCTGGTATCACGGCATTAACAGCAGGTACAGTAAACTTACATCTGGCATCACGGCGTTAGTAGCAGGTACTGTAAACTTGCATCTGGTATCACAGAATTAACAGAAGGTACTGTAAACTTGCATCTGGTATCACGGCATTAGCAGAAGGTACTGTAACTAGCATCTGGCATCACGGCGTTAGCATCAGGTACTGTAAACTTGCATCTGATATCACAGATTTACCAGAAGGTACTGTAAACTTACATCTGATATCACGACATTAACAGAAGGTACTGTAAACTTGCATCTGGTATCACGGCATTAACATCTGGTACTGTAAACTAAAATCTGGTATCATGGCATAAACAACCGGTACTATAAACGCATCTGATATCATGGCATTAACAGCAGGTACAGTAAACTTGCATCTAGTATCATGGCGTGAGCAGCAGGTATTGTAAACTTGCATCTGGTATCACGGCATTTACAGCCTGAACTGTTAATCTGGCATCACGGCATTAACAGCTGGAACTGTAAACTTGCATCTGGTATCCTATGGCGTTAGCATGCGGTACTGTAAACTTACATCTGGTATCATAGTATTAACAGCAGGTACTGTAAACTTGCATCTGGTATCACAGTATTAACAGCAGGTACTGTAAACTTACATCTGGTATCACAGTATTAACAGCAGGTACTGTAAACTTACATCTGGTATCATAGTATTAACAGCAGTTACTGTAAACTTGCATCTGGTATCACGGGATTAACAGGAGGTAATGTAAACTTACATCTGGTATCACAGTATTAACAGCAGGTACTGTAAACTTGCATCTGGTATCACAGTATTAACAGCAGGTACTGTAAACTTGCATCTGGTATCACGGGATTAAAAGGAGGTAATGTAAACTTACATCTGGTATCACAGTATTAACAGCAGTTACTGTAAACTTGCATCTGGTATCATAGTATTAACAGCAGGTACTGTAAACTTGCATCTGGTATCACAGTATTAACAGCAGGTACTGTAAACTTACATCTGGTATCACAGTATTAACAGCAGGTACTGTAAACTTGCATCTGGTATCATAGTATTAACAGCAGTTACTGTAAACTTGCATCTGGTATCACGGGGTTAACAGGAGGTAATGTAAACTTACATCTGGTATCACAGTATTAACAGCAGGTACTGTAAACTTACATCTGGTATCACAGTATTAACAGCAGGTACTGTAAACTTACATCTGGTATCATAGTATTAACAGCAGTTACTGTAAACTTGCATCTGGAATCACGGCATTAACAGGAGGTAATGTAAACTTACATCTGGTATCAGTATTAATAGCAGGTACTGTAAACTTACATCTGGTAACATAGTATTAACAGCAGGTACTGTAAACTTGCATCTAGTATCATGGCATTAACAGCAGATACAGTAAACTTACATCTGGTATCACGGCATTAACAGAAGGTACTGTAAACTTGCATTTGGTATCATGGCATTAACAGAAGGTATTGTAAACTTACATCTGGTATCACGGCATTAACATCAGGTACTGTAGACTTACATGTGGTATCACGGCATTAACATCATGTACTAAAAACTTGCATCAGGTATCATAACATTAGAAGGTACTGTAAACTTGCATATGGTATCATGGCATTAACAGAAGGTATTGTAAACTTACATCTGGTATCATGGCATTAACAGAAGGTATTGCAAACTTGCATCTGGTATCATGGCATTAACAGTAGGTACTGTAAACCTAAATCTAGTATCACAGTTTTAACAGAAGGTATTGTACATAAATATGTTTTACATTGTTTAGATGAAAAGTTTTTTTATTTGTTGTACGCACTGGCAATAACAATTGATATCAATTTTTTTATGTAGGGTTCCGAATACGTATAACAAATTTGCAAATATAAAGTGAGATTAATTTATAGTCATGCTCTACTGAATAAAATCAATTAATATGTTCAGTATAAAAATTACTGATAAAATAAGCCTTCGAAGTTCTTAACAGTGTCTTATACATGTATACATGCAGTTAAATGGTAGTATAACAAAACCAGAATACAAAATTCGCTGCAAAGCAGTTGAGATATATCTCTTTGTTTTTGTTTTTGTTTGTATTTTTGTCCGTGTATTGAAAAAATTATCTTTTTCCCATCATAATTTGAAAGACTAAGGTATTTTAATAGTATTTTTTTGTAACCTATGACATACAGGATATTAACATTGTCAATCTTAAAAAAACCTAAGTTACATGTTCATATTCATTCCCATATGAATGCCTATTTATAGAATGAACTAAAAAGAATGCAATTTCTTCCAATTTTGGGTCCTCAATGCTCCCACTCCGTTTTTTATTTTGCATTTTAACTATTTTGATTCGAGCACTGGTGAGTCTTTCTCAGAGAAAACGCGCGTCTGGCGTAGAAATTTTTAAGCCTGGTCTCTATGATGAGGTTATTTCCAAAACTAAATTCTAATTTAAAGTGAAATTAAGACGGCGTAAAATTCAGAGCTTGCCATATTATATTGCAATGGTTCAGGTTATACAGTATACACGTCTTTTACCTTGGCTACTATTTTCGCATAGGCAATGCTAAACACAACATTATTCTATAAATATCATTAATATATATATATAAAAATATATATCATGTACAAAACTATTGACAGTCTTTGGTCTCTTCTGCATAAAATATTTCATGCATTTTCGAGAATTGAAGAATTTGAAGAGAGATGAGACACGAATTGTTGAACTTCGTGACATTTGTATAACATATGCAGATGAGATGAAAGAAGCCTTTTTCGAACAGACACAAGCTAATATTCAGATAAATCACATAAACAAGTACGATCGCGTGCTAAGAATATGGAACTTTCCAAACACAATGTCAGCGCTCTTAACTGATCTTCTAAAGACGTGCCGGGGAATTCTATGGTTAAAAGCTCTTTGGATATGTATCTTAAGAAAATAAACGCGTCATAGGCGGCAACACCTATTCTCAAAGGTGGAGAAAACAATTTTTAAACCCACACATTTTAGGCCACGCTTTAAAAAAACGATGACAAATTATAAGGAAATTACCATTAGCTATGATCTTTAAAGTAAACAATCATAGAAGACACTGAAAATACCATTTTTAAATATTTATTTTATCCATTTTATTTTTTCCTGTTTTCTTGTTCTGTTTATATATATATATTAAGTTTAAAAGATTTGTTTGCAAAAATATTTTTGATTAAATAAAAAATTGTCTCCCATCACAACATTCACATTGTCTTGAGTCGATTTAAATTATACATAAAAATCCAATTCACGCCATGATAACTTCATCGATACATTTTTTCCAATTCCATTCTTTGTTTCGTTAGGGCTATTCATATTTACACATTTTTTCAACAAGATATACACTTTTATGTAAAATTTAGAATATGTAGACTTTCCACTTGGTATCACGCAAACTTCCGCATGTTATAAAAAAGTTGGTATGGAATATACTTTCATACATTGCCAAATCAACGTTCTCGTTTCATTAAACTATCAAGGCAATTTCATTTCTTGAAGTAAAATCAATTATAACATCTTTTAACAGCAAGTATGCTTTAGTTTCAGTTTACTCTCAAAACAATGTTATCATTTTACTTAAAAGTAATTAGGACATATTGTAATAACATTTATGCTTTAATAATAATTTTCTTTTTAGGTATTTTCATTGCCATGGCAACACTGACAATGTTACAAAGTGACACATTCGAAGACAGCCAATTGAGCTATAGTGGGTACCTAGGACTTGTTGCAGATGTAATCGCTATTATCTTAGCGCCGTTTTACATAATCGATGGTATAACAACAACAAAACAACTAGACAAACCCCGTGACAAACGTCAAAAGCGTTGGGACAGAACAGAACCACAACTACCACCTGTTCTATCTAGTTTAGCACCGGAAACTACATTCATTTTGGATCGTTGTCCGACCTATCACTCGCAAATAATGGAAGTGTATAATGAACCTAGACCCTCTACATCTAAACAGTCTAAAAAGCATTCATCAACACTTCTAAATATGATCAAAGACAAGAACACACCAGAAAAGAAAGAAGAAAAGGTAATTGAACAAGATTATAATAAAACAAATAATGAAGACAGTAGACAAGTTCCAGATAAAATGCTATTATTTTATCCCGAAGTAATTGCTTTGCAACCATTAACAGAAAAAAATGATTTCGAAAATAAACCAGAGGTGATGGATCAAGAAACAAAAGAGATACATGATACGGATATAGATATATTGGGTATTAAAGACGCTACCTATAATGAGATATTTGACAAGAACCAGGATGAAAAACAAGAATTTTCAAATGAAACGCACAAGACTGCAGATATGTACGAATCAGAATCAACGGGCTCCAAAAAGAAAAAGAAAAAGAAGAAGAAACATCACAAAGCAAAGAAACGCGTAAAAGAAGGAACCACTGATCCGACAAATACAGAACAAATGGCGTTGTCAAAACTATCAACTCATGAAAAGGAAAAGCAACTTGATTTTGAAAAACCTACGACTGTTGATGCAACAAAGCCGAAGTTAGGAGAACGAGTATACGACAAAAGTACTGAAGGAGGGGCTATGGAGGACGCACTATTACTTTATCCTGAAGTTCCTGCTTTGCATAAGTCAGAAAACAATATTGTTCATTTTGAAAATAAGCAAAAATATAAACCTGATACGAATACAGGTATTTTGGACACCGGGATAATGGACAGATTACGCGAAAAACAAGAAGATTCAAAAGAAGCACATACGAATGAAGACATGTACGAGTCAACTGGCTCCAAAAAGAAAAAGAAGAAACATCATAAGAAAAAGAAAGCTGCAACAGATCAGAAAATTACAGAACAAACATATGGAAAAGAAGAAAGGACGCATGTTGAAAACCCACGGGTTGTTGAACTCATAAGCTCGAAGTTAGAAGAACAAGGATACGACAAAATTACTGAACAACCCGACGTTAATGAAATACCCCATAGTGAAGAAATGAGAATAGAAGATAAAAGCGAAAGAAAAGATGACAAAAGTAAGAAAAAGAAAAAGAAAAAGAACGATGAACTACCACACTTCTTCGAAGACTTTGTAGTAAAGTATAAAACAGAAGCAATGCCAGAATCAACCGAATTAAGTTTTGACCACTTATTGCAAGAGTCCGAAACTGCTACGACGACTGAAGAAACTATAAAGATTACAGAAAAGCCTATACCGCGAAGTACAATTAATCAAAGAGTCGTTTCTGGCAAATTTAGAATGAACAAGATTTAATCATATTGTCGAAATAAACTACGTAAACTATGAATATTCAAGTATATTGGTTTATCTCTTATAATCAGTATGTTGAGTATAAAGTATAAACAAAACTATATGCATATGGCGTGTCTAGAAATTGTCAAGTACATTACTAACATAAACGGTACCAATTATACTGCGCCAGATACCACATTTCGACAATTAATGTCTCGTCAGTGCCACATATAAACAAAGGTATGACAAACACACTCTGAAATATAAAAAAAAATGTATTAAATAAAGGCAATAGTAGTATACCCTGTTCAATAGTCATAAATCGATTTAACTGAAAAAAATCCGGATCACAAACCAAAACTGAGGGAAACGCATCAACTATAAGAGGAAACAAAACGGAACAACAGAAACACTGAACTGCTACAAAAACAAACGCCAACATATATAAAAATGGACTATGTGATAACAATTGCCATGTTCCTGACTTGGTACAGGACATATTAAGAAAACATGGCGGGTTGAACCTGGTTTTATGGCTAGCCAAACCTCCCGCTTATATAGCAATGTTAAAAATACCACTAAAATGATAACATTACGTGACAGGAATAAAGTACAAATAAATACAAGAACATTCACGATAGAGAAATACATAAATAAATAATATAATAGTCCATTTCAACATGTAAACCACAGAATAAGCTACTACAAATGTCTACAGCTTTTTTTCTGAAATATAACAGTTGTGACTCAATACCAGTGTTTTCTTACCTACGTAGGTAAGGATGCCATGTCACCTTAGTAGGAAAACATACATGGATCTTTTGGAAACATTAATTTGTAATTGATCAATTAATCTAAGCATTTTTATATGACGTCAGCAATATGAGTAACTTTTAATCTTAGTTGGTTGCTATGGTAATATGGAATAAATACTAATTATATATACTAACAAACTTGCTTTAAATTAACAGAAACGGTTCACCCTCAATGGTAACTGTGATGTCTAAATGCTTCAAATATAAGTTAATTGTGTATTGCCTTGAAACTTACATGGACTCAGCTAACCTAATGAATTGCATATTTGTAAAGAAGTCATGCAATGATAATAAAATCTATAGATTGTTAAACATATGTTTGTATGAAAACATAACATATTGCTGGCAAGAGGGGTGTGCATGGCTGTGAATGTTGTATTACATATCATATATATACAATTTAAATAGTTTTGAATATACTATAAGTTATACCTTTGGTGTTCTTTACTAGTATGATTAGCTCTTTTACAAATAGTCAACATCATAACAAACTGAACAAATAACTTGATACTTGCAGATCAAACGAATCTCATACTCCATCAGAATAATCCAGATATCTCTAACTTCTCAAATGTTTTTAGGAAGCACATGTCTCGCTCGTACTGATAATTCATGTTTATTAGTATATTCACCTCGCCAGGCAGTTGTCTCTTTTACTCAGATAATGATGTCTTCTGTTATTTTTTAACAACTAGGCTAGACTAAGTAAGAGATACAGATTGGACATATTTTATAGACCCTTGGTTTGTAGAGAAAAACATAAACTATGTTGATTGCTGGGTGACTCTTTTTGTTTTAATATTTATGGCTGTTGTGGTTAGGATTTAATATACGACATTAACCATGATCTTATTCAACAAATGTATTGGCGATGTGTTGTTGGATTAGGGACGACATCAAAAGTTCAATGTAGGATAAAAAACTTAATTCACATAGTTTTTTCACTGACCCCCCCCCTCTTAACTTAATTTGGGAAAAATTGATTGACCAATATGGATATATGTAAAATCGATTTTGGATAAACAAAACTTGCAGCAATTTTAACCCCCCCCACCCCCAAACTATTTGATTTAAGTTTTTTATCCTACATTGATCTTTTGATGTCGTCCCTTAATAAAACTTCAGTATCCAACTTGATGTGAGTGGAAGGAAAAGATCCCAAATATTTACGTTTTCAGGTATATTTAGATGTTTCAGTGTGTAGATAATATAGAAAATTAAATAATGAGAATTGGTATGATTGCCAATGAGACAACTCTCCACCAGAGACCAAATGATGTAGAAGTTAACATAGGTTCATTCCACAAATATCATACATGTATTTGTGTTTTTTAGTCACTATGCACAATGACATTTTCATCAAAAAGGGAATGCATTTATACGGTATAAAATATGTTTTTTACAATGTAGGTAAGGATTCACGATTACATCACCTTGAAAACACGCATGCATTGTTTAAGAACATTTATTTGTAATTAAACTCATCATAGACACCAGAATTAAAATTTCATACACCAGACGCGCGTTTCGTCTATAAAAGACTCACCAGTGACGCTAGAACAAAAACATGTAAATGATTATGAAATCAAAAAAATGTATTGTTACATCAGCCTGTAATATTGAAATAATAGTAATTAAATGTTATTAGTAACTTGTTTTTAATATAGAAATAATAAATTTTCAGTGAGAACTATACCGCCTCAATCCTAAATTATGTGGGCAATGGTGTGTTTCTGTTAATTAAACACACCAAAATAATCATAAATCTGTAATATTATGCCAGCGATTATAATAAATCTACCGTTATATTCGTATGGTTATATTAAATATCTTGTGGATGTTTGATTCTCTTTAATAAAAAGAAATAATTGGTCATCTGAATGTGAAACATTCAAATGGAGTTAACAAGTTTTATATATTAGGGGAAAAGGAGTGTGCATGTTCTTATATAAACTACACTAATGAAATTTATTTACCCCGAACTTACTCTTAAATAAGTCTATAATGTTAAAAGTTTTGTTGCCTTTTTTTCTAAAATTCTCACAGTTATCTTCAAATCTTAAATAATTACAAACTAGTTATATTTCAAAGTTTACTTTTACTCCATATAGAAGTTTCGTTAAATCTTTATATCACGCATATGCGATGTATATTTGCTATAAATTTTGTCTCAAATCAATGGATTAAGTGTAACATTCGTGAGAACATAATAAAAAATCATAATTTTATAAAACAAATACGTACCTTCAACAATTAACAAAACCCATACCGATCAGTGAGCGATAAAAGACCCCGGCGTGACAAAAAGTGAAACAATCAAATGATACAACCAACGGCCTGATTTATGGTCAAAACAGTGTGGTGCACAGCATTCAACGAAAACCACTGAATATCAGGCTCCAGATATAAGACAGACACACACATAATGTGGCGGGGTTAAAGATGTTTGTGAACGCTTTATTCTCCCCTTACCTGGGGCAAGTACAACACAAGAACAAACTTTAAAAGTCAGTTGGAAAAGGCGTGATTCATCAGATCGGCACTAAGCACATAAAAAAACTCCTAAAAATTCAAAACAAATTCACATCGAACCGATCAAATAGTACTAAATTTTACTAAAACTGTTTAAAGCCAATTCTAACTAATAAATAAATCATGTTTCTGAGACTTAACTATCAATTAGTACACATCAAATGGATTTCGTGCAAAGACAACATAAACAGTTTGAGAAAAGCAAGACTTTGTACATTGCCAACATAAATATCGACAGGATGTAGGACCAAAAGTGTTCATAACGGTATTTCCATACTTGTTTAGTCGTGCTTTAATTTATTTTCAAGCAAAATCAATTATAGTATCAATGGAGACAATATTCAAAATCAATTATAGTATCAATGGAGACAATATTCAAAATCAATTATAGTATCAATGGAGACAATATTCCAAATCAATTATAGTATCAATGGAGACAATATTCCAAATCAATTATAGTATCAATGGAGACAATATTCAAAATCAATTATAGTATCAATGGAGACAATATTCCAAATCAATTATAGTATCAATGGAGACAATATTCCAAATCAATTATAGTATCAATGGAGACAATATTCCAAATCAATTATAGTATCAATGGAGACAATATTCCAAATCAATTATAGTATCAATGGAGACAATATTCAAAATCAATTATAGTACCAATGGAGACAATATTCAAAATCAATTATAGTATCAATGGAGACAATATTCAAAATCAATTATAGTATCAATGGAGACAATATTCAAAATCAATTATAGTACCAATGGAGACAATATTCAAAATCAATTATAGTACCAATGGAGACAATATTCAAAATCAATTATAGTATCAATGGAGACAATATTCAAAATCAATTATAGTACCAATGGAGACAATATTCAAAATCAATTATAGTACCAATGGAGACAATATTCAAAATCAATTATAGTACCAATGGAGACAATATTCAAAATCAATTATAGTATCAATGGAGACAATATTCAAAATCAATTATAGTATCAATGGAGACAATATTCAAAATCAATTATAGTATCAATGGAGACAATATTCAAAATCAATTATAGTATCAATGGAGACAATATTCAAAATCAATTATAGTATCAATGGAGACAATATTCAAAATCAATTATAGTATCAATGGAGACAATATTCAAAATCAATTATAGTATCAATGGAGACAATATTCAAAATCAATTATAGTATCAATGGAGACAATATTCAAAATCAATTATAGTATCAATGGAGACAATATTCAAAATCAATTATAGTATCAATGGAGACCAATGGAGACAATATTCAAAATCAATTATAGTATCAATGGAGACAATATTCAAAATCAATTATAGTATCAATGGAGACAATATTCCAAATCAATTATAGTATCAATGGAGACAATATTCAAAATCAATTATAGTACCAATGGAGACAATATTCCAAATCAATTATAGTACCAATGGAGACAATATTCCAAATCAATTATAGTACCAATGGAGACAATATTCCAAATCAATTATAGTATCAATGGAGACAATATTCAAAATCAATTATAGTATCAATGGAGACAATATTCAAAATCAATTATAGTATCAATGGAGACAATATTCAAAATCAATTATAGTATCAATGGAGACAATATTCAAAATCAATTATAGTATCAATGGAGACAATATTCAAAATCAATTATAGTATCAATGGAGACAATATTCAAAATCAATTATAGTATCAATGGAGACAATATTCAAAATCAATTATAGTATCAATGGAGACAATATTCAAAATCAATTATAGTATCAATGGAGACAATATTCAAAATCAATTATAGTATCAATGGAGACAATATTCAAAATCAATTATAGTATCAATGGAGACAATATTCAAAATCAATTATAGTATCAATGGAGACAATATTCAAAATCAATTATAGTATCAATGGAGACAATATTCAAAATCAATTATAGTATCAATGGAGACAATATTCAAAATCAATTATAGTATCAATGGAGACAATATTCAAAATCAATTATAGTACCAATGGAGACAATATTCAAAATCAATTATAGTACCAATGGAGACAATATTCAAAATCAATTATAGTACCAATGGAGACAATATTCAAAATCAATTATAGTACCAATGGAGACAATATTCAAAATCAATTATAGTACCAATGGAGACAATATTCAAAATCAATTATAGTACCAATGGAGACAATATTCAAAATCAATTATAGTACCAATGGAGACAATATTCAAAATCAATTATAGTACCAATGGAGACAATATTCAAAATCAATTATAGTATCAATGGAGACAATATTCAAAATCAATTATAGTATCAATGGAGACAATATTCAAAATCAATTATAGTATCAATGGAGACAATATTCAAAATCAATTATAGTATCAATGGAGACAATATTCAAAATCAATTATAGTATCAATGGAGACAATATTCAAAATCAATTATAGTATCAATGGAGACAATATTCAAAATCAATTATAGTATCAATGGAGACAATATTCAAAATCAATTATAGTATCAATGGAGACAATATTCAAAATCAATTATAGTACCAATGGAGACAATATTCAAAATCAATTATAGTACCAATGGAGACAATATTCAAAATCAATTATAGTACCAATGGAGACAATATTCAAAATCAATTATAGTATCAATGGAGACAATATTCAAAATCAATTATAGTATCAATGGAGACAATATTCAAAATCAATTATAGTATCAATGGAGACAATATTCAAAATCAATTATAGTATCAATGGAGACAATATTCAAAATCAATTATAGTATCAATGGAGACAATATTCAAAATCAATTATAGTATCAATGGAGACAATATTCAAAATCAATTATAGTATCAATGGAGACAATATTCAAAATCAATTATAGTATCAATGGAGACAATATTCAAAATCAATTATAGTATCAATGGAGACAATATTCAAAATCAATTATAGTATCAATGGAGACAATATTCAAAATCAATTATAGTATCAATGGAGACAATATTCAAAATCAATTATAGTATCAATGGAGACAATATTCAAAATCAATTATAGTACCAATGGAGACAATATTCAAAATCAATTATAGTACCAATGGAGACAATATTCAAAATCAATTATAGTACCAATGGAGACAATATTCAAAATCAATTATAGTACCAATGGAGACAATATTCAAAATCAATTATAGTACCAATGGAGACAATATTCAAAATCAATTATAGTATCAATGGAGACAATATTCAAAATCAATTATAGTATCAATGGAGACAATATTCAAAATCAATTATAGTATCAATGGAGACAATATTCAAAATCAATTATAGTATCAATGGAGACAATATTCAAAATCAATTATAGTATCAATGGAGACAATATTCAAAATCAATTATAGTACCAATGGAGACAATATTCAAAATCAATTATAGTACCAATGGAGACAATATTCAAAATCAATTATAGTACCAATGGAGACAATATTCAAAATCAATTATAGTACCAATGGAGACAATATTCAAAATCAATTATAGTACCAATGGAGACAATATTCAAAATCAATTATAGTACCAATGGAGACAATATTCAAAATCAATTATAGTACCAATGGAGACAATATTCAAAATCAATTATAGTACCAATGGAGACAATATTCAAAATCAATTATAGTACCAATGGAGACAATATTCAAAATCAATTATAGTATCAATGGAGACAATATTCAAAATCAATTATAGTATCAATGGAGACAATATTCAAAATCAATTATAGTATCAATGGAGACAATATTCAAAATCAATTATAGTATCAATGGAGACAATATTCAAAATCAATTATAGTATCAATGGAGACAATATTCAAAATCAATTATAGTATCAATGGAGACAATATTCAAAATCAATTATAGTATCAATGGAGACAATATTCAAAATCAATTATAGTATCAATGGAGACAATATTCAAAATCAATTATAGTATCAATGGAGACAATATTCAAAATCAATTATAGTATCAATGGTATCAATGGAGACAATATTCAAAATCAATTATAGAGACAATATTCAAAATCAATTATAGTATCAATGGAGACAATATTCAAAATCAATTATAGTATCAATGGAGACAATATTCAAAATCAATTATAGTATCAATGGAGACAATATTCAAAATCAATTATAGTATCAATGGAGACAATATTCAAAATCAATTATAGTACCAATGGAGACAATATTCAAAATCAATTATAGTACCAATGGAGACAATATTCAAAATCAATTATAGTACCAATGGAGACAATATTCAAAATCAATTATAGTATCAATGGAGACAATATTCAAAATCAATTATAGTATCAATGGAGACAATATTCAAAATCAATTATAGTATCAATGGAGACAATATTCAAAATCAATTATAGTATCAATGGAGACAATATTCAAAATCAATTATAGTACCAATGGAGACAATATTCAAAATCAATTATAGTATCAATGGAGACAATATTCAAAATCAATTATAGTATCAATGGAGACAATATTCAAAATCAATTATAGTATCAATGGAGACAATATTCAAAATCAATTATAGTATCAATGGAGACAATATTCAAAATCAATTATAGTATCAATGGAGACAATATTCAAAATCAATTATAGTATCAATGGAGACAATATTCAAAATCAATTATAGTATCAATGGAGACAATATTCAAAATCAATTATAGTATCAATGGAGACAATATTCAAAATCAATTATAGTATCAATGGAGACAATATTCAAAATCAATTATAGTATCAATGGAGACAATATTCAAAATCAATTATAGTATCAACGGAGACAATATTCAAAATCAATTATAGTATCAACGGAGACAATATTCAAAATCAATTATAGTATCAACGGAGACAATATTCAAAATCAATTATAGTATCAATGGAGACAATATTCAAAATCAATTATAGTATCAACGGAGACAATATTCAAAATCAATTATAGTATCAATGGAGACAATATTCAAAATCAATTATAGTATCAATGGAGACAATATTCAAAATCAATTATAGTATCAATGGAGACAATATTCAAAATCAATTATAGTATCAATGGAGACAATATTCAAAATCAATTATAGTATCAATGGAGACAATATTCAAAATCAATTATAGTATCAATGGAGACAATATTCAAAATCAATTATAGTATCAATGGAGACAATATTCAAAATCAATTATAGTATCAATGGAGACAATATTCAAAATCAATTATAGTACCAATGGAGACAATATTCAAAATCAATTATAGTATCAATGGAGACAATATTCAAAATCAATTATAGTATCAATGGAGACAATATTCAAAATCAATTATAGTATCAATGGAGACAATATTCAAAATCAATTATAGTATCAATGGAGACAATATTCAAAATCAATTATAGTATCAATGGAGACAATATTCAAAATCAATTATAGTATCAATGGAGACAATATTCAAAATCAATTATAGTATCAATGGAGACAATATTCAAAATCAATTATAGTATCAATGGAGACAATATTCAAAATCAATTATAGTATCAATGGAGACAATATTCAAAATCAATTATAGTATCAATGGAGACAATATTCAAAATCAATTATAGTACCAATGGAGACAATATTCAAAATCAATTATAGTATCAATGGAGACAATATTCAAAATCAATTATAGTATCAATGGAGACAATATTCAAAATCAATTATAGTATCAATGGAGACAATATTCAAAATCAATTATAGTATCAATGGAGACAATATTCAAAATCAATTATAGTATCAATGGAGACAATATTCAAAATCAATTATAGTACCAATGGAGACAATATTCAAAATCAATTATAGTACCAATGGAGACAATATTCAAAATCAATTATAGTATCAATGGAGACAATATTCAAAATCAATTATAGTATCAATGGAGACAATATTCAAAATCAATCATAGTATCAATGGAGACAATATTCAAAATCAATTATAGTACCAATGGAGACAATATTCAAAATCAATTATAGTATCAATGGAGACAATATTCAAAATTTTGCTACAGTGATCAACTAACAACCTTTCAGAATAAGTTAATTCAAAGGATCAATAAGTTAATTCAAAGGATCAATAAGTTAATTCAAAGGATCAATAAGTTAATTCAAAGGATCAATAAGTTAATTCAAAGGATCAATAAGTTAATTCAAAGGATCAATAAGTTAATTCAAAGGATCAATAAGTTAATTCAAAGGATCAATAAGTTAATTCAAAGGATCAATAAGTTAATTCAAAGGATCAATAAGTTAATTCAAAGGATCAATAAGTTAATTCAAAGGATCAATAAGTTAATTCAAAGGATCAATAAGTTAATTCAAAGGATCAATAAGTTAATTTAAAGGATCAATAAGTTAATTCAAAGGATCAATAAGTTAATTCAAAGGATCAATAAGTTTATTCAAAGGATCAATAAGTTAATTCAAAGGATCAATAAGTTTATTCAAAGGATCAATAAGTTAATTCAAAGGATCAATAAGTTTACACGGGATGTATCAAAATTTACGGATTCTATAAACAAAATCCTACTACAAATTAGGATGTGATATCCCGTTGTAATAAGGTTTCTACAGGTACAGCCAAACTTCCGAACCAAATATGTGTTGACTTTCTTTACTTTGCACAAGGGCATTTTCATTACAAATTATTTTTATGGTACTGAGAGGCAGTTAAGAGTATGAAATTGTTTATAGTTTTTTTTTCAATTTTTATTTTCTAAAAGGAAGTTGATTCACTATTGTTTTAACTAATAAACCGTTAATATGCTAAATAATAATCATTTCATGTAATATTCTATACAAATAAAGAATAACATTTATAATTACTATTGTTTAAAACAAAACCTATTACAAAGTCATTTTCCCATGAATGCACATGAAAAAGGACATGTAAGAGGGTCTGGATGGGGTTTACAGAATAGAGAATAATAGGCAAAATATGCAAAATGGATCGTATAACAAAGAATAGAAAAAAGAACCGGACAACATAAGATAAAGAATAGAGAATAATGTGATGCTAAAATATAAAGACTAGAGAATAATGGACAAAATATATAAAGAGTAGAGAAAATGGTCTAAAATATTAAGGAAAAAAGAAACGAAGGACCCCCTTTTTCCCCTATCCAGACCCTCATGTAATACATATTTACTTTTGGTTAATACCGGAAGACACGATATAATTTATTAGAAGCTAGTATGGAGTGCAAGAAACGTTTACTGAGGCCTAAGACTATCCAATTAATTGCTACATATGTCGGATTTATTCTATACTTGGCATGTTTTGCTACATCTGCATGGATTGTGTATTCTGATGGTATCTTAAAGAAAACATCAGGCCTCTTCCAAACATGTCTGGAAAATGGTCAGAATGACTGTAGTGCTTTGGTAGCAAAAGGTATGTGTTACTTACGTTGCACTGATACAGTAGGATGAGACATGGTAGTTTTTGTTTTGCTCGATTTGTGCAGTGGCGTATCCAGGAATTTCAAGAAGAGGGGAACTCAAAAACAGATAAACAACTATCTCAAATAATACAGAATTTTGTATATACTGTTCATGTCATGTATAGTTACTAAAAGCAATCGTAAATTGTATGTACAGGAATATTTTCTGTTCAGAAAGTGAAAAAGGGTAACCTAGGGAGATATGAAGATTTGTTAACCCTCGAAAATAAAGATTTCCCTCGGCCAATGACCTCGGTAAACCAGACGTTTTTTTTTTCGGTGAACAAACCTTCATATCTCCCTACGTCATAGGAAATAAATGTACAGTATTGCCTTTTGAAAAATAAAATACTAGTAAATTGAGTTCACTCTGGTTACAGATTGCATTTGATCTAAATCAACGTTGCTGTCATCAGTACTGAACAGCAAGGAGTAACATTACAATAAATAGACATATCTAAAGTTGCTGAAGAATGTTCAAAATATAGCATTAAGACTCTCTTCACTGCAGTTGGTTTCATCAATTCCCAATTTTGACTGTTGGAATATATATTATAGTAGAAATTGGTCATACACCAATATTATTCTTACCTATTCAGGGGAGTATATTGGTAAAATTACTTAATGCACTAGTATTTAATATTTTTAATAACAAAACACAACACAAATCCTTTCTCTTTTATCAAACGTAATTGTTTTATTATTTCAGATAACATGCTTAGGGCAGTCCAACCTTTAGGATGTCTTGGCTTAGTTGCCTACTTTTGTTTCTGTGTATCTGCTACACTTGCACATTTCTGTTCAGACAAATGGAAGATGTTGAAAGGAATAAAATTTCTAGCCTTTATCAGTGCCTTATCAGCTGGTAAGATCTCTAACATAAAAAAACCTGTTGAATTTGTTATCATAAACAATAGCATGAGACAATAGAAAATCGATTTGTTTGAGTTTCTAATAAATGAAAATAGTTATTACCGCAACAGTTATGAAAAAACCGCTTTACTACAACGTTAAAGAAGAAAAAAATGGTAGATCATTAAAAAAACAACGTTACCAAACGTTTCATCAATATATATATTTTTTACAATTCGATATAATCTTTATATCTTAAAAACAATCCGGTATAGTTGATATGTTTTACCTCAGTTTATTTATTATATATATGATTGATACTAGATATATAATTTTACACCATCACTTTTTGGAACCCCGCACAAAAAAAATATCAAAAATACATTTTAAATTCACAAACAAAACTTTATACAACTGAATTTTGTTTGTGTTTTACCTCAGTCAGTTCTCTTCTCTTCCTTTTGTTCCAGGAACATTTGTTGCAATAGCCCATCTCCTGATCCTTCAGAGCAAGGTAGAATACAATTCAAGCCTTGGATACAGTGGTATTATTGGAGTGATTTCTGTTTTCATTGCGCTTATTCTCTGTCCGTTTTATATATTGGATGGCATGAAAGCTAAAGATCTTACTATCAAAAAGAAACCTTTCTCACCTAACATTCCACCACAATCCTATCAGCACGAGGATACATTTGCCTGGTCGGACGGAATGAAAACTAATGATCGATATATGAAAAAAAAACCTTTCTCAGCTAACATTCCACCACAATCCTTTCAGCACGAGGATCCATTTGCCTGGTCGGACGGAATGAAAGCTAATGATCGATCTATGAAAAATAAACCTTTCTCAGCTAACATTCCACCACAATCATATCGCCATGAGGACTCGTTTGTCTGGTCGGACACAACTAAATTCTGTGAACACGTAGGACATGGTGAACCTAGCGAGCCTAGTGTAAACGGAACTATTGAAGAAGAATCAAGTACATCGCCTAAACTTCTTCCATACAAACCAACCCCGATTCTGAAGGAACCTACATTGATTGATTTAGAACTTGAAGCCGATGATTCAATAGATGAACTAGAAAAAGACGAGGAATTAGATGAGATTAACCTAAAACCTTCTCGTACTCTAGTCCCGCTTAAATCTGCAACATCTTTGTATTTTACTAATAAAGGCTTTACTCCTGACTTTGATGATGACTTTTATGAGTTACTGTCAGCAGATCCATATCGGTATTTACAACCAGTTACTCCACTGCCGGAAAATCTGACCGAAACACCTCAAACCCCCGTCCTGCCATATGTTCAGGAAACAGAAATGGAAGAAAAAGAACATGAGTATCCGGATCTTACATGCGTGACTCATGAACCTACAACATCCGAAAATACCACTGACATTGAGGCGCCACCAACTTCCAGTTTGCCATTTATACAGGAATGTGAATTTAAGGACGATGAATTATGTTCATTAGGTCGTTCAGCATGTTCGACACCTATATCTGTAACATCCGATAAGCATGACCTATCAGTTTATGAAAGCGAAAGTGAAGACAATTCATCAACAAGCGAAGAAAATAGTGAAGAAGGGGAGACGACCAGAGTTATGGGCAAAGGCAAGAATGAATTCAACAACGAGCAAAATCATGGATCTTCAATAGCAGAAAAATCTGTTAATTTTGAAGATAAGGAGGGTGATGATAAGGATATTTCTTCAGATAAACGACCTCTGCGAAAAGCTCTCCCTGTACCAACTTTAGATTTAATACAGGTTTATCGAGATGAAAATTCAGACACAGAAGATTTTTAAAGATACATTGTTTTTAAGTATGAACACGAATTGTATAAATAAAAGGACACAATAGTATAACCAGTTCAAACACATTTTAAAAGACGTCAATTCATTAATTTTGACTGAAACTTCTGGTTTAAAAGTATTTTAACCAAAGTATATGTTAGATAAAAACAAAGTATAGTTACTATATGTTTTGTATGATATCTGCTTGTTTTCTTTTGATTTTCGCCTTAGTTCTATCAGCTATTATATTGTTATTGATAATTTCTAAAACATTTTGCCCCTATTAATATGACGCTAACAAAAATAATTCATATGATAGAAACAGAAAGTAACAACACAATTTCGAAAAATGCGGATAAATTTTCTTATGCATCGCATTTCTACTCTTTTGTTTTTAAAGTTGCAATCTTAATATGGTATAATAAAAATAATAATAAAAAATAATAAAAAAAAAAAAAAAAAAAAAAAAAAAAACAGGGTAGATGCACACGAGAATGAATTCCAAACATACCTAGTAAAGCATTTAGAAAAACTACCTATTTAATTAAAAATTAAATGGTCTTCATTGCTGCATGAATTTTAAACTTAATTAACAATTTAACCAAAAAGATATAGTGGTAAGATTTTAAAGAAAAGGTAACATTTCAAAACCAATCACAATGTCGATGCTGACATTAACCAATCACAATGGAGATACAAAACATAAACCAATCACAATAGAGATTCAAACATTAACAAATTTCAAAGGAGATACAAACATTAACCAATCACAAAGGAGATACAAACATTAACCAATTATAATGCAGACACAAACATTAACTAATACCAATGAAGACACAAATATTAACCAATCACAATGAAGATACAAACATTAACCAATTACAAAGGAGATACAAACATTAACCAACCACAATGGAGATACAAACATTAACCAATTACAATGGAGATACAAACATTGACCAATCACAATGAAGATACAAACATTAACCAATCACAATGCAGATACAAACATTAACAAATGACAAAAGAGATACAAACATTAACCAATCACAAAGGAGATACAAACATTAACCAATAACAATGAAGACACAAACATTAACCAATAACAATGGAGACACAAATATTAACTAATCACAATGGAGATAAAAACATTAACAAATCACAATGGAGATATAAACATTTACTAATCACAATGGAGATACAAACATTAACCAATCACACTGGAGATACAAGCATTAACCAATCACAAAGGAGATACAAACATTAACCAATCACTATGGAGGCACAAACATTAACCAATCACAATGGAGATACAAACATTAACCAATCACACTAGAAATGCTGACATTAGCCGATTCCAATGGAGATACAAACATTAACCAATCACAAAGGAGATACAAACATTAACCAATCACAATGGAGATACAAACATTAACCAATCACAATGGAGATACAAACACTACCAAATCACAAAGGAGATACAAACATTAACCAATCACTATGGAGACACAAACATTAACCAATCACACTGGATATACAAACATTTACCAATCACACTATATATGCTGACATTAGCCAATTCCAATGGATATACAAACATTAACCAAACACAATGGAGATTCAAACATTAACCAAACACAATGGAGATACAAACATTAACCAAACACAATGGAGATACAAACATTAACCAAACCCAAAGGAGATGCTGAAATTGGCAATTCCAATGGAGATACAAACATTTACAAAACACAATGGAGATACAAACATTAACCAATCACAATGGAGATACCAACTTTAACCAATCACAATGGAGATACAAACGTTTAGCAAAGACAGCCACAGTATGACTGACTCTTGGACTCCAAATTATTGTTTAAGACCACATAATCTTTTTGATGCTAATTTTTGGTTTTGACTTTTATTTCAGGCACTTTCCTTTGACGTTTGTATTTTGGCTGTGTTGTCATATTTAGATTACATGTTTTGTTTTGCTGAGAAGTCGCTCGTTTCGTTGCTTTATCATTGAGATTTGTGGTGACATGTACTGATTAACTGTTTTGTAATTGGCTTTTTTATTTACATGTGTTGTTTGATTTTGTCAATAACATTACTCTAGATAACTCTCTTGTAATTGAAATGTTCGTTTCTGTTATAATCAAACAGATCTATCTAAAATTGAATGTTATCTTAATCATCCTTAGAGCATACTTATCCATTCTCGTCCAATGGTAAATCAGTATTTTCCTTTCTATTTTTCATAGTACATGGCTTTCCATGCACTATAAAATGCTATACATGAATGACTTTTCATTGTAGATTAATTATAAAAGTAAGCTCTTAATAACTGCACTAAAGAAGTGTACAATCCCCCGAGGCAATCTCCATAGGAAAAGAGAAAAAGAAAAAAATCATGAGTACTGTTGTTTGTCTAATTATTATAAACGAAAACAGGATAATCGAATTATAAAAGCATTTTAAGTTGAGATTTCAACATTGTAAACGTTATATAAGGGTACATATAAAGAACACAAAAATGAAAAGGGGGCAAAGTGTAGGTAAAATAATATTTAATTTAATTTTTATACAAGACCTTAAAATCACTGGGTTTTTAAGAAACAATGACTTTTGATAAAAAAAAAAAAATAATACAGTTTTAGCAAGTTGATTTATTTAACATTGTGTGCTTTTAAAATGAAGAAATTTTAGATATATTAGTATTAAATTGTACACGAGGAAGAACAAATCTCCATTTTTGAATAATCTATCCTTTTTTGTTATCACAAAACTATTTCATTGCTATTTCATTCCATCTGTTGAAATAGTTATTAAATATGATTTACATCCCTTTTACAAACCATGTTAACACTTAAAGTGAGTTCATATTAAGGTTTGATTATTACAATGGGAGAGGTTCGAAGGTGTAAATATGTTCTAAATTGGTCAGACAATACTTGATCATGTTTTATGAACATTTATAACCCTCGACTCCGCCTCGGGCTTTAAATAATTATAAAACATGACCAAGTATTATCTAACCTATACTTGAAAAAAAGTAAAATAGCAAAAATACCGAACTACAAGGAAAATTCAAAACGGGAAGTCCTTTATCAAATGGCAAAATCAAAAGCTCTAACATCAAACTAATGGAAAACAACTGTCATATTCCTGACTTGGTACAGGCATTTCTTTATGTAGAAAATGGTGGATTAAACCTGGTTTTATAGCTAGCTAAACCTCTCACTTGTATAACAGTCGCATAGAATTCCATTATATTGACAACAATGTGTGAGCAAAACAAACATACATAATAGGTAAAATTTTCAAAAATTTGGGTACAGCAGTCAACATTGTGTTATAATCTTAATCACTATAAAAACAAATAACTATTTCACACAAAAAACAAATAACTATTTCAACAAAGTAAAAAAAAAAAAAAAAGGAACCATTGTCGTGAGGTCAGCCTATTCATTTACCGTGGTTTCTTTTTTCTAGAATCAACGCTTCCTAGATCTGTCGCTGAAATGGACTCATCAAATTATGTTCAGTTATTTTCTTTGTGTGCTTAATTTCATTAAGTTTGAATTAGCTTGTACGACTTTACCCCAGCAGAGCTATAGAAAACAGTACATTAACGGGTGTTACACGGACACTTTTAGATGATACACGGACACTTTTAGTTGTTACACGGACACTTTTATGAATAGAATCACTCGTGCATGATCAGAGAGTTCATGGGCACTTTAAATTTCAATTAGATTTGAACTTTTGTTTCACCGACATATTTCCTGTCTTTTGATTAAAATATTTACGTTAGCATCAATAACTGTATTTCAAACAATTCCAGTAAATTACTATTCATATCAGTACACTAAAGGATTGACCATTTAACTTAATAAAAGGGGGTATGTCTTTTTCTAAAAATATTTTGATTCCCAATTTTATGAGAAAAAAATATATTGTGGTCAAGCAGATGACAAAATAATGTTCTGATTCCCGATTTTCCGTATACCGTATATAATCGTCTAATTTCGAAAAAAAAATGAAAATAGTTGGGTGATAGCGTTGAAAAAATAAATAATGTTCTTACTCAGAAAAGAAGATACCCCCTTTTGAAGCTAAATGGTCGGTCCGTAAGTGTTTTTTTTTCCTTCAACATATGGACATGAATAGTATTCTGGACAATGCTGAAAGTAAAGAAATGCTGGTACCAACGTTTATATTTCAATAAAAAAGACAGGAAATATATATAAAAAAATCAAATCTAATCAAAAGATAAAATCCCTATCAACTCACCAATGCACGATTGATCCTATAAATAAAAGTGTCCATGTAATACATGTTCAAATATGCAGCAAATCGTGAAGAAAAATCATTCAACTAATGTCATCAATTTTGAACGGTAAGCTGCGATTGGATCATATAGTGACACGTGTTAAATCCTGATCAACACTATCAGAGACATATAAAAAAAAACCTATATGTATGAACTATTAAAAAAAAAATCCAAAATATATGCCTATATATATATATATATATATATATATATATATATATATATATATATCAAATAACAAGACAAAATCCAGTTTTTCATAACATTTCATTCACTTAATATCAGTTCTGTTTATTTTAAATGGATTAACCCCCGCTTTCCTTCCGTTTTTCCACAATAAAAAAATCAAATGGTAGCTCTGTTTTTTTTTTATGAATTATTTACTAGCGAAGTTGCATTCTAAAAGTCTCAAATGTAAACAACATTCATCTTTTCCTTGAAATGGTTCTTTTTATAAAGTTATTAAATTCTTGAAATTTTTAGAAAAAATTCTCGGCTTAAGGGAAGTGAAAAAATGTGTTTAAACTGCAACTTACATTAACTGATATATGGCCATTGAAGTTTCTAATGTGTTTAGTTTTGCTACCTCTTCTAAATGCAAAATGTACTACTTCCTTCCTGAAACGTCGTACAAGTCAGATACAAAACAAAGGTAACAAAAATAGGCCGGAAACAACCTGTCGTATAGTTTGTCTGCATTTAGTCAGGTCAGGTCCTCGGCCAGCGCCTCGGACCTTGACCTGACTACTCGTGCAGAAAACTATCCGGCAACGGTTGTTACCGGCCTGTTTCTTTGTTACCTTTGTATTGTATCTAATACTTATTTACTGATTTCTGTTCACTAATGGAATCAGTAATAGTTATCCCATGAGGCGGTGTGTCAGTGTAAGATCACCCCGACGGCCGGAGGGTAATCTTACACTGACACACCAAGTCCGAATGGGATAACTATTTTACATCCCAGCTGTTCTAGATTATATAAAAAAATTTTCACTTCATAACGTCTAGTTTTAGAACGCCACACGATCATTATAATATACTTTATATATTACTATATAGTATATACCCTTTATGAGCCCCAGACACAATGTTTACATATGCTTAATTAACTGAGAGTTTTCATCCAGTCGTCCTGGTGTAGGGGTATGAATCGTGGGTCTATATGCTAAAGGGTTGAGTTTGATTCCCAGCATAGACACTGGATTTTTTCTACATAAATTTTGATAGTTAGTCTTTTCCGTGTGAATATTTCTAAGTTTTATTGTGGATTTGACATTCCCGCCAAAATGTTACAGAACAAAGGAAAGCATGCAGAACAAAGAAACGCAAGCTAGGGTGATCTGGTGGGCGTGATCCGGCTCAGATCACCTCTGGTAGAACAAAGGAGCTGGGATGTAAATTAAAAACTTACCTTTAATTTTTGTAATTTTTATTTGCCTTTACTGGGAACCCCCTCCTTGAAGTCTGTTATGTATGACTGATATCAAAAACATCGACGAATCGTCTCGGCTACCAATGGGTTGCGAAGATGTCTGTTCTATATATATATATCAATGAAAATATCTTAATTTTGAAATATTATATACACAGGACTAGCACCTTTATATACATGTATAATAGACGATCTTTAGTATAAATTGGTAGTCGCGAGGTTTAGATGAATGAGTTGTAGAGTCAAAGTTAGATATAGTGATTTGTTGATTTAGGGTCGAATCCCTGTTCTTCTCTGTTGTCCCTTTTCTTTAGTTTTTTTGTTTTTCTTATTTTGTGTTTGTATTTTAGCTGATATTTTTGAACGGATTTTCCTGTTAATTTTTGGTTTATTATTGGCTTTTTCAGGTATTTCAAAAGAAAATGATAACATTCAATTTGTCCAAATTTTATTTTTTTGATTATAGATAGATATAAGAAGATGTGGTATGAGTGCCAATGAGACAACTCTCCATCCAAGTCAAAATTTATAAATGTAAACCATTATAGGTCAAAGTACGGTCTTCAACACGGAGCCTAGGCTCACACCGAACAGTAAGCTATAAAGGGCCCCAAAAATTACTAGTGTAAAACCATTCAAACGGGAAAACCAACGGTCTAATCTATATAAAAACGAGAAATGAGAAACACTTATGAACCACATCAACAAACGACAACTACTGAACATCAGATTCCTGACTTAGGACAGGTGCAAACAAATGCAGTGGGTTTAAACGTTTTAATGGTACCAAACCATTATAGGGTTATTTCAGCTGTTTTAATGGTACCAAACCATTATAGGGTTATTTCAGCTGTTTTAATACACATTTTTTAAATTTGCATATTGGCAAATCACTATCAGAGTAAATCGTTATTTGCTAAAAATTTGGTAACATAAGTAATATATATATATTAAGAAATTAGTTCGAATATGACTTATTTTGTAAATTACAGATCATATTCAGATTAATAATAATTCAATGAAAATTTAAATACATTATACTGAAAGTGCATACAATTTTGTTCGAATAGTATTTCATGATTGAAATCCAATACCTGTACACTTCTAACTATTTGTTGTTCGTTGTGAATTATTCAATATCATTATGTAGTTATTTGAACTCACTGATAAAGGGCCGAATTAATGAAAGAACTGTAATTTTGAAAAGACTTCAAAACAATTGTGTAAATAATAGACAGAATAGATAAGCGTTGGATCGTTAAAAAGATACCACTCACCCTTCAGGCTCATGGTATCTTTTTAACGAACCAACGCTTATCCATTGTATCTACATTATATATTGCTCGCAAATTTTAGAATCTGTGATCATACACTACTAATTAAAGTTGGATATAGAAGATCGATAAAGCAATTGTAATGATTATAAAAAAAAAACTTATATAACGAGGTCCGTTTTCGTCATATAGCTCTTCAACTGTTTCGGTCGTATACATCCTTGGCTTTCAAATATTCGCCTTTGAGCGTTCCTGATGAAGGTAAATCCAGAAAACCGCTTCGGACGCATGCAATTAATAACCTGTTGTTTTCATATTTTTTTGCGACACATTTTATAAACCCACTTAGGACAAAAGTAACGGACCTCCATTTTCTTAATATTTTTTTGGTGTGATTTAACTTTTTAAAAGTAAATATTCTTTTATATTCTACCTTTATTCATTTATTTAATGCGAATTATTTAGGGGCATCATAAAGATTTAGAACAGCAATAAACTTATGAAGATTCCTATAACTTTTCTTGAGTTACGACATGTTTGAAAATCACACATAGGACAAAGATACTATGTTCTTAGATGATCTTATGAAGGACATGTCCTAGTCTTAATAGCGCTTCGATAAAAAGGTCCCTAGTATTTTGAGTTTCCTACTTGTCAATATACCTTATCATTGCTTTTATTTCTATCGTTTGTGTATTGCCTTTACATTTTGAACTTTTTCTTTTAAATTATCGATGTTATTGCTCAACTATATTATTTACTAGAACACGGGTCCGTGAATGATTAAAGTACGTATGCCTTATTAGTATTCGTATTGTCATCTGATAAAGTCGTGATGATTGTAAGGTGCACAGTTTTATCCTGCTTTCAAAATCTTTCTGTTTAAACCGGTCCTGGTTTTCTTACAACAATAAACTTACTATAAACTAAATTTAATTCTTTTTATATACTTTATAAGATATCTTATATATCTTACATAGTTTATAAGATATCTCATATAGTTAATAAGATATCTCATATAATTTGAAAATATTTTATAAACGAAATTATAAAAGATATCTTATAAATTATATGAGATATCTTATATAATATATACGATATCTTATATTATATAATCTAGTTATTTTATAAAATATATAAGATATCTTATAAAACTAGATTATAAGATATCTCGTATAGTATATACGATATCTTATAAAGTTTATAAGATATCTCATATAGTTTATAAGATATCTTATATAATTCATAAGATATCTTCACAAGTTTATAAGATATCTTATAAATATTTTATACAAGTATCTTATATACTTTATAAGATATCTCATATATTTTATAAGATATCTTATATAGTTTAAAATATATCTCATATAGTTTATATGATATCTCATATAATTTATAAGATATCTTATAAAGAAAATTATATGAGATATCTTATAAATTATATAAGATATCTTATACACTATATAAGATAACGTATATACTATATGAGACATCTTATAAAGTTTATGAGATATCTTGAAGTTAGAATAAATACTAAAACGGCTTGCCATATATGTCTTTGCCAATATGCTTCCATTATATCTTCTAATATGAATTAATAAAAACAATTACAATGATCATGGAAAACATGTTATTTAGTGTTAATAAGTTAAGGCGGATCGATTAGTTTTATGAAAATAAATATTTTTAAACATTATAATGATTCATAAGAAAACCAACGACGTCCACTCTGTGTGTTTGTTAGATGTATTTCTATTTGTATCCATCTGATGAGTTAATAGATATAGGAAGATGTGGTATGAGTGCCAATGAGACAACTCTCCATCCAAGTAACAATTTATAAAAGTAAACCATTATAGATCAAGGTACGGCCTTCAACACGGAGCATTGGCTCACACCGAACAGCAAGCTATAAAGGGCCCCCAAAATTACAAGACTAGTGTAAAACCATTCAAACGGGAAAACCAAAGGTCTAATCTATATAAAAACGAGAAACGAGAAACACGTATGAACTACATAAACAGATGACAACTACTGTACATCAGATTCCTGACTTAGGACAGGTGCAAACATTTGCAGCGGGATTAAACGTTTTAATGGTACCAAACCTTCTCCCTTTTCTGAAACAATAGTATAACATCACAACATAGAAAGACACACTATAAAATATCAATTGGAAGGCTTAACTCAATCAAAAAACGTAAATTAACACACAACGAACGAATAAATTTGATCTGTGATACCTGAATGCAAATACATAGTTAATAAAAATTATAAGGGATAAATAATTAAGATCAAAAGTAAATAAACAGGTTTAAACAAAGTTAAAGTATGATACCACTGTGAAATGTAAAACAATATTTAGAAAATCATCACTTTTGAAAAAACCTGCGTCATATTATACACAGGTAAATGAAAATAATTTTGTTGTTAAGTATACTTCTTCTGTGTGTATAAAATCTTCCGTTTAGGAATACCAAGAAATTTCTTT
The DNA here is from genome assembly GCA_017311375.1 of Mytilus coruscus. Lineage (NCBI taxonomy): Eukaryota > Metazoa > Mollusca > Bivalvia > Mytilida > Mytilidae > Mytilus > Mytilus coruscus. The sequence continues at coordinate 141,967,549 of CM029596.1, read as the reverse complement.
AATATCAATAAAACTAATCTAACACTTGGTACATATGGGATGAATATCAACAATAAAACTATACAATTAGTGCTACATAAAACTTCCTGTACAGGTGCAAGCATTGATTAGATATGAATTGAAATAATTTTGATGTTCATAGTACGAAGAAGTGAAAATTTGTAGTAATTCCAAATAATCAAAGCTGGTAAATAGACAAGGTCCATGTTAACATTAAATAGCAAAAAGCATTACAAATAGTATCAACAGGTCAAATTAACAAGAAAGTACGATTTGAGAGTACTCGCAGTTACTGACAACTAGTTTAAAGCCAAAACAATCAATAATAAAAAATCATGCATCAGAGACTGAAATCAACTAAAACACATCCCAGGGATTTAGTATTTTAACGTCATGAACAGTCAAAAAAGACATGACTTGTGCAATGCCAAAAATAAATGTATCGACAGGTAGTAGGATAGTTAGGAGTGACTTCTTTATAGATAAAAATGAACGTGTGTGTGTCTCTAAACATCCCGTTTGAAAAGAAAATACAAATTTAGTTATGTTTTAATTTGCTAATGACAAAACCGATTAAGTGCCAATGTAAACTATATTCAGAGATCTAGTTACAACATTGGTACGATAACCCTTACTAATAAGTTTGTTTAAAGGTTCGATGAGTTTACACGGATCACATAGTGATTTCCGCGCTTTAAGTACAATATTACCGTAAAATTTAGGATGTGAAATACCATTTTTAATAAGTTTTCTACAGGTACAGCCAAATTTACTAATCAAATCTTTGTATCTATGAAAGAATTTAGTAAAAGTTTTAAGTAATTTATGGTAACGAAATCCCTGACTTAGTAATTTACCAGTGATGCATTGATTACGTTCGTTAAAATCTATGACATCACTACACACACGGGCATACCGAACGAGTTGGGATATATAAACACCGTATGATGGAGCCAAAGGCACATCGCCGTCTAAAAAAGGAAAATTAACAATAGGGAATGAAAAATCGTCTCTTTTGTTGTAAATTTTAGTATGGAGTTTCCCTTTAGAAATTGAAATGTCTAGATCTAGAAAAGGAAACTGCTGCTGTTTATGTTAGGTTTAGTTAAAGTAAGTTCTTTTGGGTAAATTTTGGTAGTATATTTAGAGAACTTTGGATTATTTAACGAAAAAATATCATCCAGATAACGGTAGGTATTGTTGAATGTATCAACCAAATGTAACAATGATGTGTCTTTACTGAGTTTGGTCATAAACTGAGATTCATAGCAATACAGGAATAAATCTGCTATTAATGGGGTGCAGTAAGTGCCAATAGGAATACCTACTACCTGACGATACACTTTATCGCCGAAACGTACATATATGTTATCTAGGAGAAAATTTAAAGCTTCAATCATATCACATTTGCAGTAAGTGTATCTAGCATACTTTCCTTTTCGTTACAGAAAAGGCTTTAAGCGAGTTACAGCAAATAAATTTACAATGAGATTTTTCGAAAGACCATTTTATTAAATATGAAAACTTTTTCTTTATTAGATTGTGTGGAAGTGTAGTGTAGAGTAGAAAAATCATAACTGTCACCAGAATTAAAAGGACCATCAAAAGTATGTATTTTATCTAAAACCTCTAAAGAATTTTAACACTCCAAAAATAATTAATACCATTATTTTGATAAGCTTTATTACAAAAGTTAATAACCAGTTCTTTGATAGTAGTAAGGGAGGTAGTAAGAAGCACTGATAGATTAGTAGTAGAACACTTACTATATGCGGAGATGAAACGGAATTTAAATGTTTTTTGTGTAATTTTGGTAACCAGTACATGGTAGGGACTTTCAAATGTTCGGAAGAGGCTTTAAGCTGGGTAGTGGCAGTGATATGCTTGTTAACGATTTGACTCTCAGTGGTGCGTACGAACCTGAATGTAGAGGAATTGATAATTTCGTTTTGAAGAACTTCCGTGTAGTATATGCGTCATACCACCACTACATTATTGGCTGCCTTGTCTGTCGGTACGAACACAAACCGCTCTGCGAGTACTTGGAGTTTATTTTTTATTCTAGAAATGGGAATATCATGGACCCTATTATTAATTTCAGAATTGTTTTCAAAATGAGATATTCGAATATTAACAGTATTCATAATTTTATTCAAATAACTGTCTAGAGTTTTTTTATCAGATTTTTCACGTTTGCACCAATTTTGACAGTAGACAGACAGAGCGTCTTTAATGACCTGACGACACTGTTTCCAGTCTATTATAGATGGAGGACGGTATTTCGGTCCTTTCTTTAGAAAACTTTTGACCTCACGTTCTTCGACGATGTTGAGGTCTCCTGTAATAACATGACCATAGGGAACATATCTAAAACTAGATGTTTCACAGTCTCAAGTGGAAGGAACATTATTTTCTTTATTGACGTCTGATGTAACTGACGTATAATTAAAAATCAAACTTCTGCTCGTTTTTTTTTATAAGAATACGAAATAATGGGTGGTTCTATATTATCAAAATATGGAGGTATTTGGCTATAGACGGAAGAGTCGTTGAATATACTAGATAAGTTAATAAAATCAATACCTCTATTTATATATTTTAATTCAAGAAAATGCCGTTTATGATTTTCAGGTTTCTCGATACTAGGAAACAGCCTGTGATGACAAAAGGCTGTTATAATACGGGTGTATTCATAAAACAGGCTAAAAAAAAGAAATTTTATCACGCTCCAGAAAAATAGCATATAATTTACTTATTGGTATCTGACCCAGTTTGCATAATACTTGATGTCTGCCATTATTTTTTATTATAGATAACAGATCAGCAAGTGTATGATTTATACTGTGTTTAATTGATTACGGTTTTTGCGTTTACCATGAGACCTATTATTTCTAAGTCTCATATCAACAATATTAATGAAATCGATAGAAGTTTTAGATATGTTCCCCTGTCCTAATATTTTGTCATTAAGACCGAGAGAATAAGCTGTTTGAAGTCTTTTTATCCAAAATAATTCGCGAACTTCACGTGATTTTTCAAATTGCTTGTGTTATTCTCCTGGTTGTTTCTGAACGGTTTCGAAGGTTGGAATTTTATAAATTTTAGATTGTGATTATGCTTATCTAAATGTTGATATATCAAACTTTTGAATTTTTTGGGTCTACGAAAGCGGTAAAGGTGTTCTTGATTTCTTTTGTAATACTCTCGTCCCGTCTGTCCTACATATTGAATACCACATTTAGGTTGGGTTCAAGTTACAACATATATCAGGTTTTGAGTTTTTCAGGTAATATCATAGGAAAAGGAGAGCGAAAAAGTTCTCCCGTTCACTGTTGACCTTACAGTATTTTGAGAAGTTAATCTAAAACAGGTTAGTCATTTTTTGGCATTGTACGGGAAAATTTGTGGATATCCACGTGCATTTTTGTTAAATAATCTGGCTGTAGTGGCATTACAAATACGTTTATTTAAGCACGTAGATAACATAGTAGTTGTGTTGTTAATAATTTTCTTTCCATTCCGTAAAATCATGATTATTAAATACGGGTATAGGAACAATAAAAAGACCGGAGGTAGTAACATTGAACGAGGGTCACAATTACAGAATAGGAAAATAATAGGTTTACATTTATAAAGCAGTCATTGGCAAAGAACTCTATACTTACAAAACTGTTATAAAAGGCCCGACGTAAAGACTTAAGTATTACAAAACTGACATATATAACAAACACAGGGCAAAAACAGAGACTGTAAGAAATCTTAGTAAAACCATAAGCCTTTTTCAACTGATTTTTTATAGTTTGTTCTTGTGTTGTACTGTTACACCACTGTCCCAGGTTAGGGGAGGGTTGGCGCCTTCAAACTTGTTTAACCCTGCCATATTCTGTATGTGCCTGTCCCAAGCCATGAGCCTGTAATTCAGTGGTTATCGTTTGTTGCTGTGTAACATATTTGTTTTTCGTTCATTATTTTGTACATAAATTAGGCCGTTAGTTTTTCTCGTTTGAATTGTTTTACATTTGTCATTTCGGGGTCTTTTATAGCTGACTATGCGGTATGGGCTTTGCTCATTGTTGAAGGCCGTACGGTGACCTATAGTTGTTAATTTCTGTGTCATTTGGTCTCTTGTGGAGAGTTGTTTCATTGGCAATCATACCACATCTTCTTAACCTCCCCCCTTTTTTTTAAATATCGATCATCGGACTGGTAAAAGGTACGTAAAACGTGCATATAGTAAAAATCGGTACAGGAAAAGTACTGAACTATATAAAATAACGGTATTATAACAAAGTACAAACGAACAATGAAAATATGATACGGTATCATACGAAATGCTTGCATTTTCTGAAAGCAAGTCACAATTTGTAAAAGTAAACCATTATAGGTCAAAGCACGGCCTTCAACACGGAGCCTTGGCTCACACCGAACAGCAAGCTACAAAGGGCCCCCAAAATGACTAGTGTAAACCCATTCAAACAGGAAAACCAACGGTCTAATCTATATAAAAAACGAGAAACGAGAAACACTTATGAACCACATCAACAAACGACAACCACTGAACATAAGGCATCTATTTAAGTTGATTACAGAACTCCATGCAAAGAATAATAAATTCTAATGACTTGGTTCCTTAAAAATACGGTAACATCAACACAAATACGCATACATAGTTATTTAAAGAGACATGTCAAACATAGCTTTCTTATGGGATCATCAAAGGTTTTGAAAAGAGGGACATTTAACAATAACTGAAATACGCACCTAGTTTTAAAATGTTCTGTACTCGATTAATTATCTAGCTTTTGATTCACTCTAAAAGTTTTGAATAGATTTCGTGTCAATAAAACAATTGAAATATTCAATGTACAGTTCATGTTTTCCTTGACTGCTTCAATTGTATTAATCATATAGAAAGTAATATTTAATAACAATTTTGTTGAACTAGATAAATAAGAGAAAATGGTTTGCTTACCACGGAAGCCTGCTTCTACGTGTTTGAGAATCATAGCCTTTCTGCTGTCGCTAGGAGGCTTGGTCCTCTGTATTGTATCGTATTTCTATCCAGCTTGGACTAAGTTTAGACACAATGGAGTTACTGGATCCCTTGGGATTCATCAAATGTGTGCCCGTGAATCGGAGGGAGAATGGGACTGTAGAGATATCCAAGGAAAAGGTAAGGATATTATGTTTGTGTCATTTGAACATAGAACGTATCTAATGATCCAAAATATATCACTACCTTAAGACGACAGTAGAATTATAAACACTGTACGTATTGACTATACAGTTTTCTGCATATATGTATTGTAAAATGTCAGCTGTGAGTCGCAATATGAAGCTTTTTGACGAGTGAGCGCAACAAACGATCAAAAAGCCTTCATATTGTGTCAAGCGACTGATAGTTTACAACATCAATATGAAGAAACAATAATTTTCCTTGTTTTACCAGCAAATCGGAATAGGACATGTTGAGTGGGACCAAACTTTTCAACAATCGGCTAAACACTAAGACGTCGTTGATAGGTTATTAAGGCTTGTCAAGCATACCGGCGTCACACATATGATATACAATTTAAGACATTTTAGAGCGGAGGAGAAAGATATATACTGTAACACATTGAAGACTGTAAAAAGGAACTATTGATGATTTATAATCCCACTGAATGTTAGTCAAGTCTAAATGAATTTATATTTGCTCTTTTCTGAAATTTAAGTTTTCTGAATGTTTAATAGATTCGTTATAGCTTCTGAACAATGTGTTGACTCCTCTTTGGTTATGATTGTTCCCTTTGTATTTTCTAATATAATATTATCTTGAAAAGTAAAAGCGTCAGTTAAAACAAAGTAATACTTCAATTAATTATTTTTTTTTTCTCAAAAATCTTCTGTCTATATGCAGATGAAACATAACTATGTCATAAAATGTATTTAAAATAACCATTTAAAGTCAAAATAGGACCAGAGTAATACACCTTTTTATTACGGAGATGACGATGGACATCGTAATATGTTAACAATAACCAACCCTGACTCTTCGACCGAGAATAACTTATAACGAGACTATTCATCAATATATATTTTATTTAATTTCAGACATGCTGTTTTTCCTGTTCCAAGCCTCCTTCTCCATAGGAATAGTGGCCTATATCATATTTGTGATCATAGTATCGATGACATTTTGCTCCTGTTGTATCAAAAGTTCCAGGGCTGTCGGAATGACGAAGTTCTTTGTTGTGATTGCTGACCTTATTACTTGTAAGTATATTCAATTTGGTAATTGCTAATGCAAGGTCAATAGCGATTAAAATGATACTTTGCACAGGGTCTAAAAGGTTGCTTTACTTACTTTCAATTTTTTATCCGCGGATACATAAACGAATTACTATATAAAAATTAGAAAATGTGGTATGATTGCTGATGAGACAACTCTCCAACCGAAACCAAATTACTAAGAAGTTAACAACTATAGGTCACCGTAGTGCCTTCAACAACGAGCAAAATCCATACCGCATAATAAGCTATTAAAGGCCCCGAATGACAAATGTAAGACAATTCAAACGAGAAAAATAACCGCCTGATTTATGTACAAAACAATAAACGAAAAACAAATATGATATACAGCAACGAACGACAACTACTAATCAGTTGATTATTATGCGGTATGGGTTTTGCTCATTGTTGAAGGCAGTACGGTGACCTATAGTTGCTAACTTCTAAGTAATTTGGTTTCGGTTGGAGAGTTATGAAAACGATATTGTCCTGAATATGCATGTAATATTTGCCACTGAACGTAAGGCATTATCAAGCAAACATTAATATAAAGATAGGAAGCTGTGGTATGATTGCCAATGTGACAACTGTTAGCTAGATACAAAATAACGTAGATGTAAGCAACTATAGGTCACCGAACTGACTTTAACAATGGGCAAAACATATACCGTATAGTAAGCTATAAAAAGCCAAACACTTTCATTCAACTAATTATAGGGGATTTGTTATAAGTAATTGATGACCAATTAGTTGGTTCATTTAGACAATAGACACCGTGTATCATCGGTACAGCGGATATAGGTACTAACCAAGCGGTTGACCTGGTTCTCTGTTCATTGTCTAAGAAAAACAACATTACTGTACAAATACCAGCGTATAGCTAGCTACCTAGGTACCTATATGTTGGTATATGTACAGTAATGTTGTTTTTCTTAGACAATGAACTGAGAACCAGGTCAACCGCTTGGTTAGTACCTATATCCGCTGTACCGATGATACACGGTGATAGATATTATGATATTTAGCGTAATGTTAGAGATATCTGCATTGTGAAACTTATCGGTTTGACGTACGTAAACTTTTAGCGTTGATTCCCGATACCAACGTCAAATGCGATATGGGTGGTTTTTGTTTGACGGGTGTCATAAATAACATCACAGTTTGGATTTCTTTGTAGTTCAGTTATTTGTTTGAATAAGTTTTCCCCATTCTTAAAAAAATAATTGAATAGAAATCCGAAGTAACTACAAAAATCTATATTTGTCACATATTTCTCAGCAATATAAATAAAGGATTTGTTTTATTGTTGTTTTATTTTAATTTCAGTCAACTGTTTAATGATTGCCATTGCAACAGGTCTGAAATCTGATTTCTTGGGAACATTAAGAATAAGTTATGGTTGTATCATGTGTCTAACGGCATTCGCCATTGCAGTTGTTTTGTGTCCATTCTATCTGATCGATGCCAAAAATACCGCGCGACGATTTAAAGAAGAGAAATACAAGAAGTTCTCAAACATCCAGGAACCTATGGATCCAGAAACTATCACCAAAACAAACCAGTTGACTCCAGATATTTTATCAGAAGAAATGAAAAACAACACCATTTCTCCTTCGTCAACTCATATGTGAAATGAAATAACGTTTTTTCAATACTTGCGAAATATCATCAGTCGAAAAGTTTTCCACAAGTGATGTCTAAATTGTAATATGATTTTTATAGAAGAAGTTACATTGGTCTAATTAATTAAAAATATTGTAACAGTGTACAGTTATCTCCTTGACACCAGCTACTTATTTCTTTATATTCATTGTATTTTTGTAAATACTGTATATAGTACATTGTACTGCATAATTTTATGTAATATAGTATTACGCGACAAATAAGATCTAAAGATTTCAATCTTGTATTTGGTTGGTCGCAACAATATCTAGGAAGCAGATAATGAATTATTAACCTAGGAACTTTGCATATGTGGATGTTGAAACTAACAAAGTAAATGTATCCTTTAATGCCTTCAGATGTAAAAATTGCTATCTGGCTACACTGTGAACATTCCAACAGTGTCCATCAACGCTATAGTATATGCTTTCATGCATTTGCTGTACAGACTTTTTTAATATTTCAAATTAAAGAAATGTTGTGAAAGAGAGATGAATTGATTTATTGGTGTTTAACACCACTTTCAGCACTATTGTGCTATTTCGTGGCGATCTTTTTTTATTGGTGGAGTGCCCGGAGAGAACCACCGACCTTCGGCAGGAAAACTGACAATCTCAAAACCGGAAACTGAAAGAGAGAGTCGCATTGTCTAATATAAAGGTATCTTATTAAAAAATTTCACTGTCACTGGCAAGAACTATCTAAAATATAAGCCAGTTCTTGTAATAATTTCTAAGATATAATGTCTTTAACTTCTTGCATTTATCAACATATGTGCGTTTGACCTCCTTGTAACTCGAATTGCTTAAGGTATCAAGCTGAATGTTTTAATTTTTTTTTCTTATAAATTAACAATATGAGTGTCCTATACAACACCAGCTTGGGTCTTATAAAGGACATATATAGTATTTACAGAGTGAACCGAACGAGCACGTTTCTAACTTTCCTAAGAAAGCTGACTCTTTCAACAAGATTTTTTCATTATAAATTCCACATGGTCTTGCCAAAATCAATTTTTGGAAAACAAACTACTGTCAAAATGTTTTAAGTTCTTGGTTATTCAACTTGAAAAGGGGTTTGGTAAAGCTTTAGTTTTTTCCTCAAAATGATCATAGATTCTATTTTTTGAGCTTGAAATTAACAAGCAATTTCTATGGCGAATCATATATTTGATCTAAGTCACTGTTAAGTGTTACAGCAGCTTCAGTCGGATTATCAACTACTTAGTTCAACGAAATATCATCAGTGAATAGTCCAATTTCAGCTTGAATATCCACGACAATGTCAACTATATATACCACAGACAAAAGAGGACCCTTTTTTCTTATCTATTTGATCAGTTGATTTTAGTTGACAAAAACTTATTCAACGATCAATTATACATTGGCATGTTTACTCACTGGGATATCAGTTTCCCTTTTGAACAATATAGAACTGGCATGGAGTCAGATCACAGTCATTGACGTCATAAAAGACTAGTGGAGCGTTTAAATATTTATATATTTTTATGGTATCTAAATATATTTAATTTGGGTAAGTTAAGAATAACAATAAGATAAATCAAGATTTACTGTGAGCTAATTATAAGTTTCATACATTTGTCAGTGAGAATTGGTTGATTTTTGTCAGTGAGCACCGCTTTTGGATATTTCGTGGCGCAGTTTTATATGCCCGGAGAAAACCACCGACCTGCGAAAAGACAATCCAGTCAATTAAGATTGAGTCGAACAAGCGGGTTCGAACTCACAACATCAGTGTTGACTGGCTAGTGATTACAGTAGTAACTACTTAGACCAATCGGCCACCGAGGCCCCTAAAATGAGAAATGGATATCGCTTTATATCAACTCGAGTCATTTAATATTAAAAATAATTACAAACTTGCCTGTGTTTTTTTCCATATCACAATGGTTGAAATGAAACAACGAAGTTGAAATCAAACGATATCCTATGCGCGAGTTGCTCAATCTATTTCTTCTATATGGTAAAGATTATTTTTATATGTCATATTTTTGTCACGCGTTAGCTTAGAAGCTGAATGATACGAGACTTCTTCATTGCAAATATGACATTTTAACACTTATGACCTCCATTGTGTCGTTTCACAAGTGAACAATTCCTTCTTTCTTTAATTCCTCGTCCATAATTCACCGAGTACATGGTAATGCAGAGAACATCACGAAAAAGGCAAATGAAGAAGCCTTTGGCACAGAGGAAAAGTAGTCCAATGTAATATTTGTTAAGCACTTGCTGGATTACTTTTTCAAAGTATACTCCATTTCTGCGAAAAATGCAACAGCAATGCATAACAGACGGATTTTTGAAGGAGTGCATATAAAAAATCCATGACAGTGATAACAATAATAATAATAATAGTAGTAATTATAAAAATGGTTATGACACTTTTAAAAATTATTATTACTATCATTATATCATATTATTTAAAAGCTATGATTTGTCAATTCGTGTCACGTGTTTCATAATTATATAAAATCACTTATTAAAAAAAAATATGGAAACTTATTGTCCTTATATATGAGTTCAAATGATAAATTCAAGTTTTAAAAAAACTAGAATTTGATGAAAACTAGCTAATCAGAATCGAGGTTTTATTTGCTTTTGCTTTAATATAAATCTTTCAGTACAATGGGTTACATTTGTCAAACTGTTGATCTAAATAAGGCGATGAACTCAAACTGCACATTGTAATAAAATTTTGGTTCATTGGTATTGTTAGATTCAAGATTCAAGATTCTTCAAGTTAATGGTACAAAGAAAGATATTTTTACATATAATTACATACAGATTCTGCGCATGACAAGTTCGACAAAACGAGCATAAAAAGATGAGAGATTGATGATCAACCTGGAGAACTTACTTGTGTATTGATAATTCTGATTAATTTACACAAATTTTTCAATACCCGAATATTTTGTGAAAAAATTAAACTACCGAATTTCAAAACATTTGATAAAAGCTCTTCTACTTTCTGTTAGAGCTGTACAGTTGAGAATATAGTGAAATTCATCACCTTCTCTCGAAAATTACAAAGTACACAGTACCTTTCCTGTCTAACAAATCCAAGCCATCTACCTGTTTCAATAGGTAACCGGTGATTTCCAGTTCTAAGCCTACATAAAGTTATTTCATCTTTATAAGGTAGTAAGTCTAAATATTCTTCGAATTCAAATTTTTTTTTTAAAAGGATATAACATAATGCTTTTGGAGAGTGTTCCATTTCTGATTTCCAAATCTGCTGAAATTGGTCAAATATTCTCTGTTCAATGCTCAACTGCAACCATTTTGGATTAAAACTGTTATTACTCTGATTTATCCAAATATATGAAAATCCATATTTATTCAAGATAATTTTTGTACAAATCAACCAGTCAAAAGTATATCCACTATCTTCGTTCAGTTTATAAATATATCTATACAGAAAATTGTCAATTTCCGATCAGAACTATTTACAATGTTAGACCAAAAGGTTACCATACGGTGTTCCACATATATACTGACATAGGATAAGCACCGAGCTCTCCATAAACCATAAAGCTTGGGGTTGATATTTTCACATTTGACAAAAGTTTACAGAACTTCAAATGGACTCTTTCTATTGCGTCAATATAACTAAATCCCCAAATTTCACAGCCGTATAGGAATATAGGTCTAACGATTTTATCAAAAAGATCTTACTGACATTTAATTGTCAGGTTAAGTTAATAACATGAACGGTAACAATGGTACTGTGTAAGATGCGCATTTCGACAATTGATATCTCTGCAGTGATGCTCAAGGCCAACATATCTGTTAAAGGGCAAAACCTCTTGAACAAACCGAGTAAAACCAAATAAGGAAATGTGGTGTGATTGCCATAGAGACAACTATCCAAATGACGTGGGTCACATGCATTTTTCAGTTATTTTGATTTGTTATAGAAACGCTAACAATTTATGTTATCTAATTTTTGTAGATGGATCTAATTTGATTAGATGAAAACAATTCTAGTGATAATTGAAAGTAACTACACTTTTATCACCCTTTAAATATGATTGTCAAAAGGGTGACAACCCTATTACCACTCTCAAGTTATGACATCAATGGGGTAATAACCCTAATTCAACATCTAAATAAGACGTCACTAGTAGGTTTGTGACGTTAACCAGAAAAGTTGATGTTTAATGCACCCACCTTACATACGGCTAAATGATATACCATTCAAAAGCGTATCATCTGTACCATGTTTTTTGTCCGGTCGTCAAATATTTGTACGGTACAGTTTCCGTCAAATTAAGATCAAAGGTCAAGGACGACAATGTCTTATCTTTCCACATGTCAGCATTTTTTTGCATATTATGTCTTCTAAATAATAAAAAATGTGTGAAAACAAGAAAAAATTTTTGAACAGGGATGACAGACACTTTAACCCTTTCCCAGAAATTCCATTGAAAATGATAAAAATTAGTGGAAACCAAAATGATTGTATTTGATTCAACTGTATATCACCTAAAACCATTTTTATTAATTTAAGGCTAAGGAAGTTTTTAACATCGTCAATTGACATTAATCAAGCTTATTGCTAATTCAAAGTCAACCAAAACAACTCGTATTTTAGATGGGAATACAGGTGTAAAGTGCTAGAGGTCGTGTGTTTCGATCCCTGGCCGTGTCAAACAAATGACTTTAAAATTGGTAATTGTTGTTTCTCTGTTAGCATGTGGCAAAAAGTAAATAGAACACATGCTGGTCGGCTCGGAGTCAGAATAATGTGGCCGGGTAGAATGACATTTCTTCCTGCTGACTGTAACCTTGTGAACTAGCAAGCTTAAAATCTGGCTCAGCGTGTATGTCTAGTCGAAGCAGGGTTTAAATTCATAAACATGTTCTCCTAACTATGCATTTGATTTGCCGCTGGACGTTCAACAGCCAAATATCATCATGGTAACTGTCATCATGAACAAATCTCTTTCGACCATTCTTATTGGTTGATTTGTAATTTCATTATTAACACTTTTAGATATATTGAACTTTTATTCATATAATAGGCCAAACAATACATAAATACTTATTTTTATTATAAAAAGAATAATAATTGAATGATAGGATAAATTTAAAGAATTATCTTATACAAATAAGAAAAAAACTTGTCTGCTTGGTCTGCATCGTGCACTGTTGCATTGCGTAACTGTATCGACGAAGGAAGAATCTTTTAAAATGCTATTTCTGCCTGTTTGAACTAAGAAACCATATACAAACGTATTTTCTAGAAACCGATTACTGACATGTAGCAGTTACATAGACTTTCAGACTTTATCTAAATTTTTAGTATAAAAGAAATACTAGCTATAGCAATTCGTAATACATGTAATTATTATTAGACTTCATAAATAGTGAAAATATCAGCAGTATAATGGCGAAAAATAACTGTGTAGAATTCAAACCGCATCAGGATTATTTTGTAAAAAAGGCCTACTTTAACCAAACATTATTCTACTTTTGATGTTGGTGTTTCATAAAGCATTTGCACAAAAAAAAAAAAAAAAATGTTGAAATTCAGCGTTTTCTAAATAGCATTCCACAGGTAGGCTGAAACCCACCAAGTTGGGATGCCACATGTATAGATACTTTGTCCGTGGAGTAAAGTAATTTAGTTCGTTTACAGTTATATAACGTATACACAAAACATTTTACACCCTACATGTACATAAAATGTATTAAGATTCTTCATTGATGACGCGAGTATTAACTTATTAACATCCAAAATTTTAATTGTAACTTTTAATGAAAACTGTATAGTAATTATTGGAACACATGCAAAAAAAGTATAAGAAAAATACCATTGAAAAAGTGAAAAACATCTGCCATATTCAAGACTTGGTACATTTTTTTTCTGAAAAAAAAAAATGATGTATTAATTTCATAGATGTTGTTTTCATTTTTTAAACACTTTGAATGTGCTTGTCGCGTAATTCTTAAAATCATACCTAATGTTTAAGACGCCTTTATTCCTACTGTCTGTTTCTTTGGTTTTTTTTTTTAATGTATTTTCTATATTTGATGATTTCATTGTAACATATGCTTTAACATATCTCTCAAAAACGATTTATCATTTTCTAATTCATACGAGTCTCTAAAGCCGCGGTTGGTGATTAAATAATAACTTTTGGATGCAGAAACAGGACAAATTTTATTGCTAAGATATCATTTTATGGTTGACAGTTGAAGAAAAGTTTGATTTTCTCGTACTTTTCCGGTATGATAAGCCATTCTCATCTTTGATAGTTAATGACCCTATATTTATCTGTGTGCACTTTAAATGATCTTTACAAGCTATTAAAAGAAAGATTAAGTGTAAGGAAATATTATTGTTTCATTTTTGTATGAAACTTATTTAAAAGCCTTTGAAACAACTTTTTGTGGTATTTTCAGGGTATACACACAAAAACTTCCATATATGGAGATATTAATCTCAAAATAGATCATGACTTTAGATCCTAAGGTTAACTGGCAATATATGTTCAAACAAACACATAAAACAGTTCATATTTATTAAACAATATATTTTACATCATTCTTTATAAAACATTCAATGTACAACTTTATATACAAAATACACATTGGCCGCAATATGGGCTATAGTAGAATTTTTCCTTTTACTCTGACAATTAAGCCTTTATGGATTTTGTACTGAATCTAGAACTTAAATTGGCTGAACTACATAGTTAATAAAAAAAATAGAAGGATTTGAGGAAGAATTGTTTATCATAGGGGCAAATTCAGTAAATAAATAACGTCATGAAGGACCGCCCATTTTGGGGGGAGCTTTCAGTATAAAATTGAAGATTTGTGCTGCACTGATTGGTAGAATAAGTTTTCAATAAATGTTTTTGATCAGATGGATCAAAACTAAGGTTAAAAAAAATAAAATAAATAATGCTGAATGCATTCATGATTTTGACTACAAGATTGAAAATTGATTGGGTCCTTGTAGGAATTTAGTGCGAATCTGCAATGTTTGCAAACAAAGCCATGTGAACGACCCAAAAATGCCGCATGATCCTATGTTTTGATGGTTGCAAAAGATGGAGCTATATTTATGCCTTAATGAATGATATATGAAAGCTTCTAATTTGTAAAGGTAAAATAGGTATAAATTTAATTGAAGATATAGGTTTACATTGAAGTTAATGGAAGATTCTGTACTGAATTTACCCCTGTAGAGCCATGCATGTGGATATGCATGTATAATAATATTTAGTATGATTTTGATTTACAGATAACAAAATCAATATAAAATAAGTTTTCTACAGGTACAGCCAAACTTCCAAACCAAAACTTTGTATTGATTAAGGAATTTAGTAAAGGTTTTCCTGACTTCATAATTTACCAGTGATACAAAGTTTACGCTGATTGAAATCCACAACGTCACTACATACACGGACATAGCGTACGAGTTGTGATGTATAAACACCGTACGATGGTGCCAAAGGAGCATTATGGCCCAAAAAGAAAAATAACAAAAGGGAACGAACAATCGTCCTTTATGTCGTAAATTTTTATGTAGAGTTTCCCGTGTAAAACTGAAATACCTTAATCTAGGAAAGGACAGTTAATCCAATTTAGGTTTGATAAATTTGAAGTATTTTCCTTTGGGTAAATTTCAGCCGTGTATTTAGAAAATTATCTAACGAATAAAAATATCATCAAGATAACGGTAAGTGTTGTTGAATTTATCTATTAAATGCAATTAAGACGAGTTTGGCCATAAACTGTGATTCATAATAGTAGAAGAACAAGTCTGCAATCAAAAGGGCGCAATTGGTGCCAATAGGAATACCTACAACATGTCGATAAACTTTATTGCCGAACCGTGCTTAAATGTTATCAAGGAGAAAATTAACAGATTCAATCATCTCATCACACCTCCAGTAAGTATATCTAGCATATTTACTTTTCTCATTACAGAAGAAGGCTTTAAATGCATTGCAGCAAATATATTTGAGTAATAAAGTGTTGTTTTCATTTTTTAAACAGTTTGCCTGTGCTTGTCGCAAAACTCTCGTTGATTCTGAATTTTGTATTAAACTCATATATGTTTTGAAATCATTCCTAATGTCGATGATTTCTTCATTCTTACTGTCTGTTTGTTGGTGTAGTTTTAGTAATTTCTTTATTTGATAATTTCACTTATGCCTTAACGTTCATCATTTTAATATTCACCTGAGTCGCAAAAGCCGCGATTGCTGATTTCATGATCAACTTGTCCTGGTAACTCATTTTGCATTGACCTCTGATTAATTTGTTCACTTTCGCGTTCGATGCAGCGATTAGTACCCTGTTCATATTCCACATCTCCATCATCTTCTTCCCGGTATGCATTAGTTATCTGTACAATAAAAGGCTCACTAGCTTGTCTTAATCTGGATGGAACTGTCTTAAGCCATGTTGGTACACTTTTAATTTGCAACACAGCCCTTCTTAATGGTATATTACCAATGATTACAAATAATGGATTTAACATACACGACGAAAACATAAGATAAAAAACACAAAATCTTTGGATTAGAATGTTTTTGGGAAATCCATCGTTGTTCATTATGAGAATAGTTACAAATAGACCAAATATTTCAGCTATAAACACTCCAAATAAACACAGGGAACTTTTAAACATCCTTTTCAAAACGTTTTTATCATTTCCTATCTTTGAAACCTTTGTTTGAACCATTTTTTGTGATTCTTTTAATGAAGAGTATGATACTAGAAAAATTCCTGCTTGGAAAACAACTGCAACAATTAAACTTCCGTGCTCTACAACACTTCTCAACAACAGAACTAATTGTCCATTTTCAGTTTCAGTGTCATTAAAATCAATCCAGAACATAAACAAAGACGGTATATAAATTGTGACGCGAATAGCTTGAATTACTATATTTACTATCACCGAAGGTAAGAGTAATGCAAGCAGGTACATTAGTGTTTTTCTTTTCGTAAATAAAATCATGTGTTTGAACGGAAATTTGCAGTAAGCAAACTTTTCAATCGATGCCAACATTAGGACGAGATGTCTTAAATTTACGATGAAAAATAGAAAGAATGATATCGTTTTGCCTAACTCCGGTGTTAACCAAACTTTCTGTTGAGATACGATTAAGACTGTCGACACTATAGAATAAAAAAGTATCTGGCATATGTCTAGTACAAGAACAACACAAAGAATGCCATTTGCTGGTATCTGCAGGTTTTCATGTTTGTATACAACTCTAAATATATGCACATCTAGTGTTACAACCATAGCACAAATATATATGAAGAAAGTTATCTGAAGACACTTTACCGCAATGTATGTGTCCATTTCGTCTAATGGATAATATCCTGAGTATGTAATATTGCAGTAGGAACTTTTAGTACTACACACATCCATGGCTACATATGTAATACATTAATACCGACATCAATGGCTACATATGTAATAAAGTAATACACACACCTATGGCTACATATGTAATAAAAAAGTATGAATAACAATGCCGAACTCCAAGGTAAATTAAAAAAGATGAAAGTCCATACAAAATGACAAAATAAAACGTAAGACTATATCAACCAACAAAACAAATGGAAAACAACCGTCTTTTATCCTGAATTGGTACAGGCATTTCAAAGATGGGTTAACCAAATTTTATAGCTAGATAAACCTCCTACTAGTATCAAAGTTGGTTATAGTTCCGTAGTAGTAAGTAGTATACTCCCGCTTAAATTTAGTTTAATCCAAATGGAATAATTGTCATTTCTATAACATGAAAATAACTGACACACATTTACGACTGCATAAACGCAGACCACACAACATCATGATAGTTCTCTCCTGAATGATAGTAATATACCTACATAATTAATCAATGTATATTTTACTGAGTCTGCGTATTATTAGATTTGCAGTGTGTACAAAGTGCGAATCCAGATAGCTCATTTTTACTGTCATATGCAAGTATTGTCTTTGTAGAATAAAAGATGATGGTAAAAATGATGTTTACGTTTTGAAAATACAAAATAATTAATTTAAAAATATTTTTTAACACGATTGCATTAGAATATGACTTTTCAATGAACACAAGTCCACAAAATGTGTTATTAAATCAGCCGAATCTATGATATTGACTATTAAATCCGATACATTCTAACTGCGATGCATTATCACTGTAAGAGCGACCCTTTTTTATGTGGAATATTTGGATTTGCAATTTTCATTGTTGTTTTATGTAATAATTGGATATTCAACAACAGACTTATCTTACATGCGACTGTCATACAAATGAGAGGTTTAGCTAGCTATAAAACCAGGTATAATCCACCATTTTCTACATAAGGAAATGCCTGTACCAAATCAGGAATATGACAGTTGTTTTCCATTCGTTTGATGTGTTTGAGCTTTTGATTTTGCCATTTTATAAAGGACTTTCCGTTTTGAATTTATCTTTGGGTTCGGTATTTTTGTTATGACAGTCGCATACAATTCCATTATATTGACAACAATGTGTGAATAAAACAAACAGACACACTAGGTAAAAATGTCAAAAATAGGGGTACAGCAGTCAACATTGTGTTATAATCTTAATCACTATAAAAACTAACAAATATGTCAACAAAGAAAAACAAAATGTCATATAGACAAAGCACATAAGCAAAAACATATCTGTTAAAGGGCAAAACCTCTTGAACAAACCAAGTAAAACCAAATAAGGAAATGTGGTGTGATTGCCATAGAGACAATTATCCAAATGACGTGGATAAATGCAATTACGAGTCGATGACGGCAAATGTATAAGGAGCGTAATCTATAACGTATATAATTATTTCTGGTGATTTTCAAAAGCTGCTATCTACCTGAGATCCACAACTTTTCAATAGATGTCACTTTTCCTCCCCAAAAAATTATCATGTGCAACCAACAACTCAATCCACTTATGGATGATATTTGCTTGTATTGGCAAATTAAATAAAACCAAAAAAAAAAAAAAAAAAAATATATATTTTTGTGGGTCACATGCATTTTTCAGTTATTGATTTGTAATAGAAACGCTTACAATTTATGTTATCTAATTTTTGTAGATGGATCTAATTTAATTAGATGAATTCAATTCTAGTGATAATTGAAAGTAACTACACATTTATCACCCTTTAAATATGATTGTCAAAAGGGTGACAACCCTATTACCACTCTCAAGTTATGTCATCAATGGGGTAATAACCCTAATTCAACATCTAAATAAGACGTCGCTAGCAGGTTTGTGACGTTAACCAGAAAAGTTGATGTTTAATGCATCCACCTTACATACGGCTAAATGATATACCATTCAAAAGCGTATCATCTGTACCATGTTTTTTGTCCCGTCGGCAAATATTTGTACGGTACAGTTTCCGTCAAATTAAGATCAAAGGTCAAGGACGACAATGTCTTATCTTTCCACATGTCAGCATTTTTTTGCATATTATGTCTTCTAAATAATAAAAGAACGTGTGAAAACAAGAAAAAAACTTTTGAACAGGGATGACAGACACTTTAACCCTTTCCCAGAAATTCCATTGAAAATGATAAAAATTAGTGGAAACCAAAATAATTGTATTTGATTCAACTGTATATCACCTAAAACCATTTTTATTAATTTAAGGCTAAGGAAGTTTTTAACATCGTCAATTGACATTAATCAAGCTTATTGCTAATTCAAAGTCAACCAAAACAACTCGTATTTTAGATGGGAATACAGGTGTAAAGTGCTAGAGGTCGTGTGTTTCGATCCCTGGCCGTGTCAAACAAATGACTTTAAAATTGGTAATTGTTATTTCTCTGTTAGCATGTGGCAATAAGTAAATAGAACACATGCTGGTCGGCTCGGAGTCAGAATAATGTGGCCGGGTAGAATGACATTTCTTCCTGCTGACTGTAACCTTGTGAACTAGCAAGTTTAAAATCTGGCTCAGCGTGTATGTCTAGTCGAAGCAGGGTTTAAATTCATAAACATGTCCTCCTAACTATGCATTTGATTTGCCGCTGGACGTTCAACAGCCAAATATCATCATGGTAACTGTCATCATGAACAAATCTCTTTCGACCATTCATATTGGTTGATTTGTAATTTCATTATTAACACTTTTAGATATATTGGACTTTTATTCATATAATAGGCCAAACAATACATAAATACTTATTTTTATTATAGAAAGAATAATAATTGAATGATAGGATAAATTTTAAGAATTATCTTATACAAATGAGAAAAAAACTTGTCTGCTTGGTCTGCATCGTGCACTGTTGCATTGCGTAACTGTATCGACGAAGGAAGTTGGAATCTTTTAAAATGCTATTTCTGCCTGTTTGAACTAAGAAACCATATACAAACGTATTTTCTAGAAACCGATTACTGACATGTAGCAGTTACATAGACTTTCAGACTTTATTTAAATTTTTAGTATAAAAGAAATACTAGCTATAGCCATTCGTAATACATGTAATTATTATTAGACTTCATAAATAGTGAAAATATCAGCAGTATAATGGCGGAAATAGCTGTGTAGAATTCAAACCGCATCAGGATTATTTTGTAAAAAAGGCCTACTTTAACCAAACATTATTCTACTTTTGATGTTGCTGTTTCATAAAGCATTTGCACAAATAAAAAAAAATGTTGAAATTCAGCGTTTTCTAAATAGCATTCCACAGGTAGTCTCAAAACCACTTAGTTGGGATGCCACATGTATAGATACTTTGTCTGTGGAGTAAAGTAATTTAGTTCGTTTACAGTTATATAACGTATACACAAAACATTTTACACCCTACATGTACATAAAATGTATTAAGATTCTTCATTGATGACGCGATTATTAACTTATTAACATCCAAAATTTTAATTGTAACTTTTAATGAAAACTGTATAGTAATTATTGGAATTCATGCAAAAAGTATAAGAAAAATACCAAACTCCAACGCAAATTCAAATAGGGGAATTCCATAAATACTGACAAAATCAAACGCTATCAATCAACGGAACAAGTGAAAAACATCTGCCATATTCAAGACTTGGTACATTTCTGAAAAAAAAAAAATGATGTATTAATTTTATAGATGTTGTTTTCATTTTTAAAACACTTTGAATGTGCTTGTCGCGTAATTTTTAAAGTCATACCTAATGCCTTTATTCCTACTGTCTGTTTCTTTGGGTTTTTTTTTTATGTATTTTCTATATTTGATGATTTCATTGTAACATATGCTTTAACATATCTCTCAAAAACGATTTATGATTTTCTTATTCCTACGAGTCGCTAAAGCCACTGGTGATTAAATAATAACTTTTGGATGCAGAAACAGGACAAATTTTATTGCTAAGATATCATTTTATGGTTGACAGTTGAAGAAAAGTTTGATTTTCTCGTACTTTTCCGGTATGATAAGACATACTCATCTTTGATAGTTAATGACCCTATATTTAGCTGTGTGCACTTTAAATGATCTTTTCAAGATATTAAAACAAAGATTAAGTGTAAGGGAATATTATTGTTTCTTTTTTTGTATGAAACTCATTTAAAAGCCTTTGAAACAACTTTTTGTGGTATTTTCAGGATATACACACAAAAACTTCCATATATGGAGATATTAATCTCAAAATAGATCATGACTTTAGATCCTAAGGTTAACTGGCAATATATGTTCAAACAAACACATAAAACAGTTCATATTTATTAAACAATATATTTTACATCATTCTTTATAAAACATTCAATGTACAACTTTATATACAAAATACACAATGGCCGCAATATAAGCTATAGCACAAATTTTCCTTTCACTCTGACAATTAAGCCTTTATGGATTTTGTACTGAATCTAGAACTACAATTGGCTGAACTACATAGTTAATAGAAAAAATAGTAGGATTTGAGGAAGAATTGTTTATCATAGGAGCAAATTCAGTAAATAAATAACGTCATGAAGGACTGCCCATTTTAGGAAAGCTTTCAGTATAAAATTGAAGACCTGTGCTGCACTGATTGGTAGAATAAGTTTTCAATAAATGTTTTTTGATTAGATGGATCAAAACTAAGGTTAAAAAAATAAAATAAATAATGCTGAATGCATTCATGATTTTGACTACAAGATTGAAAATTGATTGGGTCCTTGTAGGAATTTAGTGCGAATCTGCAATGTTTGCAAACAAAGCCATGTGAACGGCCCAAAAATGCCGCATTATCCTATGTTGTGATGGTTGCAAAAGATGGAGCTATATTTGTGCCTTAATGAATGATATATGAAAGCTTCTAATTTGTAAAGGTAAAATAGGTATAAATTTAATTGAAGATATAGGTTTACATTGAAGTTAATGGAAGATTTTGTACTGAATTTACCCCTGTAGAGCCATGCATGTGGATATGCATGTACAATAATATTTAGTATGATTTTGATTTACAGATAACAAAATCAATATAAAATAAGTTTTCTACAGGTACAGCCAAACTTCCGAACCATATCTTAGTGGTATATTACCAATGATAACAAGTAATGGATTTAACATGCACGACGAATACATAAGATAAATAACACAAAATCTTTGGATTAAAGTGTTTTTGGGAAATCTATCGTTGTTCATTATGAGAAAAGTTACAAATAAACCAAATATATCAGCCATAAACACTCCAAATAAACACAGGGACCTTCTAAACATTCTTTTCAAAACGTGTTTATCATTTCCTTTCCTTGAAACTTTTCTTTGAACCATTTTTTGTGATTTTTTTAATGAAGAGTATGATACTAGAAAAATTCCAGCTTGGAAAACAACTGCAACAATTAAACTTCCGTGCTCTACAACACTTCTCAACAACAGAAGTAATTGTCCATTTTGAGTTTCAGTGTCATTAAAATCAATCCAGAACATAAACAAAGACGGTATATAAATTGTGACGCGAATAGCTTGAATTACTATATTTACTATTACCGAAGGTAAGAGTAATGCAAGCAGGTACATTAGTGTTTTCCTTTTCGTAAATAAAATCATGTGTTTGAACGGGAATTTGCAGTAGGTAAACTTTTCAATCGATGCCAACATTAGGACGAGATGTCTTAAATGTACGATGAAAAATAGAAAGAATGATATCGTTTTGCCTAACTCCGGTGTTAACCAAACTTTCTGTTGAGATACGATTAAGGCTGTCGACACTATAGAATAAAAAAGTATCTGGCATATGTCTAGTACAAGAACAACACAAAGAATGCAATTTGCTGGTATCTGCAGGTTTTCATGTTTGTATACAACTCTAAATATATGCACATCTAGTGTTACAACCATAGCACAAATATATATGAAGAAAGTTATCTGATGACCCTTAACCGCAATGTATGTGTCCATTTCGTCTAATAGATAATATCCTGAGTATGTAATATTGCAGTAGGAACTATTGGTACTACACACATCCATAGCTACATATGTAATACAGTAATACCGACATCAATGACTACATATGTAATAAAGTAATATACACACCTATGGCTACATATGTAATAAAAAAGTATGAATAACAATGCCGAACTCCAAGGTAAATTAAAAAAGGTGAAAGTCCATAAAAAATGACAAAATTAAACGTAAGACTATATCAACCAACAAAACAAATGGAAAACAACTGTCTTTTATCCTGACTTGGTACAGGCATTTCAAAGATGGGTTAACCAAATTTTATAGCTAGCTAAACCTCCTACTAGTATCAAAGTTGGTTATAGTTCCGTAGTAGTAAGTAGTATACTCCCGTTTAAATTTAGTTTAATCCAAATGGAATAATTGTCATTTCTATAACATGAAAATAACTGACACACATTTACGACTGCATAAACGCAGACCACACAACATCATGATAGTTCTCTCCTGAATGATAGTAATATACCTACATAATTAATCAATGTATATTTTACTGAGTCTGCGTATTATTAGATTTGCAGTGTGTACAAAGTGCGAATCCAGATAGCTCATTTTTACTGTCATATGCAAGTATTGTCTTTGTAGAATAAAAGATGATGGTAAAAATGATGTTTACGTTTTGAAAATACAAAATAATTAATTTAAAAATATTTTTTAACACGATTGCACTAGAATATGACTTTTCAATGAACACAAGTCCACAAAATGTGTTATTAAATCAGCTGAATCTATGATATTGACTATTGAATCCGATACATTCTAACTGCGATGCATTATCACTGTAAGAGCGACCCTTTTTTATGTGGAATATTTGGATTTGCAATTTTCATTGTTGTTTTATGTAATAATTGGATATTCAACAACAGACTTATCTTACATGCGACTGTCATACAAATGAGAGGTTTAGCTAGCTATAAAACCAGGTATAATCCACCATTTTCTACATAAGGAAATGCCTGTACCAAATCAGGAATATGACAGTTGTTTTCCATTCGTTTGATGTGTTTGAGGTTTTGATTTTGCCATTTTATAAAGGACTTTCCGTTTTGAATTTCCCTTTGGGTTCGGTATTTTTGTGATGGCAGTCGCATACAATTCCTTTATATTGACAACAATGTGTGAATAAAAGAAACAGACACACTAGGTAAAAATGTCAAAAATAGGGGTACAGCAGTCAACATTGTGTTATAATCTTAATCACTATAAAAACTAACAAATATGTCAACAAAGAAAAACAAAATGTCATATAGACAAAGCACATAAGCAAAAATGAAAGACGAGAATACAAAAAATGACCATAGCACAATAACAAAATGGCGGGATGTATAAGTACCGAACCACGCCAAAAAGATATTACCAAAAATGGACTAAACAGTAAAAGTTAATAATTTACAAAGACAAATAAGAACACTATAACACGTAATTAAGATGACAAACAACTTCAGTACCTAGAATCTATACTTCAAGACTATCATGCATTATTTGTGGAGTTGATACGGAATATTTATCAACAAGGTGTTGGTATCTTCCGATGAAATTTTTAGAAAAAGGACGAGACGTTCTATGATATAACCCTGGTTCATCAACTTTCTGCTCAGAAACTGGTGACGTTTTATAAAGTCTAAGTAGCAGATGCAAGTTCTTGAATACCGAATGAGTTGGGAAATGTATATCTCATATGCAGGTGAAGTTGATATATTGCTACTAAGGTGGGGGAAATTGATAATTTCAAAATTAAAATCGTCTCGTTTGTCATAGATTCTGGTACTGACATGACCGCTTATGTCATATTCGAGGTATAAGTCTAAAAATGAGGCGGAGGAAGCCATGTCTGTTGTTTCTTTTATTTCTAGTTCTGAAGGATATATTAATGGAACCCAATCAGAAAAGTTTGAATTGTTAATGGAAAGAACATCATCAATATATCTGAATGTGAAATTAAATGATCTGGCTTCTTTGATCTTCTTATTTTTGACAAGTGTCTGAAGGAACTCCGACTCATATTAAAATAAGAAGAGGTCGGCAAGGAGAATCGCACAGGTCGTTCCCATAGGAATGCCGACAATTTGTTGAAAAGGTCTACCTTCAACAAATATGTTGTCAATAAGAAACTCAATCATACTGATCACTTGTTCCTCTGTGTAGCATAAAATTGAGAATGGAAATGGGGAATATGTCAAAGAGACAACAACCCGACCAAAGTGCAGAAAACCGCATGTTTGACCTTTTTGTTCACTATTAACAAATTATGCCATATGGTATCCCAAAGTAATAAATTTATAGCGTATGCTACCATTTTTATATTGAAAAGCATTGTGGATTACTTCTTTTAGACTATTTTTCAATTTCACATGGGGAATGGTGGTATACAGAGTTGAAAAATCAAAAGTTTTGATAGAATTGATTTCAAAGATAGATCGAGATTTAAAATTATCAAGAAGTTCTTTAGAGGTTTTAGAGTCCACATATGGTTAAAACCACTACTCGAGTAAACAGTTTCACAGTATTTCTGAAGACCCTGTTTCACTGCGGACATAATTTTTGTCAATCCAATGAACAATTCCTTTGTAGAACAAGCAGATGAGCCGGCAATGTACCGTTGTTTTTACGGAATTTCATGAAGTTTAGGTTTCCAATACAAACAAGGTAAGTCCTCAGATTTGCTGTTCAATGTAATGTACTTTGAAGCCATGAAGGACTTATGATTCGCCAAAATCTCATCCTTGTCAAATGATATGATTTTCTATGTGGGATTACCTGAGTGCTTATTTATTCCTAATTCTTTTACAAGACACTCGTAGTTGTACGAATTACATCCAAGACAATATTAGTTGAAGTTTTGTCCGCAGGAACAACAGCATATTTATCGTGAAGAGATGATAGACATTTCACAGCTTCATTGTCTGAAAACGGACTTTGGTCGATCATTCACACAGTTTTTTAACTTATGAATTCGACGTTTTATCAGAGACCTGATTGTTTTGACCCATTCTGACAAAGTGTCCAGTTCAACTTCTTCTCGTTTAGCCCATGTTCTGGCGTAGTCATCAATGGAATCCATAATTATCTTGAAGTTATGGATCCAATTGATGTGTTGGGGTTCTCTGAACTTAGGACCATGATAAATCACAAGTAATAACATGGTCAGAGGGGCTTTTAATATAAGGCGAGTGGGATAGGAAATGCAAGCTCTTGAATAGGTCTGAAATAGTGAAAAGGAAAGTTTAGCATCATTATTCGACAGTAAACATGAATCGCATAATAAAAGCGGCACAGTGAAAGTTAATTCAACTGACTGTATCATGAGTACATTAGGTACTAGTATATTATTTCTTAATTCAGGGCCGGAACTACTGATGAGGCAGACGAGGCAATTCTGAATTTCTGGCAAAAAAAACCAAAACCAAAAACAAAAAAATAAGAAGAAAAAAAAAACAAAATGGAGAAAGCTAAGGCATGCAGGTGTAGAACACATCTTTGCATTTTCATATCAAGAATTAAGTAATGCATACTTCGAATAGTAATTAATGTTGACGTGCAACTTCTGTACTTTTATTTCAACGTTAGGTATCGAACTCTCTGCCTGATAACCATCGCCAGTAAACCGGCATTTGGTTCTGCAATTATTTATTTCCCGCAAAAATTAATTATTGATAAAGGATTTTTTATCACATTATCATTGCGCAAAGTAAATCAAAATTTAAATAATTCGAATTCTTCAACATGTTAGGTTAATGTTATTAAAGAAGCATTCACAGGTCACGCAGGAGTATCAAAACACCCCACAAGTTGTGTGCATTTCTCTTTCAAATGAAGATTTGAGGCATTTTCAAATGTTTTGCTACAAAACTGGCTGCTATTCGAAAACAAAACATGCATTTCGGATGGATGGAGGATTTGTTTGGTTTAACGGCAAGTGGGTTTTATTTCAGCTATATAATGGAGAGCAGGTTATGTGATAAGTATCTGTCAGCCGGCTCTGGTAGCCTAATGCAGTTCTTCATACGGTAAATATGAAACAAAAACGGTAAATATGATACAAAAACGGATGTAACAAGATATATTTCGAACCCTAATATTACAATTTTCGGACGGGGACTTCGCCCCCCGTTCCCCCATTACCTGGTGGCCTCAGTCGGCGGTCCCCAAACTCCTGCCTCGTCTGATTCGGAGGCCTAGTAACGGACCTGCTTATTTTATTCAAACATCATAAATTTGTCGTTTGTTTATTTATCATTCTACATTAGAAATACATGACAGATACAGTAAAACTGATATTTCAGGATTCGCACTTTGTTTACACTGGATTTGTAGAAAGGCACAAGTTTTCGAAAAAATAATGTATCAACATTTCTTATGTATTTTAGAAAAAACACCATCTAATTAGCCATCGAGATGATCTCCAAAGAATTCAGTAGATCATTAGACTCATCAGGGACGCTCGAATAAAAAAGGTAAAAAGGCCAAATAAAGTACGAAGTTGAAGAGCATTGAGAACCCAAAATTCCGAAAGGTGTAGCCAACTATAGCTAAGGTAATCTATTCCTTGGATAAAAAATCCTTTGTATTTTGAAAAATTCAAAGTTATGTAAACGGTTTAAAGTAAGATAACAAAAATACCGAACTCCAAGGAAAATTCAAAACGGAAAGTCTCTTATCAAATGGCAAAATTTAAAGCCCAAACACATTAAACGAATGGAAAACAACTGTCATATTCCTGACTTAATTTACCATACCACAGCAGAAAATATGATGATTGATTTATGATATTGAGCTTTTCTTTTTTGACATGTATATCTCTTATATAATGCAAACTGAAGTCTTCGACGCCTCGGATAATGTCATTTAGATGGAAAAAATATCGGATTTTAAATGATCCGCTTTTTATGTAAAAATTTGAAGGGGTTTATACTTTATATTTCTGTTGAACGAGATGTACTGCTTGCTGTTATTTTGTTTGCTTTTTTTATCTTTTTTTATCTTATTTACATTTGGTCCTTGTTCCTCCATCGAATAAGGGTTGCCGTAAAATCTTCAAATCAGTTACTGAGTTTTCTTCCCCCATTCAAAGATTAATAATTTACCATAGATTGATTTTGCAATTAGTTTTAAGTTATTTTTCAACTGTTTAGGTTCTTATACATCCTTAGGTTTTAAATATTGTACTCTGCGCGTTCTTGATGAAGGAAAATCCAGCAAAAAGTGCTTCGGACGCATTAAATCTACAATGTGTTGTTTTTATTTTATTTTAGTATATCTCTTCCGGAAGCCAACTATATACTATCAATCAACCTTCAATTAAAATTTGCTGTTGTCAGACTCATGTGGCTGATGAAACCATACATTTTTGCTGACAGTTCTATATTTCCTCTCCAATACAATATCATCATAAATACAAGGCTTATAATATTACTAGTATAAATTATTTAGGATAGTGTTATTAAGGGATAATAAACTTACGTGCTTTATCTTCCGTTACTGCACTATTTCTGTTAAACAAATTGTAAACTGAAAAATGCGTGGCTCATAAAAACATCGAACCAAAGACACATGCCACAAAGTACCGATCTAAGAGTTCTCGAAGTATCTGAAAGTTAGTTCAAAGCGAATTTAAACTGACAAATAAACCACGTTTCTCAGTTTAAAACTAACAGTCATTGCACTCTTACTAATACAACCATGATTATTTTAGGTTCCCAATATGTGCTTCCTATTCCACAGTATTAATTTACATTCTTCCCGATAGTAAAGGGTTTATAATCTCGATCGGTACCTCGTAACGCAAAAAAAAAAAAAAAAAAACAGCTCTTGCAGGATTATGAGGAAAACGACTGAAATCTATACTTGACAAATGTTACAATTATCATCACGAATTGATTGACATACATATATACGATGTGTCTGTATCTAAAATCTAGAGAGGTATCTGTTTGCTGTCTTAAATCTAAAGATCGAAAAGTAGTCGTCTGATTCCTTTCCATTGTGTCGTATCTAGACAATTTGACTAATTGTGGAATCACTTGATGGATGGTGCATGCATCGCAGAGGATTCTTAACCAGTCGCATCCGATCTCACGACGTTCATTGGATTCCATCAGTTTTTTTTATATCATGATATGAATATACAAAATGAATTTCCGAGCTTATATCTGCTCTTCAACATTTGTATTAGATTTTGGATTTTCAAATATTTTGGCCTGAAGCATCACTGAACATACATTAATTGTCGAAATGCGTATCTGGTGCAATTAAATTGCTACTGTTTATGGTATAATATCATCAGTTAAATACTGCTGCCTCTTAATATCATGCTTTAAATTGTTTAATGCGTACTTAAAGTATTATTTCATTGAATGCGTATGCACAAGTTTTGTTCATCACCAGAATCGTATTAAGATGATGATGGGTCAGATTTCATGTATTTGTGATGAAAAAGACGATATTTATAATATAAATTCAGCTCTATATTTCCATTTGACGTACATAAAGAAAACAATTACGTAACAGGCTATATACCAAACAAAAGTTAGAATACATACATTTCATTTATAAATACGACCTCATTTATGACTACAACAACAAAGGCGGTCAAACAGGATTTACGTATAACAGAAAAACAATCATACATATTTATTTGCTTATCAGGGTAATATTGCGTCTAATAAAAAACAATTTCAGTTCCTTTGGTATGTAAAATATGTTTCTGTTTATATACACAATTAATAAAATCTCTGAGAAATGTGTTATCCAAAGGCCCGAATTATCGTGAGCCTCAATCCATCATTTGGGAACACAACTTCAAAATATTGATGGATTCAGTCAAGGATTATGCCAGGCAATGGGTAAAACGCGAGAAAGAAGTCGTAGATACTCTTTTCGAATGGATTAGGCTGTGAGGTCGTTGATACAAATCAGAATTAAAAAATACACATGCTACCTCAATCTTTAAAGACCCAAATGTTGCAAAACACCTGTCCTACCTCCATGACAAAAACGTTGTTGTCCCCGCAGATAAAGCCCTAAACAACATCGTTTTTGTGTATATCACATCATATGAACTGCTTGATAAATGAATTAGGATTGACAATTCACTTAGAAACTCAACATATATCCACGCGACCCTTACCAAAGAGGAAATCCTGGATAATCATAGGTCGTTTCTATGATCTTTTGGAATTTCAACTAATGATCAAAGCCGAACTTAAACTTATTGCGAAACAACCTATACTGGAGGCAGCGTGAATGACATGGAAATATTTAAAAATTCCAAAGATCTGTTAGAGTATATACTATCTAAGACTCTTTAATCTCGCAATAGTATTAAAACATTTGACTCTTCTACACTTTACACAAGTATTCCCCATTCCAAACTAAAACACAAATTGAAAGGGTTGTTCATGCTTTGTTTCATAAACAAGAATGGCCAACCTAGATACAAATATCTTGTCTAAGGGAGCCATAAATTGTGCTTTGTAAAAAATTCCTCTGATTCAAACAAAAATTCTCTGAAAAAAGTAAAATAACAAAAACACCGAACTCCAAGGAAAATTCAGAGCAGAAAGTCTTTTATCAAATGACAAAATCAAAAGCTCACACACATCAAACGAATGGAAAACAACTGTCATATTCCTGACTTGGTACATGCATTTCCTTATGTAGAAGTTGGTGGATTAAACCTGGTTTTATTGCTAGCTAAACCGCTCACTTGTATGACAGTCGTATGGAATTCCATTATATTGACAACAATGTATGAGCAAAACAAACCGACATAATAGGTAAAAATGTCAAAAATTGGGGTACAGCAAATTTACATTATCAAGATGGTTGATTTCTTGATAGACAATATATTTTTTACTTTCGGAGGACGTCTTTTTTCAACAAACAATCGGCATTCCATTGGAATCAACTGTACTCCTCTTTTTGTCGACTTGTTCCTTTATTTATACAAAGACTGACTTCATACAGGAGCTTCTGAGGAAGAATAAAAAGAAGTCACCGTTATCCTTTAACTCCACTTTCCGCTATATAGAGGATGTCTTTCACTCAATAATTCAAAGTTTGGTGACTATGTGGAACGCATCAATCCATCGAACTCGAAATAAAGGATACAACATAGACAGTTAATTCTGCCTCATATCTTGACTTACATCTAAAAATTGACAATATGGGTTGGTTGAGAACTAAACTATACGACAAAAGAGATGATTTTAGCTTCCCAATTGTGTACTTTCCATTTCTGTGTAACAACATTCCACCAGCGCCTGCCGATGGAGTATATATCTCCAAGTTGATACCATATTCCGGGGCTAGCGTTTCCTATTATGATTTCCTTGATAGAGGGTTGCTGATCACAAGTTATATGTGGTGAAGATGAAATCATCCCTTCGAGAATTTTACGGATGCCGTCACGAGTTGGTTGACCGTTACGGAATATCTGTTTCACAGATGCCGACGGATATGTTCCAATCGTCGTAACGCCCTCCTTTTCACCGAATACAGCCTACCAAATGAGACTTATCACTGGTTTTGTACTTACATGAGTAACACGACGGGTGCCACATGTGAGGCAGGATCTGCTTTTCCTCCGGACTACCTGAGATCGCACCCGGTTTTTGGTGGGGTTCGTGTTGCTGTTGTTTATCCTGTGGTGTTCTACTTTTGCCATTGCGTTGTAAGTTTATTTTCGACTTTTGAGTTTGTATGTCCTTTTGGTATCTTTCTCCTCTTTTTTTTAAACTACCTAAGGTCTTATACAGTTGATAAGCTCAAGCACAAGACTCGCTGCAGCTTACACGATCCAAATAGAAGTCTTTTATAAAAGAGGCCAAAAATAATATGTGTGCTCATTTCTCAATAACTAAATTTTTTTTTTCACAAAACGACCACTAAAATAAATAACGCTAGATATCATTTAAATGATTTAATGTTTGCAATATAAATCAAAATTTGCAATAAAATTTCGTGAATATTTTTTTTCCACTACGGCAACAAAGTGTTTTGATTTTGTATTTATAAATTATATCTAATTTAAAAAAATAATTCAAACCTTTTCAACAACAAAGGCGATCGAATATGATTTCATATAACAGAAAACAGTATTATATCTGAAAGATATTAATTGACTTATTAGTGTAACATTGCATCTAATTAAAGAAGTTTATAGTTCCTTTGATATGTAAAATGTTTCCTGTTTAAATACAGAATTTAAAAAAATATAAGGAATATTCTTTTCAAGTAAATGGAATTACAAGTACATGACTGCAATAAAAAAAACTGTATTGCTACACTTTATGGTAGCACTACAATAACCATTGTTTATACATAAGTGATGTGTACAGAAAAGGAAAAATCTGGTAAACACTATGATTCTACGTGTAAAACATTTAATTTTCATGCCATACTATTACTCTATTCAATTCGCCTATCATTAATCTACAGATTTACTCCTTAAGAAGGACAACAAACTAAGACTTTATTGATTTTACAACTGTTAAGTGATCGAAAGAGGTTAGAGTTGATCAGCTCAACCACAAGACTCGCTGCATATTAATCGATGCATACAAGTGTTAAAAAAACAAAAGAATAATATGTCCATGGGACACAGATGCCCCAACTTGTAAATATGCAAGGTCAATGTAATATTTCATACCTTTTGACGTTTTGTTTTCTTTTCAACTTAAAGACATTTGTTCCAGTATGTTATCATTAGTGATTGCTTGGGTGTTTGAGTGCTCTCACTGTTCAATAACAAACAGTAATGGGTAACTCAAGAATAGTGTACGTTACGCCATCCAAATTTAAACTTGATCTGTGTATGGTGGTAATAAGCTTTGTATATAAGTTTCATAACATTTGGTTGAGGAAAGTAAACTTTAATCCCGCTGCAAATGTTTGCACCTGTCCTAAGTCAGGAATCTGATGTACAGTAGTTGTCGTTTGTTTATGTAATTTATACGTGTTTCTCGTTTCTCGTTTTTATGTAGACTAGACCGTTGGTTTTACCGTTTGAATGGTTTTACACTAGTACTTTTGGGGCCCTTTATAGCTTGTTGTTCGGTGTGAGCCAAGGCTCCGTGTTGAAGGCCGTACATTGACCTATAATGGTTTACTTTTATAAATTGTTATTTGGATGGAGAGTTGTCTCATTGGCACTCACACCACATCTTCCTATATCTATTAGAGTGCGGAAACTGCAAATTCACCATTTTTTCCATTTATAAAGTGACATAACTCAAGATTGGAGAAAGTGACGGCACGCAAATTCGGACTTTATATGTGTTTGGTAGTAATAAGCATTGTATTTAAGTTTAAGAACGAGTAAGAATGCGGAAACGACAAATTTACCTAATTTTCCATTTATAAAGGTACATAATTCAAGGACAGTAACATTGTCGCCAATCAACTTCGAAATTGATCTGAGTTTGGTGGTAACAAGCATTATGTATAAGTTTCAGAACATTTGGTTGAGACAAACTAAAGTTAGAGAACGAAACCAATTTCAGGACGTACGGATGGACGGACGGAGGTACGGACGTACGGACGGACAAGGGTAAACTTTATTTCCGCGCCACTTGGTGGGGACATAAATTATTATAAGTGTTCTTTTATCAATAAATGGATGTCTGTTTATTCAATACAATCACTAAAATAATCGAGGATATCCAGCCAGGCTATTTCGTTAGATATCATTAAAATATGTTAATGTTTGCAATATAAATGAAGAGCTGCATCAAATTTCGTCAATTTATGTTTTCCGCAACGGCAACACAGTGTTTTGATTTAGTATTTATTAATTATATCTGACTTTGCAAAATAATTCCGACCTTTTGGTGAAGAATGTGTTAGAATTCACAGACCGTCGAATAAAATCCTGGCATAACTGCATTCGAAATATTATATTCCAAGAACAACTATTATTAACTGCGACTGTACTTATCAAAGCAATGTTTTCAAATTTATACTATAATTATACGTTACTAATAAATTGATCGTTTTTCTTAAAATGTCCTGTACCAAGTCAGGAATATGGCAGTTGTTATCAGACAGTCCGTTTCTATGTATGTTGGCGTTTGCTTTTGTTGTAGTTCAGTGTTTCTGTTGTTCCGTCGTTTTCCTCTTATAGTTGATGTGTTTCCCTCGGTTTTAGTTTGTTACCCGGATTTGTTTTCGCTTAATCAAATTATGACTATTGAACAGGGTATACTACTGTCGCCTTTATTTGTGACAACAGTAAGTAATGCACTACACGGAAACCGACAAAATGAAAAGCTGGAACCTCATGAAAAATCCTGGGAAGAACTCAGGTGATAAACATGAATGGTAACCAGTTCACCATCACCCCTATGCATCAGGTTTGAACAATATTGAGGTATTATACCAAGGATGGGTTCCTGTCGGAGACAGGAGATATTCACAATATGACAGTTGTTTTCCATTCGTTTGATGTGTTTTAGCTTTTGATTTTGCCATTTGATAAAGGACTTTCCGTTTTAAATTTTTCTTGGAGTTCGGTATTTTTGTTATTTTACTTTTTTACAGTGTAAATTGGTCGTCGGTAAGCTGCATTATTTCATCTGTAACAGAGTAAATTGTCACAACTCTTTATTTATAAAATAATTTTCCACCCGGACCAAGCATCCTTGAGAGAGATTAAAAAGGATTTTCATTTCATGTCTTGGATGCCAAATGTTGTTGGTGCATCTGATGGTCCTTATGATATCTATTGTCTGCTAATTGTCAAAAATATCATAAGAATCTAAGAGCTTCGGTTCCACAGCTGAGCTGATAGTTCCTTGATTCCGATTATAAGGCGACGTGAAGATGAGCAAACCTCTATATGCAGAAATAATTTTCATAGCTTAAATGTTCAAGAAATTTGTGATTCTAACAAAAATAAGTATAATCCTGTGTATGTATCTCAGAGAACTTTTCAGTAACTCTTCTATATATGATACCTAAAGTAAAAGGGAGGCCATACTTTGTATCTTCCGTCTTATGTTTAACTTATGTTCTTCTGCAATACAGATTTTTTTCTCTCAGGTAGACGTCATTGAGCTTGCTATGTACTTAAATCATTAGTTATTTTGTATAACAATCAGATACATCTGGACCCAAACCATTCATTTCATGATAAATTACGATAAAATCCACTAACAAAATGAATTAATGATTCTATGTTTATTATTGATGCTACATTAAGGTGTCTTCTGTAACGTCCACGTGTTTTATCAGGGAAGGCTTGTTTGTCAAACCACAACTAAAATGTAAATTACATGTTTTCAATCGTTAAGAAATATAAAACTAACGAAATCTGTCACTATTAATTAATTCTTATAACTAGTAGCATCATCATATCAAAAGATATGAAAAAAGTAAAATAACAAAAATACCGAACTCCAAGGAAAATTCAAAACGGAAAGTCCTTTATCAAATAACAAAATCAAAAGCTCAACCACATCAAACGAAAGGATTATTACATTTTATTGTTGTAACATTAAGTAGATCACACATTTGTTTAAACGGGCATTAGCTACGAATATTAGAAAAATCATTACTATTTCGCTATTAACAGTAAGTTTGGTGTAATTCCGCCCGTACATATAGAAGTTTAAAAGATTTCCAAAAATCCTTTTGGTATGATCTATATATATATATAATGCTTTGACTAACCTAAAGGTGTCTGACCACCAATTCAAAATCCCTATCTATTCAACATTCAACCATTTTTTGTCAATTTTCACAGCTTTCTTAATATTTTACCTTCAGTTTAACGTCATAGAAAACATGTATATCCCGAATTGTACATGTATCACCTTTCTACATGCCGATGTTCAACCAATGTTTAAAGTCTTGTAATGAAACGCCACCGTTCGGAAGGTAACTACTACTAAAAATAAATAGTTTTCTGGAAATCTTAAATAAGTATGTTATGGAGCGCATAAATCCTTAATTTTTAACGCAAACTCATGGACAAGTAAATTTTTGCTCAAAATGGTCTTAATATATTTTTCTTTCACCAAAAGTTTCATTTCTGCTTTGTTGGTTAGTTTAAGTAAACAATGACATCAAAAGCACTATTTTTGTTACGGAAGGGCGCTTTTATATATATGTTCTAAATTGAGGTGGGTGAATTGGTGGTCTGACACCTAAAGTCACAGAGGCTATAGCAATATATTTTTCGTTATGGCTTTTTCATAATCATCTATTAATAAGAGAGAATCGTATTTGATTTACGATTTTCTATACATTTCTGGCATTTCTTTCGTCTGTGTATTTTTGCTGTTGTAAATGTGTTTATCGGTTTAAACATTTTTTTTTTACTTTTTAGTAAGGAAATTTTAATATCGAATCAGCTGCTAGCGGTCGGTTAAATATTGAATATCATTATTGAATTTTATAAACAACCGGCTCTAAATTCATATGCATTTAAACGACACCTTTAGTAATGAATTATTCGTTTTGTTCAATCTAACAGAAATAACTAGCTATTCAAATAGATCAATCATCTTCTTTTATGGAAAATTTAATTTAACAAATCTAACGGGAATTGATTTAGTAAGATTTTGGAGAATAAAACAAAAACGAATTCATCGAGTATAACAAGTCATAGTCAGACATGCCGATTTGAAAGAAATACTTGAACAGAGACGGCTAAATTTTTCCCTTAATATAACAATAGACGAAAAGTACAAAAATAAGCCATAAAGCAATGTGACTGTCAGTAGGCAGCAGAATGGAATGGAGAAGGGGGATGAGGGGGTTATGTCCACAAAAGATATGACAGTAATAAAAAATAATGAAATATCGCTTTGCAAATAGAACTCTTCAATATGAAAAATAAGAAGATTTGGTATGATTGCCAATGAGACAAATATTGCAAATATCAAACAGAGACCAAATAACGTAGATGTTAGCAGCTATATGCAGATTCTTAGAGAGATGTAGTCTTGACTATTGAAAAATATCTTAGTACAAATATTCCGTACATGGTTTCAAAATTTTCGAAAATTGACATGAAGTGGGAAAATGAAGCGATTGATTTATAACAATTCCCAAGTTCCCAGGTCATTTGTGTTTACTGCCATAACTTCATTTGATGTTAGTTTGTTTTTTTAAAAACACATTTTGACTAATTAATTCTAAAACAAATCTTTTTAAGAGGCACGTATGAAACATATCTAATGGAGTAATTGTACTCATTATATATATAGTTGGCGTTCTTTCTCTGTGTGAAATCTACTTCAAATTGTTCAGATGAGATCAAAATACCATGCTATAACAAGACAATCACTGACAAGGCTACTTAATTGCATGTTTCTTCCTATGTATAAGATTCGGATTATTCATCTGGAACACAATTCTTATATCAGTCTATTTTCAAAACGGTGATTATAAAATAAATAGGGATCCTTTTTTTGTTTTCATAATTTTAAAAACTTCTTAATGCACTTTGTTCGATCATGGTTTTATGAAGAATGAGCGTAAAGATGGTGTTTACAAAATAGAAAATAACAGAAGCCATACGAGTTAAGGTCATTCAAACTTTCCTTTCCTTGCATTCAGAAGATTGTTATCACACAATTGAAGATACTGAGTTTACAGTATTTAGAATGATTTTGGATCTATAAAATTTTATGCAAAACCCTTGTACGTTCTGATATGAGTAGCATTGTTGCTAAAAATGTAAAATCAATTTAATTATACAAGTAGAGAACGGGATTAAAAAACAAAGATGTGGAGACTTACATGTTATTTTAGAAACTGCTTCATTTGAAAGTGACCATACTCTCAAATCGTACTTTCTTGTTTATTTGACCTGTTGATACTTATTGTAATGCTTTTTGTTATTTAATGTTATTCAGGGTTATATCTGGTCTATATACCAGCTTTGATAAGTGTTTGGTACTAATTTAAATTTCCACTTCGTACTATGAACATCAAAATTATTTATTTTGTAAAAATATTTCCTTTCTCTATTGTAACTGTACACGTATACCTAACAACAAAATTATTTTCATTTACCTGTGTTTAAAGTTATTGCAAATGGCAGATATTTTTGTTCAAGCATATTGTTTTTCTTAAATTGTTTAACATTTCATACCGATATAACATGTTACTTTTATTATTCTTCCCTTAGTTTATTTATTTTGTATTTGCATTGTATCATAGGTCAAATTTATTTGTTCAGTGTATGTTTAATGGTGTTAATATGTCCTTTGATTGAGTTAAGCTATTTCAGTTGATATTTTATAGTGTGTCTTTTATGTTGTGATGTTACACTATTGTTTCAGAAAAAGGGTGAAGGTTTGGTACCATTAAAACATTTAAACCCGCTGCATTTGTTTGCACCTGTCCTAAGTCAGGAATATGATGTTCAGTAGTTGTCGTTTGTTGATGTGGTTCATAAGTGTTTCTCGTTTCTCGTTTTATATAGATTAGACCGTTGGTTTTCCCGTTTGAATGGTTTTACACTAGTAATTTTGGGGCCCTTTATAGCTTACTGTTCGGAAATGTCTTTCAAATTCTTACGAGAAGAAGGTAAAACATTTAAAACTCAAAGCCTACTTCCTTCCTAAGATTCGCAAACTTAGTACGGAAACATTAGAAATGTACCAAAATAAATGTGTGAATAAAGAAAAGTACATGTACCAGGTCGACCGATTATAAGCCAATGCTCGGGACCACTACTAAATATTGGAAAATACCTAGATTATTTTCTTCTTCCATTGGTGAAGACACAAGATACATATCTATCAGATACTAGCGATTTTATCAGATACATAGAAAATACTCGCACGGAACAGAGTGATTTACTTGTTTCCTATGATATAGCATCGTTATATACTAATCTTAATTTCAATGAAATTAAAACGGCTATAGAAAATACGCTTACAGACCATGTAAATCAAGAATATGATATTAAAAGACCATCTACAGAGAGTCTACTTGATATTCTTAGTATTTTACTGACAAAAAATGAATTTACTTTTAATGAAAACGCATATAAACAAATCGTTGGCGTTTCAATGGGCGGAGTTGCTTCCCCGGAAATATCTGATATTGCTATATTTGACCATATAAATAATATTATAGAACAATATCCATATAAAGATAATATTAAATTTCATAAACAAATGAGAGATGATGGCTTTATTATATTTAATGGAAGCAGTTGAGCAAATTAAACAGCTATTTGAAATAGCAAATAAGAAACATAACCTGCTGAAATTCACTTTTGAAATAAATACTCATACTATGAAATTCTTAGATGTTGTATTGAATAAGGAAAACGATTCACCTCATCTGGAATACTAGATGTGAATTGTTACACCAAACCCACTAAAAAATTCAGTATTTACATAGAAGCTCGAATCATGCTCCTACATGTTTCTCTTCTTTTAATAAAGGAGAAGGACTAGAATTCTCAGAAACACCAGCAGTAAGGACGGATTTAATAAACGTATTAAACTGTTTATAGATAAATTATCTAGACGGGGATACACGAAAGAAATCGTCAGTCAAATATTGCACAAAATTCGTCACGAAGACAGACAGTTAAAACTTCGGAAGAAACAATATAAGAATAAAATAACAGGCAGAAATATGTTCATTACAACGTATCATTATAATGCTGAATATCTTAAAAGATTATAACAAAGTTCTGGTATATAATACGGAAAGATCCGATTGCCAAACAAATATTTAAATATAAACCAGATATGGGTTTCAAAACAATAAGAATATTAGCGACATGATAATTAATCATTAAGTCGAAGAACCACTCCACAGGAGACTTTATAATATAGTGTATACTGTGAAACAGATGTAATAAAGACATGACACCGATTTATTTCAATAGATCACGTATCTGAGATAACCGACGGTTTCTTATATGTCCATGTTGCTACCCGGCAGGGTACCTACACATATTTCTTCAAATGCTAAACATGGAGACTTTTGTATATTATCATATAGATGATAAAACAAACACGCCAGTGTACCCTGAATTCAACAATATGACATTGATAAATACTATCTCTACTATATCCCGTGTAGACATATGTTGAAGTAATTAGTGATAAAAATAAAGACAATAAGTCTCTTCATTAATTAAACATAAATGCTGATCAACTTGGTCAGTTTCTTCAGTCTGTAAAAAGACTAGCTACAACGTAGACCTATATGCACGTGTAGTTAATAAATTAAAAACTGTTATGAAACAGACACACATCTATCTATGATACTAGATACGAAATAAATAGCTAAAGGTCGGCCTCTGATGAGGGTTTACCTGGGAATACTCCCGAAAGAACCCGAAACATTGCATATTAAATTCTAAAGAATTAAGCAATAAAAAGTACGTAGTGTCAGGTCAGAAATATTGATACCATACCATGAATAAGTGGGTTTATGGTCATTTTATAAAACAATTTGATACGGTGAATATTTCACTAGTTGTGATCTCACCCGTTGAATCAGGTTCTATTTAAATATAGAATTTTGATCCTTATTTATGCTATGGTACGACGTATTTCTGATCGAGAAACTACGTACGACACTATACTATATGCACAATGTAATAGTATACATCTTTCTATATGTATATAATACTGTACATCTTTCTTTATGTATATAATACTGTACATCTTATACAATATACATGTACATGTAACTAATTATGTAAATAACATAGATCTACTATATAGCTATTACTATTTACATAAGAAACAAAGATCTACTTGGACACAATAAAGAAATGAATAAAAATAAAATAAAATAATACAGAAACAAAATGTATGTATATAACATACAAGACACTGATATATATATATATATACTGGAAAATGATACCGAATCATATCTGACTAAAACATGGAAGTTATACTATAATACTAGCAAACAACCTTATGTCATCACTATAACATAGTCCTTAAACATACTTGAAATATTTGCAACTGGACGTTAATCAACCAACAATCAATAATACATCACTATGTCAAACCTAAGAAGGTAACATGGAAACTAATTACAAACTACTGGTGATCCGATGGATAAATCTGTTTAGGTCAGAAATATTGATACCATACCATGAATAAGTGGGTTTATATGGTCTCTTTATAAAACCATTATCATCGTCCTAAACATACATGAAATATGTGCCACTGGACGTTAAACAAACAACAATCAAACATACATCATGATATCAACGGAAGTTATGCTATTATACTAGCAGACGAAATTATGTCATCCCATTATCATCGTCCTAAAGATACATGAAATATGTGCCACTGGACATCAAGAAACAAACAATAGATCATTCATCAGTGTATCTCATTGAGAAAGCTTACAATTAGTGTTTTAATAAATACAAATGAAATACATGGCAGTGAAAATTAAAAGAAGTCACTAGCTAATATTCCTAAGGGAATATAAATAATAACACCAATACAGAAATAAAAAGTGTATGCCTATCTACCAGTGGCTACGCCTATATTCCCAAATCGAAGAATTCGATTGGTTGCCGTAATAATTATCATCTACCATTCAATTTACATAAGGCTCTAATAATGACCTTTATTTCAACAAAGCGCAATTCTGCCTTTGATCACTGACACCATTGATAATCATGGGTCATACTAGAAGATATTATAAAAACAAGAAAAGAAATAAAACAAAGAATAAGCATATAAGATTTAAACACAATCTTGCTATTGAAAATAAGAAACGGGACCTAAACTTTCATAAAGAGTTCGTCCTTAACTTATCTAAAAGAGATATAACTGAAACTGAATTTAAAGTTATAGCAAAAGGTTTAAAATTTGTTCCTACAAACAAATGTAACCACAGACAATTGATAAAAGATTTTCAATCATTTGAGAGGTCGTTGCGACTGAAATATTATTTCGGTACTAATGTACGCATAGCAACTAAAAATCACCCTTTCAAAATTAAGTCTAACTTTCAAGTTCCAATCATTGGCGATAATTCAATAGAAAATACATTTTCTACACAAAACACGAATTATCAAAATATATGCCGAAGATTAAATACAATATGTCTAAATCGGAACGTGAATGCATAAAGAAATTAAAAATCGACAATACTATATGTATTCATAAAGCCGATAAAAATAACACTACTGTAATACAGAATAAACGTGATTATCCTACTAAAGGCGAATCCCAATTAAATGACGGTATTCACTATACTAAAATAATAAATATTGACATAGAAGACACCAGAAAATAGTCAATAAAATGGTATACCGTATGAAAGAAAATGATGAAATAGACGAAATGTCTTTCAAATTCTTACGAGAAGAAGGTAAAACATTTAAAACTCCAAAGCCTACTTCCTTCCTAAGATTCGCAAACTTAGTACGGAAACATTAGAAATGTACCAAAATAAATGTGTGAATAAAGAAAAGTACATGTACCAGGTCGACCGATTATAAGCCAATGCTCGGGACCACTACTAAATATTGGAAAATACCTAGATTATTTTCTTCTTCCATTGGTGAAGACACAAGATACATATCTATCAGATACTAGCGATTTTATCAGATACATAGAAAATACTCGCACGGAACAGAGTGATTTACTTGTTTCCTATGATATAGCATCGTTATATACTAATCTTAATTTCAATGAAATTAAAACGGCTATAGAAAATACGCTTACAGACCATGTAAATCAAGAATATGATATTAAAAGACCATCTACAGAGAGTCTACTTGATATTCTTAGTATTTTACTGACAAAAAATGAATTTACTTTTAATGAAAACGCATATAAACAAATCGTTGGCGTTTCAATGGGCGGAGTTGCTTCCCCGGAAATATCTGATATTGCTATATTTGACCATATAAATAATATTATAGAACAATATCCATATAAAGATAATATTAAATTTCATAAACAAATGAGAGATGATGGCTTTATTATATTTAATGGAAGCAGTTGAGCAAATTAAACAGCTATTTGAAATAGCAAATAAGAAACATAACCTGCTGAAATTCACTTTTGAAATAAATACTCATACTATGAAATTCTTAGATGTTGTATTGAATAAGGAAAACGATTCACCTCATCTGGAATACTAG
The DNA here is from genome assembly GCA_017311375.1 of Mytilus coruscus. Classification (NCBI taxonomy): domain Eukaryota; kingdom Metazoa; phylum Mollusca; class Bivalvia; order Mytilida; family Mytilidae; genus Mytilus; species Mytilus coruscus. Next base: position 141,924,063 of record CM029596.1, on the reverse strand, counting down.
ATGTGAATTGTTACACCAAACCCACTAAAAATTTCAGTATTTACATAGAAGCTCGAATCATGCTCCTACATGTTTCTCTTCTTTAATAAAGGAGAAGGGACTAGAATTCTCAGAAACACCAGCAGTAAGGACGGATTTAATAAACGTATTAAACTGTTTATAGATAAATTATCTAGACGGGGATACACGAAAGAAATCGTCAGTCAAATATTGCACAAAATTCGTCACGAAGACAGACAGTTAAAACTTCGGAAGAAACAATATAAGAATAAAATAACAGGCAGAAATATGTTCATTACAACGTATCATTATAATGCTGAATATCTTAAAAGATTATAACAAAGTTCTGGTATATAATACGGAAAGATCCGATTGCCAAACAAATATTTAAATATAAACCAGATATGGGTTTCAAAAACAATAAGAATATTAGCGACATGATAATTAATCATTAAGTCGAAGAACCACTCCACAGGAGACTTTATAATATAGTGTATACTGTGAAACAGATGTAATAAAGACATGACACCGATTTATTTCAATAGATCACGTATCTGAGATAACCGACGGTTTCTTATATGTCCATGTTGCTACCCGGCAGGGTACCTACACATATTTCTTCAAATGCTAAACATGGAGACTTTTGTATATTATCATATAGATGATAAAACAAACACGCCAGTGTACCCTGAATTCAACAATATGACATTGATAAATACTATCTCTACTATATCCCGTGTAGACATATGTTGAAGTAATTAGTGATAAAAATAAAGACAATAAGTCTCTTCATTAATTAAACATAAATGCTGATCAACTTGGTCAGTTTCTTCAGTCTGTAAAAAGACTAGCTACAACGTAGACCTATATGCACGTGTAGTTAATAAATTAAAAACTGTTATGAAACAGACACACATCTATCTATGATACTAGATACGAAATAAATAGCTAAAGGTCGGCCTCTGATGAGGGTTTACCTGGGAATACTCCCGAAAGAACCCGAAACATTGCATATTAAATTCTAAAGAATTAAGCAATAAAAAGTACGTAGTGTCAGGTCAGAAATATTGATACCATACCATGAATAAGTGGGTTTATGGTCATTTTATAAAACAAAATAGAAAATAACAGAAGACATACGAGTAAAGGTCATTCAAACTTTCGTTTCCTTGCATTCAGAAGATTGTTATCACACTATTGAAAATATTGAAAGTTCAGGAAATAGTTTACTGCTTGAAGAGTTTACAGTATTCAGAATGATTTTGGATCTATAAAATTTTATGCAAAACCCTTGTACGTTCTGATATGAGTAGCATTGTTGCTAAAATGTAAAATCAATTTAATTATACAAGTAGAGAACGGGATTAAAAACAAAGATGTGGAGACTTACATGTTATTTTAGAAACTGCTTCATTTGAAAGTGACCATACTCTCAAATCGTACTTTCTTGTTTATTTGACCTGTTGATACTTATTGTAATGCTTTTTGTTATTTAATGTTATTCAGGGTTATATCTGGTCTATATACCAGCTTTGATAAGTGTTTGGTACTAATTTAAATTTCCACTTCGTACTATGAACATCAAAATTATTTATTTTGTAAAATATTTCCTTTCTCTATTGTAACTGTACACGTATACCTAACAACAAAATTATTTTCATTTACCTGTGTTTAAAGTTATTGCAAATGGCAGATATTTTGTTCAAGCATATTGTTTTTCTTAAATTGTTTAACATTTCATACCGATATAACATGTTACTTTTATTATTCTTCCCTTAGTTTATTTATTTTGTATTTGCATTGTATCATAGGTCAAATTTATTTGTTCAGTGTATGTTTAATGGTGTTAATATGTCCTTTGATTGAGTTAAGCTATTTCAGTTGATATTTTATAGTGTGTCTTTCTATGTTGTGATGTTACACTATTGTTTCAGAAAAAGGGTGAAGGTTTGGTACCATTAAAACATTTAAACCCGCTGCATTTGTTTGCACCTGTCCTAAGTCAGGAATATGATGTTCAGTAGTTGTCGTTTGTTGATGTGGTTCATAAGTGTTTCTCGTTTCTCGTTTTATATAGATTAGACCGTTGGTTTTCCCGTTTGAATGGTTTTACACTAGTAATTTTGGGGCCCTTTATAGCTTACTGTTCGGTGTGAGCCAAGGCTCCGTGTTGAAGACCGTACTTTGACCTATAATGGTTTACTTTTATAAATTTTGACTTGGATGGAGAGTTGTCTCATTGGCACTCATACCACATCTTCTTATATCTATATAGTATACTTTTACAGATTAATAGCATACAATTTCTAAGTAAATGATTCCCTAACGGATGCTTACACAAACCTAATGGGTGCCCACATTTCAATCCATCAAATTGTACCCACATTGTTGTAGCTTGCTCTATACTTCACAACATTTGCATTGAAAATAGATATAAGAAGATGTGGTATGAGTGCCAATGAGACAACTCTCCATCCAAGTCAAAATTTATAAAAGTAAACCATTATAGGTCAAAGTACGGTCTTCAACACGGAGCCTTGGCTCACACCGAACAGCAAGCTATAAAGGGCCCCAAAAATTACTAGTGTAAAACCATTCAAACGGGAAAACCAACGGTCTAATCTAAAAAACGAGAAACGAGAAACACTTATGAACCACATCAACAAACGACAACTACTGAACATCACAAAAGTCTATTTCACAGCTGGATGAACTACTGGTTGATGAAAATGATGAGAATGACTATGAGCATACCAGATGTATTCATTTTATTCAACTTTTATGTTAATCAAGTGTGATGTATCATTCAAATCAAATAAAAGAAGCATGTAAAATACTTTTATGCTTTTTATATCTAAAAAAACCATAGTCGTAGATTTTGGTCGCAAATTTGTCGAGAAATGTTAATTCTGTTGATAAAAGCTTATTCAGGGTTATATCTGGTCTGTATACCAGCTTTGATAAGTGTTTGGTACTAATATAAATTTCCACTTCGTACTATGAACATCAAAATTATTTATTTTGTTAAAATATTTCCTTTCTCTATTGTAACTGTATACGTATACCTAACAACAAAATTATTTTATTTACCTGTGTTTAAACTTATTGCAAATGGCTGATATTTTTGTTCGAGCATATTGATTTTCTTAAATTGTTTAACATTTCATACCGATATAACATGTTACTTTTATTATTCTTCCCTTAGTTTATTTATTTTGAATTTACATTGTATCATAGGTCAAATTTATTTGTTCAGTGTATGTTCAATGGTGTTAATATGTCCTTTGATTGAGTTAAGCTATTTCAGTTGATATTTTATAGTGTATTTTTCTATGTTGTGATGTTACACTATTGTTTCAGAAAAAGGGTGAAGGTTTGGTACCATTAAAACGTTTAAACCCGCTGCATTTGTTTGCACCTGTCCTAAGTCAGGAATCTGATGTTCAGTAGTTGTCGTTTGTTGATGTGGTTCATAAGTGTTTCTCGTTTCTCGTTTTATATAGATTAGACCGTTGGTTTTCCCGTTTGAATGGTTTTACACTAGTAATTTTGGGGCCCTTTATAGCTTACTGTTCGGTGTGAGCCTAGGCTCCGTGTTGAAGACCGTACTTTGACCTATAATGGTTTACATTTATAAATTTTGACTTGGATGGAGAGTTGTCCCATTGGCACTCATACCACATCTACTTATATCTAATTATCAATTATTCTTCGCCCTACTTACTTCATGTTTTTAGTGAGTCCATAATATCCTAAGTATTTTGTATATTGACTTAACTGCTCATTTTAAAAATGATTTCCTGTACCATCAGCAGCTACTTATCCTTGGACTATTTAAGTAATATGTTTTGTCCTGAAAAATGTCAATTGATTACCATCCGTAAATTTCACGCAAACCTGGCTTTCCTGTCAAACAATGTTCAACAAAGAATTCCCAATATACGTTCATCTTTTGTTTGATCTTTTTTTATATATATATATATATATATATATATATATAAGAAGATGTGGTATAATTGCCAATGAGACAACTCTCCACAAGAGACCAAATGACATAGAAGTTAACAACTATAGGTAACTATACGGCCTTCAACAATGAGCAAAACCCATACCGCATAGTCAGCTATAAAAGGCCCCAATATGACAAATGTAAATCAATTCAAACGAGAAAGCTAACGGCCTGATTTATGTACAAAATAATGAACAAAAACAAATATAATATACAGCAACAAACGACAACCACTGAATTATAGGCTCCTGACTTGGGGACTTATAAAAAAATCATGCATCTAAGACTAAAATATCAATCAGTACACATCCAGCATCCATTGAATTTAGTGTAAAGACGTCATTAACAGTCAGATAAAAAAATTGACATGTTTTCACGGTCTTAGATCTATAGACGCCAATAGAACAAACATAACTAACAAAGGACTAACAAAAGTCTATAAATTTATACATAAAAAAAATTGAGTACCATGATCCCCAGTAAAAACTAGGGATGAATGATGCGCTCCGAATGGAATATCTGTTCCTTGTTTTCCCCGTTCCACTCCTGGCATAAGTCTGCCTCGTGCTCATTCCTCCAGTTTTTTCAATTACCTTGATTTGTCCACTTAATCGATTAATGTGATTTGGACATCGGCAAACTCCTGAAGCCTAAATTCTTGACAAGAAAAAAAGATTATAGATACCTGAGTTTACGAGAACAATGTCAATTTCTTTTTTAAATACATGCATGGACCCACTATTATATGCTGGTTTGAGAAGAATGGTCTTATGTTTTACTTCATGAAGGAGGACATATGTTGTTTTAATCATAATATGTTCAGATGAGACCATTTACCAAAAAAACGTCTAGGTATAAAGGTTACGCTAGACTAATTTGTCGGACAAAATTTCATAATTCTATTGTATATGCCCTCAGTTCGGTTTTACTGTCAGACGGGAACATCCCAAGTAATAATATCTATCCAATCACTATGGGTTCTGGGAGATCGAGGTTATAGAATTAGAAAAACATATCAAAATAAGCATATGTGACAAATAAGTCTGTTATCACAATACTTGTTACAAACAAGAAACAATAATTACATACTATCTTAGAAATAGTCCAAACTTTTTATTTCGTTTGTAGTGGTCGCCTGATAACATAGTGGAGAGAGCATACAATGCTGTTTATTTTCTTCTGCATTATAATATAGGTCAATGTTTGTTATAGTTCAACGTTTTTAGCCAACAATTACAAACAAATCTTTTGTTAGAATACGTTAACAGTAATCAATTTTATGATTCAAAGTTGTTAATCATATCCGTTTTGGTAAAAAAATCAAATGTAATGATTTCCGTAGGCACATTGTTGAAATTCAAAATGAAGGAGAACTATTTTTGAATTTCCTATAAAATTTAGAATGTATAAAGACGGAAAACGCTTTTCCATTTACTTTAAAACATACTTAAAGTTCAGATGAAAATGTGCTGTTGTTTATTCTTATTAATGACATTCATGGTTTGTTCAAAAGCAGGTAGGGCCTTTAAATTTATATTCTTATTCTTTTTATCATGTCAAGAAATAATTATTAAATTTAATTTATCTTAAAACAAAAGAAAATAAACAACAACAAAAAAAAAAAAAAATAAAAACAAAAAAACAAACAAAACAAGCAAGAACACAATTAACAATGAAATAATATGAATAATATTAATGAAGATAATTTGAAGTTCTTATTTTCTAATGTGTTATGTCAGTTTCTTTCATTTTGCTTAAACAACTTATTAAAAAAGAATTTTTAACCTGAAAAATCAATATTAATTTCTTTATTAAAAGACAGGCGATAGATACCAAAGGAATATTCAAACTCATAAGTCGAAAATAAACGGACAATGCCATGGCAAAAACCAAAAAACGTTGTATTTGGGGATTTCAACAGCTTTCTCTCATTTTTGGGGTTTCTTTTTCTTCAATTGTTTTGATTTGAAAGCAATAATTGGATACTTCTTTCTCTGAAAATTAAAAAGTACCTGTAACGGAAATGTTTGAGAATATGTGCATTCTATAATTACTTAAAATATTAAAAAATGCTATCAGTATTTATACTTTTTACTACAGCTGTTAATACAGAGGACAAATTATTTATGTCAAAAACTTAATCCATGCCAAATGGTGTTTATATTGTGTGGTTAGTTTTTAAACATAAAAAAGAATAAAGATAATTGTACGTAACGAGCTTGTTTTCCAAGCTTCTGGCTTATCACAAATTAATCAAAATAACAAGAAAAAGGCCCTATCATGTGATAAAGTGAAAATTAATTCGTTGCCAGAAGAAGCCGCCTTTAACTTCATGTGAAGTATGAATTGTGTAAAAATATAATAATATTCTATTGCAATAATTAAATAATATGATTGGACGCAAGTTATGACAACTTATGATAAAGTCTCTTTACATACACAATAGTTATATATATTGACAGCAAAACATATACAACAAAACATTATTATAAGAAGAGCAAAGGAAGGCATCACAGATTGGTGCAAACAAGAGAAAACAAAATTAACAACACCCCCAAAAAAGGTAAAGAAAAAAATAGGGAGAGAGAAAATCAAGATATTAAGCAGAACGACTGACTTGGAAAATAATTATTTTTAACTATAAATGAAAAATGGGTACTTTCTCGAATATTTTTTAATCAGTTTCGTGATTGCATGCAACATTTCCGAACAAAAGTTTTTCAATATCAATTTGTATATTCATGTTACTTAGTTCATTGACTGGAGATATTCTTTGATTTAAATATAATCGTCATTCTGAAAGGTAATAAAAAGTAAAATCAAAAATTCTGAACTCCGAGGAAAATTCAAAAAGGAAAGCCCCTAATCAAATGGCAAAATCAAAAGCTCAAACACATCAAACGAATGGATAACAACTGTCATATTCCTGACTTGGTACAGGCATTTTCTTATGTAGAAAATGGTGGATTGAACCTGGTTTTATAGCTAGCTAAACCTCTCACTTATATGACAGTTGCATCAAATTCCATCAAATGGCATCTTCAACAGAACCACAGGAGCATTTAGGATTGTTCACTTAATGCATTTGTATGTAAGTCAGCTAATAGAGCACTGGTACCATAGCAATGTGTGCATTATGTACCCTTCGCATTGAAGAGTTCTGAATGATTCGCCCTTTATTGTCCCATGAATTGTGAAATCTTTCGTAACTATCTCACAGATGAATATAAATTGTGTCATACTTTGGTGGTAGATGGTATAAACAACTTTTCATTTATTCTTAGTCCACATCTAGGGATACATATTTTTCATAATTTCTAAAGTTATATCAACTGACATCAGATGCAACTGGGTGTAGGCAGCCAATTAAATATTGGGGACATGATCTGATATGCATTTGAAAATTGTTAATTTACAATGTCTACGCCGCTCTGCTAAGGTTTCGAAATATAAGAACTATAATAATTGATACGCTACTGTGATGAAAAACAGCAATAAAAGCGTTGGTCTTTTGGCTTTGCCTCGTACTAGTAGGGACTTTGCCTCATACACTAATTCGTCATATTTATTCTTTTCCTTTAATAATAAGATTTTACATGAATTTGAAAAAATAACTGTTATTTGATGCTTTCAGAAAAGAGGGAGCCATCGTACTCTTTTTTCTTGCCATATATCAAATACGAAAATGTACAGTGCATTATTTTTTGTCGAACTAATAATATTCTCCATATTAAGCAAACATTTTCTTAATTTTATTTTTAAGTTAAGACTTCACTAGTTCATGATATCTTTAGTCATTGCATTACGATGATTAGATCAATTCATAGTTATTGTATAAGTTTTAATGCTATAAGATTTCATGATTCAAATGAATAGAGCATGTTCATCAATTTCAATGAGAATAACAATTATGACAATTAGCTATCATGAAGTACTTCAAATGATAGACATTGTATTGAATATCAATCTTGATAGACTGTCATACTCAACGAGAATGACAGATGATCAAATTCAGTTTATTCATGAGTCTTCATATTCTTAGAATCTTATTATCATTTTACTATAGTTCCAAGTATTTGGCATGATTCAATATGAATATTACAGGAAGTGTCTATTGCAATGATGCAATGTCAGCATTTTAAATAATTACATTAAAGCATAAATTCATGAATTATTTAAAGAATCTTAATGTTCACATTTATACGGAAAAGTATATTAGTAGCAAATAGTCATAAATATTCAATTGTTCAATGAAGAGTGGTATTCTACTTTTAACGAGTTCATAATTTGTCATGATGAATTAAGGAATTAAATTTCATATCGAATAGATTCAGTTATTTAAGTATGACAATAGTTTCTATTTGTATTATTATAGTTGTGATTTTGGAAATTGAATTTTAATTTAGTTGCGTTTTTTATTAGTATTTCATTTCATGTATATCATTGTTGTCTAATGTTTCGTTTACATGAGAATAAATTTTGTAATTAGGAGAAAAGGAATTGAATACATAGTACTTTCAATTCATCGTTAGAAGACATCCATTCGTTGACTTGATAATCTTCTATTTACTATAAGAATGTTTAGATAATTTATCAATATCTCTATATATTCTAATCATGAACTTGTAAACAATTGTATTTATAGAACTCAATAATTGTTAACATTTAAATTTGTAATGTTCTAATATTTAATTCAATCTCTAATGTCATAAGCTTCATTTTAACAGTTCAATAGTCATATTCTAGCATATATCGTAATGTATTAATTTCTTATTTAATTCATGTAGAATTCATTTTATTTTTTGATTTAAGATCATTTAATTCCTGCAGATTACTATATTATTATATATTAAATTTTCAATAAAATTGCTCAATAAGAAAATAATTTGGTTCAACATATTCATAATTTATTAGTTACAATATACATAATGGTAAATGATTATGTAGCTTATTATATCAATACGTTATATATATCCAAAGTTTCGATTTTTCATATTTAGATCTTAATATTAATATGCTATTAATATATTTATATAGTTTCTACTTAAATTAAAATATGATTAGTTATTAAAGATATATATAAAAAGTATGTAATAATGATTAAGTAACATTTAACATTATTATTTTAAGTTAAGATATTAGTTAATAATTTTAATTCATAATGTAAACTTTGTATTATTATTTAAGATTAGAATTTCATTTATATTTCATATTTAGATCTGAATATGATTATAATTTTAAATTATAATTGTTTAATATCGTAATTAATTATAATCTTCATGAGAACATATCTTAAATTAGATAAAGACATTGAACTATTTTAATCGTAATTCTATGCAAGTTCTGATCTAATAAATATGCTCGATTATAATCTGAGTTCAATATCGAACTACTATATTGATTACCATCGAATGTCATATGTTATATTGAAAAATTAATTATGCAATTGTATATGATGTCAGATTTACATCTATTATAATCTATGATGTATTTAATTAGTTCAATTTAATATCTCATGATATGTTTCAATTTATTTAATCTCTTATTATAAGTTAACATAAGTAATTCTATTGTAATGATATATTATTTTATTGATAATTAATGATTAGTTTATATAATTGCATATTAAGTTATCTATCAATGAGTTTAAGATTACATGATGTTATCATTGTTATGATAATTCTGTAATCTAGATATGATTATCTATATGTAGTATTAATTTTTCAATTACAGATTATTATTTGGTCTAATTTATAATTTACTTATTATAAATACATTATGCATTGCATCTTATTTGATTAATTTCTGAATATGATTAAATTATAAATTTTATATGATTATTCTTTCAAAGATATTAGATATCAGTAATACATTTTCATTGAAACATAATAACATTAAATACTCTTTAATAGAAATAAATATTTGACTTTTCAGAGTTTGCGCATGCGCGAAAATGTGACAAAATACACTCATAAACATTTGAACTATTAACTATTTACTTGGTGCTTTTGGATTTTTAATGATATTATGAATTAGTTTGTTAACATTTTTAGGTTATGAAACAAATGCGTTTATCAATTTTGCGCATGCGCAAACTATTTATAGACATACAAAGTGATTTGCATCCACTACCAGGGCACAATGATGTAAATCGTAGTTCATCTAACAGACGAGGATTTGAATTTCGTAAACATATCTTGGTCGTCATTTAATTCCTCTAAAAATCTATGCTCTTCTATGCAAGTAAGTGTAACTTCTATGATGCCACTGTTTGAAAACACGCCCATTCAGTTGAATTGATCAAGCATTCGATGGATAAGGGGAAAAAAGTGGTTAACTTTCAAAATCCCGGCCAAATACACTTATAGCTGCAGATCACCCACTTTTTGTATTGGCTAAGCAAATTCAGTGGGAATGGCCAGATTTGCACGGAGAAGATAAGTTTATCGTTATAGTTGGTGAATAGTACATTGAAATGGTTTGTTTTAAAAAATTTGGTGATATCTTGCATGAAAGTGGATGGACTTATGCCCTCACTGAAGCCGATATTGCAACACCTAGAACGTCATATTACTTTCATGTATATTCAAATGTACCTAGGACTAGACAGGCGCATCAGATAACTGCGTGTGTTTTGCTTGAATCATTAATGTCTAAACGCAGAAAATATAGCTCATGACTCTGTGTCGTTTGATTATTTCATAAACTGGTGTAAGGAAAGAGAGTCATCTCGACCACAGTTGAATTTTTTGCGTTCAATTATGAATCTATAAGAACTTCTTGAGCTTTCGGTCGTACGCTCATTTTATGAGTCAGATATCGTACCTCACAATCAGTGCACATCAAGCATGATACTGTACTTTTTTGGTTTAGATCGTATTAATTATGCTCGATGGTTACTGATCCATCTCCGAGATATGGTTTCCATTCACGAACATCACCCACTAGGTGATAATGCAATTTGCAAATGGTAATTTCATGGTACGTAAGACCAGCAAGTTGTTTTCTTATATCACTATTGATCAGGCACAAAAACAGAATAATGCAATTGTGAAGGGCGATGTTGGTACCACCGCAGATCCCTTTAAGACGATGGATGGATGGAAGTCAGTAGACTGGTAGATGAATTTGAAAGATCTAGTGGTTTGAGTCATTCTAAAACAGATGAACGACATCATGAAGACTCTACGAAACACAAAAGGATTTCTTTGAAAAGTATCAAAGGCTTTCTAAAGTGATGAACGAGTTTGGAAATCCATTTTTTTCTTTTTCTAGAACAGTCGTCAGATTTGTACAAAATTGACTCTTTTAAGGAAATTGTTGACTCGGAGGCCGGTGAGATATATATATAAACTCCAAAATATTGGGTCCGAACAATACGAAGATCTTTTGAAGCAAAAGCAAAACGACGGAGAATCTACTTTTTATAACCAGTTAAAAAAGAACTATTTCCTATTAAAGCCGTCAAATGAAACTGGAAATGTCTTTGTCAAAAAACAAAGCTGAAGAACATGAAAAGTGATTGCGATCTCTTTTCTAGACTTTAAATTTCTTGTCAAAGTAGACAGTTTGACTTGGAAGATTTCTTTATCCATGAAAACCAAATTACTCCTCTGTCTTTGTCTAAGGATGTCACTTTAAACAATGTTTTTAGATCGCAGCCAATTGGTATGCTTGAAACATTGTGCGATTTGCAATCAACTGATCCAACTTCTGGAGCATTTATCGTTGGTTGGCCAGCTATGGTTAATTCCAGGTCACCACGTGCAAAAATATTTGATGATTATGCAAATGATGTCATACTGCCTTACATAAAATCTTGCACCGATAAGTATTTAAGAGTAGACATTGTATTTGATGTTTACTAAATTAATAATAAAAAGGCTGGACCGAGAAAAGGCAAGGTGCTGGTGCTAGACGGAAAGTTATTGGTTCTGGTAGAACGCCAAGGGTTTGGCGTAGTCTCTATGAAGATGACAAGAAAACGGAATGGTTCAAGTTTCTAGCCGACATGATTGCTTCTTTAGAGACTAACAAAAATGCTTATCTTACTGAAGGTGAGATATTCTTTGCAATTTCAATACGGATACTTCCCAGCTATCCCTTTATAACCACGAACAAGCAGATACACGTATGTTTGTCCATGATAAGCTTGCTGCTGAAAATGGTTGATAAAGTAAATTTAAGTAGTACTGACACAGATTTAGTAGTATTAGGGATTGTAGCTCTCGCAGTATTAGGTATGGACAAATTGTGGATAGGTTTTTGAAGGAATAAAGACTTTCGATGGCTTCATGTTTATGACATATCAAATGTGTTTGGTCCTCGTGCAGCTGCTATTCTTTCCTTCCATGCATTCTGTAAATGTGACACTGTGTCAGCATTTGGTGGGAAAGTGAAGAGGTCAGCTTGGCAGACATAGGAAGTATTTCCAGATGTAACGAATGTTTTTGCTCGCTTTAATTTTGAATGAAGACACAGACATGGACATCATAGAAGCATTTGCTTGCATCATGTACGGCAACATCAACATTTGCTGTTAACAAGGCACGATTTGAATCATTTGTCAGGAAGCAGCACCCTTATGAGTGCTATGTGCTATGTGCTATTCGGCCTACCAGAGGTTCTCTTCCGGAGCACATCAAAAGAGAAACATATCAAGGTATACTCAACCGGATTTATGCATTCAACAGGTTCACGTACCAAGTCATGAACACTGGATTTAGATGAAAGAAAAAAAAAACAATGACAGTTGGAAACCAAAATGGACTTCTTTGGCTGCCGTTGCACCCTCGTATCAGGAACTTTTGAAATGCGGATGCAAAAAATCCAGCGGTGTTGATAACTGTAAACGCTACCGTTCTGGCCTTCTATGTATGGGTTTGTGTATTGGCAACTGTCAGATAATTATAAGAAATGCAACCTGTCTTTTCTAACCAAACTAGGTATTTGAACTTAACAAAGTAAGTGATATCTCTTGTAAATAAGAAGAAAATGAAAAAAAAAAATATGAAGTTTTCAACTTTTTGACCGCCATTTTGGAACCGGAAGTCACTTTTTCGTCATGTATGTATTGTTTCAACGTACTTTAGGAACAGTCATCTACGTTTTATCAAAACTTACATTGGATTTTACCTACAACACAGCTTTCAAAGGATTTCCGAAATGTAGCCATTTTCAACGTTTTTGCCACCATTTTGGAACCGGAAGTGACGTTTTCGTCAATTATGTATTGTTTCAACGTACTTTAGGAACTGTAATTTACGTTTTATCTAAACTTACTTTGGATTAAACCTGAAACACAGCTTTCAAATGATTTACGAAATGTAGCCATTTTCAACGGTTTTGCCGCCATTTTGGAACCGGAAGTCACTTTTTCGTCATTTATGTATTGTTTTATCGTACTTTAGGAACTGTAATTTACGTTTTATCAAAACTTTATTTGGAATGTACCTATAACACAGCTTTCAAAGGATTTACGAAATGTAGCCTATTGGATATGACGCCATTTGCAAAATGAGCGGTGGCCATCTTGAAAAAATGGAAATTTGTTATGGCCAGAAGCTGATTTTTTCTAAGTATCATTTAGTCAACCTTTATACCAAATTTCATGCTTGTATCACGATTTGCACAATTATTTCCATAATATCTCCCACTACTAATCTCGTGCAATACGATATTTATCCACTCTCGTCTCGTGTTTTGAATTTGAAAATTTAACTGTCTGGAGTGGATAATTATCGTATCACACTCGATGTCGGCTTTTGGCGAGAGATAAAAGAATTCAACAATCTGAGCTAGTTCAGTTCATTGCTATTTTATGCATAACATTAAGGAGATGGGGTATTATTATTGATGAACCATACTGGGACAAAGATGTAAAAAATTACATGTAACCGTATGGCCTTCAACAACGAGCAAAACCCATACATATTCCTTTTGTTTTTGTTATATCTTTTAATCGTTTCTTTTACATATGTTCGTTATTTTGCTACTAATTCTTTTTTTTCTAGTTTTTTTGAGTAAATGGCCACAGATGTCTTGATCATTAGTTACATTTATGGATATTTCAAAAATAAAGGAGACTTCTGTTACTTCTTGTTGTGGTGGTCATGATAAATACAAATCCTTTATATCATACAGTTTTATAACTATCATATCTATAAGACTGATTATACAAAAAATCATTGCTTAATCCAAATAGGTCTTATAAAAGACGCTCGTCTAAAATTTTAGACAGTCAACAACGAGTAAACATAAGGACAGCTACGTATTGTGTAATGACCAAAGACAAAAATACTCAAAATATACCCACGAAACAAAAACTGAAGTATACATCATTTCGAAGGGGAAACCTTGTGCTTTCACAATATTCGTGTTATAAAAGTATGAAGTTTAGATACTTTATTTCACAGGGCGAGGGATAAAACTTTAAATGAGAGTCAGAGTTGTTAACTTTTTGTAACAATTTTAACCCTCTTGCTGCCGGAGGGACATATGTGTCCACACCGACTGTGCCGGAGGGACAGATATGTCCATGTTTTAATTTATGCAAGCTTCTCCTCAGTGCTGTATATTTTTCAAATGAAAGACTAAAGATCAAACATGGTTATATGTTTCATCAATGGGTCCCAAATGTAACGGTCATTATGGCATGACGTCATATATCGAATGACGTCATTGTTAAACATCTTACGTCACAGACGTCGAGCTGTCGTATTTTCTGGCACACGAAATGCAACCTTGAAAAACAACTGGCAGCAAAAGGGTTAAAGTCGAAATTTCGTTATTGCTTTAACCCTCTTGCTGCCGGAAGGACACATGTGTCCACACCGACTGTGCCGGAGGGACACATATGTCCATGTTTTAATTTATGCAAGCTTCTCCTCATTGCTGTGTCTTTATCAAATAAAAGACCAAATATTAAACTGTGTAATATTTTTCTTCAATGGGTCCCAAATGGAACGGTCATGTTGGTATGACGTCACATATCGAATGACAGACGTCCAGTGTCATATTTTCTGGCACACGAATTGGAACCTTGAAAAACAACTGGCAGCAAGAGGGTTAACCCTTTTGCTGCCAAAGGGATATTTATGGCTTCTACACACAAAACTTGTTTATTGTGTAGAACGTCAAAGGTCCATGGTAACGTCACAATACAGAGGGGCACTGACAACGTCAAAATACGGCGCCAAGTTTATTTCTTGCTTTGTTGCGCCAAAAGCACCTGAGATTACCCCAGGTTTTGGGGTTCGTGTTGCTTAGTCTTTAGTTTTTATGTTGTGTCATCTGTACTATTATTTGTCTGTTTGTCTTTTTTAATTTTTGGCCATGGCGTTGTCAGTTTGTTTTCGATCTATGAGTTTGACTGTCCCTCTGGTATCTTTCGTCCCTCTTTTGACGTTTCTTATTCGTGACGTTGCAAAACTTGTGCCTCTCTGTAGAACAGCGCCTTCCCGCCGTCCATAATTTTTCCCGCGTCAATTTAGCCGTAATCAGGAAAAGCGATGTAAAATAATTTTATAAAATAATTTTATAAAAGTTATTGCTCTAAGATTGTTATAAACGATGTTTTTAATACAACATTATTTAAAAATACAACTTTTAATCTTGAAATATATTTTTTTTATATTTCTTATCTTTAAAAAATGAAGATAATATACTCATTGCTAATAATTTTACAAGTGCTTTTGTTTTATCTTTGTCAAGTGAAATGCATAACTGATTCTTAACCACCTCTATAATACTAGAATATATTTATCCGTGTTATCTAATTAGGTTAGTAAACTTTGTTATAACTGATAAATACCCATTCTATTAAACATGGAGTCATATTTGGTGTATTCATAAATGCAAACTCTTTTCATAAATTAATGAAAATGAATGGAATTGATAAGAAATCAATCAGATGACAAAGAAAATGTTAAGTATTTGACAATGAGACAGCAACCTAACAACACAAAAGCGTAAAGCCATATCAAATACAACACAAAGCCAAAGCAAAACAACAACACAAAAGCTAAATTACATCTGTATGCAATATAAAGTGAAACTGATCTAGATAGAATTTCAATGCTCAATAGTTGCAGACTCATTATTTGCTTTTATATTACAGTGGAGTTCTTGAGATAAAAATATTTATCGGATTATATTACGATCCTGTACAAGATGTTTTTCGGTGGACGGATGGAAACCTTCTTACGTATGACAAATGGGCTAGTGGCCATCCACTGACCCCATGACAGACCATTGTGTTCGTTTATCAAAAGACCTGAGGGAATTCGAAAGTGATTTATGTAGCACAAAACGCTTTATACTTTGTTCTGATCAAGGTAAGATTCTGAGACTTCTGAGGTACTACCAATTGTCTCTGTAATTGTTATCTCTACTCGTTCGGTATGACCGTGTCTGTAGTAACGTTGTAGTTTTCAATGAGCGTAATCTATGTTTAACTGGTAAATTATTAGGTCAAGGATTTCGTTATGACAAATTTCTTAAGATATTTACTAAATTCTTCCATTGATATAAAGATTTGGTTTGGAAGTTTGGCTATACCGGTAGAAATTATTCATAGCTGATAGCTTATTTCAAACGGGATACCACATCCTGATGTTTACGGTGATGTTATGTTTACTTGGCCCGGAAATTTAGATACGTCCCGGGTAAACTTATCGATACCTTAAATAAACTTATTCTAAAACGTTACCAATTCAACACTGTAATTAGATCTTTGAATATTGTTTGTATTGGTATAAATATTGATTTTGTTATCAGTAAATAAAAACCATACTAAATATTATTGTTATACACATATGCACATTCACGGTTCTACAATCTGTCGATACCTATATCTTGGCATTGAACAAGGTCATGTTTTTCTCTGATTGTTAATGACGTCTTTACGCTAAATTCATTGGATGTTGAATGTGTACTGATTGATATTTTAGTCTTGAATACATGATTGTTTTCATAATTGTTATTGGCTTTGAATTAGCTGCGAGTACTCTCCAATATGTGCTTTGTGTCATTTTTGTTGTAGAGGATGTATAAATTCTCTGCCACGTCCTGTCTGTGTTTTTGTTAGATGTTTTTTTTTGCTTTGTATTGATCTGACGAGTTAAGCCCTTTTCAACTGATTTTTATAGTTTGTTCATTTTTTGTACTTTTACACCACTGTCCCAGGTTAGGGGGAGGGTTTGGCGCCTTCAAACATGTTTAACCATGCCACATTCTATATAGATCATGTTCTCTCACTAAATAATACAAAATTTGGTGACTATGTTGAACGAATCTATCCCATCGAACTAGAGATAAAGGATACTACAGATACAGTTAAGTCTGCCTCATATCTTGACTTACATCTAGAAATTGACAATGAGGGTCGGTTGAAAACAAAACTTTACGACAAAAGAGATGATTTCAGCTTCCCAATTGTGAAATTTCCATTTCTATGTAGCAACATTCCAGCAGCGCCTGCATACGGAGTATATATCTCCCAATTGATACGATATTCCCGGGCTTGTGTTTCCTATCATGATTTCCTCGATAGAGGATTGCTGCTCACAAGGAAGCTATTAAACCAAGAGTTCCAAATGGTGAAGTTGAAGTCATCCTTCGTAAATTTTACGGACGCCATCACGAGTTGGTTGACCGTTATGGAATAACCGTTTCACAGATGATATCGGAAATGTTCCTTATGTCGTAACTACAATACCCTCCCTTTTCACGAATGTGACTTACCGAATTAAACTATTTACTGGATTTAGAATAACATAAGCAACACGACGGGTGCCACATGTGGAGCAGGATCTGCTTACCCTTCCGGAGCACCTGAGATCACCCCAGTTTTTGGTGGGGTTCGTGTTGCTTAGTCTTTGGTTTTCTATGTTGTGTCATCTGTACTATTATTTGTCTGTTTGTCTTTTTATTTTTGGCCATGGCGTTGTCAGTTTGTTTTCGGTCTATGAGTTTGACTGTCCCTCTGGTATCTTTCGTCCCTCTTTTCTGTATGTGCCTGTCCCAAATTAGGAGTCTTTAGTTCAGTGGTTGTCGATTGTTCATGTCTGTCATATTTGTTTTTCTTAAATTGTTTTGTTACATATTAGGTTGTTAGTTTTTCTCAATTGAATTGTTTCATAATTTTCATGTCGGGTCCTTTTATAGCAGACTATGTGGTATGGGTTATTCTCATTGTGGTAGGCCGTACGGTTGCCTATAATGACTTACATCCACTTAATTTAACTTTTGTTGATAGTTGTCTCACTGGCAATCATACTACATCTTCTCATTTTCACATTAAGCAGTCGGATATCTTCAGTAAAATTGCAGTTTGGCGCTTGTCAGAATTCTAAACAGTAAATTAATTTGCAACTGCTAAAAATAAGTCTAAATTGTATTTTTGTAATCTCAGGCAAATTTTGAGTATTTATCTTAAATTAGATACAAGTGACCATTAAAAGAAAAGGTTGAAAATGTTACTTTCAGTCTTCTTTTCATAACTACAACATAGAGAAACAGATGTCAAAAGCAATAAATGTATACTTCGCAATCGAAGTGTCACGTTTGATGCTTAAAATCAGCCTTTTCAAGATTAAAACATAGTATGATAGAAACAACTACAATAGACGTATCGTATTAAGATTAGGTGTCAAGCTGATTAACAAACTCTGTTGAAAGATTTGCTATTTATACTGTCACGAATTTGCGTGAAAATGTATTTTTTGCATATTGTATTCAATTTGACTTCTTTTGTGTTTCTTTTTAGCCTAAATGTATCGGAAAATTATCCATCTTTAAAAAAGAAGTTTCATTTGGAGAATTGATGCTTTCAAAGAAAGTTCTAGGAACGTACACTTGCAATTTTACGCACAATCTATATACACCTGTATCTTCCTTTATAATTTTCATTTACTAACATTTCAAACAATGAAAGAGATAAATGCTTTTCTAAATTTTCAGTTATAGTTCAAAATTATCCATGCTGTTTGGAAAAAAACTTTACGAAATTGTGACATCATCTTGTTACTATTACTTTACATTACTAGTATATCACATCACAAAGAATGTATTTTCATAATTTCATAATGTGCAAGTGCTGGATTATCAAGTCAACAGACGTCTAAACCAGTCGTCTCAGAAATTATTAAGTCAGAACTGACATGTAAACAGATTAGCTTGGTGTATACATCCACGCAAATGTCCACACAAGAAATAACAAGCGTATCACCTGTAGGCTTACAAACTCCTAAAGAGGACATATGTTCTACACCAATGACCACAGAGACGACAAATTTCCCTCATGTAACAACACACAGAACGGATGTTTCAAAATGGATAAAATGGCCTTTTATCATTGTTGATACTTAATGACTTTGTAAATTATAGTGGGGTCCAACTTAATCCTTCAAAATAGAATACATTCACTTAAATGAAGAAAACTATATGACAAAATTAAGGCAATAGTAATTTATCAATGTTCAAATCTCATTAATCGATTTAGGAAACAACTAAAGGTAACAACAAAATATCGGGATCGAAGGAGCTCAAAAGCAGCTAGACCGAGTATGTTGACGGTGGAAGCATCTCCTGCTGTGTATGCATAACCCGCCTTGCGAATCCACACTCAGTAAAAAAATGTTATAATCGCAAATAGGACAGAATGGGTACAATTAACAAGGTTCCATTAATTTTGTCGTAGGCACAATCCCGGCCTCTTTTTACTCGAATGCTACATTATCGAATGCGTTTCATCACCAAATTGTACTTGAGTTGTCATTGTGAACACAACTGGTTGCATTTATGCTTACCCTTTCGGATTATCTGATATTTTTCATTGGGTTTTTCCTCAGTCCTTTTAGTGTTTTGTAGAACGTTTTGTCCTTTCGTCGTATTTTGTTCTGGCAATGGTATTATCTGTTTTCCTTATCAATTTTCAATATCCCTTTGGTATCTGCTGTCACTTTTATGACACACATACATTTATGCGTGAATGAAAATGCCTAAATAAAAACGGTGAGTTCAAGTGGAACTTAGAGTCATTAAGTCAACATTGAGAAAGTGTGGTTGATTTTGATATGATGAAGACATACTATTTCAATCAGTTTAATTGAAGTTTGGAGTTGACATGTCAGTAACTGCTACTAGGCATATGTTAATTTATGTTTATCATTGTCTTTTTGCTTAGTTTCTTATCTATATTACTGGAAGATCATTGTCATGATGTTTTTTTAATTCAAATAGTTTGCTTACAAAGTATATATGACAATTTTAATCGCGAAGTTCAGTTACAGTTTTCCGTTTATGATGGAATTAATTTTGCAAGTCTTCGACCAAGTCTATTTTTCATTTTCGGTTGTCGTTGTGATAATTTGTTGAAATTCTTGGTCGGTGTTTGGACCAATCTTGTTTCATTTAGGTATGGTGTGGTTGTTTTGATATGTCTTATGCAAAGGGACATTATAAATACACTTTCTTCGAAACTATACCCTCCAGAAAACTCACTACTCTACATGCACTATACACACACAAATGTTTCTTTATTTAGTATGATAGATATTCTAAAATATATGATCATTCTATTTATTAAACACTGCTAACTACTATAGAAAATTTTGTTGATGTTACAAACAATTATTCAAATATTCGTGGCAAATGTCGCCTTATACTGTAAACCAACTGTCCGTTGTGACACCATTGATTGATTTTGGTATAAAACATTGTCAACGGTGTCTTCTTCCTTCACGCTGAATTCCAGTGCGTATATGCGTACACTAAGCTGTGCGAAATGTTAAAGAACATAGTCAAGATTGATCAAATAGGAATGTAACGCTCTTTGGATAATGGAGAACCTTCAAAATAACTCATTGAAGAGTCCATATGCGAACTGTTGTAAGACAAAGTTCTGCCCCTTAAAAATACCCCATTTTTCATTGACTGTCCAAATGTCATTACTTTGTATTGAATAACACATCAAGAATCACCAAACATACCAAACAGTACAACAGACAACATCAACTACTAACGCCCGACATTTCTAATTACAATGGGGGTTAAGTGTAGACCATTAAAAGAAAAGGTTGAAAATGTTACTTTCAGTCTTCTTTTCATAACTACATCAGGAAGAAACAGATGTCAAAAGCAGTTGATGTGTACTTTGTAATCGTGTCGTCACCTGTAATGCTAAAAAGTCAGCCTGTTAAAGATTAAAGCATAGTGTGATAAAAAGAACAACAATAGACATCCCATTAGGATAAGGTGTCAAGCTGATTAACACACGCAGTTGAAAGACTGTGGACTCTTGGTTATCTATACTGTGAAGCATTTGTGCAAAAATGTATCTTTTACATATTTGTATTCAATTTGACTTCTTTTGTGATTTTTAGCCTAATAACAAACAAATGGAGCAACAGAGGAAAAGTATTAGATAATTATCCATCTAAGAATAATTCTTCTTTTTCATTTATAGAATTAATGTTTTCAAATAAAGTTTTAAGAACTGTACGCACAATCCATAAACACACGTATCTATCTAAATAATTTTCATTTAATAACATTTCAACAATGAAAGAGATAAATGCCTTTTTAAATTTTGAGTTATAGTTCAAAATTAACCGTGTTGTTTGGAAAAACTTTACAAAATTGTGACATGTTCTTGTTACTGTTACTTGCATAATGTACAGGTGCTGGATCAACAGTCGTCTGAACCAATCGTCACAGAAATCATTCCGCCAGAAATGACAGATAAACAGAGTAGCTTGGTGTATATATCCACAAGAATGTCCACACAAGAAATAACAAGCTTATCATCTGTGAGCTTACAAACTCCTAAAGACGACATAAGGTCTAAACCCATGACCAAAGAGAAGACCATGTTTCCTCATGTAACAACACACACAACGGATGTTTCAAGTATGGATAAAACGGCGTTTTGTCATAAAAATAGTTGCTGACTTTGCTAGTGGTCAACAAGATGTACTATGTTAAGCATCTATACGTTATTTCTAGTTAACACATTGCATATATTCAGAAAAGCTATCTTCAAACTTTTTATTGTGTATGGTTTTCCACAATGGTATTTTTTATCGTTTGTTTTTATTTATTTTTGGAAAAAGACAAGGCTAAAAATCTAATACAACATGGAAATAAGTTACAAATTGTAAAGTATAGTAGATCGAACTTACCCCTTCAAAACATAGAATACATACACTAAAATGACAAAACTATATGACAAAATTAGGGCATTAGTAAATTACCAATGTTCAAATTTCTTAATCGATTTAGAAGACAAATCAAGTTAACAAACAAATCTTGAGGGAATCGAAGGAGCTTCAAAAGGAGCGAGACCGAGTATCTCGACAGGGAAAGCATCTTCTGCTATTTATGCATCACCTGCTTGCGATTCCACTCTCAGTGAAAATGTCACAATCGGGAATAGGACGCAATATGGAATAGGACACGAAAGCTAAAATTACCAAGGTGAAATTTGTCGTAGCTACAATCCCGTCCTCTTTTTACTCGATTTTTCCATTACCGAATGCGTTTAATCACCAAATTGTCCATGCCATTATGAAATCGACTGGTTGCATTTTGCTTACACTTAAGCTTTTTGGATCATCTGAGATCACCCCGGTTTTTTATCGGTTTTTGTTGCTCAGTCTTTATTTTCTCTTTAGTGTTTTTTTGTCTTTTCGTCGTATTTTGTTTTGACAATTGTGTTTTTTTAACTTATGAATTTTAATTATCCCTTTGGTATCTGCTGTCTGTTTGTGACAGACATACCTGTATGCGTGAATGAAAATGCTTAAATAGAACACATTCAAATCGTCTGTTCGGGATAACTCATTCATATGAATAGATGGGTTTTCGTCCTTTGCATGTTTTACAAGAAATGCAACAACGAAGAGTTTTCATAGATTTCTAAAATGAATTAAAATTGTAAAATTGTTGATATTAAAGAATGTTCAGCGGATGGAAAAGTTTATTATAGTGATCAAAGAGTAAAACGATAAAATTCAAGGTATCAATGATTTAATGTTTTAAAACGTCTTATTTTGTAATGCTTAAGACCTCTCAACTATATCAATTTTCCTTATATTGTTATAAGTCATTTCTACTACTTTCAATAATGTATTTCAGCTGAATCGCTGCGTCACTGCAACTGTTACACGAATAGCAATAAGAGCAATGTTATGGATGACAATAAAGTCGAAGAAATAAAAAGAAGAATTCAAAAGGAACTCAGAGTCGATAAGTCAACACTATCTTCAACGAGAAACAAACGTATATCAGCTTACGATGATCGTACCTCTTCCAAATGTATAGGAGCAGTTGGTATTTGTATTCTTGTTACTGTAGTGTCAGTTTTTGCTGCCACTGATGTAATGTCATGCTTCCAATAATTCCAACGGAAGTGTCTTGCAGTATCTATGAATATTCCATGTTTATCATTCCTGTATGTTCTATCATCTATATTACTGGAAGATCATCGCGGCAACCTTGGTCATTTAAATTGAATTGTCGTAGTTATTTTTAAAAATCAAGTAGTCACTTGTAAAGTATAAAGTTTTCTATAGCTTTTAAAAACGCATAAATTATAAAATTGTTGGTATTAAAGAATGTTTAGCCGATGGAAAAGTATATTATAGTGATCAAAGAG
This sequence comes from Mytilus coruscus, assembly GCA_017311375.1. Taxonomy (NCBI): domain Eukaryota; kingdom Metazoa; phylum Mollusca; class Bivalvia; order Mytilida; family Mytilidae; genus Mytilus; species Mytilus coruscus. The sequence continues at coordinate 141,900,397 of CM029596.1, read as the reverse complement.
TAAACCATACAAATTCAATGTATCAATGAAGAGTGGATGTCACAATTTTAATCGCGACGTTCAGTTACAGTTTCTATTTATGAAGTTTATGAAGGAATTAGTTATGCCAGTCTTCGACAAAGTCTTCTCATATTTTCAGTTGTCATTATGATGATTTGTTGAAATTCTTGGTTGGTTTTTGGGCCAATCTTTTTTTCATTTAGGTATGTTGTGGTTGTTTTGATATGGTATATGTTTTTCATTCCTATTTGTACTGATCATGTTCCTCCATTGAGACAGAAGAATAGACATCTTTTCGAATTGGAGGGCGAAAAGGACATCGGGAATACATTGTTTTCTTCGAAACTATCCTCCAGAAAACTCACTACACTACATGCACTGTGCACACAAAAATGTTTATTTATTTAGTATACTAGATATTCTTAAATATCTAATCATTTTCTGTATTAAGCATTGCGATCCAATAAATAAGAAAACATCCAATTTTGCAAATATTCGTGGCAAATGTCGCCTTATATTGTAAATCAACTTATTTTCGCTTTACTTCGCTAGTAGTCCTTTCTAGCCAACTTCACAGAGAGTTTCCTCGCGATTTTCTAGTTTTCCTGATTTATATGAAGAAAGATCGAAGTTTTACACATGCACGCCAATTTATATTAGCGTTATTTTTCTACTATTAAATTCGCGAAAATAAATTGCTCGCGAAAATAAGTTGGTTTACAGTATTTCTCTATGTTTGTCATTCAACAATATCATATTAATTTCAGTATATGTTAAAACTTATGGTGTATCATAACATGGTATGGTTTGATGCTATCACATTGATTTACATCCCAACCTGCCTCCATTTAACAATATAAATTGCGTTTTACATTTGTTTGTGCTTATATAAGTTTAGAATAGTATAAGAGCGTCAACTGATTATGATTTCTTTCATTTGTAAGTCAAAAACTTCTTAAAAAATGATGGTTATAACGGATAAGAATACATCTAACATATTATATATCAATCAATGATAAGCACCTTTGACTTTTAAAATTAATATAAATTTTAAGACTATCAGTATAGTATAAATCTAAAATTCAGATCTATCGGAACTCGCATGCTCGTCATTTGAGGATAGCGAAATCTGAGAACTATATTTTAATTATATTGTCTAATATCGGATCAAACATTGGTCAAGGATGCAACATATCTGTAATTATAACTATGGAGCTTATGAAAGTCTGGTCGTCTAATCTGTAATTTTACCAGTGTGTCCTATTCTCGATTGTGACTTGAATATCATGGCAGGTGCTGCATATATAGCAGGAGACGCCTACCCTATCGAATCACACCCCTGAAGGTTCATCACTGTTCAAGGTTGAAAAGAGTTGATCGCTCGCAAATATTTTAACTCTGCCAGATTTTTCTAAACCACATGCATGTAGTTAAGTGGTTGTCGTGGGTTGTCGTATGCCTACTTTTTTTTTTAGTTTAGATAGTTAGATTTCTCCTTTGAATTGTACGTTTCACATTTTGTTATCCCTGGTCGTGTTATAGCTTACTATATGGTATGGATTTCCTTCATTGATGAAGTGCGGATTGTAACCTGTAGTTTTTGACCTCCTCTATTTTCAATAGATAGTGGATAGTTTTTTCATTGGTGATAATACCACCATTTCTTTATATCTGTTCTCTGAAGTAGAATTACAATCATTGTTATCTTTTGGATCATGAATGTTGAAATGATCATGGCACAATTAAAATTAAAACTTTTTTCTGTCACATACCAAATATTCAGTATTTTAATCTGAAAACGTTTAAGATATTACATATAAACAGAAAAAAACCCAACAACTTATCAATTCGGACATCATTATTAACGAATGAAATTACTAACTATATGAAAAAAGTTATAACGATTTACATCCATATTCTCCTCTATTTTCAATAGATAGTGGATAGTTTTTCATTGGTGATAATACCACTATTTCTTTATATCTGTTCTCTGAAGTAGAATTACAATCATTGTTATCTTTTGGATCATGAATGTTGAAATGATCATGGCACAATTAAAATTAAAACTTTTTTCTGTCACATACCAAATATTCAGTATTTTAATCTGAAAACGTTTAAGATATTACATATAAACAGAAAAAAACCCAACAACTTATCAATTCGGACATCATTATTAACGAATGAAAATACTAACTATATGAAAAAAAGTTATAACGATTTACATCCATATTCTCATTTGAACTTTAAAGTTCTTTACACAACTGGATGGTCAGGTTAGGAACAGGTTAGAAACAACATACAGAATGAATTAAATATTACTGTAAACTTAAACAATCAACGTATTACAAAAAAAGCAAATTGAAAAAGAAAAAAAAAACATCAAAAATACAATAACACAACAACGCACTATAACATTAGTTTACAAAGAAACAATCTGGCGATAATTGTATTCTTCTTCATCTCAATCGTGACACACATGGTCACATGTATTGGGAAACACACATATTCAGAGCCGTACATGGTTATTGTTAACTTTATTAGGTCCATAGTTATGCGAGGAGTGAGCTTATAACCAATTAAGATCGACTTGCCATTGTAACTTATAACTAATTACCACTACATACATATAAGTCCTTCAAAATCAATACAGTATAAGCTCGTCTGAAGATTTCACCTTCTTGTCGATCTACATTTAAAAAACTTTTGTTCAAATTCATAAAAAAAAACGTGTATTGACTTTAAAGTAACTCAAATAACCTGATTTTTATAAAAGATATGCAATTTGCTTTCTACTTGTAAATATAAAATTTGTATCTAAAACAATAGAAGTTTACATATTGCTTAATTTTTTTATGTTTCCAATTGGTGAAGATTTACTTTGTTTTATTTTTTTCATTTGACACAATATTTTATTCCCAAATCTTGTACATGAAATAACAAGAAGAAGTGTAAGCTTTTACTAATTTATCGTCCTGAAAATGCATTTTACCGTTTGAATGGTTTTACACTAGTACTTTTGGGGCCCTTTATAGCTTGTTGTTCGGTGTGAGCCAAGGCTCCGTGTTGAAGGCCGTACATTGACCTATAATGGTTTACTTTTATAAATTGTTATTTGGATGGAGAGTTGTCTCATTGGCACTCACACCACATCTTCCTATATCTATAAAATGTTTTCCATTGTACAAATGTTGTAGGTGTAGCAACCAACAATCTAAATTTACTCACTTATGTATAGCCTCGCTCTTGCTTACGAGTGTAAGGAATACAAATACACAAATGCAAAACAATTTTGTAAGAGATAAACTATTCCCACAGTCTGTAAGAGATAGACTATTCCCACAGTCTGTAAGACTATTCCCACAGTCTGTAAGAGATAGGCTATCCCCACAGTCTGTAAGAGATAGACTATTCCCACAGTCTGTAAGAGATAGACTATTCCCACAGTCTGTAAGAGATAGGCTATTCCCACAGTCTGTAAGAGATAGACTATTCCCACAGTCTGTAAGAGATAGACTATCCCACAGTCTGTAAGAGATAGACTATTCCCACAGTCTGTAAGACTATTCCCACAGTCTGTAAGAGATAGACTATTCCCACAGTCTGTAAGAGATAGACTATTCCCACAGTCTTGCCTACAAATATCAAACATGGTACTACATATCAAAAAGCTCTGATTAGTGGTTGTTTTGTACATGTTTGTGTCTCAAAGTAAAGAAGATACATGTATCCGATAAACAGGAAGTAGATAAGTGTCTGATCTGAAAATATGTGTTGTTCCGACAATTAGTTTGATACCAAACATCAAGAAGCGTTTTACTTTAAGTGATTGATGAGAAAGGGTATAATTACATATTGCCTTAATGTTTGGGGCAAGCTATACATCTCTATAAACCTTGAGGGCTCAAATGATGGACCACGCAGAAAAACACAAATATCGTTACAGTTGGCATGACTAAAAGGCAGACCTGAAAGAAACCATCCTTTTCTGTATTTGATTTTCTGGTGTTCAGTGTTTTGATATGAGCATTCCTAATGAAGGTAAATCCAGAAAAGTGCTTAGGACGCAAGAAATTTATAAAGTGTTGACCTTATTCGTTCCGAAATTGGAAACATTAACGCGGACATCGAAGAAAGCATCGTACCAGGGATTGAAGCTATGTTTCTTCTCAGTATCTCAAAACAGAGAGAAAAATATAAAAAAAAAACTGATGTAACCACATGAACTTCAAAAGGAGCAAGATGGGTGCGTTGACAGCGTAAGTATTTCATGCTATAAATGCATCACCAGCCATGCGAATCGTCAAAATATCACAATTGGTAAAATTACGGGTCAGACGACTATTCTGGTATATAAAAAAGTAAAATAACAAACATACCGAACTCCAAGGAAAATTCAAAACAGAAAGTCCCTTATCAAATGGCAAAATCAAAAGCTCAAACCCATCAAACGAATGGAAAACAACTGTCATATTCCTGACTTGGTACATGCATTTCCTTATGTAGAAAATGGTGGATTAAACCTGGTTTTATAGCTAGCTATATACAGATCTAAGACCGCAAAAACATGCCGCTAGTGAGTTGAGACAGGGTCACATCGTATCGGTCAACCAATTCGTGATGGTGGCCGTAAAAATTATGTGCGATCGATTTATGTCATTCTTCCTCCTAACTCCGCTGGAGCAATTTTTGTGTAAGGAGAATACCCCTGTTAATTAAGGCAATTCAATACAGTGTACTAGAGTAACGTATTTATTGAGGTATGTTAACGTCATACGATGGGTCAAATGGTATGTTACTGATGAGGATTGGAAAGTGGACAATTTAAAAAATTGAAATCATCACATTTGTCATAGATTCTAGTTTAAAGTCGTCCATGTCAATATTGAGGATAAGATCAAAAATGAAGTTGATAGATATTCTAGTTTCGGTTATATCCTTAACTCAAGTTCACAGGGATATATGAAAAGCATGCACTCACTGCAATGTTGGTTATTAAAGGACAGGACATCGTCAATATATCAGAAATTGAAATTAAAGAACTTTGCAAGATACCTTTCATTTTTGTCTTTGAAAAGGTTCTGATTCATATGAGTACAAAAACAACGGGCAGTAGGGGTGCACAATTAGTACTCATTGGAATTCCAACTGTTTTTTAAAATCACGTTTCCAGAAAACACCTTTTATCAAACCGTTAGGGACTTTATTATCGCTATCAAACTCATGTGAAAACAAACAATTTTATCGAACTATATTTAAGCAGTAGTGAGAGCACTAAGGTTGTGGTTAAGTTTTAGGGCTCACACAAATGTTCTGATATATATAATATTTTGTTCTGATAATTTCATATCTTCATATTTCCGATTTTAAGGCAGACTTTTTATTCTTACCCTTGAGATGCTGTAACCTGTATTTAACGATATTATTGTGGAAGAGCTAATCTGAATTTGATATTCAAATCAAATAACTTTACATGAGCAAGATAAAAGAAAATACAAGACAGATACTGCAATGATATAACAAACAACTCAATACATCAAATAAGTTTTATCTAAAGGACACAAACAAATGCAAACCGACTTCCATTTTCTCTTTCTTCGACTGGTATAAAATATGAAATTAAGATTGATGAATTTGATGCATCCGAAGTGCTTTTATGGGTTTACCTTCATCAGGAACTCTCAAACAAAAAAATGCGAAGGTTGAGAATGTTATCATAATTGAATAACCAAAAGGGACTATAAAAAGGAATAGTTAAATTAGGATTCATAGAAAAATGAAAAAGAATCGTACTGTATGTGAATGATGATCTCTATCTTAGCAAAGTGCATGCCTGGGTATGTCCCAGGTGTATGGTGATACATGTTGTTCATATCTAGCTATCGTTGTACAAACGATAGCAAATCGTGAAAAATGTTGTACGACTATGCGAACGATTCGCGATCGTTTCACAAATAATTACGAGACACGACTTACGAGCAATTCATTCGAAAATTCTATACTGGCTCCAAGCAGTAGTTGATCGGAAACTTGGATAATTTCTTGCTATAATACGTTAATTTTGACACAAGAGTGTCGGTTTGCAATGAGTGTGATATGTAATAGCTAGTGCTTGAATGACGCATTTATGATATTTATTAATGTACTATCAACTCTTCCTTCACCAAATAATAGACATTTTAGCTGCTTTTATATTTCTTTAATTTTAGAAAAGCTTTCTTACATTCCTTGTAGTAAGTTTTTTTTATATAGTTGACTTAATCTTATTGAAATATCTTAACAACTCGAAGGTATTCAATTTGAAAGTCAAATGAACCAAAGCAATATATATCGAAGTTGGTGGGATCTGATTTTTTTAGCTTAAATAGAGGCGAAAGAGCCAAAGGGATATTCAAACGCTTAAGTCGAAAACAAATCGACAATGCCAAGGCAAAATAACGAAAAACGATTAAAAGAAAAACATCAATTTACAAAACACAGCATAGAAAACTAAAAACAGAGCAACACGAACCCCACCAAAGACTAGGAGGGATATCAGGTGCTCTGAAAGGGAAAGCAGCTCCACATGTAGCACCCGTCGTGTTGCTTATGTAAGAACAATACCGGTGATATGCCTAATACGGTAGGTCACATTCTACGGAAAATGGACGGGATTGTTACAACAATTGGAACATATCCGTCGTCATCTGTGAAACAGATATTCCATAACTGTCAACCAACTCGTGATGGCGTCAGTAGAATTTAGTTAGCAACGAGTCGGTCTTCCAGCCTTCTCAAAATATTCCTTCGCCTTTGTAACAGGTTTCACCTACTTGAAGTTCATCGATAAACCTATTCATTTTTTCCTTTGATATAAGTAAAAGGACGCTGGCTAAGATTACGTTGAAAAAGTAACAATAGAAAGAAAGTTATTGTTACGTTGGGCACTAATTGCCGGAATGCTAGGTTGGGTTGGGTTAGGAACCGATTAATTACGAACGTCACAATAATATTAGTTTCAGCGGTTACGTTGTGTTATTGTTACGTTAATGCTCAACTCGGCTTTTAATATCCAACTTAGCATGGCTGAAATGGACAAAAATAAAACACAAATATACGAGTCGAGAACTATTTGTGAAGGCAATTTATTTTGAAATTTGCCGACAGGTGTCAACAATATATAGATGATTGAGATGAACAGATTTTCATTTTCATCGATTAGATGTTTTGTGATCGTAGTTTCGTTCTTAATGACGATAGTGCATGTTATTTTGAACAGTTTATCAAGTACTCCATCTGATTTTGAAACGAAATTACGTCATCCATAGACACATGCATACATAAGTTCACAGTATTTTAGTTCACTGCTGTTAAACTTTGCTTTTGATGTATCAATTTTTCGCGAACTTCGTTTATATAACAGTAAAAAATTTGAATCTTGATATTTTTTCAGTTTTGATTAAAACGCATCCAAAGTTTAAATATTTCACTTAAAGAAAATTTTGTAATGGGAAGTAAGAACTTCGTCCATTGTTCAAAGTATTATGACAGTAATAAGGGTACGTGTGCAGTTAAATTCACAGAAGGGAACACTTTTCTTTTAAACATCGAACCATTGAACAACAACAATAATAAAACTACTACTACTAATAATAATGATAATATTAATAATAATAAATTATTATTTATGCATATCGGAGAATTCAGCAACAAAACTAAAGTCGGTTAAAAGTTTAATAAATCTAACGTAACAGTAGGCACAGATATTATTGTTACGTTCGTAATTAATCGGTTCCTAACCAAACATAGCACTCCGGCAATTAGTGTCCAACGTAACAATAACTATGTTGTTATTGCTACATTTTAACGTAATCGTAGCCAATGCCTAAGTGTGTTGTCGATAATTCTTGCTTTCGTCAGTTTTTTGTCCATCATTTACTCGTAGTTCGCGTTTTAAGCGCTGCATATCTTCTCAGTCAGATCAGAAGTAATAAAAAGTCGAAAGTGCTATCAAGGATTTGTTGGCAGTTATTTAACATGACCTCTGCAATAGAGGACAACGGTATGCTCCACATGTCGTGTTATATCAACATTCTAGTCCCTTCAGTTATTTAACACGACCTCTGCAAAAGAAGAAAACGGTATGCTCCACATGTCGTGTTATAACAACATTCTAGTCCCTTCAGTTATTTAACACGACCTCTGCAATAGAAGAAAACGGTATGCTCCACATGTCGTGTTATAACAACATTCTAGTCCCTTCAGTTATTTAACACGACCTCTGCTATAGAAGAAAACGGTATGCTCCACATTTCGTGTTATAACAACATTCTAGTCCCTTCAGTTATTTAACACGACCTCTGCAATAAAAGAAAACGGTATGCTCCACATGTCGTGTTATAACAACATTCTAGTCCCTTCAGTTATTTAACACGACCTCTGCAATAGAAGAAAACGGTATGCTCCACATGTCGTGTTATAACAACATTCTAGTCCCTTCAGTTATTTAACACGATCTCTGCAATAGAAGAAAACGGTATGCTCCACATGTCGTGTTATAACAACATTCTAGACCCCTTCAGTAATTTAACACGACCTTTGCAATAGAGAACAACGGTATGCTCCACATGTCGTGTTATAACAACATTCTAGTCCCCTTCAGTTATTTAACACGACCTCTGCAATAGAAGAAAACGGTATGCTCCACATGTCGTGTTATAACAACATTCTATTCCCTTCAGTTATTTAACACGACCTCTGCAATAAAAGAAAACGGTATGCTCCACATGTCGTGTTATAACAACATTCTAGTCCCTTCAGTTATTTAACACGACCTCTGCAATAGAAGAAAACGGTATGCTCCACATGTCATGTTATAACAACATTCTAGTCCCTTCAGTTATTTAACACGACCTCTGCAATAGAAGAAAACGGTATGCTCAACATGTCGTGTTATAACAACATTCTAGTCCCTTCAGTTATTTTACACGACCTTTGCAATAGAGGACAACGGTATGCTCCACATGTTGTGTTATAACAACATTTTAGTCCCCTTCAGTTATTTAACACGACCTCTGCAATAGAAGAAAACGGTATGCTCCACATGTCGTGTTATAACAACATTCTAGTCCCTTCAGTTATTTAAGACGACCTTTGGAATAGAAGAAAACGGTATGCTCCACATGTCGTGTTATAACAACATTCTATTCCCTTCAGTTATTTAACACGACCTCTGCAATAGAAGAAAACGGTATGCTCCACATGTCGTGTTATAACAACATTCTAGTCCCCTTCAGTTATTTAACACGACCTCTGCAATAGAAGAAAACGGTATGCTCCACATGTCGTGTTATAACAACATTCTAGTCCCTTCAGTTATTTAACACGACCTTTGCAATAGAGGACAACGGTATGCTCCACATGTCGTGTTATAACAACATTCTAGTCCCTTCAGTTATTTAACACGACCTCTGCAATAGAAGAAAACGGTATGCTCCACATGTCGTGTTATAACAACATTCTAGTCCCTTCAGTTATTTAACACGACCTCTGCAATAGAAGAAAACGGTATGCTCACATGTCGTGTCATAACAACATTCTAGACCCTTCATTTATTTAACACGACCTTTGCAATAGAGGACAACGGTATGCTCCACATGTCGTGTTATAACAACATTCTAGTCCCTTCAGTTATTTAACACGACCTCTGCAATAGAAGAAAACGGTATGCTCCACATGTCGTGTTATAACAACATTCTAGTCCCTTCAGTAATTTAACACGACCTCTGCAATAGAAGAAAACGGTATGCTCCACATGTCGTGTTATAACAACATTCTAGTCCCCTTCAGTTATTTAACACGACCTCTGTAATAGAAGAAAACGGTATGCTCCACATGTCGTGTTATAAAACATTCTAGTCCCTTCAGTTATTTAACACGACCTCTGCAATAGAAGAAAACGGTATGCTCCACATGTCGTGTTATAACAACATTCTAGTCCCTTCAGTTATTTAACACGACCTCTGCAATAGAAGAAAACGGTATGCTCCACATGTCGTGTTATAACAACATTCTAGTCCCTTCAGTTATTGAACACGACCTTTGCAATAGAAGAAAAAGTATGCTCCACATGTCGTGTTATAACAACATTCTAGTCCCTTCAGTTATTTAACATGACCTCTGCAATAGAGGACAACGGTATGCTCCACATGTCGTGTTATATCAACATTCTAGTCCCCTTCAGTCTAGTTTTTATCGCTTGTGAAATAAGAATGCGACTTGTCACCTTATTTTTAGTAACAGTTAATAACATGATGGAAGGCATAGTAGTTTGGCAGAAACTGCCTATCCTTCTCTTGCACCTGAGTTCACCCCGGTTTTTGGTGAGTTTCGTGTTGTTCACTTTTATTTTCCGAAATAGCAAAAGCACTATAAGTTAACATCAAGTTGCCATGCTGAAAAAAGCATAAAAACTAAGAACATGAACGGACTGATGAACTGGTTTTGCAGGCTAGAGCTGCCAAGCCAAGATTTTATTAAGTTTTTGACTTGATTTAAAGATGATTATATAGCTTATGAATCTCATCTGGCAGCTCATTTCACAGTATAGCACTCGCATACCTTGTAGGTCATATGCTCTAATTCTCACTTGTGGTAGTTCTGCTGTGTTCTGATTTCTACAAAAATCATGTAGATAAACAGGACATTCGTTATTAACAATTTTGAAGAAGTTCAATAGCCAACGATTCCATTCTTCTAATTAGTTTAAGATCCGGCTCTTCTTCTTCTTCTTTTTCTTCGTTGTGGTCTGGAAAATTGATAAGAAATGTATGATGAAAACTAACTCAAATTAAGCGCATGGCTAAGGTTCAAGTTACTTTCACTGATATTTTAGTGAGCATGCATAGCTAACTTAGTTTTTTCATACCGATTTATGGGGTTTTATTCATTAAAAAAGGAGGATTTTCCAGTTTTTGGACAATAACTCAAAAATGCTTCGAGCAGTTTTCGTGAAAGTTTGGTGAATTATTTATATTTATTGACGTGAGCTCCCTTTCGATTTTTATAAATTTTAGCTTTTACGTTGCCGAGTTATGGGATTTTATTCATAAAAAAGGGGGGATTTTTCAGTTTTCGGACAATAACTCAAAAGTGCTTTGAGCAGTTTTCGTGAAACTTTCCGGGTGACTGTTTTATATCTATTAAAATAACCTCCCTTTATTTTTTTTTTTTATAAATTTCTGATGTGACATTAATTAGGGAGTTATGGAACTTTATTTCTTTGAAAAAGTGACGGGTGTATCATTCGCTCATGGCGCAGCTCTTTATTACATTAAAAAGTGTTGCACCCCCTTTGGATTTGCATGAAAGAAACCCTTGACCACCAGTTTTTAACAGCTTTTAACTGCTTCACAAAGCTCATGAACCATTGATGCGAATAAACATGTGTCTTTAACATCTTCTACAGAAATATCCTGTTAAAGCTCCTACAGCTGTTCCAGTACGGTACTAGGAATTCTTGGTGAACACGTGATTGTGCTTTCATGTACAATGAACAATTGAAGCACTCGTCCGACCCAAACTTGGGGGAACAATTGGAAGCACTCGTCCGACCCAAACTTGGGGGAACAATTGGAAGCACTCGTCCGACCCAAACTTGGGGGAACAATTGGAAGCACTCGTCCGACCCAAACTTGGGGGAACAATTGGAAGCACTCGTCCGACCCAAACTTGGGGGAACAATTAGAAGCACTCGTCTGACCCAAACTTGGGGGAACAATTAGAAGCACTCGTCCGACCCAAACTTGGGGGAACAATTGGAAGCACTCGTCTGACCCAAACTTGGGGGAACAATTGGAAGCACTCGTCTGACCCAAACTTGGGGGAACAATTGGAAGCACTCGTCTGACCCAAACTTGGGGGAACAATTGGAAGCACTCGTCCGACCCAAACTTGGGGAACACTTGGAAGCACTCGTCCGACCCAAACTTGGGGGAACAATTGAAGCACTCGTCTGACCCAAACTTGGGGAACACTTGAAGCACTCGTCCGACCCAAACTTGGGGGAACAATTGGAAGCACTCGTCCGACCCAAACTTGGGGGAACACTTGGAAGCACTCGTCTGACCCAAACTTGGGGGAACAATTGGAAGCACTCGTCTGACCCAAACTTGGGGGAACACTTGGAAGCACTCGTCTGACCCAAACTTGGGGGAACACTTGGAAGCACTCGTCCGACCCAAACTTGGGGGAACAATTGGAAGCACTCGTCTGACCCAAACTTGGGGGAACAATTGGAAGCACTCGTCCGACCCAAACTTGGGGGAACAATTAGAAGCACTCGTCTGACCCAAACTTGGGGAACACTTGAAGCACTCGTCCGACCCAAACTTGGGGAACAATTGAAGTACTCGTCTGACCCAAACTTTGGGGAACACTTGAAGCACTCGTCCGACCCAAACTTGGGGAACACTTGAAGCACTCGTCTGACCCAAACTTGGGGGAACACTTGGAAGCACTCGTCCGACCCAAACTTGGGGGAACACTTGGAAGCACTCGTCTGACCCAAACTTGGGGGAACAATTGGAAGCACTCGTCCGACCCAAACTTGGGGGAACACTTGGAAGCACTCGTCCGACCCAAACTTGGGGGAACAATTGGAAGCACTCGTCTGACCCAAACTTGGGGAACAATTGAAGCACTCGTCTGACCCAAACTTGGGGAACACTTGAAGCACTCGTCCGACCCAAACTTGGGGAACAATTGGAAGCACTCGTCCGACCCAAACTTGGGGGAACACTTGGAAGCACTCGTCTGACCCAAACTTGGGGGAACAATTGGAAGCACTCGTCCGACCCAAACTTGAATATTCTTGTTCTGTTTGGGACCCTCACACAATCGAATCGGTATCCAAAATTGAGATGGTCCAACGACGAGCTGCTCGGTATGTCTATAATAAATACCATAATACGGGTAGCGTTACAAACATGCTTACAACATTGATTTACCATCACTAGCAGAACGTAGGCAACGCACAAGATTGGTAATGATGTATAAGATATCATACCATCTTGTTGCTATTCAATCCGTCATACTCATTAAAGCAGACTCAAGAACTAGGAAAAACCATTCACTCTCATATAGGCACATACATACATCTAAGTACTCCTACAGACATTCATACTTTCCGTATACAATACCACAGTGGAACCATCCATTGATAGCTTCAGGAACAGCTCACTCCAGCTGTTCTCTATTCTATCAATTAATAGCATTAATTAAGATTGTACATAGTTTTAAACACAAATTTGATATTCTCAATGCATTATAATTACATTTTGTTTAAATTGGGGTAAACAGTTTGTAAATAGTCCACGTATGCGGACAATATGTAATCATCGGATGTCGATGGAATATTGTATACCAAAAGAAGAAGAAGAGCCCTTGGAGTTGTCTGATCTCTGAGGCGTCAACAAAAGTGGTAATTCAGAATTGGATAGTAGCCATTACTTGCTGAATACTAGTAGTCTTCATAGAAAAATCTAATGGCCCTCTCTTTTAAATTTTCTCAATCTTTTTTTTTGTATTTACCCCCACAACCAAAAGTACCAGTAGTAATTCAAGGACCGTTATGAAAGAATAATATTATATGCTTTAAATTGTTAATTTTCAAGTTTAGTCAAATGTTTTCCAATATTCCTTACGACTATCATACAAGTGCAGATCCAGCCATTTTGAAAAGGGGGGTTCCCAACCCAGGATAAAGGGGGGTTCCAACTATATGTCCCCATTCAAATGCATTGATCGTCCAAAAAAAAAGGGGGGTTCCAACCTCCGGAACCCCCCCTCTGGATCCGCCACTGAAGTGAGAGGTTTATCTAGCTATAAAACCAGGTTTAATCCACCATTTTCTACATAAGAAAATGCCTGTACAGGGGTGGGTCCAGGTGAGGGCGTTATGGGCGTACACCCCCCCCCCCCACACCTTTAAAAAAACTGTCGTAATCTGCATATATTGTATTGAATATGGCAATTTATCATAATTTTATGTTTTTTAGCCAAAAAAAGTCCAAATTTTTTTTCGCCTCGCTCCACTCGGCGAAAGATTTGATTCAACGCCCCCTCTTTCAAATATCATAGAAACGCCCCCTGCTGTACCAAGTCAGGAATATGAAAGTTGTTATAAATTACTTTTGGCTTCATTAAAGACTGTAATAATAATATAAATCTATTTGGCCGAAAACAAAATCTTCACATACATGTCATTACAATAATATAAAGAACAAATACCAATACATGTACAAATACTAATACTTATTAAGTTATAGCTAGGAAAATACATTTAATGGCGGGCCACAAAATTAAATATCCGCCGCATAAGTCACTGATGCAAAATATGCAAAATAAAATAAAATAAATAAAAATAAAATATTTTTCAAACACTATAAAAAGGGAGGGAAGGTGGGAAAATTTTCGATCTTATTACTCTAAAGAATTCTAACGTAATGACTTGGAAAACAATTCACTTTAAAACTATAAGGTGGAGTGAACACAAATCAAAATCAGTTAAGCGAGAATATCAAACGATCGGCCAAAGGGAGTAACTAGAACATATTTCGCATTGTAATTACTAGTTTTTAGAAAAAACAAACCAATTACTTTTGGCTTCATTAAAGACTGTAATAATAATATAAATTTATTTGGCCGAAAACAAAATCTTCACATACATGTCATTACAATAATATAAAGAACAAATACCAATACATGTACAAATACTAATACTTATTAAGTTATAGCTAGGAAAATACATTTAATGGCGGGCCACAAAATTAAATATCCGCCAAACAAGCCCGCCAAACAAAACCAAATAAGCTAAAGGAGCGGTTAAACCCAAGAGATGGAACACTCTTGAAAGTTCAACTCAAGCAGGAAGAATAAACCACTTCTTCAGCTGCTAGATCTACTTAGGAGATGCGAACGGAAAATCTCCTAAAAGTAGAGTACCTTAAAGTGACATACGTTAATGAATACAAAGGATGAAACACTCCCTTGAAAATTCAAAAACCTAAGGAATGAAACACTTCATTTAGGCTAGCATATACAACTAAATAATAATTACAACATACATAACGACAAGATACACAATAATAAATTGATTACATATGATTAATAGCATGCTGAAAACACTTGCGCAATTCGTATTGCCCAGCTTCGTTAAGGTGAAGTCCACCATCTTTAAAGGCAAAAAATGACCTGACTGGAATGCCTTTATGAAAAAAAATCTTTTAAAAGACCTAATATAGCTTAAATTACTCTTAGAGCACATCTTGCTCAATTTTAAATTAACACTTTTACATTTATTACCTGTATACGAAAAATCAACAGGCCTTGGCAGAATAGAAGAAATAAAATCTTCATACTGTATGAATAAGATTTGATAGTAACAATTAGTTCCTTATAATCAGCAATAATCTTGTCAACAGAGTTATTAACTATATCATTAGTACCTAAGTGAATAATAATATGAGAATAGTTTTCTAAACATATTTCTCTACCCTTAATCATGTTTCTTAAAGAATTTATCCTGGCTCCTCTGATCGCGACCAAATCCATGCAAAATATGTCATCCAAATATTTCCTATAGAGTCTGTAAATACCAAAACCTTCTTATTGGTCACAACTTCTGAAAGACAATTAAACAAAATTTGCCATGTTTCTAACAACTGAAATTTTATCCTTCATAGAAAATTCTAAATATATCTTATAGGCATCGCTTGCCCAGTCCCGTGTAACTGAATCAGATCACTAGGCACGTGAGAACTAAATGCAAAAGTGGCACCACCCTCCTAAAACTATGTGATGAATATGAATTAGGATCTCTCCTGTCTTCTGAATAACAGATTTCAGTTTATTCTGAACTGTGCATAAGTGACTGGTACCAACTTCGATTTCTTACTCATAACAAAGGCAGGGGAATCATTAGATGCCGGAATTTTACTACACATACGATTATAGGCAGAAACCGGACAAAGGACAGAGCCAGGAATTTTAACCAACGGAATCTTTAATCTTCTTTCTCCATGTTGAATAGTCTTAGTCCATTCAAAAACAACTATAGCAATGTCGTTAACAACAAAGACTTTACCTCTGGTCAATTGCTTATTCTTATCAAATTGAGAACTAGAATCTGGAACTAAATTAGATTTCCTAGACATTAAGAAAAGGCAAACAAAAAGACACCAATATATATACACAATCAGAAGAACTTTCTAAATTAAGATGTTTCACCATCTCCAATAAAATATCTGGCGAAATGGGTAAAGCTCTACGTGGCATATGTAACTTGGTTCGTGACAATCCTTTAATCAGTAACTTATAAACAAAACTGTCTAAGTGTGGAAAGGTACAATCCAACATTAAATGCATAACTTTTACACCATTAATATAATTCTTAATAGATTCTACAGATTTAAAAGACCGACTGAGAAATTGTGCATAACAGCAAATAGTATCCAAATTTGTAGGAATAAAACTCATATTAAAGTAAGTGCAAAATAGTAAAAAGGCTCTCCATTGAACTAATAAGTTTTCTTTGATCCTAGCGCATATGCAGCTCTAGTAGAAACTCTAACATCCTCTTTTAACTGTATTAATTCTAATTCTGAAAAGCATTCAAAATTTTTCGATCTTATTACTCTAAAGAATTCTAACGTAATGACTTGGAAAACAATTCACTTTAAAACTATAAGGTGGAGTGAACACAAATCAAAATCAGTTAAGCGAGAATATCAAACGATCGGCCAAAGGGAGTAACTAGAACATATTTCGCATTGTAATACATAATTTCATGCTTGCATCACAGCTGAAGATTGACCAATCAGATAATTAGATTGTGTTTATCTATTTGAATATTGAGTTGAAGCGGTGGCAAATCCTCGGGTTTTACCATATATAGGTACACAAACTTAAAACTCAATTCATTTTTGTTGAATCATTAAAATTTAATTTGAGATCGTTTTTCAAATCTCCTCATCATATTAGACATGTGTTTTAAAATCTTTAGGATATCTTTTACTGTTTGGTTTTAAATTGGAATTAAAATTGTATTTTCCCATAGAGTTTGAGGTAAAACCCGAGAATCTCACCTCCTAGAAATTTCAAGTGCCAGGATGTTCGAAAATATGTATTACTAGTTTTTAGAAAAACAAACCCATTCGCTTGATGTGTTTGAGCTTTTGATTTTGCCATTTGATACCTTAGGGACTTTACGTTTTTAATTTTCCTCGGAGAGCTCAGTTCGGTATTTTTGTTATTTTACTTCTTTCTAGTACATTTAGCTGTTTGGATAATTTACGGATACCTGTATACAATTATTTCGGAATTTCCTGCATTTTGTAGACAGAATATTGATATTTCATTCAAGATTATTTATCTTTTCAATCAACATTAAAATTTCCCGCGGTTTAGGCCTTCAGTGGTTGTCGTTACTTGCCATTATCTGATTATAGTGGATAGGCAGATTAGAGATCAGAGGTCAATATTCAGAATGATAATCATTAAGTTAAACAATTGAAAGTGTATGGAATAAACCTATCTAGCTGATGTGCTATAAACAGTAGAAAGACACAGAAAAGAAGGAGACGACGAAAATACGGTGAACATGGGAAAACATTCTCTTGTCTTCTTCATAAATGGAAGAAAGGTAGTACTATATTTGAAACTTACTCATTTATTGCAATTCATTTACAATCACACATGCACTTTATTGTTTCTATCCATGAGAAGGTCGGCTATCCATATGTAAGCACAGGCACTTGTTTCTATCTATGGGAAGGTCGACTATCCAAATGAAATATAAGTACATGTGGATAGGCGACCTTCCATTGGATAGAAACAAGTGCCTGTAGACAATCATGTTATAATTTATTTTGCTTTTCTGGGTCGAACAGGAATAATTGATGTCAGCTGTGTTATTTTGGCTGACAACTAATAATAGCTTTCCTAAAAAGCTTGCAGTGTACTATTAATGACCTGTATTAAAAATTTGAATTTGATGCATCTGCAATCATGAAGTGAATGGTACATGTATACAGTTCATAACTATTGAAATATATGGCATCAAATCTTTAAAAGCATGTAGAAAGTGGATTGAAATAACTGTCAATGTATTTACTTATTATCCCAGTTGGTGCTCAATCCAGTGGCGGATCCAGAGGGGGGGTTCCGGGGGTTGGAACCCCCCCTTTTTTTGGACGATCAATGCATTTGAATGGGGACATATAGTTGGAACCCCCCTTTCTCCTGGGTTGGGAACCCCCCTTTTTAAAATGGCTGGATCCGCCCCTGCAATCAGTGTTACCGCCTGCCCTAAATTGAAGGGCGGGCCCGCCCTTTGTGCCCTTACCCCCGCCCTTCTGCCCTCCAAAGTAAAAGAATGCACCCCTCTGCCTTTTCAAAAAAATAAAATTTCCAAATTTCATGCCTACCAGCATTTCTGGTAAAATTGTTACCTGATTGTGTAACACTAATTAACTGACAATGGGATTAAGTTAAATACCTAATGCTTTGGCAGTTTTATCACCTTTGTTAATAATTGTTTGCTGCGAATTAGTGGATTTAAGATAATTGAACATATAGATATTTTTATACAGAATGAAATGTCCACACGTTATCCATTTGTAATGTTTATGTACAGCATGTACACCTGAAAATTTTTTTTTCAGTAGGCATAACATAAAAAATAAATCTTAAACAATTTTAAACAATTTTAAAGGCATACATAGTTTTGACTTAATTGGTAAAGAATGTTTTGTTTCATAACCATGAGTATGAAATTTAAAGAAGAATCAAATAAATTTGTATTTTGAACATAACAAGAACACTTCCTGTTTAACTTCTTGTACAAATGTATTTTATAATCCTCCTGACATAGGAGCATGCACTCAAAAAATTTATTTTTAACAATGATGGAGAAAAAAGTAACTGTTTATACCTTCTGCAATATATGCAATATATTATTGCATCAATATAATATGATCATCTCAGAGGCGGATTTAGAGGCCCCCTTTTTTGGGAAAAATTTGGTTGATTATATAGGGAATCACTGAAGCATGACCGGATCGGGCCCCCTCTTAGGCAGTCAGTGGGCCCCCATTTATGAAAATTTCTGGATCCGCCACTGCATCTCCTGTCTCACCTGTTATATTTATAAAACTCCTTACTGAGGAGCACTTTGGTGTGCACTTAAAAATACTTTTGTAACTATTCAAATGATAATAAATAACTCTCAATAACATATATACTATATGTTTGAACAAGTTATTTAAATGTAGAAAATTTAATTACATTAAACATTCAATTTTGCATGTATAACTGCATCTTTTAAAACAACTTGTTTATTTTTGCAGACTGGTATAAGTTATAAAACATTGAAATTTCTGATGATTATTTTCCTTACCAAATGTACAAGTTTGTTTAAATTAACATCAAAATGATATGCTTTGCTTCGTCATGTTCGTGGTATGATAATTTTATAAAAAAAAGTAATTTCTGAATATGGTTTAAATACAACTAATTTTCTCCAGCTGAGCCTAGCAATATTCAAGGTAATTTATACACTGTCCAACAGTGCCCTTATAATCTGGGTTATAACGCTAAAGTGCCCTTTCAGACAACTAGCACCCTTCTGCCCTGAGATTCAAGCTGGACACTTTCAATTTCAAAAAGGCAATACCATTCTGCAATATATGCAATATAATTATTGCATCGAAATATAATATGATCATCTCAAGGCGGATTTAGAGGCCCCTTTTTGGGAAAAACTTGGTTGATTAATAGGGAATCACTGAAGCATGACCATCGGAGCCACCTCTTAGGCAGTCAAGATGGGCCCCATTTATGAAAATTTCTGGATCCGCCACTGCATCTCCTGTCTCACCTGATTATATTTATAAACATCCTTACTGAGGACACTTTGGTGTCACTTAAAATACTTTTTGTAACTATTCAAATGATATAAATAACTCTCAATAACATATATACTATATGATTATGAACAAGTTATTAAATGTAGAAACATTTAATATACATGTAAACATTCAATTTTGCATGTATAACTGCATCTTTCAATGAAAACTTGTTTAATTTTGCAGACTGGTATAAGTTATAAGAACATTGAAATTTCTGATGATTATTTTCCTTACCAAGATGTACAAGTTTGTTTAAATTAACATCAAAATGATATGCTTTGCTCGTCATGTTCGTGGTATGATAATTTTATAAAAAAGTAATTTTGAATATGGGTTAAATACAACTAATGTTCTCCAGCTGAGCCTAGAATATTCAAGGTAATTTATAACTGTCAACAGTGCCCTTATAATCTGGGTTATAAGCTAAAGTGCCTTTCGAAATACACCTTCTGCTAGATTCAAGCTGAATTTCATTTCAAAAGGCATGAGTTAATAAGTCAAAAGTGATAACTTTATATTCAATTAGTTAAGATTTACTTTACTAAATGTTGTTGATAGAAGCAACGTTTGAAGCTTACAAGTTGCCTACTTGATATTACTTGTTAAATGTTTGGATGTAAGTTGTAATGGCATCAAATCATTTATAAAATTTCATGTCAATTTATGTAAACAAATTATAATTTATCCTAGTATACACTGCTTGTTACATTAACGTAAATAAAATCAATTTTATCAATTTTAGTCTTTCAGATTTCAAGTGTAGATAGACTTCAGTGTAATAGTTCCATAGTCAAGAGATATGCTACAATTGTAATGAATAAATATTAAGAGATATAATGATACTAACTGAAGAGATATCTAATCGTAAAGATAGACTATTCCAACTTAAAATCAACTTAAAGGATAATAGATGATATCACAGTCTAAGAATATCCTATCTGAATGATATCACAGAGATGCAATTCACAATGCATTAATGTCAATGTATACATGATATAATAATATGACTGTAAAGTCTATGTAGTCATGTAATAATGTCATAATGCATGTAACGTGTAGTGAAATTAGTGATACATATCGTTAAATTAGGATTACATCAGATATTAACATAGTAAGTGTTATGAATATACTTCGTAAGCTGTATAATATTACATGAACACAATATATCTTAAATAGCATTAGACTGAAGAAATGATAGCTTATTCTAGATTATCTATTATAAGATTACATATGAATCTATGTAATAAATACAGAATGACAGAAGATATTTTAAGTATGATTATACTAATCTGCAAAGTAAGATTATACAAATCATAGACAAATCTGACAAGATAATATGATTGAATTAGAATGAAAATCATTAAAAGATTACTAAAGACATGGAAATAACAAGGATGGAAATAATCTGTATAAATAACAAGAGATAATAAATACAACACAAGGAAGTTAAAAATAACTATCTATCAATAATATAGAAAAGTGAGCTTGAATCCGTTAATAAGGAATATACAACATCAATCTGAATTGAAAGATGATTCAAATTGAATAAAAGTAGGTAAGGTTAATTATGAATCAGATTATAGAATAAATCTTAGAAATTAACGATGTATTAAACTTTAACATCACTGTCAGAATTTAAACTAGTCATTTCTTGAACTTACTGAAATTATGTGGTAATGATTCAATCCAAGATTGTAAGTAACTAAATGTGAATAAGGAAGAGCATTTATATGAAAAGTCCAAGCATCGAAAATTTAGTAAATAATCCTTAATTATTAGATTATTAAATCGTATTCAATATAATACATAATGTATGAATTTCGATGAATCATGTATAGTTAAAGGGTCAAGTTAAAACTTGATCAGCAATATATTATGCGTATGATTAATGATACAGATCAAATAGTTCATATTTCATTGAATTGAAATTTAACATCAACGATTGCATAGATCCATCAATTTTTATAAGCATTCCAATATCAAATATTGAGATTAAAATTGTAAACAGTATGTTTATCAAACTCATGTAAATGACATCAAAACATAGTGACAATGTAACTTTGGATTAATGTTGTAACGTTCATATTAAATGATTAAACTTAGGATTTATCTATAATATAGTTGAAATCATTCAATTTATGAGTAATATAGCCTAGATAGCTACAACGTATATGAATTATGGTCACGATAATGTTTCAAATTACTACTTTACAGACTTACTAATGCAACTATAATATGTAAACTAATCAATTATCAAATAATACTGAGTAACCAGATCACCATCGTCATCACCGCATATGACCTCATTTACCAAACAAGGGAAATAACTAATACATTTTTGTCGAGCCTTCAACTTTTGTCGAAAAAGCGAGACATAGCGATCCTACATTCCGTCGGTGTCGTCGTCGTCGGCGGCGTCCACAAATATTCACTCTGTGGTTAAAGTTTTTGAAATTTTAAAAACTTTCTTAAACTATCCTGGATTTCTACCAAACTTGGACAGAGGCTTTTTTATGATCATAAGATAGTATCCAGAAGTAAATTTTGTAAAAAAAATATCCTGTTTTTCCGTATTTTACTTACATGACTTATAAATGGACTTAGTTTTTCTGCCAGGAAACATTACATTCACTCTGTGGTTAAAGTTTTTAAAATTTTAATAACTTTCTTAAACTATCCTGGATTTCTACCAAACTTGGACAGAAGCTTGTTTATGATCATAAGATAGTATCCAGAATTAAATTTTTGTAAAAAAAAATCCTGTTTTTCCGTATTTTACTTATAAATGGACTTAGTTTTTCTGCCAGTTAACATTACATTCACTCAATGGTTAAAGTTTTTAAAATTTTAATAACTTCTTAAACTATCCTGGATTTGTACCAAACTTGGTCAGAAGCTTGTTTATGATCAAAAGCTAGTATCTAGAAGGAAATTTTGATAAAATTTTGTACCTGTTTATCCATATTTTACTTATAAATGGACTTAGTTTTTCGTCCAGTTAACATTACATACAGTCTGCAGTTAAAGATTTAAAACATTTATTAGGTTCATAAACTATCTTGGATTTTTACCAAACTTGGACAGAAGCTTCTTACAATCAAAAGATTGTATCTAGAAGGAATGTTGTTATTATTTTTTCCTCATTTTGTTGAGCCTGCGATTAACAGCAAAAGTAGGCGAGACACTCACTGTGTATCATCGCCACCGGAAATTGGGTACTAACGGCGGAGAGAAATGGAAAAAAAGTAAACAAGGTAAGAATTCATTCAATTTAAAGCATTTCTACTGATTTGACGAGGGTACCGCTTAAGAAATGATTTTCTGATATATAATTCTTTAAATTATTAGGCCGATAAGTACAAAATTAAGACATTATTTTGTGTTATACTCCCAAGCTTGCCACTTAGTACCTGAAAATTTCGAGGTCGATTGTCCTCTGCCGCCCGTTGGCAAGATATTCAACTGTTTTTCATTATTTTCCAGACACGTTTTAGATTATGATAATGTGACATCATATTGACTGAAATTTGTTGTCATAAAGATGTTTTAAAGAATATGGACCAAAACATTGTTTGTTTATTGTCGGCGAATTGCAGGACGTTGTCACGCTAATTGCAAAATAACAACTTTTGTCTGTCTGGCGTCTTGCAATATATTGTAATCCAAGTCACAATTTATAAAAGTAAACCATTATAGGTCAAGGTCCGGTCTTCAACATTGTTTATTGTTTATTTTTTAATTTCTGAAATGAATAATAAAATACTTTGTTTTCATTGAAAATTAGGAGAAATAAATCATGAATTGTGATTCAATTAATTTTCTTGTTTCTTATTGAAAATAAGATTGTATTTTTTAGTTTAAATAAATTCAATCAATCTTTTATTTACAGGAAAAAATAATAAAAGACTGTTGCTAAGGCTGTTTGGCCTAAACTTAAATGAGTAGATGGAGGGTAGTGAAAAGGAGTGTATTCGTCCCAATTTTCATTGTTACAGAAGTACATTTTCATGATTACTATGTATAATATTTCTCAGTAAATTTTAATGTGATATTGTGCCAATTAAAATTATATAATAAATACAAGTAAGACTTGCATTTGCCTTAAAAGATAAAACAGTACGTGATTATTTGTTTTCAAACACCTTGTCTGTTTTGAAACTTATAAAGGTATGGATCTCGGCCTATCTGTTTGGTTGAATATAAATGTGAATTCATAGAGTTTCAAAATCAACAGTTAGCCCTATTTGTGTGTGTGTGTAAATAATCTAATCTTTAGATAGATGCTAAAATTAAAATCATTTTTCTTAATAAGAAGAAAAAAGTGCAACTTAAGCACGCCTGAATGTAAAAAGGTGTACCCGACTTATTCTTTCACGATAAGAATTTACCGATTTCGGTATTTTAACAAACTGCTTACGAGGGCAAATAAATAAATGAACGCTATCAAATCAACATTTAAATTTACGTGGATTTTTCCAAAAGAATTTATGAGTATGCACCATCAGGATTCAGACATATTTTAACCTGTCCTTATTAGATGTTATTTCATTATAATTCTTTAAACTTACAAGTCGAAGATGCTAGCTTTTGTGAATTGTATTAATAAGTATATAATATTAAGATGACAACCAAAAACTTCATACAAGGTCATCTTTATTCTCAAGTAGAAAGTTTATATAAATAGTTTATGCCGTAGCCACAGGCGGATTTGTATCCTTTGTTTCGGATTCTTCTTTCATTCTTTCCAAAATGATTAATCTAAGGTTAATATTATTTCAAAATTCAAACAGTGTTAGCCACCGAGCTTGTTCATTTCTTACTATATAGAGATGAAGTTTTTTTTAGAAAATTAATGTTCTTTATTCTAATATATTGGCTGTATCTGCCTTTTATTTACATATAAGACAATAACATTAATTGAAAAGGGAGACGTGGAATGGTTTTCAATGAGAGGACTTTCAAACAATGTCCAAATGAAATAGATTTGACCAACTCTTGGTCACTATACACTTCACAATGAACAAAACCCATACCGTATCAAATTGCCTGATTTATGACAAAATCATAAACAAATATGTCAGGCAGCAACTTATGAAAGTCCTCTCATTGAAAACCATTCCACGTCTCCTTTTTCAATTAATGTTATTGTCTTATATGTAAATAAAAGGCAGATACAGCCAATATATTAGAATAAAGAACATTAATTTTCTAAAAAAAAACTTCATCTCTATATAGTAAGAAATGAACAAGCTCGGTGGTCATGGAATGGAAATGACTGTAAGTGCACAGTTTGTGCAGATTTTAGTGAATATATTATGCTAAAATTATTTACCATTTAGATCATACCCTTTTTTCTTTAAAACATTTTATGCTATGCATTTTACCAGCTTTTATGCCTAGTTTACACTTATGTACTTTTAGCTTTTATACCTAGCTTATGCTTATATTCTGCTTATTACCATCATGCTTTTAGTGCTTCATTTTGTGCTGTGTAATTTATTGCATTTGTATTATGTGTTGTATTGTTATATGTTGTATTGTTATAAATGTCTTGTATGTCGGTTAAAAGCTCATTATAGCTTATGTTGTCTCTGTTTGTATACCTTGCCGACTCTAAATAAAGCTTATTTATTTATATTTATTTACGACAGCCGCTATATTACATGTTCCTAACCAGGGACAGACACATACATAATGAGGCGGGGTTAAACATGTATGTGAGCACTCAAACCTCCCTTAACATGGTGCCGTAGTGTAGCAATACAACATTTTTTTTGCAGAGAATAATAATTCATTTATATTTCATTTTATCTGAAAGTTGAAAGAGAATTCATTCACTTAATGGTTCTAAATATTCCATGCGGAAAATTCTCCTGCCCTTACCTCCTTCCTTCCCCCACCCACAACCCTTCCCCGAAATGATCATCACTTATATGCCAATGTTGACTAATGTTGTATGGTTAAAACATTTGGTTGAGGCAATCTAAAGTTTGAGAACAGAAACGACAGCTTTAGCTTTTTTTCATTTATAAAGGGGCATAAATCAAGAACGGTAACGATGACGCTACCCAATTTATAACTTGATCTGCGTTTTGTGGTGATAAGCATTTCGTGTAAGTTTTAAAACATTTGGTTAAGGCATACTAAAGTTGGAGAACGGAAACCAATTTTTGGGACTTTCTGGACGGACGGGAGAGACGGGTCGGACGGACATGGGTAACATTTAACGCTACGTCAGGGGCATAACAACAGGTCAGTAAAACAGTGACATGCCTTTCCGAAAGTTACAACATTTGCCAGCTTTTGTATATGCCGTATTCATATTGTATACATCAGGTATGTAAAAGATGTAATAGGACTGTGTTCAAGCCTTATACTGTGTATACATCTTAAATGGTGTCAAGCGAATTGTATTTTTACCAAATGCATAATTAGATATTTGAACCTAATATTTTCTTTAAAAAGACGGCAAATAAATATTTTGAAATTAGCAAGTTGCCATACAGTTGAAAACAAGTTGCCATACAGTAAATTTGTCAACATGAGCAAGTTGCCGTACCCTAGACTTAATTTTTTATGGTCTATATTCTTTAAAATCCATCATTTTGACAACAAATTTCAGTAAATTTGATGCCACACTATAATTATCTAAAAAAGTGTCTGGAAAAATAATGAAAAACAGTTGAATATCTTGCCAATGGGGCGACAGAGGACGATCGACCTCGAAATTTTCAGGTACTAAGTGGCAAGTTCTTGAGTATAACACAAAATCTTGTCTTAATTTTGTACTTATCGGCCTAATAATTTAAAGAATTATATATCAGAAAATCATTTCTTAAGCGGTACCCTCGTCAAATCAGTAGAAATGCTTTAAATCGAATGAATTCTTACCTTGTTTACTTTTTTTTCATTTCTCTCCGCTTCGTTAGTACCCAATTTCCGGTGGCGATGATACACAGTGCACTGGGTTCCGTGGAACCCTTACAAATTTTACTTCAAAATGGAAGAGTTTTATGTTGCATTCCAAACACAGCATGTTGGTCAAAAAACAATTTAAAAAAAAATGTGAAACTATTCAAATGAGAAAACTATAACAAAACAATTTACGTCCCAAGAAAAAAATTTGTTACACAGGTTTATAGCTATGAAATTTACAAAAAATAAAATGTGATTTTTTGTTTGTTTAAAACATTTATAAATTTATAAAAGCGGAATAAAGAAATATTTCACTCTAAGCAGTCAGTTTGGTTCAATTTCATCAAAATAAGCTAACAAAAATATCACTTGCTAGTAAAAAGTTCAACTCATTTGTCATTTGAATCCGTATTCAAACAACCTTTTAATCTGACCTTTAGAGGAGATGCTGGTGCACATGTGTTCATCATGTGGCTCATTCATTAAAAAGAAAAGAATGTCAACATTGAAAAGTGAAACAAGGGAGCCTCCAAGAATTACTATTTCATTAAAAAAGCATTCTTAAAATTGAGAATGGAAATGGGGAATATGTCAAAGAGACAACAACCCGACCAAAGAGCAGACAACAGCCGAAGGCCACCAATGGGTCTTCAATGCAGCGAGAAAATCCCGCACCCGGAGGTGGTCCTCAGCTGGCCCCTAACTAAAATTGTGTGCTAGTTCAGTAAAATGGACGTCACACTAAACTCCAAAACATATAAATGAACTAAAATTGAAAACATACTAGACTAACAAAGGCCAGAGGCTCCTGACTTGGGACAGGCGCTAAAATGCGGCGGGTTAAACATGTTTTGTGAGATCTTAACCTCCCATATACCTCTAGCCAATGTAGAATAAAGAAACACTTAGCAATACGCACAGTAAAACTCAGTTTAAAAGAAGTCTGAGTCCGATGTCAGAATAGGTAACAAAAGAAAGTAAGCAAAATGACAATGATACATGTTAAACGATGATTTACATATGTTTATTTTTGGAAAATGACGCTGTCAAAGCGTCAATTTTACTATACCATTGACCAGATTTCATTTTATCGCTTCCGGTCGCTTCCAAGTTGCCTTCCTAACTCGGTTCCGTATTTTACATACCTATGTCCTGTACAGAATTTCATTCTTAACCTGTCAATATGTTTATTGTTATTAATGGTTTTTTGAGCTATCCCTTTGGTATATTTTTCATATTCATATGAACTTTCGCTTTTATGTGCATGACTTTACAATCCGTAAAAAAATCAGAATATAAATAGATCCGTATTGTTATGGTTTTGGACTTTTTACATACCAATGATAACAAATCACTATCACTAGAAAATAGTTCTTGAAAGAATGTTTACCTTTCTTGTCAGCTGAACTTTGAAATCATTCAAAAAATAATAATCGGAATCATCTTGAAATCATACGAAAGATAATGCACAAGATTCAAGAAGTTTTTAAGAATCGAAAATTAGTAATACGGTTATATCCACGCGGTGCGTATGCATTTGTTTACAAAGTTACTGCTGCAGATATAATATAGGTCAAATATCGCAGGGGCCAGTTCTATTAAAGAATAAAATGGCGATAATTGCAGAAGTTTTTCTGTCAAAAAGACTTTATTTCTTTCTTGATTTCTTTACTTTAAAAAAAATTATAAGATGCAGAAACTTTATGAAAGGAGTAGGCAGAGCTCAATGAATCATACCAAAAGTATTTAAGAAAATTTTACCCGTTCTCTGACAATGTGGTCTCGTCCATTTTTGAAACATTACGATTATTTCATTACTTTTTCGAGTTCACAACTAAACTTTTGAACCTGTATTGTTTTGAGAAAAGCATTCCCGTTGTCCAGGTGTTCATTACAAGCCCGTATTTTACGATTACTTTTACTTGCAACGCTATTTTCAAAATCGGATTCGAAAATTTCTTGAAAATAAATAAAAACTATTAATTAAATACTAATTTAAAATCAATATTAACTGTGGATGACTTGGATAAGGAATGGCATTTAATGATTCCTAGAGATACAGCAAAATGTGTAAACAGGAAGTTGTGAAGGAGACAATTTCATAGGACAAAGTGCTAAAACAAGTATTTTCAAATCTTGTAAAATATTTCTGGTGACAATAATTCACATATTTATAAAATAACCAAAACACAACTTTTAAAGGTGGTTGTAATGTTTCAATTGGCAAACTTACATGGTAGTTATAAATAAATGTAACATCAAGTCACAAACATGAAACTTAAGGTGAATCAATCTTAAATCGGGAGCTAATACTACAGCGCTATAAAATAAATCCTGGGAGAACACTGGATTGTATTGCTTTCAGAGTAATATGATACACCTTGCCTAAGAAAAAGGTCTAGCTAGGTCCTTATAAAGAAATGAGGCTATAATGATGTAAAGTGACTTGTAACTGCCAACAGTCACATTATTTAGACTCTGGTGGATTGTTATCAGACGCTTATCTCATTGGCAATCATGAAACCACATCTCCTTATTTTAGTACGGGTTAATTATTTGAAATAAATAACTCACAAACATTAAATCATTTGAAAAAAGATAATTCTGCAATAATTTATGTTGTCATTTAAAGATTTCAGTTTATATTTATATAAATATCAACAATGAAATTTGGTTGTATAAATGGTGTCACTATATTTATTATTGTCAAACTAGTATAATAATACTATTGTCTAAATCTACAGAATTTGATCATCCTTTAAGTAACAGAAATAATAATGTCACTAAGTCACTTGTAACTTATCTCTTAAATAAGGACTACTGCAGGCTCTTCGTCATCATTTTGTTAAATAATTCTACAAAGAAGGGATAGTCTGTTAATGTATCCTTGACTAAGAACAATGAAATTGCAAGAAACAAATTCACATATTTCTTTGAATATTGTAGATCGTTCAGGTAGTCTTGAGCTATTTCTTTATACAAAAGAAACAACCAGTATATAAATAAAGTCATGTTACACCACTGTCCCAGGTTAGGGGGAAGGTTGGGATCCCGCTAACATGTTTAACCCCACCACATTCTGTGTGTATATGCCTGTCCCAAGTCAGGATCCTGTAATTTAGTGGTTTTCGTTTGTTGATGTGTTACATATTGGTTTTTCGTTCATTTTTTTTACATAAATTAGGCCGTTAGTTTTCTTGTTTAAATTGTTTTACATTTGTCATTTCGGGGCCTTTTATAGCTGACTATGCGGTTAGTTGTTACTTTCTGTGTCATTTGGTCTCTTGTAGAGAGTTGTCTCATTAGCAATCATACCACATCTTTTTTATATTGCTTCACATATATATATATATATATATATATATATATATATATATATGTAGGACTCTAAAGTGCGATGGTACTCTAAAGTGCGATGGTCACGCTAAAGTGCGATGGTCTACGCTAAAATACGATGGTGTATCACGCTAAAGTGCGATGGTTGTTTGTTTGCTAAAGTACGATGGTTTGTCACGCTAAAGTGCAATGGACCAATAGGGTAAGGTTCGAGGGCATAAAACGTTAAAGTACATGGATGTTAAAAAATAGTCTTTTTGCAAAAGCAAGTATGCTAAGGTTTAATATAATTTACCAGTAAGCTTAACTAAATGTTTCTAAATTTAGAAGACCGACCAAGTAATAATTGCTAAAAAGGTAACTTAGGTGTCACAAAATACTATATGTCCTGTAAAAAGAATTTTTAACAATTCGGGCGTATCAAATATTTGGATTCTTGGTGTAGCTTGCCGTTCACACAGTCTATGTGAACACTTCCCTTACAGTCGTCATTATGAATAACAAATACAAAATTCGTACCTTTATTTTACTGACGTTACTTTTCAATAAAATCGACAATATTTTAACGGGGACCGCAAAGTAAACTGCAACGTAAAAAATGATTTACATGCATCCGTTCGCTTCCAACAGAAGCAGGATACAGGATACTTAAGCGTATACTATTTTGTATCTATATAGTAAACTGCAGGATACAAGTCCTTCTTCCAGCACCCGAAAAAAAAAAACGCATTTGCTTTAGCGGACAAAGCACGATTAAGTTTAAAATAATTAAGTCATGGACATTTGGTTTAGAATTTGTTAATCAAATATTTTTAATTTATCTTCCCATATTCCGGCATATTCATTTTTGGTTTGTATAAACGACTGTTAACGTCATAATCCAACTACATTTCTTACGTCTATACTTTCGCGGACCATCGGACTTTAGCGTATGGAGGCATCACACTTTAGCGCATACCATCGCACTTTAGCGTGACCATCGCACTTTAGCGTCCCCATCGCACTTTAGAGTCCTACATATATATATATATATATATATATATCTTGACAAACAAATAAAAAGCCATAGACATTGAAAACAATTCATTTCTATTCTTTTGTCAGTCCGCCTACCTACCATGAACTGAAAAGTCTCTTAAGATTCAGTAGGTAAATTATGGGAAAATCAAGACTTGCATCAAAAATATCCCAATATTAGAGACAATGGCGTCATTTTTCCTCAGAGCTTTCAGCTCTTTGATTAACCTGTAACATGAACTTGATGAAATCAAACAGACCTAGAAAAATCTGATGGCACATGCTTGCTATCTATTTGTATTTAAATTTATGTTTATATCGGGCTATACATGGCTATACATGGATATGTGACCGTCGGCAATCTTCAGAGGTCATCTCGATGGATAATTAGATGGCGTCTGGTCTAAAATACATATGAAATGCTGAACCATTAAAGCAAGCCCATGCATTGTTAATTGTTTCTTATGGACTTTTTGTAATTTGGGTATTCATTTTAGTATGTTATAAATGAAATATGAGAATTTGGGTCAAATCGGTGGACATGCATTTGACAGCTTATGCCCCTTTAAGAAATATCTAGACAAATTTAGAAGGTTAAGAATCTGTTGAGACAAAGTCGGTCATTATTTATACTTTTCATTTGAACCTAATGATTATTTCACAGTAATGTATGTATGGTTAAATCTATATTTTACAGGTGGAAGAGGAGTCTCCTAGTCCAGAAACAACATTACTACAGTATCTCAGAAGAGTTTGTATCCTTTCTTTACTTCATGCTGTTACCTATTTAAAAGTAGCTGTATTTCTGTGCTATCCATTGGGCGTTTCGTTATATAGAGTATTTCTGTACCAGTACTATCCACTGGGTGTTTATATAGAGTATGTCTGTACCAGTGCTATCCACTTGGTGTTTATATAGAGTATGTCTGTATCAGTCCTATCCACTGGGTGTTTATATAGAGTATGTCTGTACCAGTCCTATCCACTGGGTGTTTATATAGAGTATGTCTGTACCAGTACTATCCACTGGGTGTTTATATAGAGTATGTCTGTACCAGTCCTATCCACTGGGTGTTTATATAGAGTATGTCTGTACCAGTCCTATCCACTGGGTGTTTATATAGAGTATGTCTGTACCAGTACTATCCACTGGGTGTTTAGGCCTAATAAAAAAAATCTGTGTTTCCGGTAACATCATTTTGAAAAATAGGGTCGGTAGGTCGGACTGGGTTTTTTTTTTTTTTTTTTGACATTGTAAACGAAACCGGAAAATTATCATGGTTTTCCAAGTCCGGGTCCGTAATTAGTTTCAAATACCGGAAGTGCGGCCATTTGCAATGTTTTTGAAGCACCTGCTGTGCAAATTTCTTTGATTTTAACCTATTTGGAATACCTTTTGACATAAATAAAACGTTTTACTGGCTTTCTGTGCCAGAAGAAGCAAGTTAGATAAATAAATATGTCGATTAACAGAAGACTGTGTCAAAAACAGGGTCGGTTGATACCAATTTTTTTTTTTTTTGAAGATCCAATAAAAAAATTAGGGTCGGGGGCTAAAAAACAGGGTCGGTCGGGTTACCGGAAACACAGACTTTTTTTGGGCCTTATACAGAGTATGTCTGTACCAGTCCTATCCACTGGGTGTTTATATAGAGTATGTCTGTACCAGTCCTACCCACTGGGTGTTTATATAGAGTATGTCTGTATCAGTGCTATCCACTTGGTGTTTATATAGAGTATGTCTGTACCAGTCCTATCCACTGGGTGTTTATATAGAGTATGTCTGTACCAGTCCTACCCACTGGGTGTTTATATAGAGTATGTCTGTATCAGTGCTATCCACTTGGTGTTTATATAGAGTATGTCTGTACCAGTCCTATCCACTGGGTGTTTATATAGAGTATGTCTGTACCAGTCCTACCCACTGGGTGTTTATATAGAGTATGTCTGTATCAGTGCTATCCACTTGGTGTTTATATAGAGTATGTCTGTACCAGTCCTATCCACTGGGTGTTTATATAGAGTATGTCTGTACCAGTCCTATCCACTTGGGGTTTATATAGAGTATGTCTGTACCAGTCCTATCCACTGGGTGTTTATATAGAGTATGTCTGTACCAGTACTATCCACTGGGTGTTTATAAAGAGTATGTCTGTACCAGTACTATCCACTGGGTGTTTATATAGAGTATGTCTGTACCAGTCCTATCCACTGGGTGTTTATATAGAGTATGTCTGTACCAGTCCTATCCACTGGGTGTTTATATAGAGTATGTCTGTACCAGTCCTATCCACTTGGTGTTTATATAGAGTATGTCTGTACCAGTCCTATCCACTGGGTGTTTATATAGAGTATGTCTGTATCAGTACTATCCACTTGGTGTTTATATAGAGTATGTCTGTACCAGTGCTATCCACTGGGTGTTTATATAGAGTATGTCTGTACCAGTCCTATCCACTGGGTGTTTATATAGAGTATGTCTGTACCAGTGCTATCCACTGGGTGTTTATATAGAGTATGTCTGTACCAGTACTATCCACTGGGTGTTTATATAGAGTATGTCTGTACCAGTACTATCCATTGGGTGTTTATATAGAGTATGTCTGTATCAGTCCTATCCACTGGGTGTTTATATAGAGTATGTCTGTACCAGTCCTATCCACTGGGTGTTTATATAGAGTATGTCTGTACCAGTCCTATCCACTGGGTGTTTATATAGAGTATGTCTGTACCAGTACTATCCACTGGGTGTTTATATAGAGTATGTCTGTATCAGTGCTATCCACTGGGTGTTTATATAGAGTATGTCTGTATCAGTCCTATCCACTGGGTGTTTATATAGAGTATGTCTGTACCAGTCCTATCCACTGCGTGTTTATATAGAGTATGTCTGTACCAGTACTATCCACTGGGTGTTTATATAGAGTATGTCTGTACCAGTACTATCCATTGGGTGTTTATATAGAGTATGTCTGTATCAGTCCTATCCACTGGGTGTTTATATAGAGTATGTCTGTACCAGTCCTATCCACTGGGTGTTTATATAGAGTATGTCTGTACCAGTCCTATCCACTGGGTGTTTATATAGAGTATGTCTGTACCAGTCCTATCCACTGGGTGTTTATATAGAGTATGTCTGTATCAGTCCTATCCACTTGGTGTTTATATAGAGTATGTCTGTACAAGTCCTTTCCACTATGTGTTTATATAGAGTATGTCTGTACCAGTACTATCCACTTGGTGTTTATATAGAGTATGTCTGTATCAGTCCTATCCACTTGGTGTTTATATAGAGTATGTCTGTACCAGTCCTATCCACTTGGTGTTTATATAGAGTATGTCTGTACCAGTCCTATCCACTGGGTGTTTATATAGAGTATGTCTGTACCAGTCCTATCCACTGGGTGTTTATATAGAGTATGTCTGTATCAGTCCTATCCACTGGGTGTTTATATAGAGTATGTCTGTATCAGTGCTATCCACTGGGTGTTTATATAGAGTATGTCTGTACCAGTCCTATCCACTGGGTGTTTATATAGAGTATGTCTGTACCAGTCCTATCCACTGGGTGTTTATATAGAGTATGTCTGTACCAGTCCTATCCACTGGGTGTTTATATAGAGTATGTCTGTACCAGTCCTATCCACTGGGTGTTTATATAGAGTATGTCTGTATCAGTCCTATCCACTGGGTGTTTATATAGAGTATGTCTGTACCAGTCCTATCCACTGGGTGTTTATATAGAGTATGTCTGTATCAGTGCTATCCACTGGGTGTTTATATAGAGTATGTCTGTACCAGTGCTATCCACTGGGTGTTTATATAGAGTATGTCTGTACCAGTGCTATCCACTGGGTGTTTATATACATAAAATAAGTATGTCTGTACCAGTCCTATCCACATGCTGTTTTAAAGGAGTAATGCATTATTAAACAGGGACATTGTTAATACTGTATTATATTATATGGCATGATTTGACTTATCGAATAAAATATTGTTTAATTAAACCAACAGGGACAACAAAATAAGGTGACAACAGTTTCCATGTCAGATGATATAATTTCACCCACTTAAATTACAGTTTATTTAATTGTAAGTCATTACTTGGTACATGCCTTCAATTTTTTTTGGCAGTAAACAATTATTCATGGCTGCCACGTTTATGACATATAAAAGTTTAATTTTCAATAAAATATTAAAGAAAATTTATGACAATTATTGTTTCTCTTATGATTACATGTGGCTGTTATTTCTCACATGACTTTTTTTGTAGAGCTATATCTCGATATGAAAAATGCTTTAGTTTGATTGGCTAAACCAGCTTCATGAAACTATTTTTAGACATTTCCACTAGCTATTCCTAAAATATATGACTATCAAAGGTCAAAGCAATGTACATTTCCTCCATGGCAAGGAAGATATGTGATTTCTTCAAAAATATACAAAACACTCACACTTTTCACTTGAAAATCTATTTTTTGTCAAATGTTATTACACTTTGAAGCTTACAGAAAGTTTTGAAATGTCTGATTTCAATGTTTGAAGCCAGAACAGGACATATGACGTCATACTTTTATGTGCAAATGACTAGATCAACCATTCACAAAATTTTCTATTTAATACAAAGACAATGGTTACCGTAAGAGAAATAGATTTAACAAGTCATGAGAATTGAGTATCGCTTGATGTCGTGAACTCTGGTTATTTAATTTAAATAGTAATAATAAACTCGACAAAGGCTTGTTTATTATTATATTGAAATTAAATAACTCAAGTTGATATCAAGTGATATCCAATTCCTACTCGCTATGTAGTTTCACACATATCAGTAATTGTGATGTTCCTGTATGAAATATCCCACACAGGATGTACACGGAATATAGTAGGAATATTGCATTGAATTCCTACCAGAAAGAGTTATATTCTAGTCAGACAGTAGTAGGAATCAACCCAGAAAATAGCCGAAATATTTAAATTAGCAGGAATTTCTTAGTAGGAATATTGTATATTCCTACCAGGAATATTTAAATTAGCAGGAATAATTTGGTGGGAAAATAAAATTCCTACTAGAAAACCTGGTAGGAATTTTTCAAAATTCCACATAGAAAAAAATATTTTCTAGTAGGAATCTAAAAATATACAAAATGTAAGTGTATATTCACAAATACACAACTGGGTCAATCATTTAAGTTTGAATCTCAACAACAAAGAACAAAGGAAATGCATGGAATATATTCATGAGTCATGACTTTTGAAATGTATGAGGAAGCTGTGATATATATCCAAGCTATAAATTGTGTTATATAAGTATATGGGCAAAAATGTTGATTAGATGAAATTAAAGAGTAATGAACAAATAATGAGTAAAATTATGCACTATTGTTGAATTAACTGATTACTAAATGTATTGGCAAACATGCGGATCAAAAATTTCATTTAAAAGTATAAAAATTACGTTCACTCTACATGAGCCATATATATTTTCTCATATTTCAGTATTGTAGTTGTTTGACTCTTGCAGCATTGTGTTAATTCCAACACAACTTTTCATTCTTCTATCCTCCAACTTTTGAATTTGTGAACTGGAACTTGGTTGCATTTAACACAGCAAAATGTGTGCCATTAGCAAACAGGAATCCAGTTTAAGATAATTAAAAGATTCCATGTAGAAAGATTTTCTAGTAGGAATAAATTAATTCTGGTAGGAATCTAGTAGTAGGAAAATGAACAACTTAATAAGATTTTCTGTCGAAATTCCCACTTCATATTTTCAAAACAGAAAAAAATCCATACAGACTTTTAAAATTCCAGCTAGATGGTAGGATTTTGCTAGTGAGAAAATAAAAAATCCAGTCAGAATTTTGTTCATTTTCCCTGTCCCTCTACTTTCTATATAGAATCTTTGATTCTAGGTAGATTCCTACTACATTCCTACTAGTGTCTAGGTGGAATCCTACTACTTATTTCGTACGGGTTATTATCTGGGTCACAATTCAAAGAACTCAATGGTATTGCCCAATAACATTAGTATTATGCAAACATAGGTTTATTAAAAGAATTTATTGAGATTTTAGGGTTCCATTGGCCTCAAGGACAATTAGAATGAACAGGATGCTTATGGTAAATTACTCTCCATTAGTTATAATTGCAAAAATTGTATACTGAAAATTGAAAATAAAAAAATGTGTCAAAACTAATATATTTCTAAATAACTTTCATTCTTATATACCAATAGAAACAAAATGTTTCACCTAGAAATATAAAATATTTAACGTGACTATATATAAGTGTATTATCATTCATTATATAATTTAAAATCTTTCCCTTCTGTTATCATCATGATCATGGTTATAAATTGTAAACCTCAATATTTACACACACATATTTAAGATCTGTTGACTGTCGAAGGTTAACAGGTACATGTAGTTTATTTATGGTCAGCTCCCAAGTAAAACATTTTAAACCCTGAAGTGATACATGACTATAGTAAATTTGCAGAATTGAATACATTTTTAGTGTCAAGATTTATGTATATAATTTATTTTCAATAATTATGAAAAAATATATGTATTTTTCTATTTTTGCTGTAAGTTCATTTATGCTTTGGATTGACAGCTCGTATAAAGTCGTATTGATTTTTTTAAATATTAAAACTTATTTTGGTTTGTAAAGAAATTTGAAATAAATATCAAAAAATAAGGAGATGTGGTATGATTGCCAATGAGACAACTATCCACCAAAGTTCAAATGAAGTAGATGTCAGCAATTATAGGTAACTGTTAATTAAGCCTTCAACAATGGGAAAACCCATACCTTATATATAAAAGAGAAGATGTGGTATGATTGCCAATGAGACAACTGTCCACAAGAGACCAAAATGACACAGAAATTAACAACTATAGGTCACCGTACAACTTCAACAATGAGCAAAGCCCATACCGCATAGTCAGCTATAAAAGGCCCCGAAATGACAATGTAAAACAATTCAAACGAGAAAACTAACGGCCTTACTTATGTACAAAAAATGAACGAAAAACAAATATGTAACACATAAACAAACGACAACCACTGAACTACAGGCTCCTGACTTGGGACAGGCACATACATACATAATGTGGCGGGGTTAAACATGTTAGCGGGATCCCAACCCTCCTCCTAACCTGGGACAGTGATATAACAGTACAACATAAGAACGAACTATAAAAATCAGTTGAAAAAGGCTTAACTCATCAGATGGACAAAAGTACAAGTGGACGTGGCAGGGTACTTGTACATCCAAACAACAAAAGACACTAGGAACAGATCTGAGAGTACTGCAGTTATCTGACAGCTAGTTCAAAGCCACTAACAACTATTAAAAAATCATGCATCTAAGACTAAATTATCAATCCGTACACATCCAACATTCAATGGATTTAGTGTAAAGACGTCATAAACAGTCAGAGAAAACATGACCTTGTGCAATGCCAAGATACAGGTATCGACAGATTGTAGATCCATGAATGTGTATATGTATAAAACATACTAGTAATATTTAGTTTGCTTTTAATTTACTGATAACAAAATCAATATTTATACCAATAAAACAATATTCAATGATCTTATTACAGTGTTGAATTGGTAACCTTTTAGAATAAGTTTATTTAAAGGAGCGATAAGTTTACAAGGATCATTTCTAAATTTCCGGCACGGTTAACAGCATTTCCGTAAAAATGAGGAAGTGCTATCCCATTTGAAATAAGTTTTCTACAGGTACAACCAAACTTCAAAACCAAATCTTTATATCTATGGAAAAATTTAGTAAAGGTTTTAAGTAATTTATGGTAACGATATCCCTGGTTTAATAATTTACCAGTAATACATAGATTACGTTCGTTAAAATCAAAACGTCACAACAGACACGGGAATAGCGAGCGAGCTGTGAAATATAAACACCGTAAGATGGTGCCAAAGGAACATCACCATCTGAAAATGGAAAATTAACAATAGGGAACGAAAAATCGTCCCTTTTGTCGTAAATTTTAGTGTGGAGTTTCCGTATAAAACCGAAATATCTAAATCTAGGAAAGGACAGTTATTACCATTTAAATTTAATTTATTTAAAGTAAGTTCCTTGGGGTAAATTTCAGCAGTATATTGAGAAAATTCTTGATTATTTAACGAAAAATATCATCAAGATAACGGTAAGTGTTGTTGAATTTATCAATTAAATGCAATTTCGATGGGTCTTTACTGAGTTTAGTCATAAACTGTGATTCGTAACAGTACAAAACAAGTCTGCTATTAAAGGGCACAATTAGTGCCCATAGGGATACCTACAACCTGTCGATAAACTTTGTTGCCGAAACATACATAAATATTATCAAGGAGAAAATTAACAGCTTCAATCATCTCATCACACCTCCAGTAAGTATATCTAGCATATTTACCTTTCTCATTAGAGAAGAAGGCTTTAAATGAGTTGCAGCAAATATATTTGCATTCAGCTTTACCACACGACCATTTAATTAAATAGGAAAACTTTTGTTTGATAAGATAGTGTGGGAGTGTAGTGTAAAGAGTAGAAAAAATCAAAACTGTCAACAGAATCAAAAGGACCATCAAAAGCATGTAATTTATCTAAAACATCCAAAGAATTTTTTACACTCCAAAAATAGTTTATACCACTATGTTCATATATTTTATTACAATAGTTTATGATAAGCTCTTTAATAGTAGTTAATGAACTTGTTAAAAGCACTGAAAGATTAGTTGTAGAACACTTACTAGAGGCCGAGATGAAACAATATTTAAATGGTTTTTTGTGTAGTTTAGGTAGCCAATACATAGTAGGGACCTTCAAATGTTCAGAAGAAGCCTTAAGCTTTGATGTGGTTGTGATATGTTTGTTTACTATATGACTCTCTGGAGCGGATGGACTTGAATGTAGATGAATTTAGAATTTCATTCTTAAGAACGTCCGTGTAGTATTTACAGCATACCACCACCACATTGTTGGCTGCTTTGTCGGCCGGTACAAACACAAACCGCTTTGAAAGTTCTTGAAGTTTATTTCTTATTCTGGAAATAGGTGTATTATGTACTCTATTATTTACTTCTAAATTATTTTCAAAATGTGATATTCTCTTATCTACCACATTCATACATTTATTTAAATAAGAATCAAGAGATTTTTATCAGATTTTTCCGTTTACACCACTTTTTACGAGGAAAGAGCAACCACTTTTACAAAAAGAGCATCTTTGGTGACTTGACGACACTCTTTCCAATCTATTTTAGTTGGAGGACGATATTTTGGTCCTTTTTTCAAAAAGTTTTTAACCTCTCTGTCCTGGACGATATTGAGGTCCTCTGTAATAACATGGCCATAGGGAACATATCTAAACTTCGAAGATTCACAGTTTCAAGTTAAGGGAGTATTATTATCTACATTCAAGTCTGATGTTACCGACGTATAATTAAAAATTAGACTTCTGCTGAGTTTTTTGTATGTGTATGCGTATAGTCAGCTATAAAACGTCTCAACATGCAAAATATAAAACAATTCAATTGAGAAAACTAATGGCCCAATTTATAACTACATAAACAGTTTACGACATGTACGAAAAAACAAATATGACAGTCATGAACCAACGACAACCACTGAACTACAGGCTCCTGACTTGGAACAGGCACATAAAGAATGTGGCACAGGGTTAAACATGTTTGAAGCTGCCAACCCTTTACCTAACCTGGGACAGTGGTGTAACAGTACAACATAAGAACAAACTATAAAAATCAGTTAAAAAAGGCTTAACTCATCAGATCTATACAAAGCAGATAAACATCTAAAAAAACACAGACATGTTTGAGAATTTGAATCCTGTTCTTACAACAAAAGATTTGATGAATTAGAGTATCTGTTTTATAAGCTGTGTATTGTTAAGGTTATTTTATTGAGATGTTACACCTTAACAGCTAATTAGTATTTTTACCTGGAACAAAAGGAGCCTGTGAACAAGGAGGATGTGGAGCTTGTACAGTGATGATATCTCAGAAGATGGACAACAAATTAGTGTATCCTTTACAGATAAATGTTGTTTAAACTTCCTTAAAGGCAGTATTTTTTACCTTCTTTTTTTTTTGGAGGGGGGTATCTTGTTTAGGCCTTTCTTGAGCTCAAATGACCCAAAAATCCCATTAACCTGCAAGACAATCAACATAACTAGAAATGTAAGAGCTATATACATAATATATATTATTATTGAAAACATTACTCAAATATGCCTTCAATATCATCTATACACAAGATTGTATTAATGCAGCATATTGAATAATAATAATAGTCTTTTACTTAAATGTACCACAGCTTAATGAATTAATGTAACAATAACATTAACAGTACTAATTTTACTGCATCAGATGGGCATGTCAACAATTGATGTCTCTTCAGTGATGCTCAAGGCCAAAATATTTGAAAATCTAAAACTTTCTTAAAATATTGAGAGCTGATAAAACTGAAAAGGACAAAAAGTATAGCCAAAGCCAGATAAGGAATCAGAACTTTGCATGAGGGAGTTTGTATTCGTTAATTTAAGATAGTTTCCAAAATTTTGTAACAGCAAATTTCAATAACACAATGTCTGTATCTTCATGTCAGTACTGATACAAACATTCCAT
The DNA here is from genome assembly GCA_017311375.1 of Mytilus coruscus. NCBI lineage: Eukaryota > Metazoa > Mollusca > Bivalvia > Mytilida > Mytilidae > Mytilus > Mytilus coruscus. The sequence continues at coordinate 141,858,527 of CM029596.1, read as the reverse complement.
TACCTGTAGTGTACATGTACTAACAGGTGCTTTCATTGTGTTCATAATGAGGATAATTAGTGGTATCCTTGATGTTTGCTTTCATAAATGAATAAAATGAGGGTTGGGAGTGACTTTTATATGACTTAAACACTCCTGGTCTTAAAATCTGATGTTAGAAAATTTTAAAAAGTGTCAGTTTTATAGCTTTATGAAAGCTATTGAGGTGAAACTTGATATGTTGATTTGGGTGTTATACCCCTCTGATTTTAAGAAGTATTTTGTCTTGTAGAGATGGCCAAATTGGTGATTTTTTTCAGTATTGTGAAGTTTGTAAGCATTTTGCTCAAGCAGGTGCTTAATTTAATAAGTCGTCGTGTGAGTCTTATAGTGTTATACGTCCACTTTTGATAAAAATTGAGATAGCTATATATTTGATATCCTGGTGCAATGGTGTATCTCCCTATATATCTATAATACGATATTTCTACATTCTACGAGTTTTTGTCAGAACTATACTGTTCTATCTCCACACTCCCATTGAATCATAATAGCTTATTCATCTAGTTGGATACCGGAAGTTCAGAGAAAAATAGAATTATATTGTTGTATCTCCACTTTTTTTCAAGTATTTTTGATTTAAAATACTTGTTATTAAAATTATCTTAGTAGCAATATGCTGAATTTGTTTGCATGGTTTAAACTTAATCTATGAGTAATTCTTAGCAAAATAAGCATTCTCGAATTGGGGATATTACACAATTGAAAAATCAATGATATATCTCCAACAGAAATATAGGGATTAATTTCTAAAACAACATTGCTTGTTGTAAAGTGTTCTATCTCCAGAAAAGGATGTGCTTTATTTATTTAAGGTGCTTGTCTATTCAAAAGACAATTGATCAAAGAGTTACTCTTCATGTCCGTAAATTCAATTCCTGCATAACTTTTTTATATCTCTGTCAAATATTTATGATATCACGTTTTTGATCTTCATGTTCAATTCCCACGCTTAGGAAAATGGGACTTACAACATTATAACACTCACACGACGAAGTCTCATATTTTTAGGACCTGTTTGTTGAACTTATCAAATAATGGCCTTCACAACATAAGTATTGTGTAAATATGAAGTCCCTGAGAGTATATATTATATGTGCTTGTCAATGTGACTGTATTGATGTTATTTGGTATGTTATTTTGTACTGAGTAGTAACATATAAGTTTTGTTGTGTATTTGTGATCCAGTCACAGCTACTGAACTACCTGAAACTTTGATAATTTCTCAACAATGAAAATGTTAAGCTCTTGTGTTACTTTCCTGTGAGATAAAAAGCTATAATTTTGAAAATATGTGTCAAAACCATAATTTTGGTAAACACACTTTTATACGCACAAAACAGTGGAACCCCTTCCCCCTAAAAAGTAGTTGTGATTTAGAACTTGACATATTGTATAAAACCTTTCCCGGGTGACCTACATTTGCAAGAATTTGAAAATGACAAGCATTACGTTTGCTTTAAGAAATGGTATTACGTTTGTGCGAATTTACCTGTAATTTACTTGAGTTTTTACCTGTGATTTAATCATGAGAATAATCTGAATTTTACGTTTTTTTATTAGGAAAATGAGTTATCTTGTTGGTTGTTGTCTATCAAATTTGTTTTTCATTTATTGTTTTGAACATAGTTTGCAATCATACCACATTTTCTTACTTCTTATATTTAAGAAATAATTCATGGCAGCCGTAGTTTTGTTTTCATTTAACCATTGGTCGAGCATTTATATTTGATCATTTTATGCCGAGGGATAGCGATGGGTAAAATACCATGGTTATGGCTGTGAAAAGACTCTGGCCCATTGTTGGTACGTTTGTTTCTTCATTAGAAGAACTCACAGGTTACGTAATGTTCTACTAAGTAGACGGCAAATCTGTTGCAGTGTTCATTTACAGAAGCATCTGACGTTACATCGTCTGCAAAACTGTCCTCAACTTCCTCTGCCAAAAGAAATGGCAATCCAAAAAATCTGCTTTTCCTATTTCAGTTGACTTATAAGCCTAAATTTTGTATTGTTCAAAACCAGGCCTGTCCAAGATGAAAACGATTGATTGATTGATTGTTGGTTGCTTAACGTCCAGTGGCAAATATTTCATGCATATTCAGGACGAAGATGAAAACGACAACCTTTGACAGTAGTATTTGGATACATTCTAACAAAACAGTTTGAATTAATTTCAGTTTTTTTATGCCCCAGCCGTAGCGGAGGGGGCATTAAGTTTTACCCTTGTCCGTCTTTACGTACGTACCAACGGAAACCAATTTTGGGATGTACTATGTACGTCCGTACGCCCCAAAATTGGTTTCCGTTCTCTAACTTGAGTTTGCCTCAACCAAATGTTATGAAACTTATACACAATGCTTATTACCACAAAACACAGATCAAGTTTGAATTTTGGTGGTGTCACTTTAACCATTATCGAGTTATGCTCCTTTATAAATAAAAAATTGCAAAATTTTTAGTTTCTGTTCTGTAACTAAAGTTTGCCCCAACCAAACATTATGAAACCTATACACAATACTTATTACCACAAAACTCAGATCAAGTACAAATTTGGGTAGCGTCACTTTTATTGTTTTTGAGTTATGTCCCTTTATAATGTTGTATGCAAGATGGGGCATCATCTGTGTCCCTATGGACACATTTTCCATTTATTTTTTGTTAATTATAAGTAAATTTGTTTAACTTCGGAAATTACAATTTGTTTATAAAAAGTCAAGATTTATTTTTGTATTTTTTTTAATTAATCTGTGCAAACGTAGTCAATTTTCAACAGGTAAATTTCGCGCAAACGTAATGCATTTTGTCGCGCAAACATGGATTTTTTTTTGCGCAAACATAACGCCGCTTTCCCCAGTGGAGAATGTTTTTTGTATGTAATAGGGTTGAGTCTCATTGACATATACTACACATCTTGATCATTTGTTCTGCATTTAAATATATTACAAAGGATACCAGAAAATAAAATTTTTGAAAAACGTTATGACACTCTTTCAAAGCTTGATCAAGCTATTTAAGTTCAGCCAAATATCAATACTGACTGTGAGAGAACATTTTTAATTATAAAGAAATCTACACTGAATTCTGATCAGAACTGGACAATGATATATTGTGTGCCTTGTTATCAAGTAAATGTAATCAAACTGGCAGTTGTTTTGAATATGTGCCTAAATTGTTATTTGGATGGAGAGTTGTCTCATTGGCACTCACACCACATCTTCCTATATCTAAGCCTAGGGTGTTGCTTTAAAAGCAGCAAAACAGACTGTTGAATACAATAAAAGTTTACTCTAGAATATTGTTTTTATTATATATTAACAAATTTGTATAATCATGATAATGTGAAATTATAAACATTGTTCATATAAAAAGTCCGCATCTTAGTCGTATGCGTTTTCACACGCTTTTGACATGTCATGTCATGTCATGACATGATTTCTCATTGTCAGAGGTTGGCAAGTATGATCTATCTTAACCTTTAATTCCTTAGAAAATCAATGAGCTGATTAAAAGTTAACTTGACAAACATAGTTCTGTAAAGATTGATACCAGTTAATGTGGTTTCAATTATTTTGTGGATACCAATTTGTGTGGATCGAGAAAAAAATATTTAATACATTTGTAATATAAATTTGATTTGGTGGCTTTACCAAGTAAGGAGTAAAGCCTATAGAAAATTTGTACTGTGTTGAACATGTGATTCACATTTACCCAAGAAATCCATTAAAACTGGTATCACACAAATAAAAATCAAACCACAGTTTGCATTAATCAATTCACTTATTCAGCCAGAAGATGCATTTTATTTATCAGTGATTTCAAATTTTATCTCTTGTTCATGTCAGAATCCTTAACTTAGTTTTTACAGCCACTTCTCTGCCAATGCTTGCTTGATACCAATATGTTATTTACATGGTATGGCTGTGACAACAGTAGAAGGTGTAGGAGGTACAGAAAAGGGACTACATCCTGTTCAGGTATTGATTATAAAGCATGTGTCTTCTCTTGCAATGTAAAAATAAGGAGATGTGGTATGATTGCCAACGAGGACAACTATCAACCAAAGAACAAAGGAAGAGGATGTCAACGACTGTAGGGCACTCTACATCCTTCAACTATGAGCAAAACCATACAATATTGTATGCTATACAAGGCTATAGGGCAAGACAAAGTGTGAAACAATTTAAAGAGAAATCAAACGACTTGATATATGCTACTGCGGTAAAAACAGCAAACTTGAAACAAATAAGGAGACAGCAACCAATCTAGGAGTACTCACAGTTACTGAAAGCTAGTTTAAAGCAAGCCAACCAATAAAGAAAACATAATTAATGGGATGAATAGTGTTTTCATGTGACAAAGAAAATACTAGTCATCATAATCATGGTTTTACAGAATATTGCATTGTTCAGTATACAGGGCTTAAATGCAATAGTATATGTCAAGAATCAGTTATCACAAAACAATAATTTTTTTACAGAAAAGTTTGGTGGATTCACATGGACTGCAGTGTGGATTCTGTACGCCAGGGATGGTGATGACAATGTACACATTATTCCACAATGTACCACAGCCTACAGCTGACCAGATGGAAAGAGCTCTTGAAGGTATGTCATACTATATTTCAAATCCCTGTTTCCTGAAGAGCTATTTCATAACATTTTGGCTATTTTCAAACTGATGCATGCTACTCAGGAGCTTGAAGGTGATGAGCACTTTTTATACGCCCGTTTTCGGGATGTATTATGGTATACCGTTGTACGTCCATCCGTCTGTCCGTCGTAGACATGCCGGACATTAACTCAAAAATGCTTGAACCAATTTGCATAAAACTTTGGTGAATTGTTTATATCTATTGACGTGAGCTCCCGTTCGTTCTTTATAAAATTTAGATTTTACGTTTCGAGTTATGGGGTTTTATTCATTAAAACAGGGGATTTTCCAGTTTTCGGACAATAAGTCAAGAATGCTTTCACCAATTTGCAAGAAATTATGGTGAATTGTTTATATCTATTGACATGAGCTCTCTTTCGATTTTTATAAATTTTAGATTTTACGTTTCCGAGTTACAGGGTTTTATTCATAAAAAAAGGGGGGATTTTCCAGTTTTGGACAAAATTCAAAAATGCTTTCAGCAATTCTTATGAAACTTTGGTGAATTGTTTGTATGTATTGATGTAAGCTCCTTTTAGAATTTTATAAATTTTACATTTTACATTTCTGAGTTATGGGGTTTTATTCATTAAAAAAAGGGGTGATTTTCCAGTTTTCGGACAATAACTCAAAAATGCTATCACCGATTCTCATGAAACTTTGGTGAATTGTTTATATCTATTGATGTAAGCTCCCTTTTTATTTTCATAAATTTCTAATATGACATTGAGAATTAATTGAACTTTATTTGTTTATAGTCTGACAACAGATTTACTAAGTATTGCACAACAGCAAGAAATCTTTATTAGAATATAAATTCAATTCACATAACCAATTTCAAGTTCTTTGACTACATTTATTCAGAAACCTATAATATGTCAAATATTTAATTACAATCCAAATTCAGACCTAAATCAAGCTTGAATATTGTGTCCATTTTTGCCCCAACTGTTCAGGGTTGGACCTCTGTGGGCGTATCTAGCTGCGATCAGCGAAGCAGTTTATTGGATCTCTCAAACATCTACTTCTGATTGCTGATACTTTGAATTTTTCAAAAAGAATCAATGAAAACAAATGTTTTTGTCAAAATATTCTCAGAAACTACTGAACAGAATGACTTTGTGTTTGGTAAGCTCCTTTGTAGTGATGATTTGTAATTGTTTCAGATCCGTCGAACACCTTTTCCCTGTTTTTCCATATTTTAGCTCACTTGGCCTGAAGGGCCAAGTGAGCTTTCTCATCACTTGGCGTCCGTCGTCCGTCGTCGTCCGTCGTCGTTAACTTTACAAAATCTTCTCCTCTGAAACTTCTGGGCCAAATTCAACTAAACTTGGCCACAATCATTATTGGGGTATCTAGTTTAAAAATTGTGTCCGGTGACCAAGCCAACCAACCAAGATGGCCGCCATGGCTAAAAATAGGACATGGGGTAAAATGTAGATTTTGGCTTATATCTCTAAAACCAAAGCATTTAGAGCAAATCTGACATGGGGTAGAATTGTTTATCAGGTCAAGATCTATCTACCCTGAAATTTTCAGATGAATCGGACAACCCGTTGCTGGGTTGCTGCCCTTGCATTGGTAATTTTAAGGAAATTTTGCCGTTTTGGTTATTATCTTAAATATTATTATAGATAGAGATAAACTGTAAACAGCAATAATGTTCAGCAGAGTAAGATCTACAAAAAGTTGGCATGACCAAAATGGTCAGTTGACCCTTAAGGAGTTATTGCCCTTTAAAGTCAATTTTAACAATTTTTGTAAATTTTTGTTATCTTTACAAAATCTTCTCCTCTGAAACTAGTAAGACAAATTTAACCAAACTTGATCACAATCATCATTAAGGTATTTAGTTTAAAAATGTGTCCGATGACCCGCCTGCCAACCAACATGGCTAAAAATAGAACATAGGGTAAAATGCAGTTTTGGCTTATATCTCTGAAACTAAAGCATTAAGAGCAAATTTGACACCTGTAAAATGTTCATCAGGTTAAGATCTATCTGTCCTGAAATTTTCAGATGAATCAGACAACCCGTTGTTGGGTTGCTGCCCCTGAATTGGCAATTTTAAGGAAATTTTGCAGTTTTTGGTTATTATTTTGAATATTATTATAGATAGAGATAAACTGTAAACAGCAATAATGTTCAGCAAAGTAAGATCTACAAATAAGTCAACATGACCAAAATGGTCAGTTGACCCCTTAAGGAGTTATTGCCCTTTAAAGTCAATTTTTAACAATTTTTGGTAAATTTTGTAATCTTTACAAAATCTTCTCCTCTGAAACAACTGAAACACTTAACCATTTAACCAAACTTGGTCACAATCGTCATTAGGGTATTTAGTTTAAAAAATGTGTCCGATGACCCTGCCTGCCAACCAACATGGCAGACATGGCTAAAAATAGAACATAGGGGTAAAATGCAGTTTTTGGCTTATATCTCTGAAACTAAAGCAAAAGTATAACGGTTGCATTGATTTATGCATCAATTGTAAATAAAAATATCAGGTGAGCGACACAGGTTCCTTGGAGCCTCTAGTTTATTATGATTGGGGGAATGCTTAGTAGAACAATGTGTGCATCTTTCTCTTGACACATCATTGAATCATTTGACCTTTTGTTGATTTACCTTTACAGGTAATCTATGTAGATGTACAGGATACAGACCAATCGTTGATGCATTTAAGGAGGCCTCAAAGGTAATTTAAGTTTATGTAATATTCTCCTTATTTTTGAGAAAAAAATGTGTAAATTACTGCAACTTCAGTTGAGAATGTTAAAAGAAGTCTTGTATGTGATCTTGACTTTACTTAAACTCAGCAATGGTTTAACCTGATAGTTTCTTAATAAAAGATGAGCGTATCATATGCTCATTGCACATCTCTTTATTATTAATATTTAAACTTTTAATTCAGGATTTCCATTTATGTCTTTTTTTAAGTATTACACAATTAGAAACAAGTAAAATTAGTCTTATGACGGCCCTTCTATGTATTTTCTTAAAAAAGTTCATAGATTTGGATTAATTTTCATACAGTTTTTGGAACTGCAAATATAGAGAACATGAAACAACCAAGTAAATGATTTACCACAGTGTTTGTATAAACAACACATTTCATGGAAATAATTTTTGTGGTTCTTGCAAATCAAAGTTTTGTTTTCTTCTAGGCATGTCCATGTGGCTTAGGACTGTGTCAGCAGTCAGATTCAACAGATTCAAGCATTGATGCACCTACAATTACAGAACAAAAGAGAGATCCATCACAGAGTTTTATATTCCCTCCAGAATTACAGGTACTAGGAATTATTTACATAAAAGCTGAAGAGTTAGATGGTTAATTCAATAAATGATAGTACCATTTATTTAAAATATATAGTTTTGTACATTGTTGCAGTTGAGGCAGCCATACAGTACAGTACAAAATGTATTAGAAATTATGGCTATTGTGTCTACTTTTCCTTTGATCTTTTTTGTGATCATTTTTCATATCATGCTACTCACTTGAGATAGAAAATTGTCACTATTATCTAAGGTCCATTATCAACAGCGTATTTTTTCTCAGTCAAGAGAAAGAGAATTATGACGTCATGAACCTACACGTCATTGACGTTGCCTAGAAAACAGTTGAGGATGTTTCTCGGCTACATCTTATCTCAGGGCTGTCGCCCTTCGATTAGATTGTAGCTGAGAAGCAACCTCTTGTTTGAAAAACCATTGATAATCTATAAATATCTGTAATGTAGGGTCAATACACCAATACTTGGTCATTATAATGACATCATAAGTAAAACTATTCTGAATTCATATATTTTTATTTTAAATAGAAAATGTTTAATTATTTTCTAACAAAGCAATGCTGTAATTTTAAGATTGCATTTTATCAATTTTCAGGGCTGTTATAAACCATTTTTTGTTGTTTTGTACAATTTGTAAATTTTATTTTATGAACACTTCTCAGGTAAAAGAAGAATACAGAAAATCTTCAGTTCTATTCACCAAGGGGGACTACTCATGGTACAGACCTGGTTCCCTGTCTGACTTGTTACAGATCAAGCAACAAAATCCTGATGCCTGTCTTCTGATGGGATGCACTTCAGTTGGTAATAAGCTAGATGATTTTTCTGTAAATTAATTTGATCTTATCCACTGAAATATAACAATATCACTACAGGTTCATAATTTATCTTTGGTTTATCTGATGAGATAATTTATCTTTGGTTTATCTGATGAGATAATTTATCATTGCCTTAATATGTGAAAATCATTTTTTTTTAGCTTTTTGAAAATTAGCACTTGTTGTTTAAAATAAACAGAGAAAAAATGCTTTTATTATTGATTATTCCATTAGTAATCTACTAATCATCATTTTTATGGCTGTCAAGTTAGGTGTTACTTACTAAATGCTGTCATCAACATGGTTACCTATTGCCAAGTTTGCTAATAACGTTGATTAGAACATAGATACTTATGATAGAGAATTGATCTTTGAAACTGTTCTATGGGTATCAATGTATTGAAATTGTATGGAGTTTTTAGTTTAAACAATATTTATTCAAACAAATTTTCCCATAACAATATACAAATGTAATTCACTTGAAATAAATATCTAGAATTCAGAAACAAGCAAAGTTGCTTTTACAAATATGTCTCCTAAATATGAATGGAAAAAAACCACAGTACATCTTGTTACAGTATTCTTATAAACATGTTTTGTCTGTGTGCAGGGTTTTTGCTGAGAACAGGACAGATGAAAACAAAACCATCATTTGTGGATCAAATGTTCCTGAACTTTCTACAGTAGAAGTGACAGATACAGACTTTGTCATAGGATCTGCTGTTACCATGAGAAGTCTAGAGCAAGCTCTTAATGATAAGGCCAAGGGTGTTAATGGTAAAACATTTACTTTTATTCATTATGATCTTCCAAAATAATTAACAATTCAAATAGTGAAGTAGAAAATAAATTACATATTTTACAGTCCTTGATGATTAACAAACGGCATGTCTTATTTGTCTTTGGTACTGTTTCACTATAGATTGTATAAATAAACTCAGAAACTTATATCTAGAACCCCTCTCAATCACTTTCTTCATCTGTCCCTCCTTTTATCCTTTAGTCTTTGCTTTATTGGCATTATTCTACAATTTCAGAGAACCAGTTAAGAACTTTTGATGCTTTACAAGATGGTTTAAGATGGATTGGTGCTGATCAGATCAGAAATATGGCTGTAAGTTTTATTTCAAATACATTACAAGAGTTATCTCCCATTATGGAATTATATTTATGGTATTTTGGTATAGGCAATTTTCATTTTTCATTTTGATTAAGATCATTCACATCATAAGAAGACTCCTCCCTGAGTTGTAGTGTATATGCTACCATGAAAGACAACTCTTGCCAATACAAAGCAAAGTCAATGCAACTTTTGAAAAAAGAAAGAAAGTAGAAGATGGTCTAATGTTATATTCTCTATTCTATCTGTTACAGAAGACAGATTTTATTTTATGTGTTTTTGTCCTTATTATTACTTGAATTCTTACAAATACTAAAAATTCATTAGTTTATTGCCCATGTTTACTATTATTAGTTGTGTAAAAAGTAAAATCACAAAAATACCAAACTCCGAGGAAAATTCAAAAAGGAAAGTCCCTAATCAAATGGCAAAATCAAAAGCTCAAACACATCAAATGAATGGATAACAACTGTCATATTCCTGACTTGGTACAGGCATTTTCCTATGTAGAAAATGGTGGATTGAACCTGGTTTTATAGCTAGCTAAACCTCTCACTTGTATGACAGTTGCATCAAATTCCATTATATTGACAATGATGCCTGAACAAAACAAATCGACACAATAGGTAAATGTCAAAAATAGGGGTACAGCAGTCAACGTTGTGTTATCATCTTAATCACTATAAAAACAAACAAATGTAACAAAGAAGCACAAAAAGGCATACATCAAATTAAACATCCTCATTTTGCTTTTTTTATTATACCATTTTTATCTTTGTAAAATCCACTCATAAAGGATTGAAAGATTTTCAGTTCTGGTAAAAGAATTTGCATAATAACCACTGAATAAGAATTCATCTCTTTCAGACAATTGGAGGACATATCATGAGCCAGGCTCCTAACCATGATTTACAGACACTACTTATGGCCATGGGTGCACAACTTAACTTTTTGTATCTTGGTAAGTTGTATTTTCTTAATTATATACTGTGGTATTTTTTTAATTAGTTAATATAAAATACTTGACAAATGCTGCTCCAAGATAAGTTCAACCTTTGTATTGTCTACTCCAAAATGTATTATTGTACAATTATTATATAGATCAAGGCCTAAACAGAAAATACATCTGTTTCCGCTAACCCTACCATTCCTAATTTTTAGTCCCTATCCTAAAGATTTTTATTTCATTTTTGAACAAGAGGAATTAAAACCAGACTGTTTCCCCTGTTAAAACCAGTCAAAAACTTTATAAAAAATAAAATTATTTGCTTACCTACCAACTCTATTTTTGTTTTCAGCTTGTTTTCAGAAACAAACTTTATCTGTGTCCTTTGGATCATCATGATTCAGTAAAGACTCATTAGATAAACACTCAAAATTAGTCATATGTGGTGTAAATAACTAAATATTCAGCTAAAATCAAGCTGAGATTGTTAAAAAAGATCAATATCCTTGATAAAGTTTAAATAAAATTATTTGATGAAACAGCATAATTGTAATTGTTTTATATAGATAAAAATAAGACACAGAAAAGTCTAAGCTGTAAATTTGATGAAACTTTTCTAAAGAATGGACCTGGAAGATTTGGAACAGCAGAAATAATGACATCCATCAGTATTACTTTGACATCTAAGGTAAGTTATACCTTCTCTTGATATGATTAAATGAAATGTCAATGACAATAACCCAACAACACAAATGTACAAAATGGCATTCCTAAAAGAATGAAACAAATGATTGCTGTTTTTACTGCTTTAAGAGATGCTGTTTTTGAAATAGTATAATTTTTTTTCATACATAAGAGTTATTATTGTTCTTGTTGCCATGTTGGTTGGTACAATAGCCTTTGAAAATGCTATTTAGTTTTGAAAATTGAAAAATCAGTTTATCACATTCAAATGTAGTCTATCATTACCATAAATATTTTTAAAGATCTTCTCCACTGAAACGACTGAGCTAATTCAAACTCTGAATATTTGATCATTAGGATACTCAATATGAATCATTATTTGTTTAGATTAAAGTTTGTGAGTTATATCTTTATTCATTAATGAACCAACATTGCCATCACTAAAAATAAAACATAAGTTAAAATGCAAGTAAATTCTTATATCTTCTGTATTTGCCCTGTATTTGGTATATGTTTGTTATGTTTTACTCATGTCTTAATGTTGTGCAGTTAAGGTTCATGTGGACCCTTTGGCTAAAATGGCTGCGTTTTCTCCTAAAAATTTACTCTGAGTACAGACAAACCTGTGCATCTAGAAAAGTTTTAATGCATAGCATGCCCTAGATAAATAAAATCCAAATATAATGTATGTTTTAGAAAATTTTATACTTAACTGGATATTGCAGTGCACTTTTTTTCGTCCCTGCAGAAGATGATAAAATTAACAAACAGTGGAGTTTCACTTGATATGGTCCACTCAGGTACACAGTTTAAATCACCAATTATTGTCAGGTATCTATTGTCCATGTCAATCAATACTGTTCACTTCAATTATTACCTGTGGGGAAGTTCTCAAACCTCTTTCCCAACTTAGTTTATTTTGGCACCTTCTGGAGAAATGAAAAAAGTGCACTGCAAAATCCTGTTAATTTTTAATTTTCTAAAAATAGAATATATTTGAATTTTATTTATCTAGGGCATGCTATGCCTTAAAATTTTCCAGATACACAGGTTTGTCTGTACTCAGAGTAAATTTTGAGGTGAAAATGCAGCCATTTTGTCGTACAGTTAACTACAGTTTTTATTAGACTGCACTACCTTCCGTTATTGTGATCCAGGTTGGTTTTCTGGTTTGAATTGTTTCACATTTTTCATAGATATAAGAAGATGTGGTATGAGTGCCAATGAGACAACTCTCCATCCAAGTCAAAATTTATAAAAGTATGTCATGTTATAGCCTACTATATGGAATGGATTTTTCTCATTGTGGAAGGCTGTATGGTTGCTCACATCCACTTCATATCGGGTGGATAGTTGTCTCATTGGCAATCATACACATCTCCTTATTTTTATACTGAATTTCTTTAAAACTACAATAGAAAGAGAAAATCTGACGTGTGAAAATGTTTATATTGTTAAGATCTATCTACAATCTTATTCTACATAAAGTGTCAAGATGCATCATCGAGAGATAGGCCATGTGCTTAAAGGAAGGCTCTTGAGCCAGTGACTTTTTAAGGAAATTTCTATTTTCTCATCTACTCTTTTTCAGAGCAAAAAGATTTGTTTTGATTCTTTCTGTTTTCAGTCATTCTGCTAGAGGTTTTTACATAAAATGGTAAACAAAAAATTTGCTCCTAATAAAAGTGTGGTTAAATAAATTTGCACAACATTATGTAAAACTTCTTGTTCAGTTTTATGTTTAAGTTCAGATCTCAGATATTTTAAAAGTGATGGAAAAACAAATTATTTTGTGTATCAATGTATCTGTGAGTATGGTTCTTTAATCTTGTTTACTTTAGGAAGACTATGTGAGTTTCTTTAAACAACCAGGAAGGAGAGGATTTGACTATGCAGTGTTGAATGCTGGGATGTTTATACAGTTTAAACCGGACAGTCATATGGTTAAACAGGCCAGAATATGTTTTGGAAATATTGATAAAAAGCCTGTTTTTGTCAAGTCAACTGAATCAGAATTAGAAGGAAAGTATGTAAAGTATTCATTATTTTGTTTTTATTTTATATTTTATTTCTGAAACTTTAACAAGTAAATTTAACAAGTGGCCTGATTTGCTGAACCCTGTCAGTTTTGGGGAATAGGAGCATCAGTGTCTAAGAACCCTTTTTTAAATCTTTTAAAAAAATCTTTATAATTTTCTTTTTATTTTGCGTGTGTAATGTTCATTAAGTAAAAAGAAAAACATTGTAAATTCTGTTCTACATGCATTTATATATAGACTGGGATATATTTGCTGTAAATGAATCTAAGTAGCGATTTCATGTTAATATATCCTCATTTGAAATTGAACTTCTGTAAAATAATCTGACTTGATACTTCATACATGCAAAATGTCAAAACTCAAAATGTAGCTGTCCAAGACTTATGCTAATCTTATATGACAAAGAAAATGAAAAATAAAATTTATAACAAACAGTACATGAAGAATTGCATCAACAAAAACATGAACCTTAAAAGCAAATAGTAAAAAAAAGGTAAATCACTGTTTTTGGTCATATAGACCTTATCACTATTTGTCCGCTTTTACTGGACATTGCAGCTGTTCCCTTAACATTTTCAGAAAAAAAAAGTGTCTGAGGCCACAAAAGAAACATATTTGCTGTATGACGTCACTAGTTCAAGTGTCGCAAAAATTTGGGGTCAAGTGTTGAAGATTCCCAAATAGCGATAAGGTCTATTACTAAGCAGTATTCTAATTATGTGTCTCACAATTTGGAAGAATTTAGGGGATAACTTTGTGAAGTTTCCTCTATACATAATGATCTGCAATCTAAACCAAATTCCATAAAATAACAAGAAATAAGAGAAAACTAAAACCTTTTTTCTTTCAATTTATTTTCCTTGTCATTTTATTTTACAGAAAATGGGAAGATATAGACTTGAGTTCTGTGACTGACAAGTTAATCACAGAGTTATCTAGCATAGAGAAAGGGGAGGATTTAAAGTTCAAAACAACATTAGCTGCTAGTTTTCTGTATAAATTTTATCTACAGATGAACAAAAGTTTGACGGTAAAAATAGTGTCTATTAGATTTATAGAATGTTTTGAAGTCAATGAAGGGGGATAAAGGGTATATGTATAGGGTACAGCAATCCAACAAAACAAAAGTTCACATAAGCCATTTAGAAGTAACATAAAGTGTTCTACATTTTTTTTATAAATGTAAAAGTGTTTTGTTTATATTTTGTTTTAAAATTGAGGTACATGTATATATTCATATTATATTTCATTCCAAGAGATTTTTTACAAGAGTTCAATCGAATCTAAACCAAGAGCATAAGATTTTCAAATTAGGATCCTGATTACTTGTATGATACTTAGAAGATCATATTCTAAAAAGTGCATTCAAATCCATTTGATTGATTTATTGAGAGAACATATATTTATCAATATCCATGGATTTTATGGTTGTTGTTCGTTGTTCATGTATTTATCAATATCCATGGATTTTATGGTTGTTGTTCATTGTTAAAGAACATATATTTATCAATATCCATGGAATTTATGATTGTTGTGTTCATTGTTAAACAACATATATTTATCAATATCCATGGATTTTATGGTTGTTGTTCATTGTTAAAGAACATATATTTATCAATATCCATGGATTACATATATTTATTAATATCCATGGATTTTATGGTTGTTGTTTGTGTTTAAAGAACATATATTTATCAATATCCATGGATTTTAGATTGTTAAAGAACATATATTTATCAATATCCATGGATTTTATGGTTGTTGTTCATTGTTAAAGAACATATATTCAATATCCATGGTTGTTGTTCCTTGTTGAACATATATTTATTAATATCCATGGATTTTATTGATTGGTTGTTGTTTGTTGTTAAAGAACATATATTTATCAATATCCATGGATTTTATGGTTGTTGTTCGTTGTTAAAGAACATATATTTATCAATATCCATGGATTTTATGATTGTTGTTCATTGTTAAAGAACATATATTTATCAATATCCATGGAACATATATTTATTTCCATGGATTTTATGGTTGTTGTTCATTGTTAAAGAACATATATTTATCAATATCCATGGATTTTATGGTTGTTGTTCATTGTTAAAGAACATATATTTATCAATATCCATGGATTTTATGGTTGTTGTTCCTTGTTAGAGAACATATATTTATTAATATCCATGGATTTTATGATTGTTGTTCATTGTTAAAGAACATATATTTATCAATATCCATGGATTTTATGGTTGTTGTTCATTGTTAAAGAACATATATTTATCAATATCCATGGATTTTATGGTTGTTGTTTGTTGTTAAAGAACATATATTTATCAATATCCATGGATTTTATGGTTGTTGTTCATTGTTAAAGAACATATATTTATCAATATCCATGGATTTTTATGGTTTTATTGGTTGTTGTTCATTGTTAAAGAACATATATTTATCAATATCCATGGATTTTATGGTTGTTGTTCCTTGTTAAAGAACATATATTTATTAATATCCATGGATTTTATGGTTGTTGTTTGTGTTTAAAGAACATATATTTATCAATATCCATGGATTTTATGGTTGTTGTTCATTGTTAAAGAACATATATTTATCAATATCCATGGATTTTATGGTTGTTGTTCATTGTTAAAGAACATATATTTATCAATATCCATGGATTTTATGGTTGTTGTTCCTTGTTAGAGAACATATATTTATTAATATCCATGGATTTTATGGTTGTTGTTCATTGTTAAAGAACATATATTTATCAATATCCATGGATTTTATGGTTGTTGTTCATTGTTAAAGAACATATATTTATCAATATCCATGGATTTTATGGTTGTTGTTCCTTGTTAAAGAACATATATTTATTAATATCCATGGATTTTATGGTTGTTGTTTGTGTTTAAAGAACATGTATTTATCAATATCCATGGATTTTATGGTTGTTGTTCATTGTTAAAGAACATATATTTATTAATATCCATGGATTTTATGGTTGTTGTTCCTTGTTAAAGAACATGTATTTATCAATATCCATGGATTTTATGGTTGTTGTTCATTGTTAAAGAACATATATTTATCAATATCCATGGATTTTATGGTTGTTGTTCCTTGTTAAAGAACATGTATTTATCAATATCCATGGATTTTATGGTTGTTGTTTGTGTTTAAAGAACATATATTTATCAATATCCATGGATTTTATGGTTGTTGTTCATTGTTAAAGAACATATATTTATTAATATCCATGGATTTTATGGTTGTTGTTTGTGTTTAAAGAACATATATTTATCAATATCCATGGATTTTATGGTTGTTGTTCATTGTTAAAGAACATATATTTATCAATATCCATGGATTTTATGGTTGTTGTTCATTGTTAAAGAACATATATTTATCAATATCCATGGATTTTATGGTTGTTGTTCCTTGTTAGAGAACATATATTTATCAATATCCATGGATTTTATGGTTGTTGTTCATTGTTAAAGAACATATATTTATCAATATCCATGGATTTTATGGTTGTTGTTCATTGTTAAAGAACATATATTTATCAATATCCATGGATTTTATGGTTGTTGTTCCTTGTTAGAGAACATATATTTATTAATATCCATGGATTTTATGATTGTTGTTCATTGTTAAAGAACATATATTTATCAATATCCATGGATTTTATGGTTGTTGTTCATTGTTAAAGAACATATATTTATCAATATCCATGGATTTTATGGTTGTTGTTCATTGTTAAAGAACATATATTTATCAATATCCATGGATTTTATGGTTGTTGTTCATTGTTAAAGAACATATATTTATCAGTATCCATGGATTTTATGGTTGTTGTTTGTGTTTAAAGAACATATATTTATCAATATCCATGGATTTTATGGTTGTTGTTCATTGTTAAAGAACATATATTTATCAATATCCATGGATTTTTATGGTTTTTTATATACATGTATATCAGACTCACTAGTTTTACTTCCTGAAGCAATGCATAGGATTGTTGTGTTGAAAATCTGAAACTATTAATTCAAAAATCCATGAACAAGTCTAAAACCAGGAGTTCAAAAGTTCATAAGTTCATGAACTGTCTGAAAATAGGAATTCAAAAATCCATTAATCACTGATTTTTTAGCCAAAAATTGTATTCTGCAATGAAAGTTCTTATCCGGCAATGAACATACATTCTCCTTATTACATATATTGCAATTTTTCATGTATGGTATGTATATTAACATTTAATAGATACAAGACAAAGATTTAAGGGAAAGTAGTGCTACAGACAAGCTTAAGATAGACCCATCTACTGGTATCCAAATCTATGACGTTCCTGACGATGATGGTAAACATGTTGTTTGGAAACCAGTACCTAATGTTGGATCAGAATACATTGTTACAGGAGAAGCTGTATTTATTGATGATATGCCAAAGTTCAGCAGTAAGTCAATTATTAAGTAGATCTATTGAACACCCAAAGGGGTCATCAAGTCTGATGATCTTTTATAGGTGTGTTGTTTTTGTTAATGGGTTTGCTGTTTATATTTGACACTCCGGGGACAGAGAGAATTGTTCAACAAGTCTGTCTCATATCAGGTTAACTTTTGGTTGAAGGTAGTTTACCTTGCAAAAAATTGTGGTCATGGCAACTTGAAACTTAGTACACATGTTCATTATGGTGTGAACTTATTAAAATATATGCCAATTTAGGGTTTTGACCTAGATTTATAGATTCATTGAACATGTAAGTGATAGTGTGTGCTGAGCATGGAGTCAATGATTTTATCAGCAGTGTTGGCATTGTTTGAGAATCAGAAATGATATTTTTGTTTGACTTTGATTGTAGATGAACTATATGCTGCAGTTGTTACCAGTACAAGAGCACATGCTAAAATATTGAAAGTTGATACATCAGAAGCCTTAGCTGTGCCAGGAGTAGTAGACTATATCTGTCAAAAAGATATTCCGGGGACTAATAAATTTGGGCTAATGGTACATGATATGACACTCTTTGCTGAAGAGGAAGTAAGTAGTTGATTATAAAGTTCTCTCATCCTCATTTTAGTTATTGTTTGAAAATTTGTTGAAGAAAACTTCAAGCTTTAACCATCATTTCTGCTGTATCATTGCCTTTTAGAACTTACTCAATCCATCAATCCATACTCATATATATTATATATATATATACCATAACCTTTCTTCAGTTTATTTAAATAATAGGGGCGACCATGGCGATGACTGTGTAAACCATTTGTTTATATTTCAGAAGGTTATAGACCTGGATGCTTCATACCTTGTATACAGATACTGTAAATTCAGAAATTATTGCGATTTTGTCATTTTATACTAAAATGCGATTTTAATTTTTGCGATATTGAGAAAAATCCTGTTTTAACTCATATAAAAAATTTCAAAATGCGAGTTTAAATTATTGCGATTATAACCCTGTCGCAGTTTTCGCAATAATAAAAACATCGCAATAATTTCTGAATTTACAGTACCTTATGTTACAAAGTTTCTGTCTGTCATATGTCCATTGTAGTTGACCTCATTTTCATGGTTCAGTGACTGCTTGAAAAAATTAACAGCTTTTTTGTCAAGTGAATTATTCACTTATTATGAATAATGGGATAACTAGATTTGGTATATGGGTTCCTTCGAACGTCTACATGTCCATCAGATAGGGTTCACCTGACCTCCAACCTTATTTCATGGATGAGTGATCAAGGTTAAAGTTGCATGGTCAAATCTGTATCTCAGAATGTATAAGCATTAAGTCAACTTTATTTGGTATATGGAATGATTTTGAGGTGTAAATGTCTGACTGGTAGGTTTCATCTGACCTTGACCTCTATTTTATGGTTCATTGTACAATTTTACTTTTGGTGTTTTGCTCCATTTCTCAGATACTATAAGCAAAATTGGTGTTTGGAATGATTGTAAGGTGTATATGTCTGACTGGCAGGTTTCATCTGACCATGACCTCAATTTCATGGTTCATTGGACAATGTTTTGTTTTTGTGGTTTGGTCTATTTCTCAGATATTATAAGCACTAGTTCAATTAAATTTGTTGTATGGAAAGATAGTAAGGTGTACATGTCTGTCTGGCAAGGTTCATATAACCTTTACCTCATTTTCATGGTTCATTGGTCAATGTTTGAATTTGTGGTTTGATCTGTTCTCAGGTACTATTAGCGATAGGACCACTATATTTGGTGTAAGGAATGATTGAAAGGTGTGCATGTCTGTCCGACATGGTTCACCTGACCATGACTTTTTCATAAAACATTGATAATGTTTAGTTTATGTGATACTTGTAGTAAAACCTTCGTAGTACAGACTTTCAACATAAATTCAATGATAAGTTAAACAGGCGAGACATTTCAGCGTGTGCACTCTTGTTAAGAAATTTGAATGTCAGGCCATAATCTTGCTGGCGAAATGACGATTTAAGTCACCAAAGAATTTTGAAAATCGCTAAATCGCGCCAGCCCACTGACTTCATAGCGAAGTCAAATCACTATGAAAATCGGTAAAGGGAGACAACTTGTGTTACATATATACCGACAATAAACGAATTTTGTATTTGTTATTTACAATGATGACTGTAAAAAGGGGGTATTCAGATTATTGATAGACTGTGTGAACCGCAAGCTACACCAATTATCCAAATATTTAATATGCCCGAATTGTTAAAAATTACTTAACAGGAAATACAGTATTTTGTAACACCTAAATTACCTTTTCAGCAATTATTACATGTCGGTCTTCTGAATTAAAAAGAATCACTCAAGCCTTCCGGTAAATTATAAATAGATATAGGAAGATGTGGTGTGAGTGAGTGCCAATGAGACAACTCTCCATCCAAATAACAATTTATAAAAGTAAACCATTATAGGTCAATGTACGGCCTTCAACACGGAGCCTTGGCTCACACCGAACAACAAGCTATAAAGGGCCCCAAAAGTACTAGTGTAAAACCATTCAAACGGTAAAACCAACGGTCTAGTCTATATAAAAACGAAACGAGAAACACGATAAATTACATAAACAAACGACAACTACTGTACATCAGATTCCTGACTTAGGACAGGTGCAAACATTTGCAGCGGATTAAACGTTTAATGGTACCAAACCTTCTCCCTTTTTCTGAAACAATAGTATAACATCACAACATAGAAAACACACGATAAAACATCAATTGGAAGGCTTAACTCAATCAAAAACGTAAATTAACACACTATGAACGAATAAATTCGATCTGTGATACCTGAAAGTAAATACATAGTTAATAAAATATTAGGGACAAACATTCAAGGCCAAAAGCAAACAAACAAGTCCAAATAAAGCCATGGCAATACACCACCTGAAATATATAACCCTTACAAAATAATCACTTTTGAAAAACCGGTTTCATAATATATACAGGTAAATGAAAAATAACTTTGTCGTTTAGGTATACTTTTCTGTCTATATAAAATCTTCCAATAATTAGGAATACCAAGAAAGGTCTGTCATATAAATACCTAATTTAACACTAGATACATAAGGGTAAATATCAACAATAAAACTTCCCTGTACAGATTAAAGGAGAATAATCTTGATGTTCATACAAATGTAGTATGAAGAAGTGAAAATTAGTAGATATTCCAAATAATCAAAGCTGGTATACAGACAAGATCCATATTAATATAAAATAACAAAAAGTATTAAAATAGTATCAACAGGTCGAATTAAAAGAAAGTACGATTTGTAAAGCCTATCACGTATGTTATACCTTAGCATACTAGCTTTTGCAAAAGACTATTTTGAAATCCATGACTTTAACGTTTTAATCCCTCGAACCTTACTCTATTGATTCATTGCACTTAGCGTGATATACCATCGTACTTTAGCAAACAAACAACCATCGACTTTAGCGTGAGACACCATCGTATTTAGCGTAGACCATCGCACTTTAGCGTGACCATCGCACTTTAGAGTACCATCGCACTTTAGAGTCCTGCATATATATACCATAACCTTTCTTCAGTTTTTTAAATAATAGGGATATCATTCGAGCTGGGGCGACCGTGGCGATGACTGTGTAAACCATTTGTTTATATTTCAGAAGGTGGTAGACCTGGATGCCTCATACCTTGTATACAGATACCTTATGTTACAAAGTTTCCATCTGTCATATGTCCGTTGTAGTAGACCTCATTTTCATGGTTCAGTAACTGCTTGAAAAAATTAACAGCTTTTTGACAAGTGAATTATTTACTTATGAATAATGGGATAACTAGATTTGGTATATGGGTTCCTTGAACGTCTACATGTCCATCAGATAGGGTTCACCTGACCTCCAACCTTATTTCATGGATCAGTGATCAAGGTTAAAGTTGCATGGTCAGATCCGTATCTCAGAAACTATAAGCATTAGGTCAACTTTATTTGGTATATGGAATGATTTTAAGGTGTAAATGTCTGACTGGTAGGTTTCATCTGACCTTGACCTCTATTTTATGGTTCATTGTACAATTTTACTTGTGGTATTTTGGTCCATTTCTCAGATACTATAATCAAAATTGGTGTTTGGAATGAATGTAAGGTGTATATGTCTGACTGGCAGGTTTCATCTGACCATGACCTCAATTTCATGATTCATTGGACAATGTTTTGTTTCAGTGGTTTGGTCTATTTCTCAGATGTTATAAGCAATAGTTCAATTAAATTTGTTGTATGGAAAGATTGTAAGGTGTACATGTCTGTCTGGCAGGGTTCATATGACCTTGACTTTATTTTCATGGTTCATTAGTCAATGATTAGTTTTGTGATTTTGTCAGTTTATCATATACTATAAGCAATAGGTCAACTATATTTGGTGTATGGAATGATTGTAAGGCGTACTTATCTGTCTGGCAAGGTTCATATAACCTTTACCTCGTTTTCATGGTTCATTGGTCAATGTTTGATTTTGAGGTTTGATCTGTTCTCATGTACTATTAGCGATAGGACCACTATATTTGGTGTAAGGAATGATTGAAAGGTGTGCATGTCTGTCTGACATGGTTCACCTGACCATGACTTTTCATAGAACATTGATAATGTTAAGTTTATGTGATACTTGTAGTAAAACCTTCATAGTACAGACTTTCAACATAAATTTAAACAGGGGACATTTCAGCATGTGCACTCTTGTTAAGAAATTTGAATGTGGATAAAATTTTACGATTTGATAAATTATATAGGACAAAACAGGTATTTTGTTTTGGAGGAAATTATTTAGATCAGCCAGTACCTGGAGGAAACTTGTAAAATTGAGAATGGAAATGGGGAATGTGTCAAAGAGACAACAACCTGACCAAAGAGCATAAAACTGCCCAAGGTGTATCCTTTATATTTGCACTATACAATAGAAATATATATATACATAAGACATTGTGATAAATCATATTTGTAATTTAAGAATTAGATAAGTTTATAGTTTCTTGATCTGTTCAAATGGTTGTTGTAATTTTGTTAATTATTTTTTGGTTGATGGGGAACTTTTCACATTTTGTCATGTTTATGGACCTTTATAGGACAGTATGGTTTTCTTAGCTTCTATAACAAGGAATAGTTTTATATTTGGTCTGAAGCTTGATAATGTTGCATACCTGTCAACCTATGATAAGGAAAATGCAGGTCATGACATGCATTGAAGAATGAAATCTCAGGTCATAATGCGTACAAACTTTTTCGAGCTGAATTTCAGGATTTAGGGGACATTTTTCTTATAATTTAAATCAAACAGTTTCCAAAACATGTTCACATGGTCAAGTAATTTAAAACTGTACATATTATTATTTCATTGCACTTGAAGGCCATAGATAGATTTGTGTTACACTGCCTTAATTCCTTTTCTTATTCATTCCATGACACACAATGTGCCAATATGTGTTTTCTATACATACATTTGTGCATTTTGAAACATCAAATTCTTAGACGTTGATATTAGAGTATAATAAAATAAAGTTAAACAATTAAAGGAGGTATAGATGAAAAAGTAATTTTCAAAATTTTTTTTTTAATTGTTCTAAGGTAGAAAAATATGTAAAGTATTATTCTGATATGTTTTGCATTCAATTCATTTTAGATTTAATCTTTTACAAAAAACATTAGTTTAAAGAGTATATTGTGAAAGGTGAAAAAAGGGAAGTAACTCCAATTTTTTAAAACAACTTTGAAATTCACAAATTATTTATGACCTTAAACTAAGATAATTGGTGTTAATTAACAGTGTGTCTGACACCAAAGCTATCAAATGAAGTCATGCATTGAAATGGGTCACTTAATTTGAGTTTAAACAGCTAGTTGCACTTCTTGTCCAGGGAGAATTACGAATTTGCTGGTATTTGAAAGGAATTAAATCACTTATGAAATCAGTCTGAAGGCTTAGGAATCCGGGTGAAACGGGTCATTTTCGAATTCCTGGGTTATTTAATGACCAGTGGTGTCCTGGGTGATCCCTCAGAGTTGTGAAAATCTCGGGTCAGACCTGCAGGATATGGGTCACTTGACAGGTATGATGTTGAGTTGTAGCTTGTAAGCAATGTTTTGATCTGCTGTGCAGCTTCTTCCTGTTTGACAATAGTCTGAAATTTCAATCAATTATGCACATCGAAGCAGGTTCAGATTGGGTATTGGTCTTGTTATATTTGTAATGTCTCGTCTAAACTTACTAATAGTGTATTTATATCAGTGTAACATTCTAGTCTGGCTATTTACCTAATAGCAATATTCTTTAAATTTGTTACAAATGTATGGGCTTTCCTTTGTATATGATGTATATACCTTCTAATATTTTTAGCTCACCTGGCCCAAAAGCCAGTGTGAGCTTTTCATCACTTCACATTTGTCTTTGGCAGTCTTTTGTTGTCAGTAGCACTTTGACTTTACAAAATCCCTCCTGAAACTACTTCAATCGGGCCACAACTAAGCCTTTATTATCTATAACATATTTAGTTTGATTCTTTATTATCTGTAGCAGTGTGAGAACAAAATAACACAGTTTAAACTGTACAATTAAAAACTTAAACCAGAAAATTCACGTACACACAAAACAAGTGTTTTGTCAGTTATAGTCTTTTAGTGGGATTGTTTTGCTCAATCTTTATTTATCTGTGTAGTATTTTGTGGCTTTTTGTTTCACCTTATTTCTTTGCCTCTTGATATCTTCTCTCCATTCTTCTATTTATTTGTTATATGATTTTAGGTGTTGTATTATGGTCAGATAATTGAGCAGTATTGGCCGACACGGGAGATAGCTAGCAAGGCAGCCAAACTTGTCAAGGTTGATTATGAGGATTTAGAGGCTATTTATACAATTGATGTAAGTATATAATTAAAAAATAGTTCATAAGAGCTTAATTTATATTGATTTTACCACAGTTGGCCCTTTATGCTAGATATTTCACAATAATTTATTTGAGAATATCGGCATATAGGGCCATCCTGTGGTAAAACCAAAATAAATGGACTCCCAATGAATTCTTTCTATTCTAATAAAACAATGACAGCAAGTCTTTTGGATAGAAATTTGAATGTCAGGCCATAATCTTGCTGGCGAAATGACGATTTAAGTCACCAAAGAATTTTGAAAATCGCTAAATCGCGCCAGCCCACTGACTTCATAGCGAAGTCAAATCACTATGAAAATCGGTAAAAGGGAGACAACTTGTTAATAACAAGTCTCCCAGGTAAAAAAAATGGCGACTGACAAGGAAAATCGAGATTTTCGAAACGACCCAGGACTTATACTGTCGGCGATCAAATTAAATAAATACAACGGCAACTTTGAACATCCTCTGATATAACATTCAAAACTATTCAAACGGAAAACAGACAATGTGTTAAAGTTATCATTTTACAATGATTTTTATCTGAGGATGTTGCTTAATCACTCAGCTGATTTGTTTTATTTTTATTTATTACGAGTCGATCAAATTGTACTATTCGGTAGGTTAAGGGTGGGAATTAAAGGTAGATTTATTATATTCATTGAATAAAAATTGAAATATAAAAGGTAGAAAGACAGCTGATGGATAACATGGATAATGTGATTGCAAACGTATGTCACTCGACCAGCTGTGATCAGCAGTGGATTTTTTTTTCAGGACCATTTCGTTGATAGGGAAGATATTTTTAAAAAATGATAGAAATTAGCTCTTTATCGGTTAATTAATATGTGATTGACAGATATTTTCATTTATAGGCTTACAATCTTTAACGAGAATCTCAATTTACAACTACATGTAACATGATTTCCTGGACATTCAATAATGTTTTACAAAATAATGCCAAGTGGTGAAATAAATTAAATTCCCAGTCATGTGAAATTCATCAGGTAAACTGGGAGTCATATTTTTCTGGACATTTAAAAATAAATTGAGGCAGATGCACATGAATTTAATGCATCATAATATTACTAGGCTACTCCCTCATGTCCCAAGCAACAAATTTTATTTAAACTTAAATTCAAGTTGACAGTACAAAAGGTATCAATGAATAAATAACAACTATATTGTCTAAACCTTTTTATTAAGAACTTTCTATATATATACATTTTGTACAACAACATAAAAAAAAGCAAGTATATTTTTTATTGCATATAAACAATTTCCTTAATGATAAGCACGAGAACACTATGCAACCGAAATGGTAATGGAATCTCACTTCTCCAAGAAATTGACCACTTCTCCCTTCTCTCTCATGGAAGGAGAAGTCACTTCTCCCTCTCCAAAATCCTAGATTAGGCCCTGGAATGTGGATAAAAATTTTACGATTTGATAAATTATATAGGACAAAACAGATATTTTGTTTTGGAGGAAATTATTTAGATCAACCAGTACCTGGAGGGGAAACATGTTAAATTGAGAATGGAAATGGGGAATGTGTCAAAAAGACAACAACCCGACCAAAGAGCATAAAACTGCCCAAGGTGTATCCTTTACATTTGCACTATACAATAGAAATATATATATACATAAGACATTGTGATAAATCATATTTGTAATTTAAGCATAAGATAAGTTTATAGTTTCTTGATCTGTTCAAATGGTTGTTGTAATTTTGTTAATTATTTTTTTGGTTGATGGGGAACTTTTCACATTTTGTCATGTTTATGGACCTTTTATAGGACAGTATGGTTTTCTTAGCTTCTATAACAAGGAATAGTTTTATATTTGGTCTTAAGCTTGATAATGTTGCATACCTGTCAACCTATGACAATGAAAATGCAGGTCATGACATGCATTGAAGAATGAAATCTCAGGTCATACGTGCATGCATAAACTTTTCGAGCTGAATTTCAGGATTTAGGGACATTTTCTTATAATTTAAATCAAACAGTTTCCAAAACATGTTCACATGGTCAGTAATTTAAAACTGTACATATTAGTATTTCATTGCACTTGAAGGCCATAGATAGATTTGTGTTACACTGCCTTAATTCCTTTTCTTATTCATTCCATGACACACAATGTGCAAATATGTGTTTTGTTTACATACACTTGTGCATTTTTTAAACATCAAGATTTTAGATGTTGATATTAGAGTATAATAAAATAAAGTTAAACAATTTAAGGAGGTATAGATGAAAAAGTAATTTTCAAAATTAATTTTTTTAATTGTTCTAAGGTAGAAAAATAGTAAAAGTATTATTCTGATATGTTTTGCATTCAATTCATTTTAGATTTAATCTTTTACAAAAAACATTAGTTTAAAGAGTATATTGTGAAAGGTGAAAAAAAGGGGAAGTAACTCAAATTGTTTTTAAAACAACTTTTGAAATACACAAATTATTTAGGACCTTAGGCTAAGGTAATAGGTGTTAATTAACAGTGTGTTTGACACCCGGATGATCCCTCAGAGTTGTGAAAATCTTGGGCCACACCCGCAGGATACGGGTCACTTGATAGGTATGATGTTCAGTTGTAGCTTGTAAGCAATGTTTTGATCTGCTGTGCAGCTTCTTCCTGTTTGACAATAGTCTGAAATTTTAATCAATTATGCACATCGAAGCAGGTTCAGATTGGGTATTGGTCTTGTTATATTTGTAATGTCTGATCTAAACTTACTAATAGTGTATTTATATCAGTGTAACATTCTAGTCTGGCTATTTACCTAATAGCAATATTCTTTAAATTTGTTACAAATGTATGAGCTTTCCTTTGTATATGATGTATATACCTTCTAATATTTTTAGCTCACCTGGCCGAAAGGCCAGTGTGAGCTTTTACCATCACTTCACATTTGTCTTTGGCAGTCTTTTGTTGTCAGTAGCACTTTGACTTTACAAAAATCCCCACCTGAAACTACTTCAATCGGGGCCATAACTAAGCCTTTATTATCTATAACATATCTAGTTTGATTCTTTATTATCTGTAGCAGTTTGAGAACAAAATAACACAGTTTAAACTGTACAATTAAAAAACTTAAACCAGAAAATTCACTTACACACAAAAACAAGTGTTTTGTCAGTAATAGTTTTTGGTGGGATTGTTTTGCTCAATCTTTATTTATCTGTATAGTATTTTGTGGCTATATGTTTCATCTTTTTTCTTTGCCTCTTGATATCTTCTCTCCATTCTTCTATTTATTTGTTATATGATTTTAGGTGTTGTATTATGGTCAGATAATTGGAGCAATATTGGCCGACACGCGGGAGATAGCTAGCAAGGCAGCCAAACTTGTCAAGGTTGATTATGAGGATTTAGAGGCTATTTATACAATTGATGTAAGTATATAATTAAAAAAATAGTTCATAAGAGCTTAAATTTATATTGATTTTACCACAGTTGGCCCTTTATGCTAGATATTTCACAATAATTTATTTGAGAATATCGGCATATAGGGCCATCCTGTGGTAAAACCAAAATAAATGGACTCCCAATGAATTCTTTCTATTCTAATAAAACAATGACAGCAACTCTTTTGGATGAAAGTGCTCTAGGTTGTTGCAAATATGTACTGTTCCAGCAATTGAACACACTATTGATATAGACGTAAAAGAGGAAGAAAACTGAATCAGTGACATGCTAATAAGATTTACAAATACTTAAAGCATTGGACAAATATCTACTGTTCCCGCAATTGAACTCACTATTGATATTGACGTAAAAGAGGAAGAAAACTGAATCCGTGACATGCTAATAAGATTTACAAATACTTAAAGCATTGGACAAATATCTACTGTTCCAGCAATTAAACACACTATTGATATAGACGTAAAAGAGGAAGAAAACTGAATCCGTGACATGCTAATAAGATTTACAAATACTTAAAGCATTGGACAAATATCTACTGTTCCCGCAATTGAACTCACTATTGATATTGACGTAAAAGAGGAAGAAAACTGAATCCGTGACATGCTAATAAGATTTACAATACTTAAAGCATTTGACAAATGTCATATTAAAATTTGTAATGGATAACATCTCTTTAAACAGACAAAACTTATATCATTGATAAATTACGTTATCTTTATTATAGAGGATTTGATTTGAATTAAAGCATGTATCTTTGAATTAATTTTCTTCTATTTACATTGTCTGTCCCTCTGAATTATTTGATAGAACACATAGATAGAAACATTATTATTTTAGCAAACAAACAAAACTGGTGATAAAAATTCATCATCTAATACTCAAATAATAAATTAATTTTAATCCTGGCTTACTTACTAAACTGACCAAATTAATAGGTTTTACTGTATGTATATAAAAGAAATGTGAATTTAAGAATTTGGCATGCTAGAAACTATAAAAAATGACAAGTTGTTTCCAGTCATATTTCAATCCAGTTGCTACTTATAATCCCTGTCAGCATTAATTAGGTTTGACATAGTTTACATATTTAGTCTATATACACAAGGGAAACAAAAAACACTTTTTTATGACTTTTATATTTTTACATCAAAATGGGATGGAACAACTTTGGTCCCTCATTGAAAGAGATATTTAAAGTAGTTTTTGTTAAAGCCTTCTGTGATTAGCATTGCCCATTAGTTTATATGCAATCTGATTAAAATACAGATCCTATGGCCATGCTTGGCTTAAAGGGATCTAACATGCTTCGCTCTTTTTTATTATCTGATATTTATCAAGTCAACCAATGTCTGCCTTCTATTATTTTTAGGTGTGTATCATTACGACAAAAACAGTTGACCCAAAAGTGGTCTTTCAAATAGAAATTAAAACCATGCTCTGTCAGATCCTTAAAACCAAAGCATGGACATCAATCTGTATTTCAATTCCATTACCTTTATACGTAGCTGTATTAAAACATTCATATAGATTTCAAAAGGGAGTCTTCAAATCTATATTTATAGTTCATATCAAATGTATTGTATTTACATTGTATCATAGGTCAAATTTATTTGTTCAGTGTATGTTCAATGGTGTTAATATGTCCTTTGATTGAGTTAAGCTATTTCAGTTGATATTTTATAGTGTGTCTTTCTATGTTGTGATGTTACACTATTGTTTCAGAAAAAGGTGAAGGTTTGGTACCATTAAACGCTTAAACCCGCTGCATTTGTTTGCACCTGTCCTAAGTCAGGAATCTGATGTTCAGTAGTTGTCGCTTGTTGATGTGGTTCATAAGTGTTTCTGCTTCTGTTTTTTATATAGATTAGACCGCTGGTTTTCCTGCTTGAATGGTTTACACTAGTAGTTTTTGGGGCCCTTTATAGCTTATTGTTCGTGTGAGCCAAGGCTCCGTGTTGAAGACCGTCTTTGACCTATAATGGTTTACTTTTATAAATTTTGACTTGGATGGAGAGTTGTCTCATTGGCACTCATACCACATCTTCTTATATCTATATAATAAATATTTTATTTATTTATTTCAGGAAGCCATTGAAAAGAAATCTTTTTATGAGCTTGGTTTAACTCTTGATGAAGGTGACATGGACAAGGCTATCAATGAAGCAGCAGAAATAGTGTGTGGAGAAGTAGAAAGCCATGCTCAGGAACATCTCTACCTGGAACCACAGACAGCTCTAGTCGTACCTAAGATTGAACAGAGAGAGCTGGATATATACTCTTCTACACAAGCTGTAAATGAAATACAGGTTAATATATTATCTAGTATACCGTAGATAAAAGAACAATTTTCTGCATGCATTTTACAAATTTTTATTTCAATCATGTTGAATTTTAATCATCAATAGTTTTTATACGACCGCAAAAAATTTTTGTGGTCGTATATTGGTATGATGTTGGCGTCGTCGTCGTCTGAAGACGCATTAGTTTTCGCACAATAACTTTAGTTTAAAGTAATGGATCTCTATGAAATTTTACCATAAGGTTCAATACCACAAAAGGAAAGTGGGGATTGATTTTGGGGGTTATGGTACCAACAGTTAAGGAATTAGGGGCCAAAAAGGGGCCAAAAATAAGCATTTTTGTAACTTCCAGACAATAACTTGTGTGTTAGTTTATGGATCTCTCTGACATTGTACCATGAGGTTATATATCACAAAGGGAATGGTGGGATTGATTTTGGGGGTAATTTCCTCAGAATTTTAGGAATTAGGGGCCAAAAAAGGGTAAAAAACAAGCATTTTTCTAGTTTCATGACAATAACTTGTGTGTAAGTGTATGGATCTTTCTGAAATTGTACTGCAAGGTGCCATATCACAAAGGGAAAGCTGGAATTGAGTTTTGGGGTAATTGCCCAAAAGGTTTAGGAATAAGGGGCCAAAAATAAGCATTTTTCTAGTTTCCAAAAATAACTTGTGTTCAAGTGTATGGATCTCTTTGAAATTGTACTGCAAGGTACCATACCACAAAGGGAAGACTGGGATTGATTTTGGGGGTAATTGCCTTAACATTTTAGGAATTAGGGGCCTAAAAGGGGCTAAAAACAAGCATTTTTCTAGTTTCAGGACAATAACTTGTATGTAAGTGTTTGGATCTTTATGAAATTGTACTACAAGGTTCCATATCACAAAGGGAAAGCTGGGTTTGAGTTTGGGGGTAATTGCCCTAAACGTTCAGGTATTTGGGGCTAAAAAGTGGCCAAAAAACAAGCATTTTTACAGTTCCCAGACAATAACTTGTGTTCAAGTGTATGGATATCTCTGAAATTGAACTGCAAGGTACCATACCACAAAGGGAAGGCTGGGATTGAGTTTGGGTTGATTAATCATAAGGGGGTTCACAAAATTGGGGGGGATTTTTTTTCCTTTTTTTTTTCTTTAAAATTTTCCATTTGAACTTGGTTATTTTTGATTTATATATAAAAGCAAATAATAATGATATGGTTTTGATTTCATCAAAAATTGAAATATTGGGGTTCTTTAATATGCTGAATCTAACCGTGTATTTAGATTCTAAATTTTTGGTCCCGTTTTCAAATTGGTCTACATTAAGGTCCAAAGGGTCCAAAATGAAACTTAGTTTGATTTTAACAAAAATTGAATTCTTGGGGTTCTTTGATATGCTGAATCTAACCGTGTATGTGTTTAGATGTTGGATATTTGACCATAATAGGTAAATTAAAAAATACGAAGTTCTTAGACCACATTCATTCTGTGTCAGAAACCTATATTGTGTCAAATATTTAAGCACAATCCAAATTCAGAGCTGTATCCAGCTTGAATGTTGTGTCCATACTTGCCTCAACTGTTCAGGGTTCGACCTCTGCAGTCGTATCAGATTGTACCCAGCAGAGCATTTTATTTTTTTTATCACAAAATGATTATTATTAAACTCAAAATGTTTAGAAAAGGTTGGATTTACGGCTCAAGATATGAAATTTTTACAGATTTTCCCAGCTGACTATGAGTAAATGAGCTCCATACTGGTAGCAATACAGTTTATAAACACTCTTTACTGATGAGCTCCCTTCTGGTTGTAATATGGTTTATAAATGACTCTTTACTTTTCTGCAGACTGAAGTATCAAGTATGCTGTTGATTCCTAGAAACAGAATAAATGTCAGAGTCAGGAGAGTTGGTAAGTTTCTATTAATCCTCCCATAAATAGGGGACTAGGAAGCTCCATGGCCTTGGTGGCTGTAAGGTTTTGTTTACTGTATGGACTAGGTGGCTGTATGGTATAGGTGTTCTTGATGGCTGAAAGGTCAAGGCGGATTTATGTTCTAGGTGGCTGTATGGTCTAGATGATTGTATGGTCTAGATGATTGTATGGACTAGGTGATTGTATGGACTAGGTGATTGTATGGTCTAGGTGATTGTGTGATCTAGATGATTGTATGGTCTAGGTGATTGTATGGTATAGATGATTGTATGTTCTAGATGATTGTATGGACTAGGTGGTTGTATGGACTAGGTGATTGTATGGTCTAGGTGATTGTATGGACTATGTGATTGTATAGACTAGGTGATTGTATGGTCTAGATGGCTGTATGGTCTAGGTGACTGTATGGTCTAGGTGATTGTATGGTCTAGATGATTGTATAGACTAGGTGGTTGTATGGTCAGACTAGGTGATTGTATGGTCTAGGTGGCTGTATGGTCTAGGTGATTGTATGGTCTAGGTGATTGTATGGTCTAGATGACTGTATAGACTAGGTCATTGTATGGTCTAGGTGATTGTGTGGGCTAGATGATTGTATGGTCTAGGTGATTTTATGGTCTAGATGGCTGTATAGAGTAGGTTTTGTATTGTCTAGGCTATTGTATGGACTAGGTGATTGTATGGTCTAGGTGGTTGAGTGGTCTAGATGATTGAATGAACTAGCACTAGGTTATTGTATGGACTAGGTAATTGTATGGTCTAGGTGATTGTATGGTCTAGATGATTGTATGGACAAGGTGATTGTATGGTCTAGGTGATTGTATGGTCTAGATGGCTGTATAGACTAGGTGATTGTATAGTCTAGGTGATTGTATGGTCTTTGTGGCTGTATGGACTAGGTGATTGTTAGATGGCTGTATAGACTAGATGATTGTATGGTCTAGGTGAATGCTTGGTCTATATGATTGTATAGACTAGGTGATTGTTAGTCTAGGTGATTGTTTGGAATAGGTGATTGTATGCTCTAAATGATTGTATGGTTGAGATGGCTGTATAGACTAGGTGATTGTATGGTCTAGATGGCTGTAAGAACTAGGTGGCTGTATAGTCTTGGTGATTGTATGGTGTAGGTGATTGTATGAACTAGGTGATAGTATGGTCTATGTAATTGTATGGTCTAGAAGTTGTATGGTCTAGGTGATTGTATGGACTAGTTGATTGTATGGTCTAGATGGCTATATGGTCTAGGTGATTGTTTGATCTAGATGGTTGTATAGACTAGGTGGCTATATGGACTAGGTTGCTATATGGTCTAGGTGATCTTATGGTCAAGGTGATTGTATGGACTTGATGGCTGTATGGTCTAAGTGATTGTATGGTATAGGTGATTGTATGGTGTAGTTGGCTGTATGGACTAGGTTGCTGTATTGACTGGGTTGCTGTATGGACTAGTTGGCTGTATGGCTTAGTTGGCTGTATGTTCTGTGTGGCTATATGGGCTAGGCGATTGTATGGTCTAGATGGCTGTATTGCCTAGGTGGCTATATTGCCTAGTTGGCTGTATGTTCTAGGTGGCTGTATGTTCTAGGTTGCTGTATGGACTAGGTTGCTGTATGGACTAGATGGCTGTATGGACAAGTTGGCTGTATTGCCTAGTTGGCTGTATTGCCTAGTTGGCTGTCAGTTATATGTGGCTGTATGGTCTAGGTTGCTGTATGGACTAGGTGGCTGTATGGCCTAGTTGGTTGTGTGGTCTAAGTGGATGTTTGGACTAGATGGCTGTATGGTCTAGGTGGTTGTATGGTCTAGATTGATGTGTGGTCTTGATGGTTGTATGGTCTAGATTGCTGTATGGTCTAGGTTGCTGTATGTCTAGGTGGTTGTATGGTCTAGATTGATGTTTGGACTAGATGGCTGTATGGTTTAGGTTGCTGTATGGACTAGGTGATTGTATGGTGTAGGTTGCTGTAAAGCCTAGATGGCAGTATGTTCTAGGTGATTGTATGGTCTAGATTGCCTTAAGGTCTAGATAGTTGTATGGTCTAGATGGCTACATGGCCCAGGCGGCTGTATGGTCCAGGTGGCTGTATGTCTAGGTGGTTGTATGGTCTAGATTGATGTATGGTCTAGATGGTTGTATGGTCTAGATTGCTGTATGGTCTAGGTGGTTTTATGGTCTACATAGCTGTATGGTCTAGGTGGTTGTATGGTCTACATAGCTGTATGGTCTAGGTGGTTTTAAGGTCTACATGGCTGTATGGTCTAGGTGGTTGTAAGGTCTACATGGCTGTATGGTCTAGGTGGTTGTATGGTCTACATGGTTGTATGGTCTAGATTGATGTATGGTCTAGGTGGTTGTAAGGTCTACATGGCTGTATGGTCTAGGTGGTTGTAAGGTCTACATGGCTGTATGGTCTAGGTGGTTGTATGGTCTACATGGCTGTATGGTCTAGGTGGTTGTATGGTATAGATTGCTGTATGGTCTAGGTGGTTGTAAGGTCTACATGGCCGTATGGTCTAGGTGGTTTTAAGGTCTACATGGCTGTATGGTCTAGGTGGTTGTATGG
The DNA here is from genome assembly GCA_017311375.1 of Mytilus coruscus. Classification (NCBI taxonomy): domain Eukaryota; kingdom Metazoa; phylum Mollusca; class Bivalvia; order Mytilida; family Mytilidae; genus Mytilus; species Mytilus coruscus. The sequence continues at coordinate 141,823,348 of CM029596.1, read as the reverse complement.
TCTACATTGCCGTATGGTCTAGGTGGTTGTAAGGTCTACATGGCTGTATGGTCTAGGTGGTTGTATGGTCTACATGGCTGTATGGTCTAGGTGGTTGTATGGTCTACATGGTTGTATGGTCTAGATTGATGTATGGTCTAGGTGGTTGTATGGTCTACATGGCTGTATGGTCTAGGTGGTTGTATGGTGTACATTGATGTATGGTCTAGGTGGTTGTATGGTCTACATGGCTGTATGGTCTAGGTGGTTGTAAGGTCTACATAGCTGTATGGTCTTGGTGGTTGTATGGTCTACATAGCCGTATGGTCTAGGTGGTTTTAAGGTCTACATGGCCGTATGGTCTAGGTGGTTGTATGGTCTACATGGCTGTATGGTCTAGGTGGTTGTATGGTCTACATTGATGTATGGTCTAGGTGGTTGTATGGTCTACATGGCTGTATGGTCTAGGTGGTTGTATGGTCTACATAGCCGTATGGTCTAGGTGGTTTTAAGGTCTACATGGCTGTATGGTCTAGGTGGTTGTATGGTCTACATGGCTGTATGGTCTAGGTGGTTGTATGGTCTACATTGATGTATGGTCTAGGTGGTTGTATGGTCTACATGGCTGTATGGTCTAGGTGGTTGTATGGTCTACATGGCCGTATGGTCTAGGTGGTTTTAAGGTCTACATGGCTGTATGGTCTAGGTGGTTGTAAGGTCTACATGGCTGTATGGTCTAGGTGGTTGTATGGTCTACATGGTTGTATGGTCTAGATTGATGTATGGTCTAGGTGGTTGTAAGGTCTACATGGCTGTATGGTCTAGGTGGTTGTATGGTCTACATAGCCGTATGGTCTAGGTGGTTGTAAGGTCTACATGGCTGTATGGTCTAGGTGGTTGTAAGGTCTACATGGCTGTATGGTCTAGGTGGTTGTATGGTCTACATGGCTGTATGGTCTAGGTGGTTGTATGGTCTACATTGATGTATGGTCTAGGTGGTTGTATGGTCTACATAGCTGTATGGTCTAGGTGGTTGTATGGTCTACATAGTTGTATGGTCTAGGTGGTTTTAAGGTCTACATGGCTGTATGGTCTAGGTGGTTGTATGGTCTACATGGCTGTATGGTCTAGGTGGTTGTAAGGTCTACATGGCTGTATGGTCTAGGTGGTTGTAAGGTCTACATAGCTGTATGGTCTAGGTGGTTGTAAGGTCTACATGGCTGTATGGTCTAGGTGGTTGTATGGTCTACATAGCCGTATGGTCTAGGTGGTTGTATGGTCTACATGGCTGTATGGTCTAGGTGGTTGTAAGGTCTACATAGCCGTATGGTCTAGATGGTTGTATGGTCTACATAGCTGTATGGTCTAGGTGGTTGTATGGTCTACATAGCCGTATGGTCTAGATGGTTGTATGGTCTACATAGCCGTATGGTCTAGGTGGTTGTAAGGTCTACATGGCTGTATGGTCTTGGTGGTTGTATGGTCTACATGGTTGTATGGTCTAGATTGATGTATGGTCTAAGTGGTTGTAAGGTCTACATGGCTGTATGGTCTAGGTGGTTGTAAGGTCTACATAGCTGTATGGTCTAGGTGGTTGTAAGGTCTACATAGCTGTATGGTCTAGGTGGTTGTATGGTCTACATAGCTGTATGGTCTAGGTGGTTGTATGGTCTACATAGCCGTATGGTCTAGGTGGTTGTATGGTCTACATAGCCGTATGGTCTAGGTGGTTGTATGGTCTACATGGTTGTATGGTCTAGATTGATGTATGGTCTAGGTGGTTGTATGGTCTACATAGCTGTATGGTCTAGGTGGTTGTATGGTCTACATGGTTGTATGGTCTAGATTGATGTATGGTCTAGGTGGTTGTATGGTCTACATAGCTGTATGGTCTGGGTGGTTGTATGGTCTAGATTGCTGTATGGTCTAGGTGGTTGTATGGTCTACATGGCTGTATGGTCTAGGTGGTTGTATGGTCTACATGGCTGTATGGTCTAGGTGGTTGTATGGTCTAGGTGGTTGTAAGGTCTACATGGCTGTATGGTCTAGGTGGTTGTAAGGTCTACATGGCTGTATGGTCTAGGTGGTTGTATGGTCTACATGGCTGTATGGTCTAGGTGGTTGTATGGTCTACATGGCTGTATGGTCTAGGTGGTTGTATGGTCTACATTGATGTATGGTCTAGGTGGTTGTATGGTCTACATGGCTGTATGGTCTAGGTGGTTGTATGGTCTCATAGCCGTATGGTCTAGGTGGTTTTAAGGTCTACATGGCTGTATGGTCTAGGTGGTTGTAAGGTCTACATGGCTGTATGGTCTAGGTGGTTGTATGGTCTACATGGTTGTATGGTCTAGATTGCTGTATGGTCTAGGTGGTTGTAAGGTCTACATGGCTGTATGGTCTAGGTGGTTGTATGGTCTACATAGCCGTATGGTCTAGGTGGTTGTATGGTCTACATGGCTGTATGGTCTAGGTGGTTGTATGGTCTACATGGCTGTATGGTCTAGGTGGTTGTATGGTCTACATGGCTGTATGGTCTAGGTGGTTGTATGGTCTACATTGATGTATGGTCTAGGTGGTTGTATGGTCTACATGGCTGTATGGTCTAGGTGGTTGTATGGTCTACATGGCCGTATGGTCTAGGTGGTTTTAAGGTCTACATGGCTGTATGGTCTAGGTGGTTGTAAGGTCTACATGGCTGTATGGTCTAGGTGGTTGTAAGGTCTACATGGTTGTATGGTCTAGATTGATGTATGGTCTAGGTGGTTGTAAGGTCTACATGGCTGTATGGTCTAGGTGGTTGTATGGTCTACATGGTCTAGGTGGTTGTAAGGTCTACATGGCTGTATGGTCTAGGTGGTTGTATGGTCTACATGGTTGTATGGTCTAGGTGGTTGTATGGTCTACATAGCCGTATGGTCTAGGTGGTTGTATGGTCTACATAGCCGTATGGTCTAGGTGGTTATAAGGTCTACATGGCTGTATGGTCTAGGTGGTTGTATGGTCTACATGGTTGTATGGTCTAGATTGATGTATGGTCTAGGTGGTTGTAAGGTCTACATGGCTGTATGGTCTAGGTGGTTGTATGGTCTACATGGCTGTATGGTCTAGGTGGTTGTAAGGTCTACATAGCCGTATGGTCTAGGTGGTTGTAAGGTCTACATGGCTGTATGGTCTAGGTGGTTGTATGGTCTACATGGCTGTATGGTCTAGGTGGTTGTAAGGTCTACATGGCTGTATGGTCTAGGTGGTTGTAAGGTCTACATAGCTGTATGGTCTAGGTGGTTGTAAGGTCTACATGGCTGTATGGTCTAGGTGGTTGTATGGTCTACATGGCTGTATGGTCTAGGTGGTTGTAAGGTCTACATAGCTGTATGGTCTAGATGGTTGTATGGTCTACTGTATGGTCTAGGTGGTTGTAGGTGGTCTACATGGCCGTATGGTCTAGGTGGTTGTATGGTCTACATAGCTGTATGGTCTAGGTGGTTGTAAGGTCTACATGGCTGTATGGTCTAGGTGGTTGTATGGTCTACATGGTTGTATGGTCTAGATTGATGTATGGTCTAAGTGGTTGTAAGGTCTACATGGCTGTATGGTCTAGGTGGTTGTAAGGTCTACATGGCTGTATGGTCTAGGTGGTTGTAAGGTCTACATGGCTGTATGGTCTAGGTGGTTGTATGGTCTACATGGCCGTATGGTCTAGGTGGTTGTATGGTCTACATAGCCGTATGGTCTAGGTGGTTGTATGGTCTACATGGCTGTATGGTCTAGGTGGTTTTATGGTCTACATGGTTGTATGGTCTAGATTGATGTATGGTCTAGGTGGTTGTAAGGTCTACATGGCTGTATGGTCTAGGTGGTTGTAAGGTCTACATGGCTGTATGGTCTAGATTGATGTATGGTCTAGGTGGTTGTATGGTCTACATGGCTGTATGGTCTAGGTGGTTGTATGGTCTAGATTGATGTATGGTCTAGGTGGTTGTATGGTCTACATGGCTGTATGGTCTAGGTGGTTGTATGGTGTACATTGATGTATGGTCTAGGTGGTTGTATGGTCTACATGGCTGTATGGTCTAGGTGGTTGTAAGGTCTACATGGCTGTATGGTCTAGGTGGTTGTATGGTCTACATAGCCGTATGGTCTAGGTGGTTTTAAGGTCTACATGGCTGTATGGTCTAGGTGGTTGTAAGGTCTACATGGCTGTATGGTCTAGGTGGTTGTAAGGTCTACATGGCCGTATGGTCTAGGTGGTTGTATGGTCTACATAGCCGTATGGTCTAGGTGGTTTTAAGGTCTACATGGCCGTATGGTCTAGGTGGTTGTATGGTCTACATGGCTGTATGGTCTAGGTGGTTGTATGGTCTAGATTGATGTATGGTCTAGGTGGTTGTATGGTCTACATGGCTGTATGGTCTAGGTGGTTGTATGGTGTACATTGATGTATGGTCTAGGTGGTTGTATGGTCTACATGGCTGTATGGTCTAGGTGGTTGTAAGGTCTACATAGCTGTATGGTCTAGGTGGTTGTATGGTCTACATAGCCGTATGGTCTAGGTGGTTTTAAGGTAGCAATAAACAGTTAGGAAAAAATATTAAAATTTTCCCTCATAAATTTTACCATCCCCTTTTCATTGCCTTCTTGCAATATTAAGCTTACTGTTTGTGTCATATATGTGCATATGTATGTAATCAGAATCTTCCATAGATTTCATATCCAGTATATAAAATGGTAAAATTTAATTTCTTTTTGGTGTATCCATGGCAACAATCTGCATTTTTTTGTTATAAAATATAGCAAAAAGGGGGGGAAAAGATGTCACATATTTCCCCAAAATTTGACCAAAAGTAGAATTTCAATCACTTCAAATAATACCTTTTCTGAAACTGTTTACATATATCTTTCAATAAATCCAATGAAAATCATATGTCTTTCGTCTCATTTTTTTGTAAAATTCGTCAAAAACTTGTTAAAAAAAGTGTTTGTAAACATTACATTAATTTCTGGACCGATGACCGGTCTAGCTATGAAAATCTGGAGAGTCAAACAGAAAATAGCCCATAAAACATGTAAAAATAATCTTGATGTTCTTATAAACCACCTTTGAAGGCTAAATTAGTACTCAGCTGTCTAAAATGAATTTTATTACACAATAACTTTCATATTTGAAAAATCCACGGGGCCAAAATGCGAAACCAAACTCCTAACTGTGTATTGCTACCTTAATAGTAAATATTTTTTCAAATTCTCCTTTTAACTAATTTTCTGTGTTCTGCTAGCTAAAACGAGTAAAATGGTCTTTTATTTTGAAAATTGGTTGAGTAATGAATATTTTATGAAGGTTAGCAGTTGACACTGAAATGCGACAAAAACTGATTTAAAGAAAGGTGCCAAGTCAAAGTGTATAATCTTGTTTCTACCTCAATTTTTGGCAAAATCTTAAAAACTATACCTCTTTTGTCAGTTTTTTAATTGTTGAAAATCTTTATAAGACCTCTGATGATGCAAAATTGTACAAAATTTAACAATTTCAAGCATGAAAATGTTAATCTTTATGTTTAATGTATACCAAAGACTTGATTAAAAAACTTGGTAATGGGGAATCAATTTCTTACAGCTGAATCAACTATACATTTAATATATATCAAAATGTAACATGAAATCTTTATAAAAATAATAATTTGATATATTCGCAAGAAAAAATACAAAACATTCAATACTTAAGCTACTACATACTGTGCAATCCTTCAGAAGCAAGGGTTAAGCAAATAGAGTACAATTATGAGCCTTGTGTCAAAATGTCTAATTTTGGTTGCTAAGGACTGTAAACAATACAATTGACATGTATTGTCATTCTTAAACACTTAATCCCCTCAGAAGTTGATTTAGAATCTAAATATCAATAGATTTGTGGTATGAAAAGTCTTAAATTATACAATTTTGAGCTTGGTAAGTATGCCATAAGGTAGCAATAAACAGTTAGGAAAAAATATTAAAATTTTCCCTCATAAATTTTACCATCCCCTTTTCATTGCCTTCTTGCAATATTAAGCTTACTGTTTGTGTCATATATGTGCATATGTATGGTCTACATGGCTGTATGGTCTAGGTGGTTGTATGGTCTACATAGCCGTATGGTCTAGGTGGTTTTAAGGTCTACATGGCTGTATGGTCTAGGTGGTTGTATGGTCTACATGGCTGTATGGTCTAGGTGGTTGTATGGTCTACATGGTTGTATGGTCTAGATTGATGTATGGTCTAGGTGGTTGTAAGGTCTACATGGCTGTATGGTCTAGGTGGTTGTATGGTCTACATAGCTGTATGGTCTAGGTGGTTGTAAGGTCTACATGGCTGTATGGTCTAGGTGGTTGTATGGTCTACATGGCTGTATGGTCTAGGTGGTTGTATGGTCTACATAGCCGTATGGTCTAGGTGGTTGTATGGTCTACATAGCCGTATGGTCTAGGTGGTTATAAGGTCTACATGGCTGTATGGTCTAGGTGGTTGTATGGTCTACATGGTTGTATGGTCTAGATTGATGTATGGTCTAGGTGGTTGTAAGGTCTACATGGCTGTATGGTCTAGGTGGTTGTATGGTCTACATGGCTGTATGGTCTAGGTGGTTGTAAGGTCTACATAGCCGTATGGTCTAGGTGGTTTTAAGGTCTACATGGCTGTATGGTCTAGGTGGTTGTATGGTCTACATGGCTGTATGGTCTAGGTGGTTGTAAGGTCTACATGGCTGTATGGTCTAGGTGGTTGTAAGGTCTACATGGCTGTATGGTCTAGGTGGTTGTAAGGTCTACATGGCTGTATGGTCTAGGTGGTTGTATGGTCTACATAGCCGTATGGTCTAGGTGGTTGTATGGTCTACATGGCTGTATGGTCTAGGTGGTTGTAAGGTCTACATAGCTGTATGGTCTAGGTGGTTGTATGGTCTACATAGCTGTATGGTCTAGGTGGTTGTATGGTCTACATAGCTGTATGGTCTAGGTGGTTGTATGGTCTACATAGCTGTATGGTCTAGGTGGTTGTAAGGTCTACATGGCTGTATGGTCTAGGTGGTTGTATGGTCTACATGGTTGTATGGTCTAGATTGATGTATGGTCTAGGTGGTTGTAAGGTCTACATGGCTGTATGGTCTAGGTGGTTGTAAGGTCTACATGGCTGTATGGTCTAGGTGGTTGTAAGGTCTACATAGCTGTATGGTCTAGGTGGTTGTATGGTCTACATAGCTGTATGGTCTAGGTGGTTGTATGGTCTACATAGCTGTATGGTCTAGGTGGTTGTAAGGTCTACATGGCTGTATGGTCTAGGTGGTTTTATGGTCTACATGGTTGTATGGTCTAGATTGATGTATGGTCTAGGTGGTTGTAAGGTCTACATGGCTGTATGGTCTAGGTGGTTGTATGGTCTACATGGCTGTATGGTCTAGATTGATGTATGGTCTAGGTGGTTGTATGGTCTACATGGCTGTATGGTCTAGGTGGTTGTATGGTCTAGATTGCTGTATGGTCTAGGTGGTTGTATGGTCTACATGGCTGTATGGTCTAGGTGGTTGTATGGTGTACATTGATGTATGGTCTAGGTGGTTGTATGGTCTACATGGCTGTATGGTCTAGGTGGTTGTAAGGTCTACATAGCTGTATGGTCTAGGTGGTTGTATGGTCTACATAGCCGTATGGTCTAGGTGGTTTTAAGGTCTACATGGCTGTATGGTCTAGGTGGTTGTAAGGTCTACATGGCTGTATGGTCTAGTTGGTTGTAAGGTCTACATGGCCGTATGGTCTAGGTGGTTGTATGGTCTACATAGCCGTATGGTCTAGGTGGTTTTAAGGTCTACATGGCCGTATGGTCTAGGTGGTTGTAAGGTCTACATGGCTGTATGGTCTAGGTGGTTGTATGGTCTAGATTGATGTATGGTCTAGGTGGTTGTATGGTCTACATGGCTGTATGGTCTAGGTGGTTGTATGGTGTACATTGATGTATGGTCTAGGTGGTTGTATGGTCTACATGGCTGTATGGTCTAGGTGGTTGTAAGGTCTACATAGCTGTATGGTCTAGGTGGTTGTATGGTCTACATAGCCGTATGGTCTAGGTGGTTTTAAGGTAGCAATAAACAGTTAGGAAAAATATTAAAATTTTCCTCATAAATTTTACCATCCCTTTTCATTGCCTTCTTGCAATATTAAGCTTACTGTTTGTGTCATATATGTGCATATGTATGTAATCAGAATCTTCCATAGATTTCATATCCAGTATATAAACTGGTAAAATTTAATTTCTTTTGGTGTATCCATGGCAACAATCTGCATTTTTGTTATAAAATATAGCAAAAGGGGAAAAAGATGTCACATATTTCCCCAAAATTTGACCAAAAGTAGAATTTCAATCACTTCAAGTAATACCTTTTCTGAAACTGTTTACATATATCTTTCAATAAATCCAATGAAAATCATATGTCTTTCGTCTCATTTTTTTGTAAAATTGCGTCAAAAACTTCGTAGAAAAAAGTGTTTGTAAACATTACATTAATTTCTGGACCGATGACCGGTCTAGCTATGAAAATACGGAGAGTCAAACAGAAAACAGCCCATAAAACATGTAAAAAATAATCTTGATGTTCTTATAAACCACCTTTGAAGGCTAAATTAGTACTCAGCTGTCTAAAAATGAATTTTATTACACAATAACTTTCATATTTGAAAAATCCACCGGGGCCAAAATGCGAAACCAAACTCCTAACTGTGTATTGCTACCTTAATAGTAAATATTTTTTTCAAATTCTCCCTTTTAACTAATTTTCTGTGTTCTGCTAGCTAAAACGAGTAAAATGGTCTTTTATTTTTGAAAATTGGTTGAGTAATGAATATTTTATGAAGGTTAGCAGTTGACACTGAAATGCGACAAAAACTGATTTAAAGAAAGGTGCCAAGTCAAAGTGTATAATCTTGTTTCTACCTCAATTTTTGGCAAAATCTTAAAAACTATACCTCTTTTGTCAGTTTTTTAATTGTTGAAAATCTTTATAAGACCTCTGATGATGCAAAATTGTACAAAATTTAACAATTTCAAGCATGAAAATGTTAATCTTTATGTTTAATGTATACCAAAGACTTGATTAAAAAACTTGGTAATGGGGAATCAATTTCTTACAGCTGAATCAACTATACATTTAATATATATCAAAATGTAACATGAAATCTTTATAAAAATAATAATTTGATATATTCGCAAGAAAAAATACAAAACATTCAATACTTAAGCTACTACATACTGTGCAATCCTTCAGAAGCAAGGGTTAAGCAAATAGAGTACAATTATGAGCCTTGTGTCAAAATGTCTAATTTTGGTTGCTAAGGACTGTAAACAATACAATTGACATGTATTGTCATTCTTAAACACTTAATCCCCTCAGAAGTTGATTTAGAATCTAAATATCAATAGATTTGTGGTATGAAAAGTCTTAAATTATACAATTTTGAGCTTGGTAAGTATGCCATAAGGTAGCAATAAACAGTTAGGAAAAAATATTAAAATTTTCCCTCATAAATTTTACCATCCCCTTTTCATTGCCTTCTTGCAATATTAAGCTTACTGTTTGTGTCATATATGTGCATATGTATGTAATCAGAATCTTCCATAGATTTCATATCCAGTATATAAACTGGTAAAATTTAATTTCTTTTTGGTGTATCCATGGCAACAATCTGCATTTTTTTGTTATAAAATATAGCAAAAAGGAGGGAAAAAGATGTCACATATTTCCCAAAATTTGACCAAAAGTAGAATTTCAATCACTTCAAGTAATACCTTTTCTGAAACTGTTTACATATATCTTTCAATAAATCCAATGAAAATTGTATAGTCTACATGGCTGTATGGTCTAGGTGGTTGTAAGGTCTACATGGCTGTATGGTCTAGGTGGTTGTATGGTCTACATGGCTGTATGGTCTAGGTGGTTGTATGGTCTACATGGCTGTATGGTCTAGGTGGTTGTATGGTCTAGGTGGTTGTATGGTCTACATAGCTGTATGGTCTAGGTGGTTGTAAGGTCTACATGGCTTTATGGTCTAGGTGGTTGTAAGGTCTACATGGCTTTATGGTCTAGGTTTCTGTATGGCCTAGATGACTGTATGGCCTAGGTGGCTGCTAGGTTTAGGTGCATATAAATGCATGCTACGGTTTTCATAACACATGCATGACATGTAAAATGTCTTTGGTCATGAATATTCTCTGCTAGGTATGCTGGATACCAAGAATTTGTGAAGTCAATAACATAAAACACTTCTAAGCAAACAAAAACCAAAAGGGCTTAGATATAACAGCCAAATTAATACTTGTTAGAGTTGCAACCTCTAGTTTAAGTGCAAGACTTAAGCTTTAGTACATCATTTATAAACAAAACAAAAATACTGTCAGAATGGATCACTTAGATATTGTTACAACTTCATTTGTACTTATTTAAATAATGTGAGTTTATGTTTGAAGGAGGAGCTTTTGGAGGAAAAGTAGTGATGCCTTGATGCCATCAGGTGTAGCAGCTATTGCCGCATGGAAGTAAGTTTTTTTTTAGAGATTGTTTGATGTAATAGAGTACTGTAGATTCATTATTATTTGTGGGATACCAATTTTCGTGGAATTCCTGGGTAGAGGCAAAGTACAAATTTTCCATAGGCTTGTATGCCGACGTTGGCAAAACCATAAAATCTAATATCCACGAAAATAAAAGTTTTCCTCATTCCACAAAAATTGGTATCCACGAAAGTAAATGAATCCACAGTAAAACTCTTCAGCAATGATTCTTTTGCTTTTAGGCAGTGAAACATTTTCCACTCATTTTCATTTTATCAAGTTAGCCATCTTTCCTCTTGTTTTGGTAACATTTTTAAATTCATAAAAACTATTGATAATGATAGAATGCAAACTATATTATTGATAAATCTCAAGAATTAAAATCCTCTCTGAATTTGCAGAACTTTTAGGGTCAAAGTTTGAAGAAATGTTCTTTTATGCTTCATATATGCTACAATAACAAAAATGGCTGCTAGTGGATCTTCTAATAATTTATCAGAAAATGGTAGAATAACCTTTCAAACTTTAGCTGGAATCATCTCATGATATTCCCATTTAAGATATATATCCACTAACATTGTCTTTCATTCATTACTTTTTCAATTTTGAGTTAATTTGTTCAAAGACAATATAGGAAAAAGGTTTGAAAAGTGGTTACAATATTAAGGATTCTGTTTTGATAAAATGGTATTGCTGTAGATGAAGTCATTCTGTCAATAGATGATTTAAGTTAGTTCTTTTTTACAGGTGTTTTCATATAACTCCAATCCTCTGATAATTGTGCATAAAAATATTGTTGCACTGTAGTGCACCACTTTTTAAAGCAATTGCTTTCATGCTATGGCATATAGCCATCTTTGTGACACAGATCAAGCCAAAGTTTTTTAAGCAGATTCCTCATCTGTCATTCTAAAAATCCTATGTATGTTTTATAATAAAATACATTAATCTAAACAGCTGCAAAACATTAGTTGGTTTTTGAAGTTTCAACATATGTTCTTGTGGATGTATTTTTGTATTTAACCGTTTGACTATCAAAGAACATAGAAGTCTGAGTGAAAAAGTGCATTTTTATACCTACGATTTTGTTCTTCAGATGTTTCAACAAAATATTGAATCATGTCAGTTGTTGATTTAATATTGAAAATTTGACTGAATTATCTCATATACGGTTTTATGTTATTTAATTCGTGTATCTTTTTGAAAGAGGTCAAGTTGCTCTTGTTCATTCATAAAATTATAGTTCAATCATAAAATTATTGTAAAATCACAACACACGTTATATCTGCCATTATTTGTTTTAAATTAAAAGTAGCACAGTTTACGCGTTCTGATTACACTTACCATGATTTTAATATTTCCTTGAAATTACGGGCCCTGTTATTTATTAAGGGTTTCCTTAATTGCTGTTGAGACTGATAGACTCCACTCTGTAATCAAATGATATAATGACAGTGTCAAATGTCATAATGACCCTCTAGGCAATTGAAAATGATTACCTGTAATTCTCTAGGTTTAGGTATCTAAAAAAAGACAATCATAACTGACCTTGAAATGTTGTTTGCGCAAATAATTTTAGAAACACATTACAATAAGTTTGTTTTCCTTTTTTGTCATAATTCCGTAAGATTTATCATCTTATAGATGAAATGGACCTGTCCAAACGTGAAAGACGCCAAGTTAAGAGTAAGAGATATTCACAGTTTGGAATTTTCTTGTTTTATAGATTAAAAAAAAAAAGTTCGTCCATTTGGATATCAAAAATGGGAATGCATGACAAATGATGAATCCGATATCCTTATCTTTCCAGTGGGCAAGTCTACTTCGTTTTTAACACGGATGATAAAGTCTTATTTTCGTACGACGTGTTTGCAATTTTATTTCACATGTTTTCGTGCTTGAAGATCATTATTCACCATGTTTCCTGAAAGTAGATGAAAAGTAACGTGGAGCTGTTTTTGTTTGTTTGTGAAATGACGATTTAATTTCATGTTTGTCCGTGATATCCCCCTTTTTCGAAATTATATGACGATGGCACATATTGTATGTTTAAAACAGCTGAGCAATAATGATTGGGACTAAGATTTAAGAAATGATGACAAAGAAGCATACCAAAAATATTGTTAGTAAGCTGAAATATATATTAATTTTTACCTATTTATGTGGATGAAAAAGTGACAAAAACATTAACTAGGCAGCAATTGCTTTAACTGCCTTTACGGCTTTGATTTATTTAGTGTTCATTGAACATTTTCTGATGCTTGACAAAGAAAAGACCTTATTTAATTTCATATGGTCAAATGTCATGATCACACCATGACCTTAGAGATAAAATTTTGAAGGCACCATAGAATTCAAGGGCAAAATCTAATCTTCATCAAACATTGTATAATGCTCATGCATTGTTTGAGAGATTTTGACTTTAACTGAAATATAATAAGTCAGAGTTCAAGGTATTCAAATGAGGTAGAGAATAACATTTCTATGCACCATTCATCCAGTTTACAGTTGTTTTCATAAAAATAAGATATTGGTTCCTTCATACATATAGCATTGTAAAAAAATCTTTTATTCATTGTTTACTCCATATCTGAGGGTGTGGATGGATTTACAGAATAGAGAATAATGAGCAAAAAATATAAAGAAAAGAGAAAAATGGACCAAAAGAATAAAGAATAGAAAATAATGGTAAAAAAATATAATAAATAAAGAAAATTGTCCTCAAATATTAAAGAATACAGAAATGAAGGACCCCCTCTCCAGACCCTCATATTTCCTTTTGTTTATATTTAATTATGTGGGATTTTAAAGGATGCTCAGTGCTTTTTATGCCACTGATTTTACTTAAATCTCAATAAAGTTGATACTTGAACTGTTAAAGTATTTATCAAATTAAGATGTTTTTCATCTTTGTATCAAATTATAAAAAATATGTGACTTTCATTTAAAAAATTTCGATATGATACTTTCCAGAAAGAGAACTATAAAATTTAGTGTCATGAAGGTAGGAACTATATATCCCTATATGATTCTAGTGTTAAAATAATTGGTATAAATATCAGTTCAATTCTTTCAAATATCATTATTCTTATCATAAATATTTTAGAACAAAGCGACCGGTTAGAATTGTGTTTGACAGAGCTGTTGACATGAGAACAACAGGAAAAAGACACCCAGTAAAGACAAGTTATAAGGTAGGAATTTGTACAAGATGAATGGAGACCTATAGTTTAAAACTCTATAGAACACTGGTCTAGCAGTCATGTGATCATTTGACATCAATGTAGATCCATTGTGTTCATTTTTAACATTTACTCAGTAACTGCTGAAGTGCTGAAGTAAACTGGGATAATTGAGATAGGGTGATATGTTCCTCAAAAACAGTTGTATAAGGATGAGTTGTTTCTATGATTTTGTTGGATCAATACTATTATGTGGTCAAGTTGATCATTATAGAATACCTGTATTGCAGATGAACATGTTCCAGTTGTTGTAGCCATTCTCCTGTTCTTTTTATCTTGATAATGACCTCACCTAATGGGACTGAATATTGAATTTGTACTTGCCATGAGCAAGTCTTACCCTTCCTAAGCACCTGATATAACCTTGGTTTTTAGTGGGGTTCATGTTGCTCAATTTTGAGTTTTTTATATAGTGTTATGGAGACGGTTGTTTGTCTTTCCATGGTTTTTCATTACATGTGATAAGAGATTTCTATAGGAATAAAAGGGCAGGGAAGATTGTTAATGACATTGTCATATTCAACGATAAAATTTATATTATGCAAACTATGCATGAAAAATAAATTTGTGGAAAAAAGTCCATATGGTGAAATTTGGGGTACTTTGCTAATTTGCATAGCGGCCATTATATAATTGCCTTATCATGACGACAGCTATTACAATGGGATTATACATTCCCCTAAAATAAAAATGCAATTATGCCAATTCCTAAGTGAATCAACAATTTGTCCACATATAGGTGAATTGTTCTTGTTTTTTTGCCTTCTGTTCGTGTAAAAATGAACATTGTCTATTTTGAAAACTTTCGGCCTTTTTAGTTTGAAAATCGGATAGGTAATCATAGTATAATGGCTATATAAAATAAGGAAAAATCGTAATATAGCAAGATTCAAAATAGAAATAAAGATACAAGAAGAGATTAGTCATGATTTGTCTGCATGTAGGGAAATACCTTGCAGGTTGAACTTTCATTTTAATAACTTTTATCTTACCTGCTTTCTTAAGTTTTTGCCACATTCTTTTAAAACCATGATAATTTCATCCTTCCCATTATGTGAATAGTCAAATTTTAAGCATTTATCCTTAGAATTACACAACCTATTTATAAATATCCACCAATGGAAGTTATCAAAGTCATGTTAGTTTTAGATCCAATACGAAAGAAGACAGGATTATACGCAAATTTGATGTAATTTATATTTTCAATTTACAACTAAGGGAAGTAACTTAATCAAAAGGGCCAAAGTCATGTGGTGTAAATCATATGAATAAAGTACCTAGGATTTGCCATCTGCATGTTACACAGTAATAATTTCATGCTATACTTTTACTTTTCAGGCTGCAGTTACAAAAGAAGGAAAGTTACTTGGATTAGAGCTGACAGTTTATTTAAATGCTGGTTGGAATCTTGGCCTGAGTTATTTTGTAAGAAGTAAATTATATATATATAAATTAATAAAAAAAAACATAATGAAAATGAATTGATGCACCATATTCCTTTCTTTTCTATCTAATGATAAACTTCCTTCCAAAATATTTTCTAAGAGGGAGATCCCCTGTTTTATGAGGAGTGTAATAACATAGGATGACAGTTTGACTGTCTGGCTAAGCTTTCTTTAAAAGATAGCGTGTGTATGTAAGTTATTTTTGAAATTTGTTATTTTACATATTTGTTTTCTGTGTTGGTGTTTGTTTTTGTTGCACTTCAGTGTTTTTGTTCTGTTGTTTTCCTCTTATAGTTGATGTGTGTTCCTCGGTTTTAGTTTGTAACCCGGATTTGTTTTCTCTCAATCGATTTATGACTATTAAACACCGGTATACTACTGTTGCCTTATATTAAATGGATATTTGTCTAAGTCTCCTCTGTAAATTGTTTTCTCCTGGGGGCTTAATGATAAAAAAGCTTTAATCAAGCAGTTGAACTGTCTGGTGTAATAAAATGAATTATTTATTAGGAAGTGACATTAATGGTAGGTTTGTTTGAAGCAGCCTCACCATTGTCCTATCTGATTATCAGGTTGCAAATAAGTAAGACTGAATGATATTTGGGAGAAGCAAAACTCATTAGAAAATGAAAGGATATGGAGTAAATGTACATGGGACAAAATCGCTCACAATACATAGAAAACATAGAAAATTATCAATGAACAGGGCTTTTATTGCTGTTCTTCATCTTGACAGTTGATGTAGGGTCTTCAACAATGAACAAATCATTCATACCCTAGAACAAGGTCAAGACGGCCCCTAGCGTCGACTTAAGCGGTACTATTGATAAAAATAAAGTAATTTTGAAAGACATGGAACGCCGCTAAAATATGCCTTGAAGTTATACATGTCGGGAGCGGTCAATGAATTACATAATTTATAATTACAGGCAAGGTTTTTGAACATATATTTGTCATACATTGCCCAACAAAAGACCAATAATTTCGAAACAACAAATGATAGACAATACATATAAAACTAAACAACATATGATAGACAGCATGGGGCACATCGAAATATTTGTAAGAAAACCTAGCAGTTTAAAATAGTATGAAAGGGCAATATACAAAACAGATGACCAGACCAGTATTTTGAAGAAATTTAACCAAACATGAAATTTTGACGGTGTATTAATATGAGAAATTCTCACATGAACAAGCACACCATAACTGTAAATGTTATAAGAGCAGACACCTCAAGCATGGGGAAACGTTCTACTGCCTCCACACAGCATTGTTTGCTCAAAGGTAAAAATATTTTATTTCTCCAATTTCTATGGTTAATTTTCATAGTTCAAATGAAGTAGTAGTAAGCGAATTTAGGCCAACTGACATCCGTCAACAATGATAAAACCCCATACAGTATAGTTCCAAAGGCTTTCATGTTTAGAATTCAAAATTAAATCTCTTTAGCATCTGAGTAGACACATAATTGTTTATGTTATTATTGTATTATTGAAGGTGTTGAGTTGTGCCTTACCATACAATTCTCCATACAAAATACCTACAGCCAAGATGAAAGGTATTTTGTGTCAGACAAACACCACATCAGGAACTGCTTTTAGAGGTTTTGGACACCCACAGAAGTTATTTTACATGGAGAATATAATGAGAGCCATCAGTTACAAGCTTGGACTTTCAGTAGATAAGGTAAATTATATAAACATGGAAAAAAAGACTAAAGCTTAATATCAGATATGTTTAGAATGGAAATGTCAATGATAACCAAAATCAAAAGAGTTTGTAAGAATGATAGTCAACAATCATGATTATCTCCCTATGAGAACAAGCTAAAGTAAGTAATGAACAGTTTTATGAAAACTTTCTAAAAATTATGATTTAGGAGTCAGGACTATCTTTACCAAGTTGGCAACATTATCATGAAGGTTGTACAAGTGGTGAAAGTTGGATATCATGCATAAATCTTGTAAGTTGTCAGGTATAAAATCCCTCAAATGGACTTAATTGAAGTATTCTTTTGGATGTGTCTATTGTCAGATACCATTGAAGAGTCAGAATTTCTCTGTAAGAATTTTTATCCCATATGGGGAACATTGTAAATTATAATTTTCATTTTAAAGGTAAGAAAAGGAGGCATTGTGTCGACTTCAAATAGAGATAGAGTGGGTTTGTAGACAGATTATAAAGCATATCCTCAGTCTCTGTCTCCATGCAAATCAAGGCTTAGTCAAAAATGTTATGATAGGGGATTAAACCATGGCTAAATCTTCAGATCAGACAACTATTCTGTTGCCTAAAGATCTAGAATCATGGAAAAATTATCATAAGACGGATTTGGTCCTATCAGCATGATCAGCAAAAGAAGGTAGAAATCTTGCATTGTTGACTCCTAAACCAATGTTTGGTTTTAGTGAACCTGTCACAAACTTTCCTCTCATTGTTCTTACTATTTTCTTACTATTTATTTATAAAGGTGAAGGAGTTAAATTTTGTGAATGAAGGTGATACTATTTTAGCCAATGTGAAGTTGGAAGGGATATTTTTACATCAATGCTGGAATCGGTGTAAAGAACAAGCAGAGTATGACACCAGAGTGAAAGAAATAGAAAAATTTAACAGGTTGGTAAAGACAACTTTTAGTCAACATTTACATAAGGAGAAGACGAATTCATTTATTACTATATAAGGAAAAATCTTGCTTGTCTTCTATTTAACAATTTTTTTCATAATGAAAAAAAAAAAAATACAAGATTAGTGCAATTAAAGAAAAGAAAGAAAAGCTTGTATGCTCACAAAAATTGTTATTCTTTTATGTCCTCATGCATAAAACCCCCAATGAAGATTTTCACAAGTTGCCAGGTATGATAATTCAAATAATATTTGCTGAATAATAAGACTGTGTAACACAAATTGGTTCAGATGTCACTTGCAAGAACATGGACACAGCACACATGATGTACAAGGATGGAAGATTAATTTCTGAACAGATCCATTCTTTTAATTGTGACTCCACCTACCAATACTCCTGATGCAGTCCTTAGTAATATTTTCTGATAAATTGTTGTGTCTACATTATTTGGTCTCTGGTGCAGAGTTGTATCATTGACAATCATACCATATCTTCTTATTTATGTATTACATAATACACAGTAAATATAAGGTTTTTCCTAGATAACCTTATCAATGGCAACATCGTAATGAAAGCTCATTTAGTTTTATAAGCAAAACAGAAAAATGTGTATTTAAAAAAAAATAGTGAATGTATTTAGATCTTTTGGATACAAGTTTACTGACACACACACTATGCATTGTATTAACATTGGATTTGTAAATATAATTAATCATTCTTTTCACCTCTATAAAAGTATTCAATTCAGTTGTTATTTTAAACAAAGTAATTGTGTTATTCATTCTTTATAGGGAGAACAGATGGAAAAAGCGTGGTATTGCTATGACACCCACTGTTTTCAATTTAGGTTATCCTGTTAATCTAATGTTACAGGTAATGTATTTCATTATTAACCTGAAGGTTGCCAAAATTTTAAAACTTTATTACAATGTAGAAAAAGTAGACACTCTAAGTTTTGCTATATCATGATAATATACCTCACACAGAAACATATCATATAAAGGTGTCATACCACTTATTCATAAAATTTTAAAGTTTCAAAGGTCTCTAAATGTTAACCATATGTATAACCAACTATAACTTCATGAGGACCATCTATATCCTGAATTGTATAACCTTTCTTTATGCTAATTTTCAACCCATATTTAAAGTCTTGTAGTGAAACATGACATTATGGAAGTTCAGCCTACTACTAAAGTTAGCAATCTGGTTTTCTGAAAACCTTCATTAGGTATACTATGTAATAAATCTGCCCTCAGATTTTAATGCATATGTATGGACAAGTAAATTTGGGCTCAAAATTTTCCAAATATATATCTGCACAATGTTGAAGTGAGCAAGTATTAAATCCACCTTTATGTTCATGATTTGTCAAATTGTCCTTCTAGATTTATGTCCTTCTAGAGTTATGTGTATTTGTTACTTGTTTTTGCTTTGTATCTATCTGATGAGATAAGCCCTTTTCAACTGATTTTTATAGTTTGTTCATATGTTGTACTGTTACACCACAGTCCCAGGTTTGGGGGAGGGTTGGGCGCCGTAACATGTTTAACCCCGCCACATTCTGTAAGTGCCTTTCCCAAGTCGGGAGCCTGTAGTTCAGTGGTTGTCGTTTGTTGCTGTATATCATATTTGTTTTTGCTCATTATTTTGTATATAAATTAGGCTGTTAGTTTTCTTGTTCGAATAGTTTTACATTTGTCATTCAGGGCCTTTTATAGCTGTCTATGCGGTATTGGCTTTGCTCATTGTTGAAGGCTGTACGGTGACCTATAGTTAATTTCTGTGTCATTTGGTCTCTTGTGGAGAGTTGTCTCATTGGCAATCATACCACATCTTCTTATTTTTATATTTGGCACATTTTCACTAAATATAAGCAGCCTTTCTGTTGTGTCATGGACAATGTCATGAAACTTATAACAATGTCATGAATAAGAGTATGTGACTATCTTTCAGAGTTGTTGTTTTTCAGTTGGGGTACTTATGGACAAAATAGAAAGACAAGGATGTCTGGCTCTCATAGCTGTACAATCATGGTCCTGCTGGTTATAAAATAAAAAGTATGAAATGGAATAAGAATTGAATTTGCATGATGAATTAATCAAGTTGCTGAAAACTGCCCATTGCTTTACAATTTATACATAACTACAAAATTATATTAGTATAGTTCCAGAAAAGATATACTTCAAAAATAAAGAATTGGAATGTTTTAAAATATTTGTCTAATATATATAGGGATATGCTTTGTTGCATGCCTATCTTGATGGAACAGTTTTACTTACCCACGGAGGGATAGAGATGGGACAAGGTGTCAATACCAAGGTCCAACAGATTGCTGCTACAGTCCTTGAGATACCTATCACAGATATACTGATTGGGGAAACATCCTCCTCAACCATACCAAATACTTTAGATTCTGGTGGCAGTTTTGTGGCAGATATAAATGGTGGGGCTACAAAGGTAGGAGATTTATCCTTATTTGTCTGTTAGACATGATGTAGTTACATAATTTACTATTATGAAAAATCATCAATAGCATAATTTTCACTATTATTAAAACTAAAGTAGAAAGAAAACACTTTAAATTTCAAAAATTATCAACAAGTAGAGATCTACAAATAAGTCAACATAGTTCAAATGGTTAGTTGAACTGTTATAGGAGTTATTGCCCTTTAATGAAGATTTTTACCCATATTTGTCATTTTGGTACAAACTCAAGAAGATAAAAAGAAACTGTTAACAGTTTAAACAGTTAAATTGATGAGAAAATTAAGTTCTACTAAAGACCTAAATTATCAGATGATGCCTGGTAGGAGTTGTCCTTAAAAAAATGAATTTGACCAATTTCAGTGTTTTTACCTAATATCTTGAAAACTATAAAATTTTAACAGCATAAATAATGAACAACACAAGATCTACAGATAAGTCAAACGATTGAAGTGGTCAATCAACTGGCCCTTATATACAAATTAACCTTTTTACATTTTTGCCTCTTATCCTTGAAAACTGAAATGGACAAAAAATCTGTCTGGCAAAAATGGCTAGACAAGACAAGATCTTGATCTACACATTTTCCAATTTTGCATTCCACCCAGATATTCTTTTTGCATTGTATCAATTTTATGCAAAAATACAAGGTGAATAATACAGGCTCCTTTAGAGCCTCTAATTGAAATACATATCATCATATTGATTGATTGATTGATTCTGCTTAACACCACTGTCAGCACTATAGCTATACCATTGGGATCAGTGTTTATTGGTGGAAGAAGCAGGAAAACTGACAATCTTAGCTAATTATGATCAGAGTCCAAACCGCCTGTCATAAGCTGGGTTTGAATATTATTATATACAACTAAAAGCATTTTGTGATGTTATAGGTAGCATGTGAAACACTGATGGAAAGACTGAAACCATTTAGAGATGCCATTCCTGATGGTACTTTTAAAGACTGGGTGAGTAGTTTATTAATTCCAATTTGTCTATTTATATTTACAAGCTTCCAATATTTAATTTTTGAAATGTTTAATGAATAAGAGGTTATTGATTGTTTGCTGCCAAAATTATAAAAAAGATGTTAGGGTTTGAATAAATCATTCTTAATGATACAAATTTTCTCTATGAATTTCCAGTGGTAATACTGGTTTAAAGTTTTAATAGTTTTGTATATAAAGGGATTTGTTTTTTTTTATCTTTTTTTTTTAAAGTTAGTTCACTACTATTATTTTTTATTTGCCTGCAACAAAAATTGCTGAATGTGAGCCATAGGGATACTAAGCATCTGGGGATGACATAAACTATTTGTATGTATCTTATAGAAAGTAGAAGACCTGGATATTTCATATCTTGATAATTTACAGATACCTTAAGTAGTGAAGTTTTCTCATATCCTTTGTTCTATACCAAATTTTTATGGTTTAATGACTGCTTAAAAAACTGTGTAGTTTTTTATTGCATGAATTTCTCACTTATTATAAGTAATAGGATAGCTACATCTGGTATATTGGATCCTTGCAAGGTTAAATTACCCTGATCTTGTTTTGTGGATTGTGATGAAGGTTAAGTTTTAGTAATCAGGTCCAGATCTTTGAAACTTTAAGCAATAGGTCAACTATTTTTGGTGTTTGTTATGATTTTAAGGTGTACATGTCCACCTGACTTGTCCATGTGAACTTGACCTTATTTCTATATTTCAATGATCAAGGTTAAGTTTTCATGGTTGTATCCTTTTTGTCAGATACTATAAGCTACATGAAAAATATATTTATTTTGTTGATTGATTGTAAGGTTAACAAGTCTGTCTGGCAGGATGCATTGGACCTTGACCTCATTTTCATGGTTCATTGGTCAGTGTTTAGTTTTCGTATTTGGGTCTGTTTCTTAGGTAGTTATTATAATAGTTTAACTCTATTTGGTTTATGGAATTACTCTAATGGGTAGAAGTCTGTCTTGCAGGTTTTATTTGACCTTAACCTCATTTTTACGATTCATTGGTCAACATTAAGTTTTCCTGAAATGGTTATTTTCTCAGATACTATAAGCATTATTCATTTAATGTGAGGAATGATTTTGAGGTGTACATGTCAGCCTAACAGGGGTCATTTGACCTTGACCCTATTGAATTATGGCCAGTAAAGCAAATGAGACATTTCATCATGTGCATACTTGATAACAAATTCCTAGCATAAAAATGCTGGTTAATCATAGTTTTAAAACAGACATATTTTGAGAGGTTCATTTGACTTCATGTTTCTTAGTATATATTCTGAAACAATATTTTCTGAAAACAAAGTACATGTTAATGTGATTTGAGGATTAGTGTCTGTCTTTTTAATGGATAGATTTCAGATTTTTTATGGCATCATCACTTGCTACTCATAATTAATTTTCCTAATTTGTAAATTATAAATTCCAGTAATAACAATCATTCATACTTGTGAAAGTAAAAAAAATATTATCATTATAATATATCATTACTCTAGGTTGGAGCAGCATTTGCAAGTAGAGTCAGTTTATCAGTTATGGGCCATTACAAGTAAGTTTAATAATTTAGTTTAATAATTAGACTTTTAGAGTCAAAGTCATGACTATCAGTGAATAACCAGACAGAGTCAAAGTCATGACTATCAGTGAATAACCAGACAGAGTCAAAGTCAGGACTCAGTGAATACCCAGACAGAGTCAAAGTCATGATTCTCAGTGAATAACCAGACAGAGTCAAAGTCACGATTCTCAGTGAATACCCAGACAGAGTCAAAGTCATGATTCTCAGTGAATAACCAGACAGAGTCAAAGTCATGATTCTCAGTGAATAACCAGACAGAGTCAAAGTCATGATTCTCAGTGAATAACCAGACAGAGTCAAAGTCATGATTCTCAGTGAATACCCAGACAGAGTCAAAGTCATGATTCTCAGTGAATAACCAGACAGAGTCAAAGTCATGACTCTCAGTGAATACCTAGACAGAGTCAAAGTCATGATTCTCAGTGAATAACCAGACAGAGTCAAAGTCATGACTCTCAGTGAATAACCAGACAGAGTCAAAGTCATGACTCTCAGTGAATAAACAGACCGAGTCAAAGTCCTGATTCTCAGTGAATACCCAGACAGAGTCAAAGTCATGATTCTCAGTGAATAACCAGACAGAGTCAAAGTCATGACTCTCAGTGAATAACCAGACAGAGTCAAAGTCATGACTCTCAGTGAATAACCAGACAGAGTCAAAGTCATGATTCTCAGTGAATAACCAGACAGAGTCAAAGTCATGACTCTCAGTGAATAACCAGACAGAGTCAAAGTCATGACTCTCCCTGAATAACCAGACAGAGTCAAAGTCATGACTCTCCCTGAATAACCAGACAGAGTCAAAGTCATGACTCTCCCTGAATAACCAGACAGAGTCAAAGTCATGACTCTCAGTGAATAACCAGACAGAGTCAAAGTCATGACTCTCAGTAAATAACCAGACAGAGTCAAAGTCATGACTCTCAGTAAATAACCAGACAGAGTCAAAGTCGTGACTCTCCTGAATTACCAGACAGAGTCAAAGTCGTGACTCTCCTGAATAACCAGACAGAGTCAAAGTCAGGACTCTCCTGAATAACCAGACAGAGTCAAAGTCATGACTCTCCTGAATAACCAGACAGAGTCAAAGTCGTGACTCTCCCTGAATAACCAGACAGAGTCAAAGTCGTGACTCTCCCTGAATAACCAGACAGAGTCAAAGTCGTGACTCTCCCTGAATAACCAGACAGAGTCAAAGTCGTGACTCTCCCTGAATAACCAGACAGAGTCAAAGTCATGACTCTCCCTGAATAACCAGACAGAGTCAAAGTCATGACTCTCCCTGAATAACCAGACAAATTAAAAAAAGAAGACAAGTGTAAGAACAAACATGAAATAAGCTTAAACTGTAAGCAGTGACAAAAAGATATAGGTTAACAGAAAAGTAAACATATTTGTGAAACTTTTCCAGCTTATATAGTTTTTGTCAGGTCCTTTGATTTTTAAATTTGTGCTTGCAAGTGGTTAAATATTCTGCACCATCAATAACAGGCATGTATATAGTCTGTCTATTGATAATGCTATGGAGAATAAATAAATTGCCTCTGGACTATTTGTGGCATCTCTTACGGTCACCTCTGTTGCCACTGCGGGACAATAAAAGAGTAAAATAAGAATGAATTATCGTCGTCCTATGATTCATGAAAGCAAGTTGACTGAAAATTGTTACTTTCTTTATATGTACAGTAATCTAACCGATAAAAGAAAAACTTTTAACTCTATTGCAATTTTATTTTTCCATTGGCTACAGTACTATTATGATATACATGTCATTTTTTTTTGTTTTATCTTGCCTTTAATTCAGAATTATGACATTTGTTTTTGGAATAAATCTTTTTCCAATTATTTTGCTCACTTGGATAAAGTTATAAGTTGAGTGACTGTATCTGCTGTTTCTGTCTTTATAAGGGTACCAGGAATGAAGACAAGCTTTGACTCTATAAAAAGAACTGGGGACTTCACATGGTACTTTACACATAATGCTGCATGTTCTGAAGTGGAGATAGATTGTTTAACAGGAGAACATCAGGTATGTTGCAATGAACGATGTACAAGTGTTTAGAAAATTTGCATAACGCGGAATATTTAAATTGGTGGTCCACCTTTACCCACAAAATTTACGAATATGTTAAATCCCCAGTATGGAAATTAATTGTGATTGGGAGGAGGATAATGCTGCGTGCTCTGAAGTCTAGATAGAGATTTTTAGAAGATTTTAGCATATGAATTGTAAATCTCCCATTTTCAAGGTATATATTGGTTTACCTTTACAAATTGTGACTTGGATGGAGAATTGTCTCATTGGCACTCATACCACATCTTTTTATATCTATATAATACTTGTGTTTACATTTCAGCTAATAAAGACAGATATTGTTATGGATCTTGGTAAAAGTTTGAACCCAGCTGTAGATATTGGACAGATAGAGGGTGGATTTATTCAGGTAAAAGTTTGAACTGAGCTGTAGATATAGGACAGATAGAGGGTGGATTTATTCAGTTAAAAGTTTGAACCCATCTGTAGATATTGGATAGATAGACGGTGAATTTATTCAGATAAAAGTTTGAACCTGGCTGTAGATATAGGACAGATAGAGGGTGGATTTATTCAGGTAAAAGTTTGAACTGAACTGTACATATTGGACAGATAAGGGGTGGATTAATTGAGGTAAAAGTTTGAACTTAGATGTAGATATTGGACAGATAGAGGGTGGATTTATTCAGGTAAAAGTTTAAACCCAGCTGTAGATATTGGACAGATAGAGGGTGGATTTATTCAGGTAAAAGTTTGAACCAAGCTGTAGATATTGGACAGATAGAGGGTGGATTTATTCAGGTAAAAGTTTGAACCCAGCTGTAGATATTGGACAGATAGAGGGTGGATTTATTCAGGTAAAAGTTTGAACTGAGCTGTAGATATAGGACAGATAGAGGGTGGATTTATTCAGTTAAAAGTTTGAACCCATCTGTAGATATTGGATAGATAGACGGTGAATTTATTCAGATAAAAGTTTGAACCTGGCTGTAGATATAGGACAGATAGAGGGTGGATTTATTCAGGTAAAAGTTTGAACTGAACTGTAGATATCGGACAGATAAGGGGTTGATTAATTGAGGTAAAAGTTTGAACTTAGATGTAGATATTGGACAGATAGAGGGTGGATTTATTCAGGTAAAAGTTTGAACCCAGCTGTAGATATTGAACAGATAGAGGGTGGATTTATTCAGGTAAAAGTTTGAACCAAGCTGTAGATATTGGACAGATAGAGGGTGGATTTATTCAGGTAAAAGTTTGAACCCAGCTGTAGATATTGGACAGATAGAGGGTGGATTTATTCAGGTAAAAGTTTGAACTGAACTGTAGATATTGGACAGATAGGGGGTGGATTAATTGAGGTAAAAGTTTGAACTGAGCTGTAGATATTGGACAGATAGAGGGTGGATTTATTCAGGTAAAAGTTTGAACTGAACTGTAGATATTAGACAGATAGAGGGTGGATTTATTCAGGTAAAAGTTTGAACACAGAGATTGGACAGATAGGGGGTGGATTAATTCAGGTAAACGTTTGAGCCCATCTGTAAATATTGGATAGATAGAGGGTGGATTTATTCAGATAAAAGTTTGAACTGAGCTGTAGATATAGGACAGATAGCGGGTGGATTTATTCAGGTAAAAGTTTGAACTGAGCTGTAGATATAGGACAGATAGAGGTGGATTTATTCAGGTAAAAGTTTGAACCCAGCTGTAGATATTGGACAGATAGAGGGTGGATTTATTCAGGCAAAAGTTTGAACCCAGCTGTAGATATTGGACAGATAGAAGGTGGATTTATTCAGGTAAAAATTTGAACACAGCTGTAGATATTGGACAGATAGAGGGTGGATTTATTCAGGTAAAAGTTTGAACTGAACTGTAGATATTGGACAGATAGAGGGTGGATTTATTCAGGTAAAAGTTTGAACACAGAGATTGGACAGATAGAGGGTGGATTAATTCAGGTAAAAGTTTGAACCTGGCTGTAGATATTGGACAGATAGAGGGTGGATTTATTCAGGCAAAAGTTTGAACCCAGCTGTAGATATTGGACAGATAGAGGGTGGATTTATTCAGATAAAAGTTTGAACACAGCTGTAGATATTGGACAGATAGAGGGTGGATTTATTCAGGTAAAAGTTTGAACTGAACTGTAGATATTGGACAGATAGAGGGTGGATTTATTCAGGTAAAAGTTTGAACACAGAGATTGGACAGATAGGGGGTGGATTAATTCAGGTAAAAGTTTGAACCCGGCTGTAGATATTGGACAGATAGAGGGTGGATTTATTCAGGCAAAAGTTTGAACCCAGCTGTAGATATTGGACAGATAGAGGGTGGATTTATTCAGGCAAAAGTTTGAACCCAGCTGTAGATATTGGACAGATAGAGGGTGGATTTATTCAGGTAAAAGTTTGAACCCAGCTGTAGATATTGGACAGATAGAGGGTGGATTTATTCAGGTAAAAGTTTGAACCCAGCTGTAGATATTGGACAGATAGAGGGTGGATTTATTCAGGTAAAAGTTTGAACCAAGCTGTAGATATTGGACAGATAGAGGGTGGATTTATTTACGTAAAAGTTTGAGCCCGGCTGTAGATATTGGACAGAAAGAGGGTGGATTTATTCAGGTAAAAGTTTGAACCCAGCTGTAGATATTGGACAGATAGAGGGTGGATTTATTCAGGTAAAGGTTTGAACTGAGCTGTAGATATAGGACAGATAGAGGGTGGATTTATTCAGGTAAACGTTTGAACCCATCTGTAGATATTGGATAGATAGAGGGTGGATTTATTCAGATAAAAGTTTGAACCTGGCTGTAGATATAAGACAGATAGAGGGTGGATTTATTCAGGTAAAAGTTTGAACCCAGCTGTAGATATTGGACAGATAAAGGGTGGATTTATTCAGGTAAAAGTTTGAACTGAACTGTAGATTTTGGACAGATAGGGGGTGGATTAATTGAGGTAAAAGTTTGAACTGAGCTGTAGATATTGGACAGATAGAGGGAGTATTTATTCAGGTAAAAGTTTGAACACAGAGATTGCACAGATAGGGGTTAGATTAATTCAGGTAAAAGTTTAAATCCAGCTGTAGATATTGTACAGATAGAGGGTGGATTTCTTCCAGAAAAGTTTGAACCCAGCTGTAGATATTGGACAGATAGAGGGCGGATTTATTCAGGTAAAAGTTTGAACCCAGCTGTAGATATTGGACAGAAAGAGGGCGGATTTATTCAGGGAAAAGTTTGAACCCAGTTGTAGATATTGGACAGATAGAGGGTGGATTTATTTAGGTAAAAGTTTGAACCCAGCTGTAGATATTGGACAGATATAGGGGTGGATTTATTCAGGTAAAAGTTTGAGCCCAGCTGTAGATATTGGACAGATAGGGGTGGATTTTTTCAGGTAAACCTTATTATCATTTGCAACTAGAAGGTAAAAATTGTATTTTAAATGTTGAACACAGTATTTGGTATTTTGGTTAGAGTTTGAAATGATCATATTGAACACCATCAGGTTATCTAGTATCAGATAGACCATCAGGTATTCAGATAGACCATGGTGATCAGATAGACCATAGAGTTTGAACTCTCATTGTGATCAGATAGACCATAAGGTCTATCTATCATATAGACCATAAGGTTATCTATCATGGTAATCAGATAGACCATAAGGTTATCTATCATGGTAATCAGATAGACCATAAGGTTATCTATCATGGTAATCAGATAGACCATCAGGTTATCTATCATGGTAATCAGATAGACCATCAGGTTATCTATCATGGTAATCAGATAGACCATCAGGTTATCTATCATGGTAATCAGATAGACCATAAGGTTATCTATCATGGTAATCATATAGACCATAAGGTTATCTATCATGGTAATCATATAGACCATCAGGTTATCTATCATGGTAATCAGATAGACCATCAGGTTATCTATCATGGTAATCAGATAGACCATCAGGTTATCTATCATTGTGATCAGATAGACCATAAGGTTATCTATCATGGTAATCAGATAGACCATAAGGTTATCTATCATGGTGATCAGATAGACCATAAGGTTATCTATCATTGTGATCAGATAGACCATAAGGTTATCTATCATTGTGATCAGATAGACCATAAGGTTATCTATCATGGTAATCAGATAGACCATAAGGTTATCTATCATGGTAATGATAGACCATAAGGTAATCAGATAGACCATAAGGTTATCATGGTGATATCATGGTATCTATCATGGTGATCAGATAGACCATAAGGTTATCTATCATTGTGATCAGATAGACCATAAGGTTATCTATCATGGTGATCAGATAGACCATAAGGTTATCTATCATGGTGATCAGATAGACCATCAGGTCATCTATCATGGTGATCAGATAGACCATCAGGTCATCTATCATGGTGATCAGATAGACCATCAGGTTATCTATGATGGTGATCAGATAGACCATAAGGGGTAATCAGATAGACTATAAGGTTATCTATCATGGTGATCAGATAGACCATCAGGTTATGTATCATGGTGATCAGATAGACCATAAGGTTATCTATCATGGTAATCAGATAGACCATAAGGTTATCTATCATGGTAATCAGATAGACCATAAGGTTATCTATCATGGTAATCAGATAGACCATAAGGTTATCTATCATGGTGATCAGATAGACCATAAGGTTATCTATCATGGTAATCAGATAGACCATCAGGTTATCTATCATGGTAATCAGATAGACCATAAGGTTATCTATCTAGGTAATCAGATAGACCATAAGGTTATCTATCATGGTGATCAGATAGACCATAAAGTTATCTATCATGGTGATCAGATAGACCATCAGGTTATCTATCATTGTTATCAGATAGACCATCAGGTTATCTATCATGGTTATCAGATAGACCATCAGGTTATCTATCATGGTGATCAGATAGACCATCAGGTTATCTATCTAGGTTATCAGATAGACCATAAGGTTATCTATCATGGTGATCAGATAGACCATAAAGTTATCTATCATGGTGATCAGATAGACCATCAGGTTATCTATCATGGTGATCAGATAGACCATCAGGTTATCTATCATGGTGATCAGATAGACCATCAGGTTATCTATCATGGTGATCAGATAGACCATCAGGTTATCTATCATGGTGATCAGATAGACCATCAGGTTATCAATCTATCATGGTGATCAGATAGACCATCAGGTTATCAATCTATCATGGTGATCAGATAGACCATCAGGTTATCTATCTATCATGGTGATCAGATAGACCATAAGGTTATCTATCTATCATGGTGATCAGATAGACCATAAGGTTATCTATCTATCATGGTGATCAGATAGACCATCAGGTTATCTATCATGGTGATCAGATAGACCATCAGGTCATCTATCATGGTGATCAGATAGACCATCAGGTCATCTATCATGGTGATCAGATAGACCATCAGGTTATCTATCATGGTAATCAGATAGACCATCAGGTTATCTATCATGGTGATCAGATAGACCATAAGGGTAATCAGATAGACCATAAGGTTATCTATCATGGTGATCAGATAGACCATAAGGTTATCTATCATGGTAATCAGATAGACCATAAGGTTATCTATCATGGTAATCAGATAGACCATCAGGTTATCTATCATGGTGATCAGATAGACCATCAGGTTATCTATCATGGTGATCAGATAGACCATAAGGTTATCTATCATGGTAATCAGATAGACCATCAGGTTATCTATCATGGTGATCAGATAGACCATAAGGTTATCTATCATGGTGATCAGATAGACCATAAGGTTATCTATCATGGTGATCAGATAGACCATCAGGTTATCTATCATGGTGATCAGATAGACCATCAGGTT
Organism: Mytilus coruscus; assembly: GCA_017311375.1. NCBI lineage: Eukaryota > Metazoa > Mollusca > Bivalvia > Mytilida > Mytilidae > Mytilus > Mytilus coruscus. The sequence continues at coordinate 141,792,490 of CM029596.1, read as the reverse complement.
ATCTATCATGGTGATCAGATAGACCATCAGGTTATCTATCATTGTGTTCAGATAGACCATCAGGTTATCTATCATGGTGATCAGACAGACCATCAGGTTATCTATCATGGTGATCAGATAGACCATAAGGTTATCTATCATGGTGATCAGATAGACCATTAGGTTATCTATCATGGTGATCAGATAGACCATCAGGTTATCTATCATTGTGTTCAGATAGACCATCAGGTTATCTATCATGGTGATCAGACAGACCATCAGGTTATCTATCATGGTGATCAGATAGACCATAAGGTTATCTATCATGGTGATCAGATAGACCATCAGGTTATCTATCATGGTGATCAGATAGACCATCAGGTTATCTATCATGGTGATCAGATAGACCATCAGGTTATCTATCATGGTGATCAGATAGACCATCAGGTTATCTATCATGGTAATCAGATAGACCATAAGGTTATCTATCATTGTGATCAGATAGACCATCAGGTTATCTATTATGGTGATCAGATAGACCATCAGGTTATCTATCATTGTGATCAGATAGACCATCAGGTTATCTATCATGGTATTCAGATAGACCATCAGGTTATCTATCATGGTGATCAGATAGACCATCAGGTTATGTATCATGGTAATCAGATAGACCATCAGGTTATCTATCATGGTAATCAGATAGACCATCAGGTTATCTATCATGGTAATCAGATAGACCATCAGGTTATCTATCATGGTGATCAGATAGACCATCAGGTTATCTATCATGGTAATCAGATAGACCATCAGGTTATCTATCATGGTAATCAGATAGACCATCAGGTTATCTATCATGGTGATCAGATAGACCATAAAGTTATCTATCATGGTAATCAGATAGACCATAAAGTTATCTATCATGGTAATCAGATAGACCAAAAAGTTATCTATCATTGTGATCAGATAGACCATGGTAATCAGATAGACCATCAGGTTATCTATCATGGTAATCAGATAGACCATCAGGTTATCTATCATGGTGATCAGATAGACCATCAGGTTATGTATCATGGTAATCAGATAGACCATCAGGTTATCTATCATGGTAATCAGATAGACCATCAGGTTATCTATCATGGTGATCAGATAGACCATCAGGTTATCTATCTAGGTGATCAGATAGACCATCAGGTTATCTATCTAGGTGATCAGATAGACCATCAGGTTATCTATCATGGTGATCAGATAGACCATCAGGTTATCTATCTATCATGGTGATCAGATAGACCATCAGGTTATCTATCTATCATGGTGATCAGATAGACCATCAGGTTATCTATCTATCATGGTGATCAGATAGACCATCAGGTCATCTATCATGGTGATCAGATAGACCATCAGGTCATCTATCATGGTGATCAGATAGACCATCAGGTTATCTATGATGGTGATCAGATAGACCATAAGGGTAATCAGATAGACTATAAGGTTATCTATCATGGTGATCATATAGACCATAAGGTTATCTATCATTGTGATCAGATAGACCATAAGGTTATCTATCATGGTAATCAGATAGACCATAAGGTTATCTATCATGGTAATCAGATAGACCATAAGGTTATCTATCATGGTAATCAGATAGACCATAAGGTTATCTATCATGGTGATCAGATAGACCATCAGGTTATCTATCATGGTAATCAGATAGACCATCAGGTTATTTATCATGGTAATCAGATAGACCATAAGGTTATCTATCTAGGTAATCAGATAGACCATAAGGTTATCTATCATGGTGATCAGATAGACCATAAAGTTATCTATCATGGTGATCAGATAGACCATCAGGTTATCTATCATTGTTATCAGATAGACCATCAGGTTATCTATCATGGTTATCAGATAGACCATCAGTTGGAGATGAAATACAGAAATTGGTAAATGCACATACAACACAGTCCCTGATGATATACATTGATTGATATACATTGATATACATTGGAAAGTTATCAAGATAAATCACTTTGATTGTCTTTCTTCATCATGAAAATTTTGATAAAGTTACCAATAATGAGTAAGATGTTAACAGCTAGAGAAAGTTCAGAACTACCCTTTGCATTGAATTTTAAGATTATTATTAATGTTTAAATGGTGACTGGTGGAGTTATTTTAAAAATGACAGATATTAAAAGTGTTCATCAAAAATGAAGACTCAGAGCTTATTCAGATAACTTTAGATATAACTGAACATGGAAATAAGGTTGAAATAAGCAGTAATATAGTGCTGAAATAGGTTATGAGATGTGTCAACTTTTAGTGTGGAAAAGTCAAATAGGACTGTTGTTGTATCACTTTAAAGGAAATGTAATTTTTTTTTCGATCTATAATAGTGGTTTTACAATATGATTCTGGGATGAAACTGCTTTAAATTTATTTGGATTATCCCAATGTTAATGATACATGCAATTTTGATAAGACAAAAGTCTTAAGAGGATATATACCCACTTAACTGAAGTAAATTGGTATTATCACCAAGCAAGTAAAACTTCGGCAGTTCAGTATAACTATATAAAAATAATAAACTTGCTCTGTAAAACGTATATACCCACTTAACTGAAGTAAATTGGTATTATCACCAAGCAAGTAAAACTTCAGCAGTTCAATATAACTATATAAAATAATAAACTTGCTCTGTAAAACGTATATACCCACTTATATTTAACTGAAGTAAATTGGTATTATCACCAAGCAAGTAAAACTTCGGCAGTTCAGTATAACTATATAAAAATAATAAACTTGCTCTGTAAAACGTATATACCCACTTATATTTAACTGAAGTAAATTGGTATTATCACCAAGCAAGTAAAACTTCGGCAGTTCAGTATAACTATATAAAAATAATAAACTTGCTCTGTAAAACGTATCTAATTTAAGACTAGTTTGTCACATCATAGTATTGTGTAGAATAGTTTATGCATACATGTGATTGGGATATTATCATATATAGTTATGAATAATTTATATTAAAGGGATATGGATTGATGACAACTGAAGCTGTTTACCTGAAACCAAATGGTCAGGTCAAGAATTCAGGGCCTCTGGACTACAAAATCCCTGGAGTGAGGAACATACCAAGGAAACTTAATGTGACATTGTTGAAAGACAATAGATTTAAAAAGTCACTTTATTCTGCAAAGGTATGTTCAAGTTGAATTATTGTGAAGGATGCCAAAAATATTTCCTAAATGCAAATAGGTATAATTTACAGTTGTCACTACACATAGGCAGACATATAGGTATAATTTACAGTTGTCACTACACATAGGCAGACATATAGGTATAATTTACAGTTGTCACTACACATAGGTAGACATATAGGTATAATTTACAGTTGTCACTACACATAGGCAGACATATAGGTATAATTTACAGTTGTCACTACACATAGGCAGACATATAGGTATAATTTACAGTTGTCACTACACATAGGCAGACATATAGGTATAATTTACAGTTGTCACTACACATAGGCAGACATATAGGTATAATTTACAGTTGTCACTACACATAGGCAGACATATAGGTATAATTTACAGTTGTTACTACACATAGGCAGACATATAGGTATAATTTACAGTTGTCACTACACATAGGCAGACATATAGGTATAATTTACAGTTGTCACTACACATAGGCAGACATATCTACAGATAAATTTACAGTGATAGTATGCTTCTAAAAATAGAATAGCATTCTGTAATTATACTGAAGAGATGAGTAGATGATCATTCCTGTACACTTAAATATACTTCATGTATTGTGTTTAGACGTCCTTGTTTAATTCCTACCAGAAGGTAACATTATATAATTATATAAGGCATTATATATATAAATACTCATCAACCTTAGAACTTTTCTTTATATAATTATATTTATAATATAAATACTCATTTAATTGATATTTTTATGAGAAAAGGAACAATAGCTTTATATCTGTTTCATCCAAAAATGCTGTAATTTAGATAAAAGGGCTTGCAACTCATCACCATTTACCATGGTTTATAGTTGTCACTTTTTGACTCAGATAATTACCAAAAGAATATCATTTTACTGCTATGTTATCAGCTTTTGTATTTAGATATGGAGTTGAATTTTTATGCCCCACCTATGATAGTAGAGGGGCATTATGTTTTCTGGTCTGTGCGTCCGTCCGTCTGTTCGTCCGTCCATCCGTTCGTTAGTTCGTCTGTTCGTTCGTCCGTCCGTTCGTCCCGCTTCAGGTTAAAGTTTTTGGTCGAGGTTGTTTTTGATGAAGTTGAAGTCCAATCAACTTGAAACTTAGAATACATGTTCCCTATGATATGATCTTTCTAATTTTAATGCCAAATTAGAGATTTTCCCTTATTTTCACGGTCCACTGAACATAGAAAATGATAGTGCGAGTGGGGCATCCGTGTACTATGGACACATTCTTGTTGTAAATTATTTGTAATACTTAGAAGTTACAGTTTATTTATAACATATAGTTTGGTGTACCTGCTTTTCACCTTATTTCTGGTTAGGCTTGATAATAGGAGCTCTTGTCTAAATCTGTATTTATTGATTAAACAAAAAAAGCCTTTCTGCATGTAAATGTGTCAATATGTAAATGCAGGGTAATGTAACGTGACTGAGGGGAGGAACAACAACGACACAGACGGACAGACATAACCATACTATGGCACGACAATGTATCCTGTGGTAAATTCCATAAACTAAATAATGCGGTATTTATTTACAAGTTTATTCAAAAATGTACATTATTTCAGACTTATTGACAAAGTTAGCTTACAAAGTTTAAACATATAAACTTTAAAAACAAGTCCTCCAGAATCTTAACAGATTCAAGACTTCAAGGAAAATCAAATCCTTACAGTATCACAGCTGATACAAAAATTGCCAGTATCTTGACCAACTGACCTTTATCAGAAAGTTTAACTACTTTCACTCTAGACAAAACAAATAGGCATAACTAATTTTATTATCCTACACCCCAAGACATCTTTACTTGTCTTAATTACATCTGACAGTTCAATTTTAACTGCAGATAATAAAACTAACCATTTGTCAAATTAGCCTTGTGCCATTAATATTCTCTGTACACAAATGAACAGTTATATAAAGCCAAATTAACCAGAGGTCAATATTTACAAAAACATTAAAATATTACAGTATGGTTTTAGAAATGTATCTAGTAATTATATTCTGCTTTGAAAATGGGGGTATAAAGTTCTGCACATGATGGCCCTTTCATTTATTCCTGACACTTTTGTTTACATATAATGATTAAATATAACCACTTGGCCAAATATTTACAAATAAACACAATGTTATGGCCTATTGAATAATTTAATGTTTAATTTGATAGTTTTGTCATTTAATAATAGAGAGGTATGTTCCCCATAAGTACCTTAAAATTAGATTTCTTTAGTTGCAGGGTTATAATTAAAGACAATGACATGGACCATATTGTTCAATGTTTATTTCATGTTGAGTAGTGAACCAAGAAGTACATTTCACAAATACAAACATTAAACCACAGAAGGTAGTTTTTTCATTTGCACAATTTTCCTTATTTATGATTCTGTTTGAATTTAGGGATGTGGTGAACCACCATTACTGTTAGGTGTGTCTGTTCATGAAGCATTACAGGAAGCAGTAATGGCTGCCAGAAAGGATTCTGGGAAAGATGGATACTACCAACTACCATGCCCAGCTACTGTTGATAAGATTAGGATGGCATGTGGTGATGCAATAAGTCAACAGGTAATAATAACCTCAGTTTTATGTACCCTACAAATCCACAAATATTTCAAAAACAAATAATGAAAAGTCTTTTTAAGGGCCTATTTTTAATCCATCAGAATAATTACCTTTCATCATCTTGACTTGACCATCAAGCATGGAAGTCATCATTACTAAATAAAGGCAACAGTAGTATACTGCTGTTCAATAATCATAAATCGATTAAGAAAAAACAAATCCAGGTTACAAACTAAAATGTTAATATATTTCTCAAAAACTGCAAAAATGTAATTTTAATGGTTATACCTCTAGATATATACCTGAGTACTTGTGTTCATCTCAAATATTTTGCTTGAAGAAATAACATGAAAATAAGTCCTTAAATTAATGATTCATGATAATAAGTTCACAGATTTCACATACTCCATCTGTGTTCAAAGTTTTATCACTGACAAGTCAACATCTGGTATTGGAAAATGTTTGCTTTAAAACAAAAGTAAATTTTCTTTGAGAGTTAGTGCATTAATAAAGAGGATAGCCATGATAGTTCAATGATGTTCCACACTTCATACTATACATTGTCAGTTAAATGAATTCCTTTAAATATATAAGTTACCTTCAGTTCATTTCAAAGTCATTGCCCTTGATTCCCCCATAATTACCTTAATTGCCTCTAAGTACATTGTCCAAAAGAGGTTGAAAACAGGATTGATAGAAATGTTTGGCTTACTGAAACTTTTGTGTTGAAGCCCTTCTATCTGATGGATAAAATTTCCTGTAAATGAAAATATTATGTTTTGGTACAAAATAATACTAAGTTAGCTTGATTCCTAGGTCTGGGCTTATTATTAAACATGTTAAAAGGTAATTAGTTTTGGAGACTTTTTAATCTAGTTTCATCATTCTCAATGTTGAACAAATGTTTTCTATTGCAGTGTGACAAGCAGTTGAAACCTTCTGAGGAGTTGATCCTGTATTAATATTGGAGGACTTATTAAAAAGCTGCATTAGTTTTTTTTGTATTTCTATAGCTCTATAATTCATTTCAGGTAATTAGACTTAATAGACTGATAAGTACAGCAATTTTATTTGATAGAATATATAATTGAGTTTAAAGATAGATGCTACACAGTTTAATTGATATCCAGAAGCCTTGGCTAATGTATATTTTGTTTGTTTTGTTATTCCTATCAACATGGACATTGCTTACAATATAAAACTGTGCTGTTTCTTTAGTGATATAGTATTGTTTAATTTCATCTTGAATAGTTTGTTTTTTGTAAATGCACCCTGTTTCTTTGTCTTTTATAAAACAAAGAGGGGAGATCTATTTTCCTTTTGGTTAATATTTTCTTGTGTGATATGAAGTAACTTGTGAATGTATACTTACCAAATGGTTGTGATACATACAATTATTATTAGCCTAATCACCTATTTTTAAATCTTTTTTATTTGAGTCAATATATTGACATAAACAGTTTTGTAATTTAATAATACGGTCAGAATTTCTTTGGTTTTCCTTTGTTTCACTGTTATCCCATGAAAAAAAGCTTATAAATAATTTGGATCACAACACAAACTGGTCTTAAAGGAGACAATCAGATTTATTTTCTTTTAAAAATTAATTCCCGTAATAGTCAAATCTATGATGTTCAGGAGGTAATTCTTGATATTCATCTCATAGAAAAACATTGATTTCAAAGAACAAAACTGTCTCATGGGAACACACACTAGGAAACATTAAAGAAAATTCCCCATGTTTTCACCACAAATTTATATATTTAAGCTATGTTTTAGCTAGTAACCTTGTGTGTCAAAGATTTTTAGAATATTTTTTACTAACGTCTAGTCAGCTTGAAAGATGAATATTTACAATAAAGCTTAACTCAGGGACATTTATTAATACATTATCATTGACTTTAAACATTATTCTTTCCATTTTAAAATTAATCCTTGTCACAAAAGTATATCTGTACTCAAAGACATTGAAGATAAACCAATTACTGGTAAGAAAGCATGACAAACTAGAATTTGTCCTCACTGGTAACAAAAAGTTCTAAAATATCATTATTCCCTTTGCCGCCAAAACAATAACTTCAAATGGTAGTGTAATTTACCAATTTTTTTTCAAAGTAATTATTATATTTTTGTTAGTGATTGATTCAGTGTCATTTAATCTGGATGCTTTTACTGTATTCTTTGTACTATATCTTTTTGTCTAAGATCATTTAATTGAAAGAGTTTAGTGGGCATTTTCTGTTGTAATTTGTTTATTTTTATTTTAAATGTTGTTTTTGTGATACTATTATATTTAGTCAATACTATTATATTAGGTCAATTTTGAATGATGACTTTAAAATGTTCTTGAACAAGTCTCAACTAAAGTGATAACACTAGGTTATAATGGGTGTAAAATTGGAATTTATGATTTGAAAAATTTAGTGACAGGCATGAAAATTATTCATTAATATTCATTAACTTTTGAATAAGTAGCATTTAGGCCATTTAGGTAGACAGGAGATAGGGATCTTGACCCCTGACTAGTCAATGAAACTTTTACAAAATATTTTTCAGAAAATGCTTTGTGCATCATTTCATCTATTTTATTTTGGATTCAAATTTTTTTAAAGAATCAAATGAAAAAAACACTAAATTGTGTCATATTTACACTTTTTTTTGCCCTCATTTTCTCATAATTTCCAGCTAAATAATTAGGCACCCCAGCCAGACCAACTTGGTAAAGGGAAACCTATTTTGTTATGAAAGGTACTCCTTGCATCGCTTGTTCATACTGCAAAGAGCATTGTAAGGCAAATGCTGCCATCTCCTGAGACATACTGGGCTAAGTTTATTTGGTGAATCACTTTCCGATATAAATCGATCATAATGGTTAGTTGTATTTGTTTGAGAGACTAAAGATTTATTCATATCTGTTTACATACATTTTATTGTAGTTATTGCTGGTGCTTATTTTGATTGTTACAGTTATTTGCTGATGATTATTGTAATTGTTATAATTTTTTAATTGTTTTTCATTACTATTATCCAAATTATTTGTTGTGTCAAAACATTTATATAAAGTAGTCTATATTATTACAAATTTTACACAATTATATATTTTATTAACTCAATTGCATTATTTTGATAATAACCAATTGAAGGAAATTATTACTTTCAGCCTTATTTATATGCAGGAAGGAGGAGAACTATATTACTGTTAATTCAGAAATTATTGATTGAATTCTTATTTTTCCCAATGTAATAAGTTTGCTGAAGATATCTTTAAGGAAATGTCTTAAAAGATTTATTTTCAAGATAACAATTACACAAGCTGTACATATTTTTCCAGCAATGTGAATTAAATTAATCAGCACTGTGTTAGTATTTTATTTGCTTCAGGTTATGTATATCATATCAGAGATCTTCCTCAAAACTTGTTATTGGGTCAGGCAGACTGAGTAGGAGGATAAAATGTCAAAAGTCTCATCTTTTTTCTGTCTTCAAAATTTATTAAAGAAAATGTCCACTTTTCTAAATTTTTGAGATTAAACAATATATTGAGATATGAAACAGCACAATTTTCCATTTGTTACAAAAGCAATCAGACAGGAACTAGAAAGCTTTTGAGATTTCCAGATATTTTGTAACTTTTTAAAATTATTCAAATAGTTTTTTTGTTCATGAAATTTAGTACCAGCCTTATGAAAATATTAAACTTGTGAACAATTATCAGTAATTGGTAAAGTAAACAAATCTGATATTGTTAGGATAAGTCTTATGTTATCCATATTTTACTTTGGACAGCCTTATATGCAAGGAGTGATTATAAAATTTTTGTATATGAAATTTCTTTCTAAAAGAATCACAATAATAAATGCAAGGCTCAATTTGTGAATTTACAGTTAATAACTATAAAACTACCTCTTTCACAAATGTTCCTATTTTCTATATTTAAGCAGATGTTATCATGAGTAAAATAAAATTTGTAGCCATTTCTTTCAGCTGTTATATCTTTGTATTGGATGTTTTTTGTCAAAACATGAATTTTACCCCAAAACTTATAGACTAAAATCCTGTAAATACTTGTGTGATTATAATTAGTATAGAATTATAACGATACATTCCTGTCATTCACTGTAAACAAAAATGATATTGTTTTTGTGTTAACAACACATTCAGGAATAACATTGCCATGTATGATCATGACCAGAAGTGAGGAAAGTTATAAAAAAAAGTTCCTAATAAAAAAGCCAAAACCATCTTCGGTAAGCATTGGTCAAAATAGTTGCAAGTTGCAACCTAGGTTTCAGCATGATACATTTTGTTTATAAATTTCCAACAAAATGTATCAATTAAATGATGTACATAAAACATTCTGGGATTATTATTCCATCAGCGAAGGTAAACACACCCAATGGTACTAAAAATGACAAATGATAAAGATTTTTCTGGGCACAACACACTTTCTTAAGTCCCCATCATCAGTAATGCTCATTACCTAAATTTAGGAAAGTCAAGAAATACAAAAATGTTTCAAACCATTGATCCCCAAAGAGCCTAAATACAGCATCTAAAAAGTCTTAAGATCAGTTTTGCTTGAGGAAGTTGCATCCTTAGTTTTAGCATAATTACATTATTTAAAAAAAATATACATGTGTAGCTTTTTCTTCATCATTGTCTTTTCTCAGTAGTAAAAGTTATTTACCGGGAAAGCTGAAGGGGACTTCTGGCTTATTCACTGTTCCTGCAAATACAACATGGATGTAGTCGGAAGACAAACGACTTTTTGTACTAATACTAACTAGTAAGGTGTAAATCCATTACATGAAAATATCAACTGTTAGTTGTAACTTGTTAATTCATTTCATCCGAGTGTCAACTGTCGGGTGAAATATTTCTACACCCCATTACTATAATAACACTAACGGTACCCATTTTCTCCTCATGCGCATTTCGACAATAAATGTCTCTTCAGTGATGCTGGAGGCCGAAATATCTGAAAATCCAAAGCTTATTGAAACAATGAAGAGCTTTTTATAAACCAAAAGGACATTTAAAAATTTCAAAATGTTCACTTTCTAAACGTTTTCATTCCTCAGCTCATTACTGATGACTTTTTTTTTGCGACACTTGACCCAAACAGGAAGTTGTCTAAGTGACTGTTTTTTCGTAAATGGGCTAAATAGCGATAAGGTGTATAGTCAGTACTTGTCGGCAGTAACAAAAGCATTACGAAAAAGGAGATGCATATCTTAAAGAATTTCCTCAAACCCCTCTGTATTTTGTAATAATTTCATTCAGTTGGACAGGCACTGTTGAAAAAACAGCTTAAAAAAAATACCAAAGGACCTTTAAAATCCGAAGTCGAAGATTCAAGCGTCACTGATGAGTCTTTTGTAGACGAAACGAGCGTCTGGGTTACCAAATTTGAATCCTGGTATCTATGATGAGTTTATTATGGACAGACAATACTGTTCCCAAACTAATACAAAATAATACAAATCGACAGTCTACAACACACAGCACAGAAAACCAAAGTTTGTACAACAGGAACCCCATCATTTCCATGTGGGAACTCGGTATTCGGTAGACAAGTCCTGGTCGACTCGACTAGTGACATCTGTCGTTTTGCTCATTACAAAGAATTATCTTTATGTAAGTCGCAGTCGGGGATGATCATAAATTCGGAACAAGGACTATACAAATCCTTGGACGAAATGAGAACTTGATTGTAGTTGCTACAAATCGGACATATGCGTGGTTATGTGTGACACAGATACTGAATAAGTCAAGATTTGATTCAAAGACAAAAATAGACAATTATATATATTATCGTTTCGGAAAACACCGATCAATCAACTTACCAGTCAGCATGTCCGTAATTCCGTATATATGTAGGACTCTGAACCACGATGGTCACGCTGAAGTGCGATGGTCCACGCTGAAGTGCGATGGTGACATTGTGACGCAAACTTGTTGTTAGCTACGCTGAAGTGCGTTGGTGGGTACGCTGAAGTGCGATGGTCTAACTGTGGCGTTGTGTATACTACCTAAATGCGATGGTGTGAAGTTAGAACCCCATTTAATGTGGCGGTGTAGTAGTTAGCATGCTAGCCTCGAGCTCGCATTCCGGAAGATCGGGTTTTATTTTTGGTCAGGTCAAACCAAAGACTTTAATTTTTAATTTGCTAATTATCCGCTTAGTACAGCAGTATGGAGTCAGAAAATAGACTGGATGGCTCAGATTAAGTATAATGGATTCGAGTTGGAGTACATGTTTTATATTGAGTGTTCAACTGCGATTAAAAAAACGGGTTCAGCGCGGCGGTCTATAGAACTAACTAAGCAGGGTCCATCTAATTTTATCAAATATACTAGTAACTTGTTCTTGTCATGTCATAGCTAAGAAATTGCTCACAACACTCATTCATCCATTTAGCAGATATCATAACAGTTTTTAAGAAATAAAAACCACCAAGTACATTTATGCTTGACTTATAGGGAGACGTGTCGCGTGTTCTTTCAAAAGCTTGAGAATTTGCTGCTTCTGCTCTGAGCAACAGAAATTGAGAAGTACACCAAGTAGAGACCATTCGTGTTTATTTTGGCCTAACCCGTTGCAGAAGATTAATACTGTAAGCACAACAAAATTAGACTTAGAGTGTGTGTTTTCTTACAAAGCAGGATTCATCTCAAGAATAAAACAAAACTATCTCTACTTGATATAATAACGAAAACATTGCTAATAATTATTTTAATTTTATCATTAAATTGTCCACACAAAATCATGTTAAGTATACTTGAAGAGAAGTCAAAATTAATATTAAGATCAAGACATTTTATTTGTCGTACATAAAGTTTGCGGCATACATTTTGTACTTCCGAACACTGGTTAGCCCATCTGCAGACCAAGCTCATCTTTTAGCCTCTTTATTCCCAATGATTTGCTGCCTGACTTAGTTTTACATATATTTGTAATCTCCACCTCCAATGCTCAAAACTGTTCAGGACTGGAATAGTTCGTTTCTTTCTGTTTCCTTTCCTTTGTACGCATATATCCTTGATCTACAAAATCTTATTCTCCTGCCTGCGAATCCACGTTGTATTTGAAAACGTCACAATATCCAAACGTCATATTAAACCATCGCACTTCAGCGAAAGGACCATCGCACTTCGGCGTAGACCATCGCACTTCAGCGTGACCATTGCACTTCAGCATCCCCATCGCACTTCCGCGTCCCCATCGCACCTCCGAGTCCTACATATATAACGATCTCAATGTGAAAACCGTTTTTATTACATGCACCTTCATTAGTTGTCTGCATCCTTGTTATTTGGTCTCGTGGTTGATTTTGTCTCATTGACAATTATATTACATTTCGTTATTTATTCATTAGACCATTTCGCCAGGATATAATTTTAGTTAAAGATTTTAACTTTGTTTTCATGTGAAAAAAAAAAAAACGCAAAACAAATTACAATACATGTTAAAAAAATGTATTAAAAATGTTTGTATCTTAGTTTTATGGCAAAACTGAAAAGAAAAATTAAATTTTGTCTTTCCGAATTATACATATTAGGACATATTTTCCAAACATACATGTCTATCATTTAAAAATTTAAGATTTAAGCTGAGAGTGCCGCTGGAATTCAAAGGGTAAGGAGAAATATAATATTCAATGGTGGAGGAGCTCTACAATTAAAAAAGGCTATGGTGATCCCTGCAATATATATGTACAAACAGAAGAGGCGCAGCAAAATAGTTCCATTTGTTTTAACATACAATCCCGCTTTTGCTAACCTTTCACGTTTGATCCATGCCAATTGGCAAACTATTGCCAAGCACCCTAAATTATCCAAGATCTTTCCCAAACCTCCTGTCTTAGCTTTTCGGAGACCAGCAAGTCTGAAAGACTTATTTGTGAGAGCTGATGTTTCCTCTAATAAAAGCTGTTCAACTGCAGGATGGTGTAAGTCGTGTGGTAACAGACGATGTCTGACTTGCCAACAAATACTGAATACTCACACATTTACTTGCCACTCCACTGGGTCTGTGTACTCTATATTTTGCAATGTAACTTGCAAAACCCAGAATGTTGTATACCTTCTTCAGTGTCGATGTGCTATGCAGTATGTTGGCGAGACAGAACAGCCATTGTACAAACGCATGGATGGTCATCGAAGTGACTACACCTGCAAGCCCGACCTCCCCGTAAGTCGTCATTTGAAATCACCTGGGCACACCCAAGCTGATCACAAAAACCTTACCATCACTATCATAGACCATCACGAGGGTTGGTCAAGGGCCGACAGACTTAAATTGCTTGGGAAAGGTTTGGGATAAGAAAGCTTAGGACAGTTTCCCCAGAGGGCATAAATGAAAAAACATAGAATGTGTCACTCATTTCCCCTATCATCACTTGTTTCCAGTAACTCAGGCTTCCTTTTTAGACTCTTACAGTTTTCAGAAATTTATTCCCCCTCCCAAACATCAATATTGAAAAAATTTACCAGCGTATTGATTATTGATAATTTGTATAGCGTTCAAGATTTTTATTTCAGTTTAACTACCACATGTCAAGATAAGATTCATTTTACATCTTACTGATGAAGGATATTAGTTATCCGAAATATCTAAAATTTGTTCATGATATCATTATTTTTGGTGATGTTGTACCCTTTTAGACTTGTTATATATTATATTTTGTAGTGTACTGTATCATAATTTTATGATCCATCGCCCCGTAAGATTTATCGTTGGCTATTATTCAGTCATTTAATATTTTTACCTTTTTTGTAGTCTGCATCGAGTGTGTTCAATCGATCCGATATTCTTACTGCATATTCCATCATGCATTTGCAATCTTATTTTAAGAAATTGAGATCTTTTACTATCAAAATTATCAAAACAGAACATCATATTTCAAATTTAGAAACTACATTGATCAAGGAATTATTCCAAAAGGGCTGGTTTTAAAAGCTTCGCCACTAACAATAGGAGAAAAGTCCAACAGATTATTTCATAGATGGAATAATATTCTGTACCACAGTTCCTTTAGTTTGATGGATCTTTTACGTCAAGAAGCAATTCATCAAGTTAATAATTTATACAAACTAAGTGATAACTTGCACTGCCGATCTCGTGACCAATTGCCTGAACTTGAACTTGACGAAATTCAAGTACGTCTTAGTGATATCAAACGTATTGAATCACATAAGCTTCACGTCAAGCAGATAAACAAATTTAAACGTGATGGTGTGCAAATTAACCACCCTTTAAACAGACCTTCGATTCAACTAAAAAGCATCGCAACCGTAGATTTCGAAGAAAAACTCAAATTCCGGTCAATCCCAACAACACGGTTGTCAATTTGTCAACAGTCTCTTTAACTGGGGATGAAATTAAAGTCTTGTCTAAGGGTTTGAAGTTTGCCCTACGCCCAGTAACATAGATAATATGAAACTGGAAGATGACCTGAATAATTTTGCCAGAACCCTCAGAATTAAAGAATACTTTGGTAACAAGGATAATGAGGAAGACTCAGACACGTCCGACTCGGAGGGAGAAATCAAAACTCCGCGCTTTAAAAAGAAGAGTTCATGGATTCCTAAACCCAGCAAATCTGCTACACTAGAAGACGTTATCGACAAAATCAAATCGGATTTTGTTCATCTAGCTAACAAGTACTCGTCGTTTTATAACACCTCTTCTGACGAGAAAAAAGCCATACAATCGCTGAGAAACCGAGATGATATTGTGATAAAACCCGCCAGCAGACAAAGGAAGTGCCGTTGTGATAATGGACAGAGCTAACTACATCGAGGAAGCAGAGCGTCAGCTCTCTGATGAGAGATTTTATAAGAAGCTTGACCATGACCCTACTTCCGAGTTTAGTTCCAAAATTATTACTGCGTTTCAAACCATGCACAATGACGGTCACGTAGATGAGGATACATTCGGATATTTATAACCAGAGCACGCCAAGCCTGGTCGATTGTATCTTCTCCCCAAAATACACAAGGTTAACAATCCTGGTAGACCCATTGTATACGCAAACGGCCACCCGACTGAGAAAACCTCGGAATTTGTAGACTTTCATTTAAGATCTCAGGTAGAAAATCTTCCTTCTCACATTCAAGACACCACAGACTACCTTCGTAAAATGGAATCCATGAACTCTCTTCCTCCGGAAATTCTCCTTGTCACTCTAGATGTCACCTCATTGTATACCAACATACCTCATGATGACGGAATACAATCGTGTAAGGAAATGTGGGACTCGCGCAACACTTTAGAACCACCTACCGAATGTTTAGTCCAGCTGCTTACTCTGGTTTTGAAATGCAACAATTTCACCTTTAATGGTGAACATTACCTTCAGATAAACGGGACAGCAAGGGGGACGAAAATGGCACCGTCTTACGCTAATATTTTCATGGGCAAATTAGAAAAACAAATCATTTCAACACCTTTATCCAAACCTCTGTCTTGGTTCCGTTTCATCGATGATGTTGACATGAACTGGATTGAATCCCAACTTAAACTAGATGATTTCATCAGACATGCAAACAACGCCCACCAGTCAATTTAATTTACATATGAAATTTCCGACTCTAAAATATCTTTCTTAGACACAACTACATCTATAAAGGACGGTGTGATATCAACAGACCTCTACTGTTAACCCACAGATCAACATCAGTACCTTTCTCCACAAAGCTGTCACCCCAAACACTGTACAAAAAGTATCCCCTATAGTCAAGCTCTCAGAGTAAAGCGGATTTGCTCCTCTGAGGAGGCTATCACTAAACGGTTACAGGAACTTCGAGGATTTTTACCAAACAAGGTTATAAGAAATGGGACATAGATAAGGGATTTGCACGTGCTAACAATAACAGCCGCAATGACCTATTACAATACAAACAGAAGAGGCGCATCAAAATAGTTCCATTTGTTTTAACATACAATCCCGCCTTTACTAACCTTTCACGTTTGATCCATGCCAATTGGCAAACTACTGCCAAGCACCCTAAATTATCCAAGATCTTTCCCAAACCTCCTGTCTTAGCTTTTCGGAGACCAGCAAGTCTGAAAGACTTATTTGTGAGAGCTGATGTTTCCTCTAATAAAAGCTGTTCAACTGCAGGATGGTGTAAGTCGTGTGGTAACAGACGATGTCTGACTTGCCAATAAATACTGAATACTCACACATTTACTTGCCACTCCACTGGGTCTGTGTACACTATATTTTGCAATGTAACTTGCAAAACCCAGAATGTTGTATACCTTCTTCAGTGTCGATGTGGCATGCAGTATGTTGGCGAGACAGAACAGCCATTGAACAAACGCATGAATGGTCATCGAAGTGACTACACCTGCAAGCCCGACCTCCCCGTAAGTCGTCATTTGAGATCACCTGGACACGCCCAAGCTGATCTCAAAAACCTTACCATCACTATCATAGACCACAACGAGGGTTGGTCAAGGGCCGACAGACTTGCTCGGGAAAGGTTTGGGATAAGAAAGCTTAGGACAGTTTCCCCAGAGGGCATAAATGAAAAAACATAGAATGTGTCACTCATTTCCCCTATCATCACTTGTTTCCAGTAACTCAGGCTTCCTTTTTAGACTCTTACAGTTTTCAGAAATTTATTCCCCCTCCCAAACATCAATATTGAAAACATTTACCAGCGTATTGATTATTGATAATTTGTATAGCGTTCAAGATTTTTATTTCAATTTGACTTCTAGATGTCAAGATAAGATTCTTTTACATCTTACTGATGAAGGATATTAGACTTGTTATATATAGATGTATGAATATATATATAAATATATATTCATATTTTTAGATAGTTATCCATAGGCTTAGGCCTATCATAAGATATATAAAAGTGCAGATATCTTTTCATTCATACGTAAACATGCATCCCAATCTATAATCTATCAAGTAATATTGACACAGTAAATCTTATTTACATTATATGTATAGGTGATGTCACACAAAGGTAAGAATCTGTACGATTTGTTGTGTTAATTGTTGATATAGATGTACAAATAAAGGCAACAGTAATATACCGGTGTTCAAAAGTCATAAGTCGATTGAGAGAAAACAAATCCGGGTTACAAACTAAAACCGAGGGAAACATCAACTATAAGAGGAAAACAACGGAACAACAGAAACACTGAAGTGCAATAAAAACAAACGTCAACATACACAGAAACGAACTATTTGATAACAACTGCCATATTCCTGACTTGGTACAGGACATTTTAGGAAAAATGGTGGGTTGAAAATATGATATTGGTCTTGGCGTATGACATATGTTTTAGATGACCTGCGGGGGCTTTAGGAACTACAGGGAACCTGTAGGAGTTCAATAGATACAGAAACATATATATCATAATGGGATGATGTTTTGTACTCGTACAATACCATGATGAAAACGACCTTCGAAGGAGTGTATAGAGGAAAATTAACTCCCATGGCTTATAAATAAATATAATTTTATCAGATACATCTGTATTTTTTATTATGAAATCCAACGGTTTTAGTTTTTTTGCTATGGTGTTGTCAGTTTGACATGTTATCCACTTATGAGTTTGAATATCCCTTCGGTATCTTTCGCCTTTCTTTTTAGCACAATTGTTTATGCTAAGGGTTTGTTTTTTTTAATTCGTGTCATGATAGTATAATAGATTGCAGATCGTGGTCGTCATTCACATAACCTGTCTGTACCAATAGTTGTTATCATAGATATATTTATCAATATCCGTGTTAAAAAATATGCCAGTCGATTAGAATTAATTTGGTAAATATAATCTTTTTTCAGTAAGAAACCGTTGGTTTTAAGGAAGGTTTATGTTAAAAGGGAACCGGTCGATATTCAAGGAACTGATGTGAGATTATGTGAGTAGTAGTTTGTATTTTGATTTAAATTTCAAATTCTTCTTCTATCATGCATACTTTTAAAAATGAAAACAACATTTTATAAATTTTATGCGTCCGAAGCGCTTTTCTGGATTAAAATTTATCAGGAATGCTCGATGCTGAATATTTGAAAGCCAAAGATGTATAAGAACCGAAATAGTTAAAGATCTATATGACCAAAAGGACCTAAAAATAATAGTCAAATTCATTTAAGGTCAACTTTGTCTAAGGGAGTTGAAACCTTAGTTTCTTAAATCATTCTTAAGTTCTATTACATCGTCGAAAGTTTATGTTGAACTTTTTATTATTAGATTACATAAATTTCATATTCTTCGTTTTGATAGAAACTTATATGAGCATATGAAGATATGTTAAATATCGGAATGAATAATTCTTGAGCGCACCTGACCAAGAAATCACATGAATATTCATTTTT
This sequence comes from Mytilus coruscus, assembly GCA_017311375.1. NCBI lineage: Eukaryota > Metazoa > Mollusca > Bivalvia > Mytilida > Mytilidae > Mytilus > Mytilus coruscus. The sequence continues at coordinate 141,773,356 of CM029596.1, read as the reverse complement.
TTACTTTAATATGGATGATCTTGAGTAATATGTTTGTGCGGTTTTCTTTATTGTACTCTTTCCCGAGAGGTTATGATGACTTTTGTTTCTTAAATTGTAATTGCATTTGAACTCTTTTTTTGTTCTGTAACACCAAAAGCATCAAGACTGTAATTGTAATTAGAGACATGCATAGTACTATATAATATAAGTCTCTTATTTTGTTTAAAATCAGAAATATGGACTGGAAGGTATTGACCTTTCTGGTATGTTTGTATGGCTTTCTAAAGGAGTACCGACCATCTGAAGCCTATTTGTCAGATTATTTAACCGGGCCATGGAAAAATCTTACAGTTAAAGAAGTAAACAATGAAATCTATCCTGTATGGACTTATGCTTACCTAGTCTGGCTCGTTCCTGTATTCCTTCTCACAGATTATCTAAGATACCAACCAATGTTGGCACTGGGAGGTACGTACGTTTCATAAATAATTCGTGTATCAAATGAAATAAAGGAACTAATATTCAGTACATTGTCGCTTATAATTACACTGCCAAAAATAGAAATATAACATCTAGATATATTAAAGAGAGTTTGGACGGTGTCATATGGAAAATTCTTTTTGGATATTTGAAACATATAATATGACGAGATATGATCACAGAAAACTTTGGAAATAAAACATAGGTTACCGTGTAAGTTTCAAGAAAACGGAGACTCATCCTTTTTTTTAAATCATAGTTTTTTTACGATAAAATTTATAATTATCATTAGGTAAACAATTAGAAACTTTTGGTTCAATTGCTTCATTATAAGCAGCTACACTCTTTTTATGGAAGAAAAACCGAGAGTAACAATAATTATGCACGGTTCTAAATATGTGTTTTCCCAATACAGAGAAGAAGAAAAATACAATTAACTACAGATTGTTTCTTTGTAAACAGTTTAACAAAATACCGATCTCTAAGGTAAATGTGACTGTCAGAAGTCAGAAGGCTGTTTAGCGGTTTCGTTTATTGTTCTGTCATACATCAGGTGGTTGTTTTTTTTCCGTTTGGATTGTTTCACATTTGTCATGTCGGTTCCTTGTATAGCAGACTATACGGTATGGATTTTGCTCATTATTGAAGGCCGTACGATGAACTATTTAATAGTTGATTAAATCCGCTTTATTTGAACTCTGTTTGGTAGTTATCTCATTGGCAATCATACCACATCTATTTATTTTATATAACTGTACCATATATATCCTTTACTTCGTGTACATGGGATGGTTTTGTCCAACATTGAATTATTTTAGTGGATGACATCATCTATACAACAGAACGATCCTGGGTTGTATGAACTCTAACATATTTTATTTTTTCAGCATTCAAATTTGATTCACACCGTCCCCTTAAGTACCAAATAACAGTTACCCTGAAGCCAGCCTTCGAATGCTTGTGAAATAGAAATTTGACATATCTAGCACTAAAACGTTGTTTGTATTTTTTTATTACTATTCTAGAATCCAGTCGAAATGGCAGAATATACTATTAGGGAAAACTGTCATCAAGACTACAGGACTATTTCAAACTATCTATATCGAAATAGACGTTTTACAAAATTATCATAAACGGAAACATGGTTTTTCTCAGTTTGTTTGTGAATAAAATTAAGACAGTGCTTATTGCATAACGTTACCATATTACTATTATCGCTTTTAAGGATTTTTTATTTTGCATAAAATTTGTATCAGTAATGTATTATCTTTATAATGTACCATAGTTTGTTTGATTTTCCATTGAAAAAGTGTGCGGGTATCAACACTTACAATATATACACTGTTTTTAGAAAAAGGCTTAACCATTAGACTACAAAAAAATGTTTTTCAATATGACATTCCAGGTAAAATCATTTCTTTTAACAGGTGTAGCTTACATTGCAACTTGGTCACTACTGCTTTGGGCACGAGGCGTTTTAGCAATGAAATTCATGCAAATAACTTTTGGCTTGGTGTCGGCAACAGAAGTAGCTTACTATTCTTATTTATTTGCAATGATTTCTAGTGATCGTTACAAGATAATAACAAGTTTCACAAGGGCTGCAACCCTTGCTGGTCGTTTTGCAGCGTATTTGACCGGACAGTTGCTTGTATCCTTCTACTTGATGGATTATCATCAGCTAAATATTATATCGTTTGTGAGTGTTTCACTGGCTTTTGTTTTATCTTTGACTTTTAAAAGACCCCAACATTCTTATATTTTTCAAACCGAAGATAAAAAGTCGACAAACAAGACTTTGTTGAGATAGAATTAAACAAGATTGGATTATCAACGAGTCAAGAAAATTCGAATGATCGGAAAAATACTTTGAAACGAGGTTTCGTGTTTTTATTGAGAGAATTAAAGACATTATATTCCGATAAATCTGTATTGATTTGGTGCTGTTTTTGGGCCTTTGCATCATGTGGACATCTGCAAGTGTCGAATTATATCCAGAACCTTTGGGAAGTTATAAGTCCAGCTAAGAAGGGAACAATTTATAATGCAGCAGTAGAGGCCTTTGGAACTATTATAAGTAAGTTTCAGATAATTTTTTCCTTTCAATAAGAAACAGAAGACACAAAAGGAACTATAAAAAACAAAACTCTGGATATGACAATTAGAACATATTCGTGTGCATCTCTGATACTTAATGCGACATAAGAAGCGACATAACGTGCATAACACTCGGTGCTATCGGACATACGGTCGATAAATTTGCAAAGTTCGATTTTACACATTATGTGCCATAAAAATATAAACTTGTAAATACAGGTGATTAAATTCAAAAATGTTCTATTACGTAATTCTGATCAATTTATTAAAGTCTGATACATAGTAAAGACTATTTCGCGTCTAGAGACGTCCCTATGACATACGTCTGACACAAAGAACATGTTTTATTATCAAATCAATTTTGTTGTTGTTTTGCTTAATGAGATTCATATAATAAATTAGTTCCCTCATCACAATACTTTACTTTGGCATCGTATATTTGTCGGTCCTTTAAGCCTATGATAAAACTTTTTAGAAATTTACATTGAGGGTCGGTTGATAACAAAACTCTACGACAAAAGAGATGATTTCAGCTTCCCAATTGTGAAATTTCCATTTTATGTAGTAACATTCCAGAAGCGCCTGCATTTGGAGTAAATATCTCTCAGTTGATACGATATTCCAGGGCTTGCGTTTCCTATCATGATTTCCTTGATAGAGAGTTGCTGCTCACAAGAAAGCTATTAAACCAAAAGTTCCAAGTGGTGAAGTTGAAATCATCCCATCGAAAATTTTACGGACGCCATCACTAGTTAGTTGACCGTTATGGAATATCTGTTTCACAGATGACGAAGGAGCACCTGAGATCACCCCCAGTTTTTGGTGGGGTTCGTGTTGCTAAGTCTTTAGTTTTCTATGTTGTGTCATCTGTACTATTATTTGTCCGTTTGTCTTTTTTTTTTGGCCATGGCGTTGTCAGTTTGTTTTCGATCTATGAGTTTGACTGTCCCTCTGGTATCTTTCGTCCCTCCTTTCCAATCGTCACAACCTCAAACCCGTCCTTCTTTTCCTCGAATGTGACCTACCGTATTAGACTTATCACCAGTTTGTACTTACATGAGTAACACGACGAGTGCCACAAGTTGAGCAGAATCTGCTTACCCTTCCGGAGCACTTGAGATCACCCCACATTTTTGGTGGGGTTCGTGTTGCTCTGTCTTTAGTTTTCTATGTTGTGTTTTGTATACTGTTGTTTGTCTTTTGGTCTTTTCCTTTTTTTGCCTTGGCGTTGTCAGTTTATTTCCGACTTATGAGTTTGAATGTCCCTTTGGTATCTTTCGCCTCTCGTTTAGATTTTAGAAGAGCTGAACAAAGGTTTAACTACGATATATACTAATTTTTTTGTCAAAAGCCTAGAGCTTGTATAGTCCAATGATTATCATCATTTTACTGTTAACTTGTAAGAATTAATGGGAAATGAGAGGTAAACGTCAGTGAGACAGGAACCCAACGATACAAATAAACTTGTGTCAGTATTTTGTATCTATCAATTGAAGAAACAAAGCTAACAATATATAAATGAAGTTTCAATGTTTTTATATATAAGGTTCGTAAATTTACGTAATATTTTGCAATACAACTCTCGGTTTAATGTCCATCTGTATGTTTGTTTGTTTATAAATGATGTACGTGATTTGTTTTAACGTATATCTTTTGTTATAACTAGGTGCGTTGAGTGTGTTATTATTTGGATTCTTGCCTACTAACTGGTCACGCCCGGGATTTCTGAAACAACGATGGCCATTGTATGCTTCTTCAACATCATTGTTCTTATCATTATGGCACAGTCTACCAGCATTTGGGTTTGCTATGCATTTTATAGCGCATTCAGAGCTACCTATCACACAGTAATTACTTTAGCAACGTACGTCTTTATTGTCTATATTTAAGTACAGTTTTATTCATTTTTTAATTCATTTTTCGATAAATAGAATGCATCATTAGATCTAAAGATGTATTCTAACATGTTATAGGGTTATATGTATAATATGATTTTAATGCGTTTGTTGTAAGATTTGAATTAAATGTTTGAAGTTCTAATTGTTTTTTTTTTGTTGGTCTGATTAGTACTAATTGATATTTTAGTCTGGGAAAACATGTTCATTTATAATTGTAAATAGAATTTGATCAAGCTTTCAATAACAGCGAATCTCTTAGACCCGTTTTTGTGTTTTTTATACTATTACATTTTTGTTATTTGTTTGTGTGCGAAGAACCGATCTGATGAGCCAATATCTTTTCAACTTATTTATTCAGTTTGTAATTATATTGCTTTTTTACACCAATGTTTAATGCACCATTTTCAACAGATAATTTATTGTTCCCATTACTATTGGTTGATTGTAACCTATACTGAACATGACTTATCAGTAAATTTTACTTGCATTGAGTAAAAGAGAGGCAAAAGATACCAATGGGACATTTAAACGCATAAGTCGAAAATAAACTGACAATGCAATGTTCTTTGGTTTGTCGCCTTGGCAATCAAACCATATCTATTAATTTTGAATGTATTTATAAAAATAAGAAGATGTGGTATGATTACCAATGAGACAACTCTCCACAAGAGACCAAATGACACAAAAATTAACAACAATAGGTCACCACTACGGCCTTCAACAATGAGCAAAGCCCATACAGCATAGTCATCTATAAAAGGCCCCGAAATGATAAATGTTAAACAATTCAAACGAGAAAACTAACGGCCTAATTTATGTACCAAAAAATGAACGAAAAACAAATATGCTACACAGCAACGAACAACAACCACTGAATTACAGGTTCCTGACTTGGGACAGGCACATACAGAATGTGGCGGGGTTGAACTAGTTCGAAGGCGCCAACTCTCCCCTAACCTGGGACAGTGGTGTAACAGTACAACATAAGAACAAACTATAAACATCAATTGAAAAAGGCTTAACTCATCAGCTGGATACAAATAGAAATACATCTAACAAAAACACAGAGTGGACGTGGCACGGTACTTATACATCCCCACAACAAAAAGACACAAAGTACAGATCTGAGAGTACTCGCAGTTACTGACAGCTAGTTCAAAGCCAATAACAACTAATAAAAAAATCATGCATCTAAGACTAAAATATCAATCAGTACACATCCAACATCCGATGGATTTAGTAAAAGACGTCATTAACAGTCAGAGAAAAACATGACCTTGTGCAATGCGAAGATACAGGTATCGACAGATTGTATAGCCATGAATATGCATATGTATATAAAAGTAATATTTAGTTTGATTTTAATTTATTGATAACAAAATCAATATTAATACCAATAAAACCAATATTCAGAGATCTAATTACAGTGTTGAATTGGTAACCTTTTAGTTCTAAATTTCCGGGCTCGGTAAACAACATCTCCGTGAAAATTAGGATGTGCTATCCCGTTTGAAATAAGTTTTCTACAGGTACAACCAAACTTCAAAACCAAATCTTTAGATCTATGGAAGAATTTAGTAAAGGTTTTAAGTAATTTGTGGTAACGAAATCCCTGACTTAATAATTTACCAGTAATACTTAGATTACGTTCATTGAAATCCAAAACGTCACAACAGACATAGTCTTGATCGTACACGGAAAGGTTCGTACATAAACATGTTTGTGCCCACGGAAACTGATATCATAACAAAAAAAAAAAAAAAAAAAAAAAATGTTATATACGTCCATGTGCAAACGGATATTGCTTATGGCTTGAATAGCACACTAAAATATTGTTTCATGATTTTGTCTGTGTAACGGGAAGATGTTATAATGGCACTTCTTAACTTCGAAGAACAAAATATGGTATACATTTATTTATGAATCAGCGTCTTTTATGTTTTCACCATAGTTAATAAAAGACATTCCCATCCGATGCATTTCTTTTCTCTTTCTTCTGAAGGTTACAGATTGCAAAATCTCTTTCCAAACAGAGATATGGCTTTGTAATTGGAGTGAACATGTTTATATCCCTTAGCGTTGAAACACTACTAACAGTTACTGTTGTAGATAAAGCTGGTCTTGATGTAGATGTACGAACACAGGTATTTGTTTAGAAATAATGTATAAGAATTCGGGATTTTAATGCAATGGTAGTTACAATTGTTACTAAAAAAATTAAACGTAAAATATCGAAATATAAAAGTGCACCTGACATGTGTTTGTGGAATAACCTACTTCAGACATGATCGTGACCAAAAGTCATGCAGTCCCGTTATAGCATTCTGGAAATAAACAGATTATTCGAAATTGCGATTGATTGTTATTTCACAGTTTCGTTTTAGTTTTGTTTATTAAAGCAAAAGGTATGGGGTATCCATCCATGACACAAAATCAGTACATTATTTGTAATTTTTTATTAGAGAGTTTATATGAATATATAATTTGAATATAAGAAAAACAGTCCTATGTCATAGTTAAAGACGCTTAAAACTTCAAAGCAATACTATACACCTATTGACTGGGTATGAGGGTAATAGCAAGTTTTCCCTGAGATACCAACTATTGCTCGAGGCGAAGCCGAGGGCAATAGTTAGTATCAAATGGACAGCAAACTTGCTATTACACTCATAACCAGTCATTATGTGTTTTATTATACCGAACAAAACAACTTTCTTAAAAGACTACATACACCACTTGGAAAAAAAAAACCAAATAGTCACATAGACGTGCACAAGATGAAAGATCAGGTTTTTTTTCCCCGTGTGGTATATGTCAATATTTGATTTACTGTTATCAAGACTTGGAATCCTTGTGTAAAAATTCCCGTATGAAGACGACGTACATTTGTTATGTTTTAGTTCTTAAAATATGTCGCGTAGATTTTCTTTCTTAATTGCTTCTGGTAAGTAATATATTAATTGAAAGTATGACAGATACATACAGATTACACCGTTTAAGATATTTTAGAGTGTAACGTTGCCAAGCGCACCAATTCAAGCAGAATAGTCGATGACGTCATTGTTGTCCAATGAAAAATTAGTATGAAAAAGTACGGGAAATATGTTTATAAAACTATTGACCGGGGTAATAGTCTTTTGAAACTATTGACTGGCAAATAGTCTGTGGAATGAAATAGCTCAAATATTTCATTCTTTTTTATATAGAAAAAACAGACTGAGGTATAATAATATTCGTTACTATGCAATTTCAAAAATTTTAAATTTAACGCTGAGATTGTCACCATCTACGAGCTAAACATCAACCATATGCAGATTAATTCTATTTTAGATAAAGGATTATGGTAAAACTTTTCTAGGATTTTTTTCTCTTTTAGTTCATGGTGTATGGTGGATATTTTGGTGTTATTGGGTGTGTGTTCCTAGCAGCAGCATTTTACGCTGTTTACAAGAATGGTTGTTCTTACAAAGTCAATCGGCCAGCCGATTAACTCAAACTAAAATGGTTTTATATATCCAAAACCAGTTAAAAGTTTCTGGATTTTGAATATTTAAGAGACTAATAATATACTGAAAAATGTACATTTTTTTTTTATATATTTCCATAAAACAAAAAAATGCTAAAAATCGTACTGGCTTTAAGGTTAATGTAAATAAATACAGTTTTAAAATGTTTACATGTTTTTGTATAATTTTGCATCGAAGGACGTTTTTAACCAGAATGAATTGATTTATCGCTGAAATGTTTAAGTCTATTTGAGATAGAATTTTGGTTTTAGTTAAGATTGGCCTTCTAAACTACATCTGTTGAATAAATACTGAATAAATTGCAATATTGTAACACAATTGCAGTATAGAGCAATTTTAGCCTTTATTATTTGAGCAATTGCTTCAAGTTTAGACATCATATTGCATTACACGAAAAACACACACAGAAGCTGTGATACTGTGAATTTTAGGGAAACTGAACGATTTTTTAAAATGGTCCTTGTGTGGAGTAGCCAAATCTCTTTGAAACAACTATAACTACATTGTCAAGATATTGTATATAATGAAAATATAACCATGTTTTGTCTAATATATTGGGTTTGCATGGTAATAAGAAGCATAATAAATTTAACGATACCAGCTTTATGAATTTAAATGCACCAGATGCGCATTTCAACATTTATGTCTCTTCAGTGATGCTCTATGCCAAACTAATTGATGTTCGTGTAAACACATATATAGGTTTTACTTAATTTCTATATTGTTCACCTTATGTGCATCAAAGCACTAAGAGGATTAAGTAAAATAAGAAGGTTCCTTATCACAAAATATGGAATTTAGATATCAAAAAGAGGAAGAAGATATCAAATGCCAAAACAAATCACAAGTTAAAGAACAGACAACAACATGAACCAAATGAAAAACAAAACGACGAAGGGCCAGTACACAAAACGCTTCATGGGACAAAAGGCTTCAACAACATGAATCACTGCAAATCTGTTTTCTCCGAAAGGTTAAACGGTTCCAGTTCTACTATTTGCATCCGTACATTTGAAAATCGGTGATTAGTAAAATTCGAAGTCACAATCGAGGAAAAGAGGATAGGAGTGTCATCTGTGACAGGGGTATTCAATAACATTTAACCTAATCATAATGGCGTTTATAAAACATATATGGATAATCTTTTTCGGCTTTTAGTCACAAAGGTTTAAACTTCATTTTATCAAAGTTCTTTTTGATTTGAACATGTCATTAATAAAGGATCTAGAGAATATAAAGTTTTTTTTGTTTCGATATTCCGAACATTTCATGTACTTGGCTTAAATAATGGTGACAATACTTTACCGATGATCAAATCTCGTAAATCGATTAGGAAGAGACAAATAAAGGTAATAAACAAACAAAACCCGAGGAAATCGCATGAATTGTAAAAGGAGCAAGACCGGGTGTCTTTACTCGAGAAATGTTTGTGAATCCCGACACGTAAAGGCAGATCGAAGCACATGTTCAAAGGATCAAAGAAAGTCTAAACGCATACAAAGAAGAGACAAAGCTTTCTTTCAGTTGCTCAATAGATGCCAGTCGAGTATGTGGTTCACATAATATATAACTAAGAAGATGTGGTATGAGTGCCAATGAGACAACTCTCTACAAGAGACCAAATGACACAGAAATTAATAACTATAGGTCACCGCACGGCCTTCGACAATTAGCAAAACCTATACCGCATACTCAGCTACAAAAGGCCCGAAATGACAAATGTAAAACAATTCAAACGAGAAAACTCACGGCCTAATTTATGTACAAAATAATAAACAATAAACAGCTGCGCCATGAGCGCATGATACGCCCGTCGTCTTGTGTGTGAATTTTTATTCAATAATCATAAATAGTTTCTGACATACGGCGCGACATACCCCTTTAAAAAAAAAAAAAAAAACTGAATATCTCTAAAATAAAATTTTGAATCAAATCCAAAAAGTATACAGATCTTTAGATTAATATAACTAAGAAGTGTGTATAATTTTAAGCAATAATCATAAATCGTTTTTGAGATACGGCGCGACATGTAAAATTAACCCCTTTAAAAAAAAAATCAATATCTCTAAAACAAAATTTTGAATCAAAACCAAAAAGTATATAGATCTTCGGATTAATATAACTAAGAAATGTGTAAAATTTTAAGCAATAATCATAAATCGTTTTTGAGATACGGCGCAACATGTGAAAAAACCCTCCCCCTTTTTTTACAAAATACTCAATAACTCAAAAATAAAATTTTGAATCATCACCAAAAAGTATACAGATCTTAAGATTAATATCACTAAGAAGTGTGTAAAGTTTAAAGCAATAATCATAAATTGTTTCTAAGATACGGCGCGACATGTGAAAAAAAAAAAAACACACACACACCTGTTTTAGTTACTAAGTCCCGTAACTCAAAAAGTTTTAATCTTATTTTCACCAAAAAGTATACAGATCGTTTGACCATCATAAGAAACAACTTTATAAAGTTTCGTGAAATTTGGATAAGTCGTTCTCAAGTTATGGTGCGACATGTTTACGCCGGACAGACGGATAGACGACATTTGTATACCATAATACGTCTCGTCAAAATTTTGACGGGCGTATAAAAAAAAAAAAAAAAACAATACGATAAACACAGTTTTACATAAGTATACTACTATTTTCATATTTATAGCCCGATGGATATTGATTATGAGACCATCATTTCAAGATCCATTAAGGTCATATAGCGCCTAACGTTTCTATGTATTTATAAATCACTAGCTTTCAAATTATTTGGTTTAAGCGTTCCTTATAAAATATATTCAGAAAAGCGATTCGAATGCACGACATTTATAAAGTGTCATTTTCATTTAATAAACATGTTATGCTTGAATGGAGTCAAAAAAAGCGGCATCTGCTTCCATACTCTTTAAGTAGATCTGTAGTGCTTTGTCCTTGTCTACTTGACCTTTGGCATAGGCCTCATCTACAAAGGCTTCTAGTTTCTTATAACCAGTATACAATGGACTAAAATTCTTGTTTATCCAATCGGCATATGGCCCATAGTGATGCTGAAAAAGGTATATGTTAATTAAACTAACTAAAAAAATCAACGCTGTATTTAGAAATTGACTTATCACAATCGAAATATGATATAATATGCAGATAAAAAACTGTTCACAGTAGATATTTATATACATTGATATCAGTAACTTTGATGCTGCATATTGTACCAAACAAATGGCTTAAAATCTTGATTTAACCAATATCTTGATTATAATCCCCATTTGGTCAACAATATTGCTCTGGTATTATAGGCATATTACATATCTATGAGTTGTTAATAAGTTACATTTAATAACTACCAAGGTAATCCTTTATTCCAGTTTATTTGTCAATATCTATGAATTTTATAACATTTTAGTAAACATATTAGTTTCAAGTAAACTTATTAGGGCTCCACCATGACCAGTTAGTCGGTGGTGCGCTACAATAGTTGCTTTGTCTGTTGGTCAATCAGTCATTGCTTCCATATATATAACCATAACTCAATATGGCCTTTACGAATTTTCATAGTTTTAAAGCATAAGTTTTACCTGCATCTTTTAATTTTGTGAAAATTTGAAAATAAAATTGTGGTAAAAACCTAATTTTTGGTAAAACTGACAAATTTTGATAACATATTGTTGGTACAAGGATTTCAATAATCATTGAAATAATAGGTATATAACACGCTATTCTTAATTGAATTGTGTGCAAACTGGAAAATAAAATTTGGTGAGAACTTAATTTTCGATAAAAAAGATACACTTCGAGAACTATATGTTTCTCCGCATCACACTTATTTGTGTAAGCAGGACCCGAACTGAAAACCATTGACAATCATATCACATCTCCTTATTTTAATATTTCAGTTTTCTAGTTATTTATATTTGTCTTGAAATTATTTCCCTGTCTTGACCTGCAGTTTTTTTGGACAAAAAAAAAGAAGTGATTTACATTCTCAATGTTTGTTACACACTGAGAGTAAGGGTCCACTATAATGTTAGCTGGGAAAATATCCGTTATAAATCTAAGAATAAATTTGTTCTTAATTTCATTAGCCATGTTTTCCTTATACAGTTATAAATACAGTTATATATCTTTCAAAGAAGTCTATATTTGTTTAAAAGACTATATTTGGATGACCATAATACTTACAGTTTGCGAATTTAATTCCTGTCCCAACCATGGCCATAAACGTTCACATGGAATAGATGATATGACAGTGTAAATTGGATCCTCATTGAGTGACACATTTAAATGATGATCAATGTAGCTCTGGCATTCAGGTCCTACCACTATAGCTGATGCATTTCGAACATGCCATGTGATTGTCAATTGATCACCAAGACTAGAAGCATAAATAGGCAAACAGTCTAACATATGACACTAGTTTTTTTTTTCAACATTATACTATTGTTTCAGAAAAAGGGAGAAGGTTTGGTACCATTAAAACGTTTAATCCCGCTGCAAATGTTTGCACCTGTCCTAAGTCAGGAATCTGATGTACAGTAGTTGTCGTTTGTTTATGTAATTTATACGTGTTTCTCGTTTCTCGTTTTTTATATATACTAGACCGTTGGTTTTACCGTTTGAATGGTTTTACACTAGTACTTTTGGGGCCCTTTATAGCTTGTTGTTCGGTGTGAGCCAAGGCTCCGTGTTGAAGGCCGTACATTGACCTATAATGGTTTACTTTTATAAATTGTTATTTGGATGGAGAGTTGTCTCATTGGCACTCACACCACATCTTCCTATATCTATGTATATTTTTTAATCACTTTCAGAAAAAACGCTTAGGGAGTTTGAAAGCAAAGGACGATTACATGTTTGCCACGTGTGGGGCAAGATCTGCTTATACTTCCATAGCACCTAAGATCACCCCCGGTTTTATGGGGCTCGTTTTGCTCAGTGTTTAGTTTTCTATGTCGTATTTTGTGTACTGTTGTTTGTCGTTTGGTCTTATATTGTTTTTTGCCATGGCGTTGTCAGTTTATTTTCGACTTATGAGTTTGAATGTCCCTTAAGTTTTGGTATCTTTCGCCTCTCTTTTACATGTAGGAGGTTGGAAATATATAAAAGGATCCTAGATGAAATGAATAGTCAAAACCGTAGGTAATTTGAACCTCAGTTCTTAAACAAAAACCAATGTAGGGTAAGAACTTTATTTGGCCTCTAGGTGTAATTTCATGTGGTGCAAATTGTTACTGTATGGCTGTTTGTTATTATATAATACTTGGTTTCTGATGGGGCAAATACAAATGAGTTAAAGTAAACTGATCAACAATTGACTTGGATCACAAAAATAGAAGAGGGGAAAACGAGCAAAAATTGGTAAATTTGATATCGTATTTTACAAAATTACCTGTCATCATATATGTGACCACGAACAATCTTTTGGTAGACATTTTGAACCAAAGACTGTTCAAAATAATTGTAATAAAAAAACTAAGGGCATGATTATGAATTTAAATATCGAAACATTGACTACCAGAAGGATTATACAAATTGTGACTACAGTCCACCACCAATCAAATGGCACCCTTTATTACTAAGAGCCAACCACCGGTCAAAGAAGACCTTTTGGGACTGTTCACCACCAGTCAAAGAGCAATTACCAAATATGACACTATTATTATTCCAGATTTCTTATTTTTGTCTCTTTTGTAATTGATTAAAATAAAAGTTGACGAAAAACCAGCATGGGTACAATAAATTCAAGTAACTACTGCAGAATTTTTAACCGTTACTACATAAACAAACCGCACAATGTTTTTCTTTATAAAACGAGGAGGGGAATGAATGGAAACATTTCACTTAAGAACAAAATATATGTAGGACTCACATCCATGGCGGGTTCTAGATCTATGGCAGATTCCTAATCTATGGTAGATTTGACGTCATGCCATTCCAAATCTATGGTAAATTTTTTAAAATCCAAATCTATGGCAAATTTTCTAATGTCCTAATCTATAGCGGATTTTGTAGTTTCCGAATGTATGACATATTTTCTGCAAATGGAGGACAAGTCAATACATATCTGACTAATGACTCGCCTTTAACAGGTGGATTTTTGCACTTTTACATTGGTTTTTCACAGTCTACGTAAAGATCAAAGAGCAGCTTTGCATTTTTCCTTACAACTGGAAAGACAAAACTTCGAATAGATCCATAAATGAATGCTGTGTGAGATTTTCTGTGATTTATGGAGAGATGCTTTTTCACCAGGTCAATTAATTCCTCCTTTGATAGACATTTTCTTTGTGGAGTGGCTAAGTCGTTACTTTTCTGTACAAATGATTAGAATTTGAATCGAAAAAACAGTTTTTAAATATTTTCGACGACGTAATATGACGTTATTTGATTGTGATGGTATAGTGTACTCTTTTCCTCTAATAATTACGCAATTATAAAATCTGCCATAGATTTGGAGAAAACCAAAACTGCTATAGTATTATTAATTGCATGGCGGTTGTGACGTCATATTTTCATATATTTGAAATCTGCCATAGGTCCAGAACCCACCATAGATTTGAGTCCTACATATATTTGTACAATGTTTAATATATTTACAGGATTGCGTTAAAATATTTAGAAATTTGATTTGAATATTCACTTACACATACAACAGAAGAAAAAAACCCAAACAAAAACCTCAATAATGAAGTTACTGATTGAAAAAAGAAAAATTCACATTACCTCTTATACAATTTCATCTCGTATTCAAGAAATGTTTTAAGTGCGCCATCACTTTGTCGACTCCAAGCCTCTTCGAAAGCTTTAGAAACTTCCAAGCAGTATATTGCATCTTGAATAACATATTGACCTACAAAGTTACAATGAACACTATGTCTTTACTACGAAAGTATAAAATAATGTACTGTAACTTTTCATCCAATATCTTTCAATAAAAGAACATAAACAATACTATTATAGATTTCTAATTTTTTTTACATAAATTAATAAAAAGTAAAAAGATATTGATTTTTTTCCAATCCTACACATTGCTTTTAAAGACAATCTTGTAAATATGTCAGCGAAACATCAACCAAACGTAAAAAAGAACAAAAACAAAACAACAAACATTTGGAGGTCAATATCCGGTCTTCAACACACTATGTCTATACACTATGCCAAGCTCTATATCGGCCCGAGCATGAATAGAGTTTATAATCATTAATGAGATGAATTTTTTAGAAATATTACATGATGTTGTCAGAAACTCAGATGACACACTCGAAACTTTAATATTGAACATTCAAGATGTTTGAAGATTCAAACAAATGCAGCGCCTTCATATGGAGTATGTTTTTCCAATTTGATACGATATTCCAGAGCTTGCATTTCCTATCACGATTTCCTTGAGCCAGGGTTGCTAACAAGGAAGCTTTTAAAAGTGTTGAAGTTGAAATCACCAATTCGAAAATTCTGCAGACGCCATCACGAGTTGGTTGACCGCTATGGAATATCTGTTTCACAGATTACGACGGATATGTTCCAATTGTGAAAACCACAATCCCGTCCCCTTTTCCTCGAATGTAACACACCGAATTAGAATTATCACCGGGTTTGTAATTAAATGAGCAACACGACGGGTGTCATATATGGAACAGGATCTGCTTACCCTTCACCTGAGATCAATCCCGGATTTCGATGGGATTTGTGTTACTCAGTCTTTAGTTTTCTATGTTGTGTTTTTTATACTGTAGATTGTCTTTTCGTTGTTTTGTTTTGTTTTGTTTTGTTTTTCAGTTTGTTTTCGATTTATGAGCTTTATATCTCTTTGGTATCTTTCGCCTTTCAAAAATACCTGTCCTCGTGAAATAAATTGAATATAAATTGGGGATTCCTGTATATATTTATTGACGAATAACATTAAAAGATAAAATTAAAACAGAGAATCACAAACACAATATTGAAATATATTTTTGAAGAATATGAATAATATCAGCATGTTCGCAACTCAACACGACATAGGCAACTGTGCAACTCAACACGACATATTCAACTGTACAACTCAACACGACATAGTCACTGTACAACTCAACACGACATAGTCAACCCAACACTACATAGTCAACTGTATTTTGGAACTATGTAAATACAATTAATAAAAAGACGACCGAACTGTTGAAAGACTTAGTGTCTATACACGTCAATATTCATATTTCAATATACCCAGAATTGTAAAAGTTTTTTCTCTTTGTATTATAAATTTTCTAGTTTAAGATAAATTTTATCCAGTAAATCCGGCAATATAACCTAGCTACAAGCTATGATCAGGAGAACCATTGACAATTAACAATGAGATTTAAAACGTCATAATATTGACAGTGCAGTCTTCCTATAGTGAATCCAAGATGTATTCATAAAAATGCCTTTATTTCAGCTTCCACGAAAATCCTTTTTTCGTGATTGAAGCTTTGGCCAATTTATGTTATATTTAATCTCGCTGTTTTAAACGTTTAGTGATGACAATATTACGATCATTGACATCATTATAAACTTATCGAACTTACTGAAGAATGAATACCCAGAAGAAGTTTTAAATGTTTTGTATTAACTTATTTAAGAAGCAAACAGAACATTAACATCCAAGAAAGAAAAGTTAAACTAATAAAAAAAAAAAAAAAAACATGGAAAATTCCGTTTGTCATAAACTTTAGTTTTAAAATTACATTGGGAATTTCTTTCAAAAAAGGACAATGATCATTTTAAATGTTGGAATTAGAGCAGACTAAGGTATGTGGTTAAGTTGTTGTATCTGACTTATTCCTAGTTTTCATTCTCTATTCTATATTACTAACCAAAAGATGTTGGATGCAGAGTCCCATCTCTAACTCCTGTCACAAAAGTGGAATTCAGTGATTTCATTCTAGCGTGTACTGTTTCGCGCCATATCCAGTCACTCAGGTTGTCTGCCAATGAGAACTATGTTAGGTAACAAAATATCGAATATATCTGTGATACATATATGCATTGTGGCGCGCGACGACGCATGCAAGCCGAGAGATAATATTTGACATTGTCATATAGCAAAAGCATTTTTCTCATTCGCATATATTATATCACGGTGTCAGGTGCTTGAGGAAAATAAATTAAGATATCGGGAGAAATTTTGTGATAAATTTCCCAAGGATGAAAATGGGAAGTACATTAAAAAGTCAACAGGATATCTTAAAATGAAAAAAAAAAAAAAAAAAAAAACTCAGGGATCCTCTGATATTTACAGATTCAGAGAGGGTATAACTAAATTATTTGTAAAACCTCAGAAAACGTCAAATCAGGAAACGTTATTTTGAAAGTCAAACTATAAGGACATTTTTTCGGAAAAGTAACAGGGCAAATTTCTGCTACATTTTTTCATTGATCACGACAGGATAAAAATCGGAAATTTGTTGAAATGAACCGGATTTTGAAAATTGATGAGCCTAAATAATGTCATCCGTGACTTTTTTTTAACAATTTCAAATACATCAATAAAAAATGAAAAAGTTATTCAATGACACAGTAACTTAGCTTGCAAATGTCACATGTTTTTGAAACATTTTTCATCGAAAAACGTCGTAAATCGAAAGGAATTTATTTACATTTAAAGGTAACATATAGATTTACATTCTAAATAATTTTTGTTTCGGCTTAGAATGTTCATTTTGTCTATTTTATGTGAAAATACTCAAAACTTGTCAAATTCCAATAAAACTTCAGATTTAAACCGTTTTGAGAGGTTTATAAGTAGACTAAATGTTCGGAAATACGCAACTAATTCCAGTTAACGATCCTAGAATTATACAGACCAGCAGTGATATTGTGAATTTTGGTAAAATCCTTTAAAAACGGGATACTAGTAGGTGTGAAATTATTTCAAAGGGAATTAGACAAACATCTTACACTAAGTTTATATTAACACTTTAACGTTCAATCCAGAATTGACAAAGTTGATGTGTTTCCCTCGGTTTTGGTTTGTAACCCGGATTCGTTTTATCTCAATCGATTTATGACTTTTGAACACCGGTATACTACTGTTGCCTTAATTTATGGTTGTAGCCTTTGGAGTCGGTATTCCTTAGTTAAACGGAAATACATCACGCAACACTTATATTCTACAAAAAATATCTATAAAACATTTGTTTTGCTCGCCAGAAATATAGTTTGATTGATCTTGGAAATTTCCATTTCAGCGTTTTGTTATTTTGTGTTTTAGGTGCAAAACAAAGGATTATTAGCATGGGGTCGTAGTACAATTTAGCTTGAAATATCATGAATATTGATAAGAAAACTCATAAGAATATCTTATTTGGAGTGAATTCCGGAATCGGCAAACAACTAATAATTTAATTGTTCAAGAAGTTCGTACCCACTGTTAGAAATATTTGTATTCTATTCCCTGGTTTGCTTTTTTTTTATGCCTATCTATGTTAAATGCATTATTATACTTACAAGAACACTTAATTCCTACAACAAATAAGCATATACAGTTTAATGTTGTTATAATAAATGTTTTGCAGATCTAAACCTTCTTTTCAGTTTGTAACTTCGTAAAAGTCGAAAGAAGTTGCAGATACCAACATTAATAAAATAATAAACTTTAAAATAATGTAAAATCCAGTAGCGTTTCTTTTAATTTCTTTTGTTATAAGTTTTTAAACTCGATGGAAACTTTAAAGTTATCATGAGTTTGCTAATTATGTTGATCCTGCTAGCTATAAAACCAGGTTTTACCCACCAAATGCCTGTACCAAGTCAGGAATACGGCAGTTGTTTTCCATTCATTTGTTGATATAGATTAACGTTGGATTTTGTCCGGTTTTATGGACCTCCTCCTATTTCAATATAACTTGGGGTTCAGTATTTTTGCTAAGACTTTTTTTCTGTTACAATTTGAACTGCTTAATATGACGTTTTTTTCTGATTAGGAACAACTTTTGCAAAATACAAAAATCATGTGAGAATTTCGGTTGTTTAAAAATTAAATCTAGTAAACCTATTAGGGATTAAAATAATTTCTACATTTTCATATTTAATTAAGGTTGCAAGGGACATAGTGTAAAACTGTCATAATACCATATATAACTTTAATTGTTAATCATTTATTACATTCGGAATCAAAATGACCTCACAATTGTAAAAAGCCTGTCACACAGTTCAATATTTATATCTGAACATGCACCTACAGTCAATTTTGAAACAAATTATGTCAGAATAACTTTAGATTGATTACATATACCTAAATAGTTAATGTTCCTTTTCCGAACTTATAACCTATTTAGAATAAAGGGATGTTCTCTTTTCGAACTTTAAAATCATTCAAAACAATTACTATTAAAATGCCTCCAAATAAGAGAGAGGCGAACGTTACCAAACGGACGTTAAAACTCATACGATAGAAATAGGTGGTATACTTTCCACTCAAACAGCTATCCACTAGCCACCAAAGGGAAAAAACTATTTACAAGACACTGGTAGTAAGGTTTCAATCTTTCCATAATATATTCTAGAAAGGCATTTGCTATCAAGAGATAGACAATCAGATCTATAGAAATTGCAGGATTACCGTTGAAACTTTTGACGTTTTCGGTTGCACTCGAGCCACCATTTAAACATTCAGGTGTCTTTGGAGTGCCTGTCACTCCACGCTGTACTATTTTAGATGGTCTACGTTCGACATATTCAGGGTGGACTGAAATATTAAAAAGCACAGATTAAGCAAGAAATGTAAAATAAAGCATTTTAATATAATACGAAAGCACAGAAGGAGCATTGGAGATTCGAGGTTACAAATTCTACGTTCTATATTTTAAGTTTACAAACGGTTTGAAATTCTACGTTTGAGGTTTCATGTTCAATATCTGATTTCGATAAATTGAGATTCGATATTCAATGTCCAAAATAGACACCATGAAGCCAACTTTTGAAAATTTTGAATCTATTGAGTCAAATATATATATTTTAAGCAACTAAGAATGTCCTGATTTCTGAAATGATGAAAAATCAAAGAATATCTACCAATTTTGTACTTGGTGGGTTCGATTAATTTAAATTTCTATAAAATAAAGGCAACAGTAGTATTGTCATAAATCGATCAAGCGAAAACAAATCCGGGTAACAAACTAAAACCGAGGGAAACACATCTACCATAAGAGGAAAACAACGGAACAACAGAAACACTGAACTGCAACGAAAACAAACGCCAACATACATAGAAACGGACTATTTGATAACAACTGCCATATTCCTGACTTAGTATAGGACATTTTAAGAAAAAATGGTGAGATGAACCTGGTTATATGGCTAGCCAAACCTCCCACTTATATGGAAATGCTGAAAATACCACTAAAATGAAAACACTACTCGACAGAAATACAGAACAAACAAACGAACACTCAGCACAGAGAAATACATGAACAAACAATATAATAGTACATTACAACCTTAAAACCGTAGAATAAAAACGGACACCTCCCATGAATTGACGATAGCACAGGACACCACAAACGAAGTATAAACTGCGCATCACATGAATGGATCAACACAACAAAAGGTGATGTATTTTTGTGACGTTTATATTACGACAGATAAATTACTAAAAATAAAAT
Organism: Mytilus coruscus; assembly: GCA_017311375.1. Lineage (NCBI taxonomy): Eukaryota > Metazoa > Mollusca > Bivalvia > Mytilida > Mytilidae > Mytilus > Mytilus coruscus. The sequence goes on along the minus strand of CM029596.1, from coordinate 141,752,764 downwards.
AGATTAGTTTATCTATAGACACATACAAGAATATCAAACTGGTATTGAGTTTGTAATGGTGTTATATTATGTATACAAAACTGTGTATAAACGAACATAATCCTGTGCATATAGTTGCTTTAAACTTAAAATCATATAAATGAAATAGCTGATTTTTTATCTTAACTTTTACATACATATAGAAAATAAAATTAAATAACTGTAATATCAGGCAAGAGCATATAAGACCAAACAGTAAACGCACTTGAAAACAAAAACACTGTAGACGAACCACAAGTAACTCGACTATTCTTACGATTAAGACATATGTGAAATGTACCGAAAATACAAAATTTATACCACCAACGATAAGACATAACACAATATCTAAGTGGACTTACAAAAGAATCATCATAACTAAATACATGAATGTTGGATGAATAAATACTGAGACACGTCGTATATCAATGCGAATTCACACTCGGCAAAACAGTCATATAAACAGCAGCAGTTGCCCTTTTCTAGATTTAGACATTTCAATTTCTAACGGGAAACTACATACTAAAATTTACGACAAAAGAGACGATTTTTCATTTCCTATTGTTAATTTTCCATTTTTAGACGGCGATGTGGCTTTGGCTCCATCATACGGTGTTTATATATCCCAACTCGTTCGGTATGCCCGTGTGTGTTCTGATGTCATAGATTTTAACGAATGTAATCAATGCATCACTGGGAAATTATTGTGTCAGGGATTTCGATACCATAAATTACTTAAAACTTTTACTAAATTCTTTCATAGATACAAAGATTTGATTAGTAAATTTGGCTGTACCTGTAGAAAACTTATTAAAAATGGTATTTCACATCCTAAATTTTACGGTAATATTGTACTTAAAGCGAGGAAATCACTATGTGATCCGTGTAAACTCATCGAACCTTTAAACAAACTTATAAGTAAGGGTTATCGTACCAATATTGTAATTAGATCTCTGAATATAGTTTACATTGGCACTAATATCGATTTTGTCATTAGCAAATTAAAACATAACTAAGTTGTATCTTCTTTTGAGGCGGGATGTTTAGAGAGACACACACGTTATTTTTATCTCTTAAGAAGTAGCTCCTCACTATCCTACTACCTGTCGATACATTTATTTTTGGCATTGCACAAGTCATGTCTTCTCTGACTGTTCATGACGTTAAAATACTAAATCCCTGGGATGTGTTTTAGTTGATTTTAGTCTCTGATGCATGATTTTTATCATTAATTGTTTTTGGCTTTTAACTAGCTGTCAGTAACTGCGAGTACTCTCAAATCGTACTTTCTTTTAATTCGACCTGTTGATACTATTTTTAATACTTTTTTGTTATTTTATATTAATATGGATCTTGTCTGTATACCAGCTTTGATTATTTGGAATATCTACTAATTTTCACTTCTTCATACTACATTTGTATGAACATCAAGATTATTCTCCTTTAATCTGTACAGGGAAGTTTTATTGTTTATATTTACCCCTTATGTATCTAGTGTTAAATTAGGTATTTATATTACAGACCTTTCTTGGTATTCCTAATTATTGGAAGATTTTATATAGACAGAAAAAGTATACCTAAAACGACAAAGTTATTTTTCATTTACCTGTATATATTATGAAAACCGGTTTTTCTAAAGTGATTATTTTCTAAGGGTTAAATATTTCGCGGTGGTGTATTGCCATGGCTTTATTTGGACTTATTTGTTTGCTTTTTGGCCTTGAATGTTTGTCCCTAATATTTTATTAACTATGTATTTACTTTCAGGTATCACAGATCGAATTTATTCGTTCATAGTGTGTTAATTTACGTTTTGATTGAGTTAAGCCTTCCAATTGATGTTTTATCGTGTGTTTTCTATGTTGTGATGTTATACTATTGTTTCAGAAAAAGGAGAAGGTTTGGTACCATTAAAACGTTTAATCCCGCTGCAAATGTTTGCACCTGTCCTAAGTCAGGAATCTGATGTACAGTAGTTGTCGTTTGTTTATGTAATTTATACGTGTTTCTCGTTTCTCGTTTTTATATAGACTAGACCGTTGGTTTTACCGTCTGAATGGTTTTACACTAGTACTTTTGGGGCCCTTTATAGCTTGTTGTTCGGTGTGAGCCAAGGCTCCGTGTTGAAGGCCGTACATTGACATATAATGGTTTACTTTTATAAATTGTTATTTGGATGGAGAGTTGTCTCATTGGCACTCACACCACATCTTCCTATATCTATATATTCGGGAATAGGTCATGTTCGGTACTTAGCAGATCAGACGTAGATGGTTACCCACAATCTTAGACGTGGTAAAAATGTCGTTTTTCAAAAAGTAGTTCGCTATTACGAGGTAACAAATCCTTTCCTTAAACATATCTTATTTGCTTAATTTAGTCAAAATGGAAAAGACATAAGTAAAACATATGAGTGTAAAGTCCAAGATATGAGTGTGAAGTCCATTATATGAGCGTACAATTATCGTAACAGCTTTTTGTCAATTTAGAAGGTTCCCTCGTATTGACAAATTTGAAGGCATAAAATACATTTCTAAAATTAAAATACTATCAATTTGTCTAGAATTTTTAATGACTCTACCGTTCAAAACTTTATACGAAGAATAGATAATGGAAACGGGGAATGTGTCAAAGGGACAACAACTCGACCAAAGCTTTTTGTTACTATAGAATGTTCTCTCGTATTGACAAATGAAGATCATAAAATTAAAATACATTGACAAAATTATTGATTTTTAAACAATTTTTCTAGTTTTTTTTATGACTCTACCCTTCTAAACTTTATACGTAGAATAGAGAATGGAAACGGGGAATGTGTCAAACGAACTCGGAGGGGGGCCTTAACTGGCCGTAAACAATAATGTACACTACATTTCCACACAATCAAACTGCTTTTTTTAAATTTGATTTAAGGGTCCTTTGAAAAATCTGATTGCATACTTATTTTCGGCAACTCATATAAAGCCATTTTTGGTAATTAAAAAGGGACCTGTTCCTGTGTTGTTTTGAATCACAGTTTATGGCCAAACTCAATAAAGATCCGTCTGAATTACATTTAATTGATCAATTCCAAAACACTTACTGTTACCTTGGTGATATTTTGGCTTTTAAAAAATCAAGACTTTTCTAACTTTACTGCAACAATTTACTCAAGAAAACTTACTTTAAATACATCTAATACAAACAACAATAATTGTCCTTTTCTAGAGTAGGATATTGCAGTTTCACAGGGAAAACTATATGCAAGAATATCGACAAAAGAGACGATTTTTCGTTTCATATCATTATTTTTTTCTTTTTGGACGGATACATTCCTTTGCCCCTTCCTACGATGTTTATATTTCACAACTTATTCTCGTGTCTGTTGTTGAGTTTTAGATTTGAATGAACGTAATTTTTGTATAATTGGTTAATTATTAATGTCGGGAATTTTGTTTTATAGCTGACTGTACGGTATGAGGTTTTTTTCTCGCTGTTGAAGGCATATATTGCTAATATCTACGTCATTTGAACTCTGGTGGATAGTAGTCGCTTGGCAAATAAACTCCTTACTTTCTATATTGATTAGAAGTCCTCACCATAATACAAAAAAAAAAAAAAAAAAAAAATAGCAATTGAGCTTGCTTACAAACAATATAAGTCATCATATATATGATACGAACTATGAATAACAAAAACAAAGCTGTAAAATATTTTTTTAATGATGGCAACGATGGTGGTTAGTGCCAGTATCAGTAACAATATCTAAAGGTACAACAAATCTGTTTCTCTTTCTAATAACATCTCAAACTAGTTTTAAGATTTGAATATTTTGTTCATTTGAAATGTGTATAATAGCTTTGTTTCGCTATAATAAATATCGGGACTGCAATTTCGATAAGGGAATAAGGTTTTCTGCAAGTAGAATATTTTGGAACAACAAAAAAACGAAATGGTTAACATCCTCAATGTCTGCCACACACTGACAGGAAAGGTCCGCTATAATGATAGCTCTGAAAAGGTTACAGTTTAATTATGACATAGAAGATTCCCAGAACAGATCGCAATTCTGTTAAATAAAGTTTAGTTTCCATGAACTGTATCGATATCATTTTTAAAATCTTTTTAAATCTAGAATTGCCATTGCAAATATTTTGATGAAGATTATATTATTCTCATGTTGTAGAATGGATAAAAGAGTCAGTAGTAAGAGAAAGTCTACAAAATTGAACAATACTAGCTAGTCCATTTCGCAAAGGATAGTTGGTTGTACGTTGTAGCAATGGAGGGACACAATAATAAGATACCAAGGTGCATGATTTCGAATTATGTCATAAAACATCTGTAGTGTTCATCTTCTTCTGTCATATAAAGATTTTTAGCCAATTTCTGAGTACAGAGTTGCAGTTTTAATGAAAATTTGTATCAATTCTTACAGCTTCCATTTGCAAAGTGCCTAAGTCGTTTGAATATTTGCACAGTAAAATTTGATAGATGAATGTCTAGTGGAAATAAGGTCGATAATATCAGAGGACCAGGAATAGGATCCCAGTTACGGCAACCAGTCCGGTACCCACGAATGTAGTTCTTAAAAAATATATAACTTTTATTTAAAATAGTGTAGTTTTATTATTACACAAGTTCTGTAACTGAATGTAGATTTATTTGAAAGGGTAGGCTTTCTAGCTTGAATTTCTGTAAAATTTTGATTGATTTAAATGTAATCAGGCGTCGGTACATAGAGTAAATTGCCTAAATTCTAGCCTTTATTCTTCCCGGAAGTGGATGGACCTGACCTGTTGTCAATCAAAACAAAATTTTGCAACGGAATGCCGGTCATGAGGCACTGAGATTGTACTTAGAAACTTCGAAACAAATGCCTAACATGAAACAGAAGTCCCAAGGTGGCTATCAAAATTATTTATTGGACAGCACCCCATTTATTTACTATCATTTTCAATGCGTTTCAATGGGGGAAATAACTGGGTCCCCGTTCCTGTCAGAGGGCATATTTTGAACACTTCAATCTGCAATTGTAAGCTTATTTTTGGAGTTACATGGATGAAATTTGGCCAGAAACTTGAAAATTCAATAAGGAAAACAATGGTGTAATTATTTTTAAAATTTGAATTAAACTTTTAAAATTAAATTGAAATTTAAATTTATGAAATTTTTAAAAAGTTTGTTTTCAATTTAAAGTTTCAAAAGGGGTCACAGTAAGGTCATTTTGATGGTATTATGTATTCATACACTTGTAAGTTAAAATGGAGGGACTTTTCGAAAAATATCAGCAAAGAATATTAGAAAAGAGCCACCTGGCAAGAAATAACAAATGTCTTATATGGGATCAGGGGACAACAAAAGATGGAAAATATGGGCTTATTTCTTTCCAGTATCATATTTCTGGGACCTGGAGAAAAAAAAAGCCCATAGATTCAGTTTTATGGTTTTTAATAAGTTTTAAATATTAAATACAACACTTTATGCCATTTTATGTGTCATAAAAGTTTGTGTGGGAATGCGGGTCACATTACTGAAGAGCCGCATCACATAAATAACGACAGAATATTTTGTAAACTCAGAAAATCTTGCCAGGGGCTCTCCAATTTTCCAGATTGGGGCCTGGATTTTTTAGGGAGATATATAAGGGGTAGGGCTATAGCTTATATAAACAATTTTAACTGAATGTACAACAATTTTAGACTCCTTTTTGAAGATTTTGGTGGTCCTTAAAAGGACCGTTAATTTTGTCTGTATCTTTTTCAGAAGTAGATGAATGCAGCTATATCTTCCTTGATTTTTGAACTTTTGAAGAACAGCTTCTGGTAGGTATATTCTTCTTAGCAGGTATTACTCTACCATATGAATGATCGTCCTTTATGCTTTTACAAATGCAGCATCAAGTTTTGGATCAGGTTGCCGTTTTATATCTGTCTGTACATTTACTTCGATCCTTTTCTTCCACATGAACCTTAGTCTTCTGTCCGGTGCGTTGTAAATTTTTCTTTTCCTTTGTGAAGTATTTTGGTTTACTTTGTTCCGTTCACACTCCTTTACATTTGGTCGAAGCGTTTTAATGAACCTTTTGAGATTTTAAAACCAATACATTCTGCTTTTGTCACAAGGAATAAGCTATACCATTATTCAAAGTGTGAACTATTGCTGATGCCCTCCCTTCAAATTTCTAGAAAAGTTCACATTCTGTGGTAAGGAAACATTTAGTGATCTGTTAACAGCTTCACCTTTTGAGTGTTATGATTAAATATCATTTTCATTAATACTTCTTCGCTAAGTTTCATTTTAAAAGTTCCTGCATTATTAACTTGTCTTTGTTATCCATATTCAGGTTGGTTAACTTGTTTGGACCCAAGTACATAGATCTCCGCCACCAACAGTTTGAGTGTCCACCACCACCACACACGTATGAACTAGTGGGACATTTAGAGCTGTCACAAGTATAACAACGCACAGTAGCATTAAGCATTCAGGCAGATCCAGGATTTCCCTCGACATTTGTTAAACTGTAGGAGGTGCTGTCTTGACTGGTTTTAGCTACAAGTGAGAACTTCTCTGCATCTAGCCTCTTCCATTGTATATTAAATAAACTTAGCTGACTGTTGAAGACTAAGTCTCATGATTTATACCCTTGTTATGGGGTATGCTTCTTTGCATATGTAATTCTTATGAGATTTTTTTAATTAAAAAATAATTATAATTAATTTTTTTCAGCAAATTTTTTTTAACTAGATTTCCATACAAATAATGAATTTATCTACCATGTGCAATTTACAGAATGTAAATATCTTTTAAAATAAAAAAGTTTTGCTGATTTTAAGAATATTTTCTTCATGAATTTATGATTTTATCCGATCAATTTTCTGGTATTTGAGATGTCATAGATAAGGATCAATAAATCTGTAACTGTTGGATCAAATCTATTGAAACTTTGCACAATAACTACTGAGATGTATATCTTTATTTTAAAAGTGCAGTTTTAAGTCTGGAAAAAAAATTAAAGTCTGACAGGAATAGGATCCCAGTTACGGCAACCAGTCCGGTACCCACGAATGTAGTTCTTAAAAAAAATATATAACTTTTATTTAAAATAGTGTAGTTTTATTATTACACAAGTTCTGTAACTGAATGTAGATTTATTTGAAAGGGTAGGCTTTCTAGCTTGAATTTCTGTAAAAATTTTGATTGATTTAAATGTAATCAGGCGTCGGTACATAGAGTAAATTGCCTAAATTCTAGCCTTTATTCTTCCCCGAAGTGGATGGACCTGACCTGTTGTCAATCAAAACAAAATTTTGCAACGGAATGCCGGTCATGAGGCACTGAGATTGTACTTAGAAACTTCGAAACAAATGCCTAACATGAAACAGAAGTCCCAAGGTGGCTATCAAAATTATTTATTGGACAGCACCCCATTTATTTACTATCATTTTCAATGCGTTTCAATGGGGAAATAACTGGGTCCCCGTTCCACCACTTCAATGTTACCTGTGATATAACGCGATTTTGATATCGGTAAAATACTGTCGCCTTCATTTACCTTTAACATAAGTACATATCATAATTTTGTTTACCGGTTGCATAAAGGACGTTAATTACAAATCTGTGTATGTAAGAGTACAGTACACTTTTATTGGTTCAATGCCTGAAAACCCGACTTGGATTTGTGTTCGCCATTCATGACATAAGCAAAATTATTACAGAATGTAGCATGACAACAATGTGAAAATTTAAAGTGTTTAAGCCTCGAGCCAATATCGAAAAAATGTTTAAAAGAGTGTAAGAATTAAACAATTCAACGTAAATAATCAGTATCAAAAGAATAAGTATCACGAAGTTCCTTTTTATATATTGTAATTCATAAAGGGTTATTTTCTTTTCGAAACAGTCAAGACATGCATGATAAAAGATTGGTCTATTATTGTTTGCCAAAGGATGATTGGCAAACATTCTGCTTAAAATACATGATCTACCCGCTCATACGTAGCAGATCTTTTACTCGATTTGAATCTCTCTTTCAAGACCAGGTTCACTTTTGCCAAAATTTGATCTAGCATTTCAACTTTATCACAAAATATGAAAAAACACTTTGGTTTTAAATGGATCTATTGCAAAAGCCTAAATGCCAATTTAAACAAATCTCTTCATAAGAGCATAATATATGGTCCAAAGTCAGCTCATTTTGAATACGTTGTTAAAATATCATGATTTTTTTACAAAATTTGGACCTTTAAGCACCAGAAAGACCTTGACAGCCACCCGCGATCCAAAATATTGTGTTACCAAAGGGTGAACAATTTTTATTTTAAATCCCTATACACAACAGTTTTTATAGATCATGGGTTGCGACCAAAGTAATCTATGCGAAAAACTGCTCGCAATGATTTACGTTAAGAAAGCTTAAAAAAACTACAATTAAGGATCGCGGTTTTTTTTTTCTTCGACGACTATTCAAATACAATTATTACATTGGTTGGAAATCATATTATTACATTGGTGTCAAATAAAAATCTATATTTCACATATGAAATAAACACTGTATTTTTCCTCATTTGATGTCGTATAACAATATGTTTTGTCAAGACGTTATTGATCAGGTTGCACCAAAGCGAAGTAAGAATATTAAGAAACAGACAAAGTTACTTGAGTTCTATTTTATTTTCATTAGATACATTAAAAGTCAATATAATGAGAGAAAACAAAATAATCAAAGAATATAAATATAGAAAAATAATATACTTGAGGCCAAACAACACTGATAGTTCACTCATGCGCTTCGTGATTCGTGAGTTAATGTGTTGTTCGGTTGCACGTTTAATATGTGTCGACAATCAAATTCTTGGATTAATTATTCTGTTAATTTGACGTCTCTTAGCATATATGCAATTCACATTCTATGTCTGCAAAAACAAAACCGATGTTACTTGACTGTAAGTGTTGCTCTCCACCTATTGCAGTTTATACAAAATTCTGACCAAATTGCTATTTGTTTTATCAAACCAAACTGATCAACTGGTCAGGAATTTTAACAATTTTAAATAAACTACAATAGATGGAGAGGAACACTTACAGTCAAGTCACAGTAATATCATATTAAAGAATCTCGTTTGTTATACATTACCATAATAATAATGAAAACAGAAAGTATCAGGTTTACGATATCGACAAATTAACATAAATGCAAGCACAAAAACGAAAACAAGTGTCAATTTGAGCTAGGTCAATATAGCATAATGGTCTTTAATAATAGACATGTTTTAAGCCAATAAGTCAACCTCAATGCCGTGTTGAGTCTATGGAAACTGCCAAATGCTGCAAACTGTCAAAACAAGTCTGACGTGTAAACCTCAAATACATAACTAGAAGATAGAGATTTTTTTATCATAAAATGTAAATATCATAGCAACAGATAATGAAAGTTGATATATTGTGGTAACGATATTGTGCCTAATATTGATACCTTTACACATAACAAATTAATCTTAGAGACACTAAAATTGATTTATTTTAAAAATAATTACCTGATTTACAAGATCCAGTGGAAAAAAATAGCAAGATGAACAAAACATTAATCACTCCGCTCATGTCTGGTTGTGTAATTTCTGCACTGCAATTCAAATGACTAAGCCTTGAACTTCTCTATCAGGATCTAGAGAGCAATGTACAAAATAGACTAATCTAAAGTAAAGAAATCGGTCAGGAAACATATGTCATTCAGTATCGTTCTTGAATTATGTTCTGATATTAATTCAAAACTGAATGCAATATGTTCATGTAATTGTTTCAAGAAAAAGATAAACAGTGGCTTAAAATCGATGTAAGAAAATCCCACAAAACAATTAAATATTTCAGTTTTAGTTGCTCCAAACTGTTTTCTTTATTTTTAAGATGATACTCTCTGTTGTCGATTTGTTTATTCGAGTTGATCCAAATAGTTCGAGAAACAATTGCACAACTATGAAATAATAGTAATAAAAATATTAAAGGGTAGACGTCTTTTAAAAAAATGACGGTTTAATTAATAGAGATTCATTTGTGCATAATGCGGCTGATTTAAAGAACTGAAGATTAAACATGGAAGCAGCATAAGAATTTTAGAGCTTAACAACAGAAATTTGATTGATATCCAGAAGCAACTATACAGATTACCAAGAAATTCATGACACCATAATTATTTAAGAAGACATACCTAGATATACACCATAATTACAAAAACAAAAGACAAAAACACATTCACAATCTGATTTGCTGTAATGCATTACCACACCACATGTGGCAGTTTCTTCGCTAAACGGAAGACCTTTCATTAGTGAATCTATTTATGAGTTTCTTTTTGTTGCTGTAGAAGAACGCATCAACTAAGTATGCGTATATTGCTCTAACCCGAATAATTCAGTCGTTATATTCCACTGATCTACGATGGCTACATTAACGCCTGAAGGACTAGTCAATGAAAAATCGTCAAAAAATCATTCGGAATTAGCTCGGGATTTACCTATCGCGATAACATCTAGCTATTAGCTGATTGGCTCTCTCTCACAGAGAGCACCAATCAAAATCCTGGATTCGTGACGCGTTTTTATCGTTTAAAGAGTTCAGGCCCTCGCGAGTGGGAGAGTCGATCACGGGGAGGGACTGAATTATTCGGGTTAATATTGCTCTGTTGACGCGTTAAACGTGTATGTATCATAAACAACACGACAGGTGCCACTTGTGGAGCAGGATCTGATACCATTTCGGAGCAACAGAGATCATCCTCGATTTTTATCGGGGTTCGTGTTGCTCGGTCTACAGTTGGATTTTTGTACAATGTTTTGTAGTCGTTTTCATTTTAGTCATTGTGTTGTCTGCTTTTCGTCGACTTATGATTATTATGATTATGGAGAGTTGCAAAGGGCAAAATGTAATACGATAAAGGAGGTTATCAAACAACATAGACCGAAGATAGAAACACAACACCAAATTTTGAAGAAAAAAGATGAAAATAGAAAAAAATCCAAAATCCTACAAGGAAAACATAAAGATGAGCAACACAAACCCAACCAAGAAATTTGGGCTACTCTCAGCTTCTCGAGAAGCGTAATCAGTTATTGGTGAACTAAATTAAGTGGCATATATCGTGCTACCTCAAAAAGCTTAAATGCAGTCGCATTCGCTACAACAAACAAGGAAAGGAGAAAAATATGCAAACGACAAATAGAACAATACTTGAATTTCTTGGTCATCTGGTGCACAGATATTCCATAACGGTAATCCAATTCATGATGGCATCCGTTAAACTCACAAAATAAAGACTTCACTTTTGTTATTAAGAATCTCTGTTCAACAGCTTCACGTAAAATCCACAACCGCTGCACGTAAAATTCAAAAATTAAAGTCGTATTTTCTGTCATAAATATAAGTATTTAGCCGACCTTATCATTCACTTTCTAGATGACAATAGATAATAGATTAGTGACTCAAATGACAGGGTTTTAAAGAATATGTTAATGTATCAGACATAACTCATCTAACATGATCAACATACGACTCCTCCGCAAAAACCAAGACGTATAAATATAACAAATGAATAGGAATAATTCTTTGTCCAAATAGCCTGACTTGGTACAGGTACAGAATTTAGTTCGGTTAAACAGTATCAATAAAGAAACCAGGCTTAAAGTTTTGTAAAAAAAACCTTTTACGTGCTTACACTTCTTGTCAATGGTTTATTATGTGTATACGCAAATTTTAAATGCAAAAGGAAACATCTTTAAAGAAGTCCCTTCAATTGGTGTGCAAATTTTCTGTGAAGTTTTAAGGATTTTGGTTTGAAACCTGCATGAAGAGTAAATTATGGAAAATCGCCGTTTTTTGAAAATTTTGCTGACAAAATTAATTATAACTAATTAGTTCACAAGTTCTGAAATGTATAAAAAAAAGTATGTTTAAACAATTTCTAAACAGCTTGTGAACAACTAAGGTTTCTTAGTTGAAAACTGTAGAAGAATTTGATTCCTATTTTCTCGGCAGCATGAAATCACCATACTACACGCTGGTTTTTTAGACAAACATCTTTAAAGAAGTCCCTAAAGGAAGATGCACAATTTCAATTAGTGTGCAAATTGTCTGTGAAGTTTCAAGGATTTTGGTTTGAAAACTGCAGAAACAGTAAATTACGGATATTTAAATCTCGTACATACATTGAACATTTAGAATATACAAACTGCCGGACTTTTTTCATAAACAAGTGTCATACACGTGGAAGGTTCAGCTAGCTATAAAACAAGGTTTAATCCATCACTTTCTACATAAGGAAATGCCTGTACCAAGTCAGGAATATGACAGTTGTTTTCCATTCGTTTGATGTGTTTGAGCTTTTGATTTTGCCATTTGATAAAAAACTTTTCGCTTTGAATTTTTCTTAGAGTTTTTGTAAGACTTATGTTTGTTTATAAAATGTATGCGGACATTTCTTAAATCAAATTTGAAATATCAGATCTAAAACAAATCTGTTATTCGTGTTTTTGACTAACATCTTAGAATTATCTATCGCAGAAGATGGATGCATTGTTCGTGGCATTTTGAACCTCCCGTATATTTGTCTTCATTACAAATGTGATAATAGGTTTATTACTCTCATAGCATCATGTCTGATGGGTAATAACAAGGTTGTTTCCAACTTTTGCGAAACCTTCTGAACTGTTTTATTGAACAAGAAAAGCCGAAGAGAAAATATCTAAATATCATCAATTTTGTCTTACATTTTTTCAACACTATGATAACTTTTCAAAACTGTAGATTCCCTATCTCATTTGTATGATAACGGTATGTCTTTATATAAGGTTTAATTAGAAAACAAAAGAAAGGCAGAGAATAGCATTCATTGCCATAATCAAAATGAAAAACAGACTTTGTCCTTCTCACAAAAAACAACATTTTGGAACGGTCACACATATTATTTTTTCACATTTATAGAAATAATAAAAAGAACTGTAAAACATTTGATATTCTTGATTTTTCATTATTTAAAATGTTTATCATTTCGAAAAAAGAGGCAGAAAATACCAAGGGGACATTCAAAATTCATAAATTGAAGAGAAACTGACGATGCCACCAAGGGGACATTCAAAACTCATAAGTTGAAGAGAAACTGACAACGCCACCAAGGGGACATTCAAAACTCATAAGTTGAAGAGAAACTAACAACGCCACCAAGGGGACATTCAAAACTCATAGGTTGAAGAGAAACTGACAACGCCACCAAGGGGACATTCAAAACTCATAAGTTGAAGAGAAACTGACAACGCCACCAAGGGGACATTCTAAACTCATAGGTTGAAGAGAAACTGACAACGCCACCAAGGGGACATTCAAAACTCATAAGTTGAAGAGAAACTGACAACGCCACCAAGGGACATTCAAAACTCATAAGTTGAAGAGAAACTAACAACGCCACCAATGGGACATTCTAAACTCATAAGTTGAAGAGAAACTGACAACGCCACCAAGGGGACATTCAAAACTCATAAGTTGAAGAGAAACTGACAACGCCACCAAGGGGACATTCAAAACTCATAGGTTGAAGAGAAAGTGACAACGCCACCAAGGGGACATTCTAAACTCATAGGTTGAAGAGAAAGTGACAACGCCACCAAGGGGACATTCAAAACTCATAAGTTGAAGAGAAACTAACAACGCCACCAAGGGGACATTCAAAACTCATAGGTTGAAGAGAAACTAACAACGCCACCAAGGGGACATTCAAAACTCATAGGTTGAAGAGAAACTGACAACGCCACCAAGGGGACATTCAAAACTCATAAGTTGAAGAGAAACTGACAACGCCACCAAGGGACATTCAAAACTCATAGATTGAAGAGAAACTGACAACGCCACCAAGGGACATTCAAAACTTATAGGTTGAAGAGAAACTGACAACGCCACCAAGGGACATTCAAAACTCATAGATTGAAGAGAAACTGACAACGCCACCAAGGGGACATTCAAAACTCATAGATTGAAGAGAAACTGACAACGCCACCAAGGGACATTCAAAATCATAAGTTGAAGAGAAACTAACAACGCCACCAATGGGACATTCAAAACTCATAAGTTGAAGAGAAACTAACAACGCCACCAAGGGGACATTCAAAACTCATAAATTGAAGAGAAATTGACAACGCCACCAAGGGACATTCAAAACTCATAGGTTGAAGAGAAACTGACAACGCCACCAAGGGGACATTCAAAACTCATAAGTTGAAGAGAAACTGACAACGCCACCAAGGGGACATTCAAAACTCATAAGTTGAAGAGAAACTGACAACGCCACCAAGGGGACATTCAAAACTCATAAGTTGAAGAGAAACTGACAACGCCACCAAGGGGACATTCAAAACTCATAAGTTGAAGAGAAACTGACAACGCCACCAAGGGGACATTCAAAACTCATAGGTTGAAGAGAAACTGACAACGCCACCAAGGGGACATTCAAAACTCATAAGTTGAAGAGAAACTGACAACGCCACCAAGGGGACATTCAAAACTCATAGATTGAAGAGAAACAGACAACGCCACCAAGGGGACATTCAAAACTCATAGGTTGAAGAGAAACTGACAACGCCACCAAGGGACATTCAAAACTCATAGATTGAAGAGAAACTGACAACGCCACCAAGGGGACATTCAAAACTCATAGATTGAAGAGAAACTGATAACGCCACCAAGGGGACATTCAAAATCATAAGTTGAAGAGAAACTAACAACGCCACCAATGGGACATTCAAAACTCATAAGTTGAAGAGAAACTAACAACGCCACCAAGGGGACATTCAAAACTCATAAATTGAAGAGAAATTGACAACGCCACCAAGGGACATTCTAAACTCATAGGTTGAAGAGAAACTGACAACGCCACCAAGGGACATTCTAAACTCATAAGTTGAAGAGAAACTGACAACGCCACCAAGGGGACATTCAAAACTCATAAGTTGAAGAGAAACTGACAACGCCACCAAGGGACATTCTAAACTCATAAGTTGAAGAAAACTGACAACGCCACCAAGGGACATTCAAAACTCATAAGTTGAAGAGAAACTGACAACGCCACCAAGGGGACATTCAAAACTCATAGGTTGAAGAGAAACTGACAACGCCACCAAGGGGACATTCAAAACTCATAGGTTGAAGAGAAACTGACAACGCCACCAAGGGGACATTCAAAACTCATAGATTGAAGAGAAACTGACAACGCCACCAAGGGGACATTCAAAACTCATAGATTGAAGAGAAACTGACAACGCCACCAAGGGGACATTCAAAACTCATAAGTTGAAGAGAAACTGACAACGCCACCAAGGGGACATTCAAAACTCATAGGTTGAAGAGAGACTGACAACGCCACCAAGGGGACATTCTAAACTCATAGGTTGAAGAGAAACTAACAACGCCACCAAGGGGACATTCTAAACTCATAGGTTGAAGAGAAACTAACAACGCCACCAAGGGGACATTCAAAACTCATAAGTTGAAGAGAAACTAACTAACTAAACGAAAAAAAAAACGGAAGACGATGAAGACAAACAAGTCAACAAAACCTTACATAGTAAACTAAAGACTGAGCAATACGATCCAAAATGAGAATGGAGGTGATCTTAGGTGATCCGGAAGTACAAGTAGACTCCATTGATGGCACCTTTAATTTTATCATGGTAGATCACCGATGCAATAAATAAGAAATGTCAGAAATCCACATTAATGATAGTAGGGGAAAACGACTAAATCCAAACAGGACAGATATACAAAAAGTAAAATCACAAAAATACTGAACTCCGAGGAAAATTGAAAAAGGAAAGTCCCTAATCAAATGGCAAAATCAAAAGTTCAAACACATCAAACGAATGGATAACAACTGTCATATTACTGACTTGGTACAGGCATTTTCTTATGTAGAAAATGGTGGATTGAACCTTGTTTTATAGCTAGCTAGCATCAAATTCCATTATATTGACAACGATGCGTGAACAAAACAAACAGACATAATAGGTAAATATGTCAAAAATTGTGGTACAGCAGTCAACATTGTGTTATCATCTTAATCACTATAAAAACAAACAAATGTAACGATGAAGCACATAAGGCATACATCAAATTTAACATCCTCATTTTGCTTTTTTATTATACGACTTTATTTATCTATGTAAAATCCACCCATAAAGGATGGAAGGTTTTAAAATCGCGCGTTTGAAATTCGCACAGGTAGACATAAAATAATTTTGTCGTTCAAGGTATGACGGGATACATAAGTGTAGAGTCACTTTAAATGGATATCACAAAAAACAGACTTGACAGTAAAAGTAATATTAATAAATAAAATAATTATGTTGTTCAAAGTATGACGGGATACATAAGTACAGAGTAACATCAAATGTATATCACAAAAATCAGACTTAACAGTAAAAGTAATATTGATAAATAAAAAAATAATTTTGTCGTTCAAAGTATGACGGGATACATAAGTACAGAGTCATGTCAAATGGATAACTGAAAAAAACAGACTTAACAGTAAAAGTAATATTAATAAAGACAAATAAAAGAATACTATAACACGTTATTAAGATGATAAACAACGTCAGTACGCAGAATCTATACTTCAAGACCATCGTGTATTATTTGTGAAGTTGTATACAAACAGCATGCAAATGTCTTTCAGTAATCAAGGGCATTGACAAATCCACTCTGTTTGAATATTTGTAATGCAAAACATATATATATATATTATAACTCATATAAGATTGCTAGCTTTAATTGAAGATTAGATAACCACTGAAACTGGTAAAGAATTGAAAAAAGCAGCCTCTCCATCCATTGATTTCGTGTAAATCTGCAGTGCTTTATCCTTGGTTAGTTTGCCTTTAACGTAAGCAGCATTGGCAATGGCTTCAAATTTATGATAACCAGCATAAGCTGGACTAAAGTATGTCATCACCCAATCTTTATATGGCCCAAATTGATGCTGAAATATATATTTTTTTCTGATAAAATGTAGTTCATATCAATCCTGTAAAAGTCAAGTGATTATATGAGTTTACATATGCGCTTGTTGCATTTTTCATATAGTAAAAAAAAAAAAAATATATAGATTTGCGCATATGACATTCAATAAATAACAATTATTCTAAAACATGCATTTATCACGACAAAATTTCTTGTAGACTGTAAGGCGTTTGTTTCATGTATACTTTAGTTTACACAAAGACCAATAAAGCTAGTGAAGCACAATACCATGATAATCAGTATGCTTTAATATACTGTCGTTATATATATATCAGAATTATTAATAAATAGGGATCACTACAAGGACACCACTGCGTATTCATATTTCAATTATTGATACTTAAGATGATTTTGATAAGGAGTATGATTTTATTTTTTTGTCAAGCAGTTAATAGTAACACTGTCCAAACAGCACTTGAATGGTATAAATTTCTAATAAAACGTGTATGGTGAAATGGTGTATGGTGTAATGGTGTGTGGTGCATAGGGGATAGTGAATGTTGTATTGTTATTAAATTTTAGTTCATTTCATGAAAGATGTATTAAAATTTGAAATTTGAAAGTCGCTCAAATAAGTTACATTATGGATAATTTGTTTTGGACAAATAGTGTATGATTCAAATGGGAAATATGAAAAGCGAATGGCGTATGGTGTATGGGGAATATTGGATGGTGAAATTATGTATGGTATATAGTGTAATGATCTGTTGTACATGGGTAATGGTATATGTTATAAATAGAAAGTTTACACCATTCAAGGAATGTACCTCTATGAATTGTTAATATAAGTCATATACAGACTAATCAATATATGCCAGTCCTGACAATAAAAATGCATTTCGTACGAACATTTTTATAAAATTTCAATAACACTATTTATTTTCATAGATAATTATCGGATATCGCAGTTTCCTGGTCACTGATTATTTTTTACAAATATTTATGATTTATTTTTGATGTGTAAATGATTCTGTGTCTTCAAACCTTTTAAATAAAAACGATTTTCATTATAAAAAAATAACAGTAAATATGGAATCTTTAAAACCGAAATTATTTTCACATACTTCTTAACTTACTTGGTTTGTGTTTAATACCAATCCTAACCACGGCCATAAGCGTTCACATGGAATAGATGCTACAACGGTATAAATTGGTTCCTCATTCAGTGATACATTTAAAAGATAATCAATGAACCCTTGACATTATGGTCCTACTTTAACAGCAGATGCATTTTGAACATACCAATCGTCTAGGATTCCTTCACCAAAACTAGAAGTATATGCAAACAATAATTTCGAATATCTTAAGATGATTTTTTGGTTCAAATAGTTGCTATGTACATTGTCTTACAGTGAATACAGATATTTAAACAAGAATTCTAAGAGTGGCGTTAAAGGAACAATTTTTAAATCAATCTATCTTTTCCATACAAACAAAAGAAATTAGAAATGCGATTGAAACTATTACAATAACGTTAATATATTAGTCCTAGGATTTATTCATTAAACAGCAAAAGATAAACAAATCATATTACAAATAAACAAATAACAATACATACCTTTTGTATACTTTGACTTCGTTGTCAAGAAAAATCTTAAGACGACCACTACTCTTAGTTGTAGCTACCTCTAATGCTTTTAAAAATTCTAAGCAGAAGACTGCATCTTGAATCAAGTATCTACCTTTAATACAGATTATCACACATTTGTATTTGCATACTATAATGTTTTGTTCGTCGAAATTAAATGCATAAATATGATTTAAAACTTACTGTTATATTTTTTTTAATATGCTATTTTTCAAATTACAGTTATAAATTTATCATTACATGTGTAATAAAATATCGTTGAAAATATGTATGATAAGAATTAACGCGGGCAATTTGTATTTGGATATCTTTGAGTATAATACATTTTACGGACGCCATCACGAGTTGGTTGACCGTTATGGAATAACCGTTTCACAGATGATATCGGATATTTTCCTTATGTCGTAACTACAATACCCTTCCCTTTTCACGAATGTGACTTACCGAATTAGACTATTTACCGGATTTGTAATAACATAAGCAACACGACGGGTGCCACATGTGGAGCAGGATCTGCTTACCCTTCAGGAGCACCTGAGATCACCCCCAGTTTTTGGTGGGGTTCGTGTTGCTTAGTCTTTAGTTTTCTATGTTGTGTCATCTGTACTATTATTTGTCTGTTTGTCTTTTTATTTTTGGTCATGGCGTTGTGAGTTTGTTTTCGATCTATGAGTTTGACTGTCCCTCTGGTATCTTTCGTCCCTCTTGTATTTATGAATTAGTTTTGGATTTTCAAATATTTTTGCCTCGGGCATCACTTTTTGCCAGGCGCACATTTCGAATTCATACGAGTCAATTGTACCGCTCGAAAAATGTTTTGGAAGGCCAAATCAACAAAGAAATCAAAGTCTTGGTCAGAAAAAACCTTAGAGTTTCGAACCCCTTAATTATGTAATTAACAGTAAATATATGCTCAGTTTTTGTTATGTAATAAACAGTAAATATATGCTCAGTTTTTAGTTTTCTATGTAATTTTTTTTTGAACATTTGTTTGTCTTTTCGTCGATTTTTGTTTTTTTTTTGCGATGGCATTATCAGTTTATTTTGATTAATGAGTTTGAATATCCCTTTGGTATCTTTCGCCTCTCTTTTACATACAGTGGTCTTATAAATGCTGTTGCGTGCTAGCGCAGAAGCACTGACTACTGTGCTAGTGATACAGTCGAGGTAGAAACGTCCATCTGCAGTGGCATTGACCCAGTGGTTGTTAAATCTTTCGTAATTACTCAGTACACCAGACAGAAGATCATTGGATTTAGAATTATAATCTTTCGGAAGTCAAATAACAAAGTTGATAACCATTTAAATTTTAAAATGTTGTGCCAAAACTTTTTAACTATCATATTGGTATATTGTTCAAAGATCAACATAATTAAATTGTATTTTCTTTTGCATTAGTGAGAAAGACTGGATATTTTTATTGTTTCAATGGGAAGACTTTATATCAAAAAGCATGTATGTTTCATTTATCTCAATGTGATTGATAAGAAGACTGAAACAACATGGTTATTCACGCATTTAAACCACTTAATCAGTATCAATGGAAAGGTTACGAGAAGGAAAAGTCCAATAAAAAAAATAATGTTACAACACATTACAAAAAAAGTTATGGATCCACCATAAACTGAGAATTAACTCCGAAAGGGTAAGCAGTTCTTGCTTCCCTCATGACACCCGCCGTGTTGCACATACTGATATAAATCTGGTGACAAATTGTTTTCAGTCAATGGAAAGGTCATCAGAAGGAAACGTCCAATAAAAAGAACAATGTTACAACACTACAAAAAAAAACAAAAAAACCTATGGATCCACCATAAAACGAGAATTAACTCCGAAAGGGTAAGCAGATTTTGATCCCCTAATGACACCCGTCGTGTTGCTCACGCTGATATAAATCTGGTCATACATTGTTTTTAGTCATGTCACTATCGAACAAAAGATGACAGGATTTTGGTTACGACAAGTTTAGCATACCCGTGGTCATCTGTGCCACAGATATTCCATAATGGTCAACCAATTTAAAGAGATTTAAAATACTGCCCCAAATTTAATCTTCGGATACACTTCAATTTAATGCAGTTAAACTAATTTGTAACAGGCTTTCCAATATAATTAGGAATGATTGAACAATATTGGATTAATTTACATTTTTGAAAATTCCGAGGAGCAAATGCATCGAAACAAAAACACTAATTTCAATAAAGTTCATATATAGGTTACATGGTTTCGCTCTGTTTGAAATTTAAAATGGAATTGTGAAAGTTGAACATCGAAAAACTACTGAGACTTTTTGTTTACCCTATTTCCGCGTTCTGTCATAATTTTATTACTATTGGAATGTAACATTTAAAAAAACTTTGTTTTTTGCAGGTTTAGCTTATGTTGGCACTTGGGCGCTCCTTCTTTGGGCACAAGGAGTTTTAGCTATGAAGTTTATGCAAGTCATCTATGGTTTAGCAACGGCAACAGGAATTGGGTATTATTCTTATTTATTTGCTATGATTTCAAATGAATATTACAAGATAATAGCAAGTTTTACCAGAGCTGCTGTTCTTGTGGGTTGTTTTGTTGCGTACTTGATTGGACAATTGCTTGTGTCCTTTAATTTGATGAATTACCAGCAGCTGAATATTATATCATTCGTAAGTGTTTCACTTGCTCTCATTCTAGCTCTTACATTTAAACGGTCAAACCATTCCGACATTTTTCATTCTCGCGAGCAACAAATTGAAACCGTAAATCGAATGTATTCAAACAACAAGGTTGAATCGGCAACTATTCCAGAAAGCTCGAATAACTGGAAGAATGGTATTCAGCTAGATATCAGTCAAGAAAGCTCGCATGATCTTATGGCAAGAATTAAAGACAGCATATTCAGATAAATCTGTGATAGCTTGGTCATGTTGGTGGACTTTTGCATCATGTGGAAATCTACAAATTGGAAATTATGTACAGAACCTCTGGGAGGTAATAACACCCCAGAATAACAAGGGAAAAATTTACAATAGAGCTGTAGAGGCGTTCAGAACACTTATCAGTAAGTTTAAATTACTTACATGTACATTACACAAAAATTTAGTATTTAATGAATTTCACTTCCCAAACATTTGGTGTCGTGCATACCTTATAAAGGATATTTCAGAAACAATGCATTTTATCATGTTCACACTGCATTAGAAACATGAATGTAAAAATAGAACTTCAATAAATGAATATTTTGTAACTATTAAATACAATTCAAGTTTAGTTAATATGCTTCTTTTCAAAAGGTGCTTTGAGTGTATTAATCTTAGGATTTTTGCCTGTGAATTTGGTCACGCCGAGGATTATCAGAAACGTCATGGCTATTGTATGCATTTTCAACACTGCTACTGTCATTGTCTTGGCTAAATCTACCAACATTTGGGCGTCATATGCATTGTATAGTGCCTTCAAAGCTACATATCAAACTGTGATATCTTAAGCAACGTACATTATTCCAGTCGTTTATTTTCAATTTAACAATTGTGTAACTAAAACAAAAATGCATGGTTGCAACTCCCCCATTTAATGGAGAACGTCACCGTTTTGACACTTATACACACGCCATTTCTTTTATTCAATGTGCTTTTAAATGTTCATTTAGTTGGTTTTCTCGTCTTATGCCGTTTAGGGTCACCAAAATAAAAACATGTCGATTTTTAGATGGTGACGTTCCCTTGTCACCATCTTACGGTGTTTATAAATCTCAACTTGTACGATTCGCTCGTGTATGTAACAACGTTTCAGATTTTAACGAAAGAAATTTATGTATTACTGAAAATTATTACACCAGGGTTTTCGATATCACAAACTAGTCAAAACATTTACTAAATTTTATCATCGGTACAAGGACATCATTCGTAAATATAGCTCAACATGCAGACTTCTTATACGTTCAGGTATTTCACATCCAATCTTTTATGGTAATATTCTTTATAAAGCACAAAATGTCAGTATTCACCTCAGAAGCTAACAAAACCTTTAAATAGACTTATTAAGAAGGGATATAGTTACGATACTGTTGTCAGGTCATTAAAGATTGCATATTTTGGCTTTAATATTGATTCACTTATAGGGTCTTTGCATCGGAACTAAACACATTTATTTAAAACCAGTTGTTGGCATGACACGGGTTATGGTCTTCTCATATATTTTATGATGGTATGATACTAAACCCTAACGGGAGGGATTGTGCCTGATATTCATATGATGAAGACATAATCTTTCAATCAGTTTAATTGAGGTCTGGAGCTGGCATGTCAGTTAACTGCTAGTAGTCTGTTGTTATTTATGTATTATTGTCATTTTGTTTATTTTCTTTTGTTACATCTTCTGACATCGGACTCGGACTTCTCTTTAACTGACTTTTAATGTGCGTAGTGTTATGCGTTTACTTTTCTACATTGGCTAGATGTATAGGGGAGGTTGAGATCTCATAAACATGTTTAACCCCGCCGCATTTTGCGCCTGTCCCAAGTCAGGAGCCTCTGGCCTTTGTTAGTCTTGTATTATTTTTACTTTTAGTTTCTTGTGTATAATTTGGAGTTTACTATGACGTCCATTATCACTGAACTAGTATATATATTTGTTTAGGGCCAGCTTAAGGACGCTTCCGGGTGCGGGAATTTCTCGCTGCATTGAAGACCTATTGGTGACCTTCTGTTGTTGTCTGTTCTGTGGTCGGGTTGTTGTCTCTTTGACACATTCCCCATTTCCATTCTCAATTTTATGTCGAACCAACATAAATCGCTAGGCAAATTTTAGTGTTTTAATATCTTTTTTTTTCTGAAATCTTTGATATAATACATAGTACCATATTATAATTATCAAAAGCATCATAGTACGAACGACAGATAAGAAAGGTTATGGAAGTGATAGGTCAAACAGACAAGTAATTACATTTAAAATGAGAACCAAAAGTACCTATGAAGTAGACAAAGCAAATGAATGTTGAAGATTAAACATGTTTGCAAGTGCCAAACTATCTCTTTACCTGGGACAGTGATAAAACAACACAACATAAGGACAACAATCAGTTGAAAGGGGATTGACACAAAGCACAAAAACAATATAATATAAAATAAATCATAGACGTAATTATTGTGCGATAAAATTTGGTAATATTTCGTTCAACTATCTTCATTTTATCTGAAATGACCATTAAACATGCAAAAGGAACAGAAACATCTCACTGAATTTTTCAACATGATTTATTCAACATTACTGATAATAGTTCAACAGATACTCACTGAGTATCTTCTTGAGTCCCGAATTCACTTTGGCTTTTTTGTCGAGGTTTGTGATTCTCAATCTTCCATTAGTACTTTAGTTTCCGTCTCTTTTGTTGTTGTCTGTCTTTCATAACTATCTAGCTTTTGATTGTTCCCTTAGTATCTTTTTATTTTGTTCGACAATTTATATCTTGTCAATACTGTTCGAGGCCTAAAATGTAGAATAGGAACATATCGCATCAACGCCGTCCTATAGAAATTGATTTACATCATTTATTTATGGAAATTTATAAGAACTTATGTTGCATTCATAGTATTGCCCTATGGAGAATATGATTTCAATCCTTAAAGTGAAAACTCATACAGAGGTTAATAACCTAAATAGAATGCAAGCTTAGCTTAATTTATTTTTCTACAAGTGTATATACTTACTTATTACAAAACGACTTGTAATCTACCTGTATATCATATTAACTATATATACAGTACCTTGAACGCATTTATATGTTATAAAAAGTGCATGACACTGATATAAATAAATTTGTTATCAGTTATTACATTTGGTCGACTAGAAAGGGTATTTCAAAATCAACAAGCTTGTTCGGGATGCACTGATATAAATAAATTTGTTATCAGTTATTACATTTGGTCGACTAGAAAGGGTATTTCAAAATCAACAAGCTTGTTCGGGATACACTGATATAAATAAATTTGTTATCAGTTATTACATTTGGTCGACTAGAAAGGGTATTTCAAAATCAACAAGCTTGTTCGGGATACACTGATATAAATAAATTTATTATCAGTTATTACATTTGGTCGACTATAAAGGGTATTTCAAAATCAACAAGCTTGTTCGGGATACACTGATATAAATAAATTTGTTATCAGTTATTACATTTGGTCGACTAGAAAGGGTATTTCAAATTCAACAAGCTTGTTTTGGATACACTGATATAAATAAATGTGTTATCAGTTATTACATTTGGTCGACTAGAAAAGGTATTTCAAATTCAACAAGTTTGTTCGGGATACACTGATATAAATAAATTTGTTATCAGTTATTACATTTGGTCGACTAGAAAGGGTATTTCAAATTCAACAAGCTTGTTCGGGATACACTGATATAAATAAATTTGTTATCAGTTATTACATTTGGTCGACTAGAAAGGGTATTTCAAATTCAACAAGCTTGTTTGGGATAGAGTTAAATGGTTCTGTAAAACTGGTAAGGAATGTGAAAAGCCATGTTTTAAACTTTTGTTTTAACTTTTTCATGTAAAAGGTTGCAGATTGCAAAATCTCTCACCAAACAGAGATATGGATTTGTCTTTGGAGTTAACATGTTCATGGCTCTCGTAGTGGAAACAATACTTACAGTTATTGTGGTAGATAAAGCTGGTCTTGATGTAGATGTGAGAACACAGGTATATATTATAATTTAATCTCAGGTTAAAAGTGCACACATGAGAAGTGATAAAATCATTTTATAATTTCTTGTTTACAATGTATAGATTGATGTTGTCATGTGAACTACACGCATGGAATCTGACTGACTTTGTAATGAATACTCGAAACTAATCATTATTAATTTCAACATATGTACCCACAGTCAAAAAATATCTCCTTGAAGTCTGCGTTTGGACTAGAATATACTTTTTAATCATATCTGGGATTTGCTTTAATAGCACACAGGTAAAAAAAAAATAGAAGATAAAACAATTTACTTTCTCTTTTTAAAAATAATTATAATAAATAACATGAATGTCTAAATCCAGGGCAAAACCGGAATAAAATTGCTGTTCATTTTAGGCAGAGTTGATGTGGAGTGATTTCTAGTTAATTGCTACGTATTCTGTGTGAACATGCAGAGGAGTTATTGCGAATTTTTTGCTATAGTAACACGTGACGTTTTCTTCTGTCATTTGAAATATAAGAATCCAGATCATGGACGAAGCACTAAAATCAGTTATAAGAAAAAATAGAATGCGGTCTAACATGGGGTAATGAAGGACAAGGATCTTAGAATATATATGTGTATAGACAGAGCAAGATACAGAAGGAGATAAACTTCTCGCCATGGAATACCCATGTATTCGCAATCACGGCAAGGAAGATGGGTAGTGCTGGTTTCCACCAAAAACAATAAGAGTAACAGTTATATTTTAACAACTGCATCTAAACCTTACGGAAGTAAAACAGTAAATAATGAATGTTACCGTTTCTTTTTAAACACGGTCAAACGTATAAACACTCTAAAATATTGAGAAATATCGATTGCCTATGACGTTACCTTTTCTATAAGTTGTTCTGTGTTTTCGTCTTTTTAAAAATTAATCATTTGTTTTACTTTTATATTTACATTATTCAGTAAATGGTGTCGTTTTTTCGATTTTTGTATATCAACGATGTTTAGTCTCTTGTAACGATATAACCTTTGTAATATCTCCAACTATTCACAAGAGATTCTGGTATGGAACAGCAATAAATACACCATAACCAGAAAAAAATCAATAGGCATAGGTCATCCTCTTTATGTTTCAGCATTATAAGGCTGTTTTATATACTCATGTCATCCTGTACTTTTCATGACGTTTCTGCGTGAAATCTCCTCCAAAGGATTGATGTCGATATTACATATAAGACGGCTTGAGTACATATGAGCAAGTTAAGTTCTGTGATAATGCTGTTAGTAACTGTATAGTATTTTTGATACGGCAAGGTTTATGAAGAGTGAGGTTGAGATATCCTAAAGCAAAAGCTTTAGTTTTGCTTTTGAAAAATTAAATTCTTTTATGGGAGTGACTTCAACTCGTATTTAATTATGACTGTTTAAATATATCTATTTTTCTGTCTAGTGTCGTACTACATTTGATTTGCTATAATTATTTAACATAATTTCAGTATATGTTTGTCTTTTTTTTTTAGTTTTAGTATACGGTGGATATTTTGGTTTACTCAGCTTAGTATTTTCAGCAGCAGCGTTTTACACCGTCTACAAGAATGGCTGTTCTTACAGGTTTTCCGTGGAGAAGATATATAATGAGTCGACATGACACAGTAGTGTTAACTGGTTCAACAGTTAAATTTCTATAATTGTCATATCTTATCCTTAATACATTTTTATATATTTTACGTATGTATATTATTCGTACAATGCTAGTTATTTAGTAGATGACAATAAACTGGTAAACTGCTAAACCACCTCTTTGTCTGTCAGTTTTATTTTCTACACTAATAGTTATCACTAAAAACAATACTAATACTCAATTTTAAATAAAAATTTTCACAAATTCTTGCTTTACAGTTTTATACATGAAGACGACCACGAGATTTTGAACGTAATGTTCTCAGATGTGTAAATCAACTTTTGGCAGTTGATCCTTCCTTTACAAAGTTATCAGTAGACAATTTCAAATGTGCCTCTCATTCAAAAACAAAATCTGTTCAGATTGAAATAAACAATTAATTTCCCCATAGGCGACAATGATAGCCTTTTTCGAGATACAGACTTTAGAAAGTTGATTTTTTAAACGAAACCTTGCTAGAATTAAAGAAAAGTTATTAGGACAGTATTTTTTGGTCCAAAAATATAGGTTCGCGTTGCTTTTCTTAGCGTAATTTGTACTTATCTCCCATACCTATCAATTTTGCACTGAAAATACGTGTCTCATCCTAGCGTTTAAAAGACATCTCAGTTCCGTTAGGGCTAAGGAAAATAATTTATTTGGCCTTTGGTATAATGCAGAATGCACGAAGTCTCTAATAACAAAAAATAACGGGCGCACATATCAACCAATCAGGATTACCTATACTCTTAATTCTGAATACCATGTTATGTTCATAAAATGGCTGCGCCCATAAAATCTAATGGTGTATTGTAACCTATACGGTATTTAATACTTTCTAGAATCATGCAATTCATAGTTCGTTAGATGTAAAAATATATATGACACACAAAAATCATCTTCAAAACTTTCTGGCATTACTCTCTGAATTTTCACAATTTTTTATCAAAGGTGACCCCAGTCAAAAAATGTGAAAAAAATTTCTGATTTTTTGAGTAAATGCGGTACTGCTAAAAGGGCCTGAAGATAATGTCCACTTTCTCCAATGATTCTTTGTATGTCATCAAGTACTGATTATATTGATACCAAAACCGATCCAATATGTAACTACTACGGTGAATTTTGAACAACAGTTTTAAATGAAACCATTTTCGTATAAAGTACATTTTTGAAACAGACTATAGCATTTCAAAATATAAGTATAAAAGTACATTTATGAAGCAGACTATAGCATTTCAAAATATAAAAAATGTGTAAATATTTGTGTTTAAACATCGAAAACTATTCGTTAACTACAAAATGTCATGCCTATTCTAATTTTTATAGTCTGCCATTCGAGTGAACATTTCAAAGTTCGAAGGGGATCATTTCTGTACATTTTCACTGAATTTGGTAATTTCGATAACAGCACTTGGATCGAGATTGTCGTGTTTAAAAATCGATTTGTATACCCAAACTCTAAACGTGTTCGTGCTTTTTTCAAACAAATCAGCAGAAGTTAAGAAAATGACATATTCTCTCCACAGTAAGTCAAAAGTCGAATCCACCCTTGTTTCTAAGGTTAAACGCAATACAAATATGAAACAGACTATAGCTTAAAAACTAGTTAATCAATAATTCATTTGTCACCAAAAATTACGGTTTCACATCAAATATCAAGTAGAATTACTGTTTTGACACGTTTTGATGAAGAAATGTCGACGCTGTATAGATTGAAATAGACAATTAATTTCCCCATAGGCGACAATGATAGCCTTTTTCGAGATACAGACTTTAGAAAGTTGATTTTTTAAACGAAACCTTATTTGGCCTTTGGTATAATGCAGAATGCACGAAGTCTCTAATAACAAAAAATAACGGGCGCACATATCAACCCGTCAGGATTAGCTATACTCTTAATTCTGAATACCATGTTATGTTCATAAAATGGCTGCGCCCATAAAATCTAATGGTGTATTGTAACCTATACGGTATTTAATACTTTCTACAATCATGCAATTCATAGTTCGTTAGATGCACAAATATATATGGCACACAAAAATCATCTTCAAAACTTTCTGGCATTACTGTCTGAATTTTCACAATTTTTATCAGAGGTGACCGCAGTCAAAAATGTGAAAAAAATTTCTGATTTTTGAGTAAATGCGGTACTGCTAAAAGGGCCTGAAGATAATGTCCATTTTCTCCAATGATTCTTTGTATGTCATCAAGTACTGATTATATTGATACCAAAACCGATCCAATATGTAACTACTACGGTGAATTTTGAACAACAGTTTTAAATGAAACCATTTTCGTATAAAAGTACATTTTGAAACAGACTATAGCATTTCAAAATATAAAAATGTGTAAATATTTGTGTTTAAACATCGAAAACTATTCGTTAACTACAAAATGTCATGCCTACTCTAATTTTTATAGTCTGCCATTCAGTGAACATTTCAAAGTTCGAAGGGATCATTTCTCTACATTTTCACTGAATTTGGTAATTTCGATAACAGCACTTGGATCGAGATTGTCGTGTTTAAAAATCGATTTGTATACCCAAACTATAAACGTGTACGTGCTTTTTTCAAACAAATCAGCAGAAGTTCAGAAAATGACATATTCTCTCCACAGTAAGTCAAAAGTCGAACCCACCCTTGTTTCTAAGGTTAAACGCAATACAAATATGAAACAGACTTTAGCTTAAAAACTAGTTAATCAATAATTCATTTGTCACCAAAAATTACGGTTTCACATCAAATATCAAGTAAAATTACTGTTTTTGACACGTTTTGAGCACTATGATAAAGAAATGTCGACGCTGTATAGATTGAAATAAACAATTAATTTCCCCATAGGCGACAATGATAGCCTTTTTCGAGATACAGACTTTAGAAAGTTGATTTTTAAACGAAACCTTGCTAGAATTAAAGAAAGTTATTAGGACAGTATTTTTGGTCCAAAAATATAGGTTCGCGTTGCTTTTCTTAGCGTAATTTGTACTTATCTCCCATACCTATCAATTTTGCACTTAAAAATACGTGTCTCATCCTAGCGTTTAAAAGACATCTCAGTTCCGTTAGGGCTAAGGAAAATAATTTATTTGGCCTTTGGTATAATGCAGAATGAACGAAGTCTCTAATAACAAAAAATAACGGGCGCACATATCAACCCGTCAGGATTAGCTATACTCTTAATTCTGAATACCATGTTATGTTCATAAAATGGCTGCGCCCATAAAATCTAATGGTGTATTGTAACCTATACGGTATTTAATACTTTCTAGAATCATGCAATTCATAGTTCGTTAGATGCACAAATATATATGCCTCACAAAAATCATCTTCAAAACTTTCTGGCATTACTCTCATTCATAAAATGGCTGCGCCCATAAAATCTAATGGTGTATTGTAACCTTCAAGAACCGGTAAAGGAACAAAACAAGCAGAGCCAGCAGAGTGAGGGAACACTTGTCTGTGTCATTGCAATTTTACTTGATGAACTAAATTGCTTGACCCAATGTTTACGTTAACCTATTTTAAACGCATGTAGAATGTGTAACGAACTCAACTTCACCGAAACTGTTAGTACTTCCTGTCTGTTACATAGCAAACACATTCAGAAATATTTGTATAAATTTCGAAATAATGCCTTACAAGAATGCTATGCAAAAAAAAAAAAAAACGTTTTGAGACCACAATTCACTCATTTAAACCATTTGGCATCAGTAGATTTTGATTGGTCGTGTAATACATTCTTAACCCCAAAGGTATACAGGTATTGTCATCCCCGGACATCTCCCGTCTTTCAACAAAATCCTCGCTAAAATTTAGCGTCCGTTTTTCTGTGAGGGAAGTATAGATATGTATTAATGTTTGGTCGGTATTGGGATTTTAAATCCAAAGTCGCATGAATGACAAATAACAAGCTCTATGCACGTTAAGGAAACCTGAGAGATCCTTAGATTGGCTGTTGCAAGGTAAATTATCTGTCTCTATCCAACGCGCCTTCATTTTTAAGGGAGTCCAAATTTCCTGCCGCTCACCCTCACCGTCTTACTTTTGCATTAGTTTTTAACTATTTTTCGTCCTACGCATGTATGAAATATTCACCACTGGATGTTAACTAAGCAAGCAAAAAACAATTATTCATAAGTATATACTAGATTATGACAGAATGTGATTGCTTCACATGTCGATTAGAAAAAGATATCATGACAAGGATCAACCTTCTCGCATGTGAATAATTAACGATACATTAAGATTTGACCCATATCATTGTGCGAATAAAATCAACTTATTTAAAAAATGTCTAAACAACTCCCTGGATTAATGGAAAAAAATTGAAAACAACACGTTTAATAATTTCATGCGTCAGAAGCGCTTTTCTGGATTATGTATAAAGACTGAAACAGTTGAAGAGCTATATGACAAAAATAACTAAAACAAATAGCCTAATCCATCTAAGGTCAACTTTGCCTGAGGGAGTTGAAACCTTAGTTTCTTTATAATTTCAAAATTTATAAACGGGCAATTTTAGAAAAGTTTGTTATAAATCATGTCAGTAAAGTATTGACTACTGAGCTAATGATACCCTCGGGGACTGATAGTCCACCAGCAGAGGTATCGACCCAGTGATGTAAAAAATTGAAAACAACACGTTTAATAATTTCATGCGTCCGAAGCGCTTTTCTGGATTTACCTTCATCAGGAACGCTCAAAGTGTCATGTTGTAAAAATGCGTGAAATTGTGAATTTTAGCATTTTCATCTTTTTATGTCGTGTTTAGTATCAAAAGTCATTATTTCTTATGAGTAATTTTAAAAGTTTCAATATTTTTATTACGGAAGAAGTGCATTTTGTTAGGGAACAAAATTTTGAACTATTTTTCAAATAATTTCATAAAAGACATTTATAAGCCGTTTTAGCGTTACTTGGAAATATTTATGGATTAAGATTAAGATTATGTCGTGAGAATACTTTTTGACAACAATGGTCATCAATGTAATTTATTTGTCAACACCCAAACTGTATATACAGTGAATAAGGTCAATTAACAATAAGTCTTAATTTAATCTGCTTTTGATATATTTCATTGTTTAGAAACTATTTGTTTAGAAGTACCTTTTTCTATTTTCATTGGTTAAAACGTTTCTATGCTCATGTTTTATAAAGGTTAATTTTGAAACGAAAAGGGATAGGGGAGAGAAAAGAGAGAGAACCATGTGACGCATCGGTTCGCCCCGCTCTCGATCTGCGAGTAGCGGCGGGTTAATGTATGTTACCATGATTACTGTGTTGTATTATATGTTTTATGAACTGACTGTATATATGTTGGATGGAAAAATAAAGTATGTGAACGTTCATGTATCCAGTCTCGTGTATTGATTTACAACAACTTTCCAGTATGGAACCTTATGTCATCTAAAATTGGACTAAGTTTGTTGGATTGTAAAACACTGCTATTTATCTATGATGGAATGGATTTACCAAAAACGAAACACACAAACAAAACAACCAAATTGTATAATCGACAATTCTAATTACGACAAACTAGGATTTTCTATTCACGTCAAATAATAAGGAAATTCTAAACATGTCAAATGGCGGAGGATGAGTGCCGATCCTGTGTTTACGTTTCGCTGCCAAGCTGAGTGTCCCCATTGAAGAACGTTATACCAGTTATCCGAAATTTGTTTCCAGAATCACTTATTCAATATGGACATACCTTTTGACGAAGCGACCATGAACAACGAACAGCGACGCATGAAGAATATCGAAACAACATGACATTCCTCGACAACGACCATGAACAACTTAAGATTTGCCTCGTGTGATTATATGCTTAAGTGGATGTGACCACTTGTATTCGTAGTATGGTGGATTTCTACCATGGATGTGATGTACCGTATGCAGAGAAGACGGTTCGATGCCAATTGTGAAATGAGATACTATTTGAAATTACTAACTCTTGTATTCAACTTCAGTTTGAATTTATATAACATTTGCTTTATAATTTTCATGTTTCAACATTTACATATTTTATTGATTTTGATTGACCAATTTCGTATCTAGTTTAAGTCCAATAGCCGGTCTATTGTTTCTTTTTCTTGATGTTTATAGTGCTAGTCTGAACAACTACAAGAATGTTTAAAGCTCAGTCAAAATCAATAGAATTTTGAAAGCAACTTATTTTTTAAAAATTTTAATTCATGAAGACGAGCGATTTAAAACCCATGATCACGCACCTTGTAATTTACAAAAACAGAAAACTGGATATCGTTGGTATTTGTCACAAAGCTAATTAAGGCAATTGACAGGTTATCCAAAGCTAAGGAAGGCATTCTGATAACTTTGACCAAGATATTGTTCTATTGAAAGTGCAACCGGTATTCTGTCCGGGTTGAAATTTTAAGGAGGTTATAAGGGGCCTGCCTTAGTTGAATTTCGAACCTCAACGGACCAGAAGCTAGCATTAAATAGACGATGTTTTATTGTTGTATATTACTTGGTTTTTATTTTTGTGTAAATGGTTCTCACTTACGTTTACGAAGTAGAAGTTCGTCCGAACGATATAATTTTTTTTTTCAAAATTAATATGCAAGATTATAAAATTGAGAAAAGTTTATGTCAAATGTAGATGTTGATGTCAAAATTTATACAGCTTCGGGGTCCGAAGCTAGAGGGATGTTGGGAGAGTTGTCATGTTGTAAAAATGCGTGAAATTGTGAATTTTAGCATTTTCATCTTTTTATGTCGTGTTTAGTATCAAAAGTCATTATTTCTTATGAGTAATTTTAAAAGTTTCAATATTTTTATTACGGAAGAAGTGCATTTTGTTAGGGGAACAAAATTTTGAACTATTTTTCAAATAATTTCATAAAAGACATTTATAAGCCGTTTTAGCGTTACTTGGAAATATTTATGGATTAAGATTAAGATTATGTCGTGAGAATACTTTTTGACAACAATGGTCATCAATGTAATTTATTTGTCAACACCCAAACTGTATATACAGTGAATAAGGTCAATTAACAATAAGTCTTAATTTAATCTGCTTTTGATATATTTCATTGTTTGGAAACTATTTGTTTAGAAGTACCTTTTTCTATTTTCATTGGTTAAAACGTTTCTATGCTCATGTTTTATAAAGGTTAATTTTGAAACGAAAAGGGATAGGGGAGAGAAAAGAGAGAGAACCATGTGACGCATCGGTTCGCCCCGCTCTCGATCTGCGAGTAGCGGCGGGTTAATGTATGTTACCATGATTACTGTGTTGTATTATATGTTTTATGAACTGACTGTATATATGTTGGATGGAAAAATAAAGTATGTGAACGTTCATGTATCCAGTCTCGTGTATTGATTTACAACAACTTTCCAGTATGGAACCTTATGTCATCTAAAATTGGACTAAGTTTGTTGGATTGTAAAACACTGCTATTTATCTATGATGGAATGGATTTACCAAAAACGAAACACACAAACAAAACAACCAAATTGTATAATCGACAATTCTAGTTACGACAAACTAGGATTTTCTATTCACGTCAAATAACAAGGAAATTCTAAACATGTCAAAAGCCAAACATTTGAAATCCAAATTGAAAGGTGTCCGAAAAAATAACTAAAGATATTGCCAGAAATCTACATTTATTGTGTTCAAGATTTCATAGAATCGAAAGAAGCAGCTTCACCTTCAATACTCTTAGCGTAATAATGTAGGGCTTTATCCTTGTCTATTAGGCTAAGCCCTTTAGCGTAGAATTCGTTAGTCATAACTTCTAATTTCTTGAAGCTGCCGCAAATTGGATCAAAATTATTATTCACCAAGTGTTTATAAACTCCATACTGATGCTTTAAATGTACTGTGGTATTAAACCTCAAATCGCTTTTAAACCCTCAAACATTTAACAAGTAGTTATAGGTGTCATAAGTGGAGCAAGAACTGCTTATGCTTCAAAATCATAAAATTTTGCAACCATGTTTGGTGGTATTGGTGACTCCCTTTGTATATTTGTTATGAAGTAGGGCAAAACAAAAACCAAAATGTACTTTATATTATTTAGTGTAGTAATGTCATTTCAATTTTTATATTCTGTGAATGTAACTAAATATACGTCTACATGCCTCTAGCCTATCTATTGATAATTATTCATATTCATGCATTTTTATTAATCTGATTATAAGTGAATATTCCTGAATCACTGACGTCTGTGTGAACATCCAAAACGCTTGTCCATGCAATAAGTATGCGTAAAAACGGAAATGGATGCCTCTGGCTTAGAATTATTATCATTTAACAGTTCAAAGCGATACACAAATATATTAATAAACATAACGACTTCTAGTTCCATAATTTATATCTATATAAGTATTATTTAATGAAGAGCAATATGAAGAGTCGATAAAATTTTCTATGATGCTAAGCTGTTCAACGCATTCGAATTGTGTATGTAAACGCTTGTCAAATTGGACTATTTAAAGAAATAATTTATTCATATTGTTTTAATAAAATAAAATGCATTAGGCGAACTTAGAAAGCAACTGTTCAAAAATATTTTATTCATAAGCCTTGACAATCATATAAGTCATACAAGAATGACTGTTTTTTGAAGTTTTTAAGAAATGATAAATATATTCCTACGTTTTGTAAGTTTATTTACTAGCCTATCCATGTCCATAGACGTAGACATGGAATTGCTGCTACACTTCCATAAATTGGGTGGTCATTTCTAGTCGCATTTACATGGTTATCAATGTATTCCTGGCATTCAGCTTCTAAGACAATGGCAGTTGCATTTCGAATACGCCATTGTGTTAAGAGTTCATCACCACACATAGAAATAGACGAGAGCGATATACATTTTTACAAAGTAATTCTAATTCTTTCCGTTTAAGAAGATTGGCATTGCACTTCAATTTCATTTCAACTCAATTACAAAGTTTCAACAGAAAAGACAGCCGTACTGTTTTTAACAATTGATATATGCTAATGCCATATGTTAAGCTTTAAATCGACATCTTGCAAAATTTAAGAAAAAAGGAATCAAACGGTCTGCAATTTCAACAATATTTCATAAATTAAAAAGCAAAAGTATTAGACAAACAGCAGTATACAAAACGCAACATTTAGTGTTTTTACATATAACGGCATCATAACAATCTCGTTGTATGTCCATATTGTGTTTGTGACTTTTAATTCTAGCATTGCCGATCTATATTTTAAATATGATATGTGTGTATTAAGTTTTCAGGACAAATTCCATTTATACTTCGTATGACAAATAAGAAGACATCAAATGTAAAATTTAAAATCGCAATTTGAGTACTAACAGACAATAACAAAACAAACAAATCAGAACAACAGTGGTTATTGTCGAGGTTTTTCAACAAAATGTCAGCCTACATTTTCATAAAAAAAAAGAAAAACTCTCACATTCTTATGTCGTATGTTTTATAGCTAGAGGCTCTAAAGAGCCTGTGTCGCTCACCTATGTTCATGTCCATCTTCAACAATGGACCCTCTGCATCATTGTAGACTAGAATGATATATTTTTTCTGTTTACAGTTTCTCTCTTTTTCTTTAGTTTTTGTCCAAAACATAGAAAAGGGTAAACATATCTTCCTTTAAGGGCAATCACTCCTATAAAGAGTGTAATAACCATTTCGACAAAATTTGATTTATTTGTAGATCTTGTCTTGCTGATCGTGTTTGCATTGAAAGTTTCTCTCTATCTATCACAGTTTTTATAATAATAGGCAAAAATGACCAAACTTTGAAAAATTTGTCATGTAGGCATTAACTCCTATAAGAAGTCGTCTGACAGTTTTGATATATGATATAAGTGAACAATATGTAAATCTGATCATTCTGAACATTTCTGCCCCTGTCAAATTTTCTCTATTCGTAGCGGTTTTCAAGATAATAGACAAAACTTGCATTTTACCCCTATGTTCTATTTTTTGCCATGGCGGCCATGTTGGTTGAGAAGCGGGGTTATCAGACACATTTTTAAACTAGCTACCCTAATGATGATTGTGCCTAAGTTTGGTTACATTCGGCCCTGTAGTTTCAGAGGAAAATGTTTTTGTACATGTTAAAAGAGGAGAGGGATGAGAAAGCTTATTTGGCTCTTTGGGCCAGGTGAGCTAAAGAAAACCTCATCAATCATACCAGGCTTAGATTTTTGTACGCCAGACGCGCGTCCCGTCTACAAAAGATCATTCAGTGTCGCTCGAATCAAAAAGTTAATAGGTATAATTAAGTACGAATTTAAAAGGCATTGAGGACCCAAAATTGTGATTTAATAAAAACTTTCTACATATTTCATGTACTAAGTAGTCTACAGTAATTTGTCCTAAACTAAACATACCGAACATACATAATTAAAAATAGGGAATTATTCAATTAAACAGTCAACAGACGACTCAAAAATGAACACTTCTAGACGTCATTTCTTATATATTTTGTTATCAATACAGTAATTGATTGAAATAAATATGTATACTTTAATTTGAATTTATTTATTTTGAATTTGCATTGTATCATAGGTCAAATTTATTTGTTCAGTGTATGTTCAATGGTGTTACTATGTCCTTTGATTGAGTTAAGCTATTTCAGTTGATATTTTATAGTGTGTCTTTCTATGTTGTGATGTTACACTATTGTTTCAGAAAAAGGGTGAAGGTTTGGTACCATTAAAACGTTTAAACCCGCTGCATTTGTTTGCACCTGTCCTAAGTCAGGAATCTGATGTTCAGTAGTTGTCGTTTGTTGATGTGGTTCATAAGTGTTTCTAGTTTCTCGTTTTATATAGATTAGACCGTTGGTTTTCCCGTTTGAATGGTTTTACACTAGTAATTTTTGGGGCCCTTTATAGCTTACTGTTCGGTGTGAGACTAGGCTCCGTGTTGAAGACCGTACTTTGACCTATAATGGTTTACATTTATAAATTTTGACTTGGATGGAGAGTTGTCTCATTGGCACTCATACCACATCTTCTTATATCTATTTAAATACGGAATTAAATTAGACACTGCTTATAAAATTTCACTTCATATCAAAGTAACGATTTAAGCGAGCCATTACTTAGTTGATTTGCTGCCACTTAAAAAGATTTAGACATTTCTAAGCAGAAAATCTCATCTTGAAGCATGAATATACCTAAATAAAAAAATAAAGATTATCTATACAACTGTGCGTTTTGCTGCGTGTTTGTTTATTCTACATTGGCTAGAAATAGAGGGAGGGTTGAGATATCACAAAACATATTTAACCCCGCCGCAGTTTTGCGCCTGTTCCAAGTCAGGGACCACTGACCTTTGTTAGTCTTGTTTTGTATTTTATTTTTGTTATTTTAGTTCATTTGTATGTTACGGAGTTAATTGCCACATTTGAATGTACCTATAATCAATGTAATTCTGTAATATGCCATTTCAAAAATTTCAATCTTAAACGCTGAGATTCTTTCGGCTCCTCACCCTATGAATGTGTCTCAGCATCGACGAGCAAAACATCAACCATATGCAGATTAATCCTATTTTAGATAAAGGATTATGGTAAAAATTTTCTGGAATTTTTTTTCTCTTTTTAGTTCATGGTGTATGGTGGATATTTTCATGTAATTGGGTGTGTCGTCCTAGCAGCAGCATTTTACGCTGTCTACAAGCATGGTTGTTCTTACAAATTCAATCGGCCAGCCGATTAACTCAAACTGAAATGATACTCAAAATTGACAACAACACTTCAAATGGTCTGCAATTTTATTTGCTATGGTCTACATGTTTCGACTGCAAGGCAGGCGTCATCAGGACAATTTTCATACAGAAATTAATTACTGAAGTACTCAAAGTGGTACATTGAATTTGACGTTGTTAAGGTGAGAGAAACAATGAAAAGTGAAAGTAGCAATAAAGAGTTATAAATAGATAAGATAAATATAGAAAATAAAGTTTGTTTACAATGTAGATTGAGTTCGCTTTACTATTGCAGACCATTTGAAGTGTTGTTGTCAATTTTGAGTATTATTTAAATGTTGCATTCATTTGCACAATTTGACAACCCTGCATACCAAGGTATCCACTTCAGGGACTCTATCGAAATGATTCACACAGGCGTTGGTTCACCAAACGGAGTTCAAACTGAAATGGTTTTGTATTTTATATAATATAGTTTTTAAACTGGTCGGTAAATTTTCCCAGCATTTGTTTCGCTAATAACGAAAAATCCGAAACTAGTTAAAAATTTCTGGATATTGAATATTTAAAAGCCTTATAATACACTGTACAATTTTTCATATATTTCCATAAAGCAAAAACAAAATTTATTCAGAGCTAAAAAGTTTACTGACTTTAAGGCTTATTTAATACAGTTTTTAAAGTTTTACAGGTTTTGTATGATTTTGTACCGAAGGAATTTTTTTAACCAAAATGAACTAATTTGTCGCTGAAATGTATAAGTCTACTTGAGATATAATTCTGGTTTTAGTTAAGATTGGCCCTCTGAATT
Organism: Mytilus coruscus; assembly: GCA_017311375.1. Taxonomy (NCBI): domain Eukaryota; kingdom Metazoa; phylum Mollusca; class Bivalvia; order Mytilida; family Mytilidae; genus Mytilus; species Mytilus coruscus. The sequence goes on along the minus strand of CM029596.1, from coordinate 141,713,312 downwards.
ACATTTGTTGAATAAAAACTAAATAAAGTGCAGTGTAGAACAGTTTTAGGCTCTTCTTATTTGGGCAATTGTTTATAGTTTAGACATCATATTGCAATACACGAAAAACACAAAAATGAAGCTGTGATACTGTGAATTTTAGGAACCTGAACGATTTTTTGAAAATGCCCTTGTATGAAATGAATTCAGGTGAGAGTAGTCCGACCTCTTTGGAACAACTATAGCTAATATTACCATGTTTTGTTAAAGACCAGAAAATTGAAAATGGAAATGGGGAATATGTCAAAGAGACAACAACCCGACCAAAGAGCCGGAGGTCACCAATGGGTCTTCAACACAGCGAGAAAATCCCGCACCCGGAGGTGGTGTTTTGCTTAATGACCATGTGTTGTTTAATATATTTGGTTTGCATGATAATAAGTGGCATAAAAAAATTGAAATAACAAAAATACCGAATTTCAAGGAAAATTCTAAACTGAAAGTCCCTTATCAAGTTTCAAAATCACAAGCTCAAACGCATCAAACGAATGGAAAATAACTGTCATATTTCTGACTTGGTATATACATTTCCTCATGTAGAAAATGGTGGGTTAAACCTGGTTTTACATCTAGCTAAACCTCTCACTTGTATGACAGTCGCATATAATACCATTCTATTCACAACAATGTGTGAGCAAAAAAAAAAAAAAGAAATAAACATCTCTCGATACCTATATTTATGCATTGCACAAGGTCATGTTTTCTCTGACTGTTTATGACGTCTTTACATTAAATCCATTGGATGTTGGTTGTGTAGATTGATATTTTAGTCTTAGATACATGTTTTTTTTTTATTAGTAGTTTTTGGCTTTGAACTAGCTGGCAGTAACTGCTAGTACTCTCAGATCTGTACTTAGTGTCTTTTTGTTGTTAGGGATGAGGAATGGATATATTCCCTGCCACGTCCTGTCTGTGTTTCTGGTTGATGTTTTTCTTGTATCGATCTGATGAGTTGAGCCTTTTTTAACTGATCTGTATAGTTTGTTCTTATATTGTGCTGTTACACCACTTTTGACATGGATATGCAGTCAAATTTAACGAAATGATAATGGCGGCTATTAAAACTTAACTGGAGCAAGATCTGCTTACCCTTCCGGAGCACGTGAGATCAACCCCGGTTATTGACGAGGTTTGTGTTACTCAGTCTTTGTGTATTACTGAAAAATTATTACACCAGGGTTTTCGATATCATAAACTAGTCAAAACATTTACTAAATTTTTATCATCGGTACAAGGACATCAGTCGTAAATATAAATCAACATGCAGACATCTTATACGTTAAGGTATTTCACATCCAATTTTTTATGGTAATATTCTTTATAAAGCACAAAAATGTCGAAATTCACCTCAAAAGCTAACCAAACCTTTAAACATTCGGAAAGGATATAGTTACGATACTGTTGCTAGGTCATTAAGGATTGCATATTTTGGTATTATTATTGATTCACTCATAGGGTCTTTGCATCGAAAATAAACACATTTATTCTAAATCCAATTGTTTGCATGATACGGGTTATGTTCTCATATATTTTATGATGGTATGATACTAAACCCCTAACGGGAGGAATTTTACCTGATTTTCATATGATGAAGACATAATCTTTCAATCAGTTTACTTGTGGTCTGGAGCTGGCATGTCAGTAACTGCTAGTAGTCCTTTGTTAATTTTAGTATCATTGTCATTTTGCTTAGATTCTTTTGTTACCTATTCTGACATCGGACTTCTTTTAAACTGAGTTTTACTGTGCGTATTGCTATGTATTTCTTTGTTCTACATTGGCTAGATGTATAGGGGAAGGGTTGAAATCTCACAAAACATGTTTAACCCCGTCGCATTTTAGCGCCTGTCCCAAGTCAGGAGCCTCTGGCCTTTGTTAGTCATGTATGTTTTTTTTTTAATTTTAGTTCCTTTATAAATTATGTTTTGGAGTTTAGTGTGACGTCCATTTTCACTGAACCAGTACACAATTTTGTTTAGGGGCCATCTGAGGACCACCTCCGGGTGCGGGATTTTCTCGCTGCGTTGAAGACCTATTGGTAGCCTTCGGCTGTTATCTGCTCTTTGGTCGGGTTGTTGTCTCTTTGACATATTCCCCATTTCCATTCTCAATTTTATTTGGTTTTCTATGTTGTGTTTTGTACATGTATACTGTTGTTTGGCTATTGATTGTTTTTTTTTCAGGTTTTATTTTTGACTAACATGTTGAATGTCCTATAGTATTTTTCGCCTCTCTTTTCATCTAAATGATAATCAATCGAACGGAAAAGAAGATGTATGGATTATCTTAATGCTTTCATTTAAATATGTTCTTGAAAAGATCTGTGTTAAAATGGCATGCGCTGCAAATAATAACATTTTGATATTGCTACGGTTTCTAGTCACAAAGGTTTGAAACTTCTTTTCGCTTAAGTTCCTTCTAATTTGACCATGTCATTGTTAAGGGATCTAGAGGATACAAATAAAGGCAACAGTAGTATACCGCTGTTCAAAAGTCATAAATCGATTAAACGAAAACAAATCCGGGTCACAAACCAAAACCAAGGGAAATACATCAACTAAAAGAGGAAAACAACGGAACAACAAAAACACTGAACTGCAAGAAAAACAAACGCCAACATACATAGAAACAGACTATTTGATAACAACTGCCATATTCCTGACTTGGTACAGGATATTTTAAGAAACAATAGTGGGTTGAACCTGGTTTTATGGCTAGATATAAAATTCTTTTTGTTTCGATATTCACAAATATTTTATGTATTTAACTTAGATAAAGGCGACAATAGTTTATCGATGTTGAAGTCTTTTAAATCGATTAGAAAGAAACTAATCAAGGTAACGAACAGAAACCGAGGGAATCGCACGAGAACTCGTAAAGAAACGAGACCAGGTGAACAATAACCGAGGGAATCGCACGAAATCGTAAAGAAACGAGACCAGGTGAACAAAAACCGAGGGAATCGCACGAACTCGTAAAGAAACGAGACGAGGTGAACAAAAACTGAGGGAATCGCACGAACTCGTAAAGAAACGAGACCAGGTGAACAAAAACCGAGGGAATCGCACGAACTCGTTAAGAAACGAGACAAGGTGAACAAAAACCGAGGGAATCGCAAGAACTCGTAAAGAAACGAGACAAGGTGAACAAAAACCGAGGGAATCGCACGAACTCGTAAAGAAACGAGACCAGGTGTGATAAAAACCGAGGGAATCGCCCGAACTCGTAAAGACCAGGTGTGATGAAAGGGTTAGTTTAATTCGAGAAATCTGTCATAAAACTGAAATGTCAAAATGAATGTTCATAACCGCTGTTTGTGAATCCCGTCGAGTAAAGGCTGATCAAAGCAGTTGTTTAAAGGATAAAAGAAAGTCTAAAACGAAAATCTTTTTCATTTGCTCAATAAATGCTAATCGAGTATGAAGTGCACATAAACACAGTTCTGCATTAGTTTACTAGTACTTTCATATATATTTCACGTTAGATATTGACTATTTGACTATGCTTTCAAGTTCTTTTCGGTCATATGGCTACTTACGTTTCGGTGTAATTATATAGCTTTCAAACTATTGGGTAAAAGCCATCCTGATGAAGATAGATTAAGAAAAACGCTTAAGATGCACGAGCTTTATAAAGTGTTTTTTTCATTTAATAAATATGTTATGCTTGAATGGAGTCAAAAAATGCGGCCTCTGCTTCCACACTCTTTAAGTAGATCTGAAGTGCTTTGTCCTTGTCTACTTGACCTTTGGCATAGGCAGCATCTACAAAGGCTTCTAGTTTTGTATAGCCAGTATACAATGGACTAAAAGATTTGTTTATCCAATCGGCATATGGCCCATAGTGATGCTGAAAAAGATATATGTTCATTAAACTAACTAAAAAAATCAACGCTGTATTTAAAAATAAACTTATCACAATCGAAATATGATATAATATGCAGATAAAAAAATGATAGATAAACTAACTGTTCACAGTAGATATTAATATACATTGATATCTCTAACTTTGATGCTGTATAGTGTACCAAACAAATGGCTTAAAATCTTGATTTAACCAATATCTTGATTATAATCCCCATGTGTTCAACAATATTGCTCTGGTATTATAGGCATATTACATATCTATGAGTTGTTAATAAGTTACATTAAATAACTACCAAGGTAATCCTTTATTCTAGTTTATTTGTCAATAACTATGAATTTTATAACATTTTAGTAAACATATTAGTTTCTAGTAAACTTATTAGGGCTCCACCATGACCAGCTAGTCGATGGTGCACTACAATAATTGCTTTGTCTGTTGGGCAATCAGTCATTGCTTCTATATATTACCATAACTCAATATGGCCTCTACGAATTTTCATAGTTTTAAAGCATAAGTTTTACCTGCATCTTTTAATTTTGTGAAAATTTGAAAATAAAATTGTGGTAAACCTAATTTTTTGGTAAAACTGACAAATTTTGATAACATATTGTTTGTACAAGGATTTCAATAATCATTGACATAATAGATATATAACATGCTATTCTTAATTGAATTTTGTGCAAACTGGAAAATAAGATTTGGTGAGAACTTAATTTTCGATAAAAAAAGATACATTTTGAGAGTTATTTGTTTCTCCGCATCACACTTATTTGTGTAAGCAGGAACCGAACTGACAACCATTGACAATCATATCACATCTCCTTATTTTAATATTTCAGTTTTTTTTTCTAATTATTTATATTTGTCTTGAAATTATTTCCCTGTTTTGTCCTGCAGCTTTTTTGGACAAACAAAAAAGAAGTGATTAACATTCTGAATGTTTGTTACACACTGAGAGTAAGGGTCCACTATAATGTTAGCTGTGAAAATATCCGTTATAAATCTAAGAATAAATTTGTTCTTAATTTTATCAGCCATGTTTTCCTTATGTATGTTTCATTACAGTTATAAAGACAGTTTATATATCTTTAAAAGAAGTCTATATTTGTTTAAAAGACTATATTCGGCTGACCATAATACTTACAGTTTGCGAATTTAATTCCTGTCCCAACCATGGCCATAAACGTTCACATGGAATAGATGATATGACAGTGTAAATTGGATCCTCATTGAGTGACACATTTAAATGATGATCAATGTAGCTCTGGCATTCAGGTCCTACCACTATAGCTGATGCATTTCGAACATGCCATGTGATTGCCGAACGATCACCAAGACTAGAAGCATAAATAGGCAAACAGTCTAACATATGACACTAGTTTTTTGTTTTAACATGTATATCTTTTAATCACCACCAGAAAGAACGTTTAGGGAGTTTGGAAGCAAAGGACGATTACATGTGGGGCAAGATCTGCTTATACTTCCATAGCACCTGAGATCAACCCCGTCAATGTCGTGTTTTGTGTACTGTTGTTTGTCTTTTTCTTTTACTTTTTTGCCATGGCGTTGTCAGCTTATTTTCGACTTATGAGTTTGAATGTCCCTTTTGGTATCTTTCGCCTCTCTTTTACATGTAGGAGGTTGGAAATATATAAAAGGATCCTAGATGAAATGAATAGTCAAAACCGTAGGTAATTTGAACCTCAGTTCTTTAAAAAAAACCAATGTAGGGTAAGAGCTTTATTTGGCCTCTAGGTGTAATTTTATGTTGTGCAAATTGTTGCTGTATGGCTGCTTGTAATAATATATACTTGTTTTCTGATGGGCAACTGAGTTAAAGTAAACTGATCAACAATTGACTTGGATCACAAAAATAGAAGAGGGGAAAACTAGTAAAATTGATAAATTTGATATCGTATTTCACAAAATTACCTGTCATCATATATGTGACCACAAACAATCTTTTGGTAGACATTTTGAACCAAAGACTATTCAAAATAATTGTAATAAAAAACTAAGGGCATGATTATGAATTTAAATACCGAAACATTGAGTACTAGAAGGATTATACAAATTGTGACTACAGTCCAACGCCAATCAAATGGCACCCTTTATTACTAAGAGCCAACTACCGGTCAAAGAAGACCTTTTGGGACTGTTCACTACCAGTCAAACAGCAAAAACCAAATGGGACACTATTATTATTCCAGATTTCTTATTTTTGTTTCTTTTGAAATTGATTAAAATAAAAGTTGACGAAAAAACCAGCATGGGTACAATAAATTCAAGTAACTACTGCAGAATTTTTAACCGTTATTACATAAACAAACCACACAATGTTTTTTCTTATAAAAACGAGGAGGTAAATGAATGGAAACATTTCACTTAAGAACAAAATATATGTAGGACTTAGATCCATGGCGGGTTCTAGATCTATGGCAGATTCCTAATCTATGGTAGATTTGACGTCATGCCATCCCAAATCTATGGTAGATTTTTTAAAATCCAGATCTATGGTAAATTTTCTAATGTCCTAATCTATGGCGGATTTTGTAGTTTCCGAATCTATGGCATATTTTCTGCAAATGGAGGACAAGTCAATACATATCTGACTAATGACTCGCCTTTAACAGGTGGATTTGTCAAGAAATCTTCTTTCTCCAACAGAACAGTTATAAGCTGTAAATTATGTAGATAGGTATACAAAATCTATGATTTTGTTTATAGTTTCCAAATCTTAAGAAAGATTATTTGCTAAAATAGTACAGACATTCGCTGTAATATAGCTAAAAAAACGCTGTAGATTATAGTTAAAAAAAAAACTTTAAAGAATGCCATAGAAATGAGAAAACAACCAAGAAAATAGCTTTGCATAACAACAAGTTATTTTAAGTCAATTTGCCATCGCGATTAGGATAAGTAGCCGGTTTGGGGCGTCTTGTTCTTTCTGTTATTGGTAGGGATATTGCACTTTTACATTGATTTTTTACAGTCCACGTTAAGATCAAAGAGCAGCTTTGCGTTTTTCTTACAACTGGAAAGACAAATCTTCGAATAGATCCATAAATGAATGCTGTGCGAGATTTTCTGTGATTTATGGAGTGATGCTTTTTTACCAGGTCAATTGATTCCTCCTTTGATAGACATTTTCCATGTGGAGTGGCCGAGTCGTTACTTTTCTGTACAAATGGTTAGAATTTGAATCGAAAAAATAGTTTTCTAAATATTTTCGACGACGTAATACACGTTATTTGATTGTGATGGTATTGTGTACTCTTTTTCCCGAATAATTACGCAATCTGCCTTAGATTTGGAGAAAACAAAAACTGCCATAGTATTATTAATTGCATGGCGTTTGTGACGTCATATTTGCCATATATTTAAAATCGGCCATAGGTCCGGAACCCACCAATGATTTGAGTCCTACATATATTTGTACAATGTTTAATATATTTACAGTGATTGCGATACATATTTTAGAAATTTGATTTGAATATACACTTACACATACAACAGAAAAAAAACCCATAAATAATGAAGCTAACTGATGGATAAAAGGAAAATACACATTACCTCTTATACAATTTCATCTCGTATTCAAGAAATGTTTTAAGTGTGCCATCACTTTGTCGACTCCAAGCCTGTTCGAAAGATTTGGAAACTTCCAAGCAGTATATTGCATCTTGAATAACATATTGACCTACAAAGTTACAATGAACACTATGTCTTTACTTCGAAAGTATAAAAATAATGTACTGTAACTTGTCATCCAATATCTTTCATTAAAAGAACATAAACAATACAATTATAGATTTCCAAACTTTTTTACATACATTCATAAAAAGGCATTGTTTTTTTTTTCAATCCTACGCATTGTTTTTGAAGACAATCTTGTAAATACGTCAGCGAGATATCAACCAAACGTAAAATACAAAAAACAATACAGTAAACATCTAGGGGTCGATAGCCGATCTTCAACACACTATGTCTATAATAACATAAACGGTACCAATTTTTCTGCACCAGATGCGCATTTCGAAAATCAATGTCTCTTCAGTGATGCTCGAGGCCAAAATATTTGAAAATCCAAAGCTTATTAAAAGGATGAAGAGCTATAAACCAAAAAGGACAAAAAGGTATAGCCAAAGCCGGGCAAGGAATCAGAGCTTTGCATGAGGAAGATACATACCTTAATTTTAAATAATTTCAAAATTTTGTAACAGCAAATTTTATTAACACAAAAACCGTATTTTCATGCCAGTACCGAAGTACTGGCTACTGGGATGGTGATACCCTCGGGGAATATCAGTCCACCAGCAGAACTATGACATAAACTATGTCAAGCTCTACATCGGCCCGAGCATGAATACAGTTTATAATCATTAATGAGACGAAATTTTCCGAAATATTATTAGTTACATAGTGGGCAAGTGACTAAATACGATATATATGGGGTCAGTAAATTCCATATGGGGTGAGAGCGAAGCTCGAATCCCAATATAGAATTTACTGACCCCATATATTTATAGATTATAACATGCCCTTTTCCATATTGGCCCTGGTATCATCCCGAGACTCCGATATCAGCCCGAGGCTTTAGCCGATGGCCGATATGGGTCGAGGGATGATACCAGGGCCAATACGGAAAAAGACATGTTAAATTCTATTTATAACATATTTAAGTTCTGCAGAAAAGAGAAAAACGTTCAATTATAACTATTTAAATAACCACAACAGGTAAATTTATATATAGAATAATACATGGCAAAATCCGTATCGCATGCTGTATCACCACGAGAAACCAATATCAGTCCCGAGGGCCGAAGGTCCCGAGGGCTGATATTGGTCGAGTGGTGATACAGCATGCGATACGGCTATTGCCATGTATTATTCTGTTTATCATATATTTTAAGAGAATCAGATTCATGGGATATCCATTTTTTTTTAAATCGTCCGAAATTATAAGCTAGAAAAGAACATTATGATTTTCCTGTATTTTTCCAGCTGACTTGTTTTTTATAGACTTCCTTATTTGCTTAATATCCACATCGTAATGTCCCCTATAACCTTATTACATTCTCAATATACGTTAAAGACCATGTATTAAAATGCATCCACTAACGATACTGTCCTATTATTTCAACTAAAATTAATATTTATCAAATAAATATCATAAGATGTAGAAATGTTTAAAGTTTTATTGTCTATTTGGCGATGATATTATTCATGATCATTTTAATTTTCTGACGAGGTGAACAGCAAGAAAAATATTTCTTAAAAAGTTTGCTATCTATTCTAACCAAACTAAAATCGTAGAAATTTGCATTTGTGTTTAATCCATCAGGCAATGAAAACAAACTTCACGAAAATTATGACCAAATAAACAATAAAACTTCAGACATTTCTACATCTTATTGTGTCTTTATTTTTTAATAAAAATCGATCGTAAAGTTACTTGGTAATAATTTTTGGAAAAATATCGATTTTAGTTGAAATGATAGGACATTTTTTAGTGGGAACTCATTTTTTTCCTATGCCAGGAAATACAGCAACTGGACGTCATAGGTCAAACGTTGACGTCATTCGAATTATGACGTCACGCCAGGTATGCGATACGGGTTTTGCTATGCGATACGGGGTATGCGATACGGGTTTAGCTATGCGATACGGGGTATGCGATACAGGGTAGGTGATACAGACTGGAAAAAAGAACCTTTATTAGATATACAAAATTGCTGTATTTTGTATTAAATATATGATAAAAAGATTTATCACATTTTCCATTATTTTTTCATTTACTGCATACAAATTTATTGTAACATTCCCCCTTATTTTTGAATATGGTAATACACAAAAGCGATAATTTGGCATAACTTGGGCTAAATCGATAATAGTTGGTTAAACATTGTTACTAGTAGCCATTGTAGCAGAATTCTCATTCAATACAAATACCGTCATTGTTCGCCATTGTCGTTAAGGACGCAATGATGTCACGTCATTTGGAATCGGGGCACAATAACCAATAAATAGATATAAGAAGATGTGGTATGAGTGCCAATGAGACAACTCTCCATCCAAGTCAAAATTTATAAATGTAAACCATTATAGGTCAAAGTACGGTCTTCAACACGGAGCCTAGGCTCACACCGAACAGTAAGCTATAAAGGGCCCCAAAAATTACTAGTGTAAAACCATTCAAATAACCACTTTTTTGCCCCGGGCAGCAATATGAGTAGGACAATTTTGCGGTTATTACATATGCAAAATCCAATGTTATCGTAACAAATGTGTGATAAATCGTATTAGGTAACCAGCACACTGTGTAACAAATTTATTTTATCGACTATCTTAACATTTGGCATTTCGACAAATGGCCTATCAAAGTGATCAAGTCTTCAATATAAACAATATACTTAAATTGGTCTATACAAAAACAAATGCCAACAGTAGCAACTTGTTAGCTTTTATTATGTGTTTTCTGCATTTATTTTAATCGTCCATCATCGATTTCTTCATCTGTTGTCCGGGTGAAACGTTTCAGTTTTTTTCTCCATGCTGTGTTGTTTTTATAAAGGGACATAACACCACCACTAACCATGTATTAAAAGGAACCACGCCCACTAACCCCATATGAAATATACACGGTCTCCACGCGGTCGCTTTTAACCAATGATATTCCTAAAAATTTAAAGGAGGTAAGATAATACATGATGTCAGAAGCTCAAACGACACACTCGAAGCTTTAATATTGAACATTCAAGATGTATGTATCACCCAGTTGATACGACATTCCAGAGCTTGCATTTCCTATCACGATTTCCTTGATAGAGGGTTGCTGCTTACCATGAAGCTTAAATCATCAATTCGAAAATTCAACGGACGCCATCACGAGTTGGTTGACCTCTATGGAAAATCTGTTTCACAGATGAAGACAGATATGTTCCAATTTTGGTAACCACAATCCCGTCCTCTTTTCCTCGAATGTGACCCTCCGAATTAGACTTATAGCCGGATTTGTACTTACATTAGCAACACGACGGGTGCCATATGTGGAACAGGATCTGTTTACCCTTCCAGTTTTTGGTGGGGTTCATTTTGCTCAGTTTTTAGTTTTCTATGACGTGTTTTGTATACTGTCGATTGTCTTTTCGTCGTTATTCGTTTTTTGACATGGCATTGTCAGTTTGTTTTCGATGTATGAGTTCAAAAATACCCATCCTCGTGAAATAAATTGATTATATTATCAGTTTATTACATGACATTTTTCATATCAGATGTATTATCAGCCCAAGGTTTAATATCAGCCCAAGAGCCAAAGGCTATGAAGAAACATAACAGTTTAATATATTGATCCTTTCAAGTGGTTCTCAAGTAGAAGTTCAAATCTTTTTATCATATACTGGACTTTATTTCAATAAAAATTTCTTACTTACTTACTTATACTTCAGCAGAAAAAATACATACAAGAACTATTTTTAACACTTTGAAAAAATGCATTTTATTGTATCATTTGTTTTGCATTACTCAAAATATATTTTCCTGTTTCCTAATATTTGTTTTTTTTTTCTATTCTTTGTTATGTTTTTCACTGAAAACGTACCATTGAGGTGTATTTTCCGGAATTTGCCGAGTGACGTCGGCCATGCGATAACGTTACGGAATGGCATGCGATAATAAACGGCAGCAGTTGATAAAGTTTTCATATCAGCCCGCTTAGCACCATTACGGAAAATATAGAATTTACGTAAGTTTAATGCTATTATATATAAATCATACTGTAAAAATTATAAGTTATTTGCTCTAAGTATATGATAAATATATTTATTGATGAATAACATAAAAGATAAAATTAAAACAGAGAATCACAAACACAATATTAAAATATATTTTTGAATATGAATAATATCAGCATGTTCTCAACTCAACATGACATAGTCAACTGTACAACTCAACACGACATAGTCACCTGTACAACTCAACACGACATAGTCAACTGTACAACTCAACATGACATAGTCAACTGTATTTTGGAACTATGTCAATACAATTAAAAAAGAAGACGACCGTACTGTTGAAAGACTACATGTACTGACACACGTCAATATTCATATCTCAATATTGCCAGAATTGTAGAAAAATTTCTATTTGTTTTATAATTTTTCTAGTTGTAGATAATTTTTATCCAATAAAGCCGGCAATATAACCTAGCTACAAGCTATAATCAGGAGAACCGTTGACAATTAACAATGAGATTTTAAACGTCATAATATTGTCAACTTTACAGCGTAGTCTTCCTATAGTGAATCCAAAATACACTCATAAAAAGGCCATAATTTCAGCTTCCACAAATAATCCCTATATTAATTTTGTGATCGAAGCTTTGACTAATTTATGATATCTTTAATCCTTCTGTTTTCAAAACGTTTAGAAATGCAAGTATTACGATAATTGAAATCACTATTAACACGCGTATCGAACTTACTATAAGGAATGTATACCAGAAGAAGTTTTAAATGTTTTGTATTAACTCAATTAAGAAGCAAACAGAACATAAATACCCAGGAAATAAAGGTTATACTAATGAAAAAAACATGGAAGAGCCCCGTTTGTCATAAATTTTAGTTTTAAAATTGCATTGGGAATTTCTAACAAAAAAGGACAAAGCTCACTTTAAATTTTGGAATTAGAGTTGCCTTAGGTATGTGTTCGGTTTTTTGTCTCTTTGACACATTCCCCGTTTTAATTCTCTATTCTATATTACTTACCAAAAGATGTTGGATGCAGAGTCCCATCTCTAACTCCAGTCACAAAAGTTGAATTCAGTGATTTCATTCTTGCATTTTCTGTTTCGCGCCATAGCCAGTCACTCAGGTTATCTGCCAATAAGAACTATGTTAGGCAACAAAGTATCGAATATGTCTTAGTACAGATATGTATTGTTGCCGAGAGATAATACACATGTATTTGACATTGTCATATATCAACAGCGTTCTTCTCATTCGCATATATTATATCTAGGCGTCATGTGCTTGAGCAAAGTAAATTAAAAATCTTGAGACGTTTTGCGGTCAATTTCCCGATGTCGAAAATGAGAAGTACATTAACGAAAAGTAACAGGATATCTTGAAATGAAAAAAACTCAGGGATCGCCTGACATTTAAAAATTCAGAGCGGGTACAACTAAATTATTTGTAAATGATATGAAAACGTCAAATCAGAAAACGTCATTTTGAAAATCAAACTATAAGTCATTTTTTTGAAAAGAAGCAGGGCCAATTTCCACTGCATTCGTTTCAATGATCACGACAGGGTCAAATTCGGAAGTTGTTCAAAAGAACCGAAATTTAAATATTGATGAGCTTAAATAATATCTTCCGTGACTTATTATTTTTGTTAAAATTTCAAATGCGTCAATACAAAATGAAAAAAAGTGATTCAATGAAACAGTATCTCTACTTTTAGCGCAGACGCATTGATACACAAATTTTGCTATTCTGGGTTAAGCACACATTATTCACACGACCAGGTAAACTAAAAATAAAAACGTTTTACGTATGCCAAGCTTCAGGTGGCACGGTAGTATTTCCTGGCCCATAGGGATAATGATAGCCTTTTTAGAATTTTCACCACTTTCTAACACTGCCCAAAATTCTACATACATAGTTAACTGAAGTACTTTCATTATAATATTCAGAAATGAATTTGAAAATGTATCATGACCGTTTACTTTTTTTGCTATCTTTATAAACCTAAGGCCACTAGTGCATATAGGTCTTTTATCATGCAGTGAATACAAAATTTAACAAAATTCTCAAAAATTCATTTTCACCTGTATGTAAAATTATTTCATATGTTTTCTACATCTGATTCATCCCTCAGTTAGGGAAAGTATGTTCAGTAGATGCTGTATGTTTGTCCAATCAGACTGTTCGGATACATTGACTTAAGTAGGGTACACAAAAGAGCAACCTACGTTCCGGAATGTAAATACTATCGTGGCACCTTCAAATACAATATGGTTATCTCTATTCTAATGCAAAATAAACAAATCAGTCAATTTCAGTTATTTTTTCAGTGTAAAATTGTATTAAACGAAAATTCTGCGAAATGATGTTATCGTCTTTGGCAACTTATAAAATTAGATCAACAGAACATTTTTAGGTGAAAAATGTGAATTTTTTTTATTTATCATTGAAATAATATATATTATAAATATTATTATTTGATGGGTAAAACGGAACAGCCAATCAGTTTCGTGTTTATAAGGCTTTCATGGTGACAAAATTACCATATTTGTCTATTAGAATCGAAATAATTCATGGCAGCCGTAGATTTGTTTTCATTTAACCATGGGTTGGGCATTTATATTCGTATTTTACCCCTCGCAAGCGCCCGGGTTAAAATAATCGAATATAAATTCTCGCTAGCGCTCGGGATAAAATAATCGAATATAAATGCCCAACCCATGGTTTAATAAAAACAAATTTATGGCTGCCATGAGTAATTTATTAATAATTACATTAGTTGCAAATGAAACAAGTAATCCTGTGTTAGGATGCTAACACAAAAGTCGCCAAAACGGCCCCCAACCATTGTTCTGCTGTTTCCATGGTAACGGCAGCCATTTTGAAATTTCATAGTCGGATAGCACATCTACACATGACAGGTCACATTACTTACAAGTTTCATAAAATTGGACAAATTTTCAAATTTAGGCATTCGTATTTCCATGGTTACGGTGGCCATTTTGAAATTCCAAAGTCAAATGCCACATCTACATAAGACAGTCAACATTTGTGTAAAGTTTCATTAAGTTTGAAGCATTTTGAATTTTTGACATTTTGCAGTTTCCATGGTAACAACAGCCATTTTGAAAATTCCAAAGTCGGATGGCACATCTACACATGACAGGTCACATTACTGTCAAGTTTCATAAAGATTGGACCAAATCTAGATTTTTCGCATTTTGTTGTTTCCATGGCAACGGCGGCCATTTTGGAAATTCAAAGTCAAATTCAAATCTACATTCGCTCGTTAACATCTCTGTAAAATTTCATTAAATTTGAAGCATTTTAAAAAATTTCACATTTTGCAGTTTCCATGGTAACGGCGGCCATTTTAAAATTCAAAGTCGAATTACAGCTACATATGGTGCTACCTGTAATAATCTATCATTATATAACATAAAAAGTACATAGGAATAATTCAACACTATCACATGACTAATCACATGACTATTGTTCTAGAATGTTCCATGAAAATTGACCCCTAAAATAATGCCAAGATGACCCAGGCTGAAATAAAAATGTGGAATGGACACCTGGACATCGGTCTCTTGTATTACACAAAACTTAAAGGTTCTACCAGTAGCGAATCAATAGTCGAAAATGACCCCACCCATGTTCCGGCCCTAAAAATACCAAGTTGACCCCATTTGAAATAAAAAATAGCGAATGCACCCAAGGGATACTACCCCAACATCATACCAAATATAAAGTTTCCATCATTTAAGGCTTGGAAGAAAATGGTCGGACAAAATAGGGTTAAGAATAATAATAATAATAATAATAATAATAAGAAGAAGAAGAAGAAGAAGAAACGGGACAAAACATAAAGTCTCCAAAACTCCGTTTTGGCGACTTAATTATTACATTGGTGTCAAATAAAAATCTATATTTCAAATATGAAATAAACACTGTATTTTCAGGGTTGCGTTCAATATCGTAGCAGCTAGTATAGCCGCTATGTCTTGGATTCTATCTACGTTGAACGGTACACTACGTAGCTTACCTATCAAAATGACGTCATAATGTCATAACTTATCCGGCCACATCTTGGATTCTCTAGATAGCATGAATTCTTTTAGCTATCTAGAGCTATTTAGCGGCTAGGCTAGCTATACGTTCAGTAGTCAAAATCTACGTAGCCCTACGTAGCAGCTATGATATTGAACGCACCCCAGGATGTGTTGTCAGATGTTATTAATTAAGTTGCACCAAAGCGAAGTAAGAATATTTAAAACACAGTTACTTGAGTTCTATTGTATTTTCATTAAATTACATAAAAGTCAATGTAATAAAAAAAAAAAAAAAAAAAAAAAAAACTAATCAAAGAATTTAAATACAAAAAATAATATACTTGAGGCCAAACAGGCGCGTAGCTGCCTTTACGCAAAAAATCATTAGCTTGCACATGTTTTGCAAAAAAAAAAATTTTCTGAAATTGAATAACGGATAGTGCCCTTCATTTGCGGCAAGATGGTGACGACAAGGCCGGTCAGTTCAAAACTATATCCTTAAATATTTGCAATCTTTTCAATCCTAGTTACAATGCCAGTAACTACATCAACTACTGAACGGTCATTTAGTGCATTACGACGACTGAAAATTTATCTCCGTTCAACCATGGTACAGGACAGGCAATCTTCGTTAGCGCTCATACATGTTCACAGAGAAATGGATATCGACAAAAAATAGATATATAGACTTTGGATATTAACTATACTTTAAGTCTTACATGCAGTATTAACATTTAATAATACAGGCTCAATACAATAACCTTGAAAACATCTTAGATTTATATCCCTCACTTATAAGTCAAGACTAAAAAAGTCGCCGTTTGATTTCGAATTCCCATTGTCCGTTCGTCCAAAAGACTATTCATTCACCTTGGGTATCTGTGTCCCAAATGACCTTCTACCGTTGTCGTAGAAACCTCTCCTTTGATTCGAAAATGACCTTAGTGAGAAACGGTACGGTCGGGTGTCTTGCAAGAAGGAGGACCTGCTTACCCTTCCGGAGCACTGGAGGTCGCCACATTTTTTCGGGGTTCGTGTTTTTTATCTGTATTTAGTTTTCAATATTGAATGTTTTTATTTGTTCTTTTGTGTCTTATCTGTTCCTGGGTTGGTCATGTGTCCATTGATTGCCCTTCTATTGATAAACGCTTCGGTTGACTTGTCGACTGATCTTCTCGTTTTATAAAATTTATTTTATATTTGAAAATAACCATGTTAATAAGGAGTAATGTGAATTTCATACGCATGGCATACCTCGAAAATGACCGAAAAACGATCATTTTCTGCATAAAATGGTCCCAAAAATTTTTTCGCCTCGCGATACAAGACTTGTGCTTGCATTTTATTTTAGGCCAGCTACGCCCCCGCCAAACAACACTGATAATTCACTCAATGCGCTAAAAACGAAAACAAATGTCATTTTTAGGTAATTATAGTAAAACGATCTTCAAAACAAATGAAGTGGATGTAAGCTATTACAGGCAACCGTAAGGCCTTCAACAATGAGAAAAACCAATACCGTATGGTCGGCTATAAAAGGATCCCGACATAAAAAATATGAAACAATTCAATTGAGAAAACTAACGGCCTAATTTATAACAAAATATTATACGAAAAACAAATATGACAGACAAGAACCGATGGCAACCACTGAACTACAGGCTCCCGACTTGGGACAGGCACATTAAGAATGTGGCGGGGTTAAACATGTTTGTGAGCGCTCAACCCTCCTCTAACCTGGGACAGTGGTGTAATAGCACAACATAAGAACAAACTACAAAAATCAGTTGAAAAAGGCTTAACTCATCAGATGGATACACATAGAAATACATCTAACAAAAACACAGAGTGGACATAGACGGGTACGTATACATCCCCACAACAAAAAGACACTAAGTACAGATTTGAGAGTACTCGCAGTTACTGACAGCTAGTTCAAATTTATTTTTATCATAAAATGTAAATAGCGCGGCAACAGATAATGAAAGTTGATATATTGTGGTAACAATATTGTGTTTAACTTTGATACATTTACACATTAAGTTAATCTTAGAAACACTAAAATTTATTCATTATAAATAAATTACCTGATTTACAAGATCCAGCGGGGAAAAATAGCAAGATGAACAAAATATTAATAACTCCGCTCATGTCTGATTGTGTGATTTCTGCACTGCAATTGAACTGTCTCAGCCTTGAACTTTCTTTATCGGGAACAAGAGACTAAATAAATGTACATAATAGACTAATCTAAAATAAAGAAATCGGCCAGGAAACATATGTCATTCAGTATCGTTCTTGAATTGTGTTCTGGTATGAATTCAAAACTAAATGCACTATGTTCATGTAATTGTTTTTACAGAAAGAAAAACAGTGGCTTGAAAATCCATTTAAGAAAATCCCCAAAACAATTAAATATGTCAGTTTCAGTTGCTCCAAACTGCTTTCTTTAGTTGTAAGATGATACTATCTGCTGTCGATTTTTTATTCGAGTTGATCAAATTAGTTCTAGATGCAATTGCACAAGTATGTATTAATAGAAATAAAAATATTAAAGGGTAGACAACTTTAAAAAAAAATTATGACGGTTTGATTATTAGAGATTCATTCGTGCATAGTGCAGCTGATTTGAAGAACTGAAGATTAAACATGAAAGCAGCATAATAAATAAAATTAAGAATGGAAATAGGGGATTTGTCAAAGAGACAACAACCCACCAAAGAGCAAACAACAGCCGAAGGCCACCAATGGGTCTTCAATGCAGCGAGAAAATCCCGCACCCGGAGGTGGTCCTCAGCTGGCCCCTAAGAATTTTTAGCGCTTAATAATAGAAAATGCGTTGATATCAAGAAACAACAATATAGATTACCAAGAAATTCATGACACTATTTTTTTCAAAGAAGACATGCCTAGATATACACCAAAATTAGAAAACAAAAAGACAATCACCTTCACAATCAGGATAGGGCACTGTAATGTATCGCCACATCACAAATTTGGGCTACTCTCAGCTTCTGGAGAAGCGTAATCAGTTCTTGGTTAACTAAATTAAGTGGCATATATCGCGCTAACATAAAAAACTGAAATGCAGTCGTATTCGGTACAACAAACAAGGAAAGGAGAAAAAGAATATGCCTACGACAAATGGAACAATACTTGAATTCCTTGGTCATCTGGTGCACAGATATTCATTCCATAACGGTCAACCAATTCCTGACTTCAACTTTGTTATTAATAATCTTCTGTTCAACATCCTCACGTAAAATCCACAATCGCTGCACGTAAAATTCAAAAAATAAAGTTGTATTCTATGTCATAAATATAAGTATTTAGCCGACCTTATCCTTGACTTTCTAGATGAGAATAGATAATCGATTAGTGAATCAAATGACAGGGTTTTAAAGAACATTTCAATATATCAGACATCGTGCATCAACTATGATAAACATAGTACTCCTCCGCAAAAACCCAGACGCATAAATAAAGACAACCGAATAGGAATAACTCTTTGTCTAAATAGCCTGACTTGGTACAGGTACAGAATTTAGTTCGGTTAAACAGAATCAATAAAGAAACCAGGCTTAAAGTTTTGTAAAAAAAAAACCTTCTACGTGCTTACACTTCTTGCCAATGGTTTATTATGTGTATACGCAAATTTTAAATGCAAAAAAAAGGGAAACATCGTTAAAGAAGTCCCTTCAATTAGTGTGCAAATTTTCTGTGAAGTTTCAAGGATTTTGGTTTGAAAACTGCAGGAACAGTTAATTATAGAAAATGGCCGTCTTTTGAAAAATTTGCTGAAAAAATTTCTTAGTTTACAAGTTCTGAAATATGTAAAAAATGTTTAAACAATTTCTAAACAGCTTGTGAACAGCTAAAGTTTCTTAGTTGAAAACTGTAGGAGAAGTTTGATTCCACTTTTCCTCGGCTGCATGACATCACCACACTACATGCTGGTTTTAGACAAACACCTTTAAAGAAGTCCCTAAAGGAAGATGCACAACTTAAATTAGAGTGCAAATTGTCTGTGAAATTTCATGGATTTTGGTTTGAAAACTGCAGAAACAGTAAATTACGGATATTTAAATTTCGTACAAACATTGAACAGTCATTTAGAATATACAAACTGCCCGACTTTTTTCATTAACAACTGTCATACACATGGGAGGTTCAGCTAGCTGTAAAACAAGGTTTAATCCACCATTTTCTACATAAGGAAATGCCTGTACCAAGTCAGGAATATGACAGTTGTTTTCCATTCGTTTGATGTGTATGAGCTTTTGATTTTGCCATTTGATAAAGGACTTTCCGTATTGAATTTTTCTTGGAGTTCGGTAATTTTGTTATTTTACTTTTTGTATGACTTATGTTTGTTTATAAAATGTACGCGGACATTTCTTAAATCAAATTTGAAATATCAGATCTAAAACAAATCTTTTATTCGTGTTTTTTGCCTAACATCTTAGAATTATCTATCGCAGAAGATGGATGCATTGTTCGTGGCATTTTGAACCTCCCGTATATTTGTCTTCATTACAAATGAATGGTGGTGTTAAAACAAGTTAAATGCCTTGCAGTGTCATTTTTAGAGAGTGATAATAGGTTTATTGCACTCATAGCATCATGTCTGATGGGTAATAACAAGGTTGTTTCCAACTTTCGCGAAACCTTCTGAAAGGTGTTAAGTTGCATAAGTATATTGAACAAAAATTCGAAGAAAATATGATTATAATCAACTTTGATGTCTTTCATCTTTTCGACATTATGATAACTGTCCACCACTGTAATTTCCATATCCCATTTGCTTGATAGCTGTATGTCTTTAAATTCGGTTTAATTAGAAAACAAAAGAAAGCCGGAGAATAGCATTAACATTCCAGAATCAAAATGAAACATAGACTTTGTCCTTCTCACAAAAAAAAAAAAAAAAAAAAAAAAAAAACTACATTTTGGAACGGTCACACATATTGTTTTTTTTCACATTTATACAAATAATAAAAGGACAGTAAAACATTTGATATTCTTGTTTTTCATTATTTAAAATGTTTATCATCTCGAGAAAAGAAGCAGAAAATATCAAGGGGACATTCAAAATTCATAAATTGAAGAGAAACTGACAACGCCACCAAGGGGATATTCTAAACTCATAGGTTGAAGAAAACTGACAACGCCACCAAGGGGACATTCTAAACTCATAGGTTGAAGAAAACTGACAACGCCACCAAGGGGACATTCTAAACTCATAGGTTGAAGAGAAACTAACAACGCCACCAAGGGACATTCTAAACTCATAGGTTGAAGAAAAACTGACAACGCCACCAAGGGACATTCTAAACTCATAGGTTGAAGAAAACTGACAACGCCACCAAGGGGACATTCTAAACTCATAGGTTGAAGAGAAACTAACAACGCCATTAAGGGGACATTCTAAACTCATAGGTTGAAGAGAAACTGACAACGCCACCAAGGGACATTCTAAACTCATAGGTTGAAGAGAAACTGACAACGCCACCAAGGGGACATTCTAAACTCATAGGTTGAAGAAAAACTGACAACGCCACCAAGGGACATTCTAAACTCATAGGTTGAAGAAAACTGACAACGCCACCAAGGGACATTCAAAACTCATAGGTTGAAGAGAAACTGACAACGCCACCAAGGGACATTCTAAACTCATAGGTTGAAGAGAAACTGACAACGCCACCAAGGGACATTCTAAACTCATAGGTTGAAGAGAAACTGACAACGCCACCAAGGGGACATTCTAAACTCATAGGTTGAAGAGAAACTGACAACGCCACCAAGGGGACATTCAAAACTCATAGGTTGAAGAGAAACTGACAACGCCACCAAGGGGACATTCAAAACTCATAGGTTGAAGAAAACTGACAACGCCACCAAGGGACATTCTAAACTCATAGGTTGAAGAAAACTGACAACGCCACCAAGGGACATTCTAAACTCATAGGTTGAAGAAAACTGACAATGCCACCAAGGGACATTCAAAACTCATAGGTTGAAGAGAAACTGACAACGCCACCAAGGGACATTCAAAACTCATAAGTTGAAGAGAAACAAACAACGCCACCAAGGGGACATTTAAAACTCATAGGTTGAAGAGAAACTGACAACGCCACCAAGGGGACATTCAAAACTCAAAAGTTGAAGAGAAACTGACAACGCCACCAAGGGACATTCTAAACTCATAGGTTGAAGAGAAACTGACAACGCCACCAAGGGACATTCAAAACTCAAAAGTTGAAGAGAAACTGACAACGCCACCAAGGGACATTCAAAATCATAAGTTGAAGAAAAACTGACAACGCCACCAAGGGGACATTCTAAACTCATAGGTTGAAGAAAACTGACAACGCCACCAAGGGACATTCAAAACTCATAAATTGAAGAGAAACTGACAACGCCACCAAGGGGACATTCAAAACTCATAAGTTGAAGAGAAACTGACAACGCCACCAAGGGACATTCAAAAATCATAAGTTGAAGAAAACTGACAACGCCACCAAGGGGACATTCAAAACTCATAAGTTGAAGAGAAACTGACAACGCCACCAAGGGGACATTCAAAACTCATAAGTTGAAGAGAAACTGACAACGCCACCAAGGGGACATTCAAAACTCATAAGTTGAAGAGAAACTAACAACGCCACCAAGGGGACATTCAAAACTCATAGGTTGAAGAGAAACAAACAACGCCACCAAGGGGACATTCTAAACTCATAGGTTGAAGAGAAACTGACAACGCCACCAAGGGGACATTCTAAACTCATAAGTTGAAGAGAAACAAACAACGCCACCAAGGGACATTCAAAACTCATAAGTTGAAGAGAAACTGACAACGCCACCAAGGGGACATTCTAAACTCATAGGTTGAAGAGAAACTGACAACGCCACCAAGGGGACATTCTAAACTCATAAGTTGAAGAGAAACTAACAACGCCACCAAGGGGACATTCAAAACTCATAGGTTGACGAGAAACTAACAACGCCACCAAGGGGACATTCTAAACTCATAGGTTGAAGAGAAACTGACAACGCCACCAAGGGACATTCAAAACTCATAAGTTGAAGAGAAACAAACAACGCCACCAAGGGGACATTCTAAACTCATAGGTTGAAGAGAAACTGACAACGCCACCAAGGGACATTCAAAACTCATAAGTTGAAGAGAAACAAACAACGCCACCAAGGGGACATTCAAAACTCAAAAGTTGAAGAGAAACTGACAACGCCACCAAGGGACATTCAAAACTCATAGGTTGAAGAAAACTGACAACGCCACCAAGGGACATTCTAAACTCATAGGTTGAAGAAAACTGACAACGCCACCAAGGGGACATTCTAAACTCATAGGTTGAAGAAAACTGACAACGCCACCAAGGGGACATTCAAAACTCATAGGTTGAAGAGAAACTGACAACGCCACCAAGGGGACATTCAAAACTCATAAGTTGAAGAGAAACAAACAACGCCACCAAGGGACATTTAAAACTCATAAGTTGAAGAGAAACTGACAACGCCACCAAGGGACATTCAAAACTCAAAAGTTGAAGAGAAACTGACAACGCCACCAAGGGACATTCTAAACTCATAGGTTGAAGAGAAACTGACAACGCCACCAAGGGGACATTCAAAACTCAAAAGTTGAAGAGAAACTGACAACGCCACCAAGGGGACATTCAAAATCATAAGTTGAAGAAAACTGACAACGCCACCAAGGGACATTCTAAACTCATAGGTTGAAGAAAACTGACAACGCCACCAAGGGGACATTCAAAACTCATAAATTGAAGAGAAACTGACAACGCCACCAAGGGGACATTCAAAACTCATAAGTTGAAGAGAAACTGACAACGCCACCAAGGGACATTCAAAATCATAAGTTGAAGAAAACTGACAACGCCACCAAGGGGACATTCAAAACTCATAAGTTGAAGAGAAACTGACAACGCCACCAAGGGACATTCAAAACTCATAAATTGAAGAGAAACTGACAACGCCACCAAGGGGACATTCAAAACTCATAAGTTGAAGAGAAACAAACAACGCCACCAAGGGGACATTCAAAACTCATAAGTTGAAGAGAAACAAACAACGCCACCAAGGGGACATTCTAAACTCATAAGTTGAAGAGAAACTGACAACGCCACCAAGGGACATTCTAAACTCATAAGTTGAAGAGAAACTAACAACGCCACCAAGGGGACATTCAAAACTCATAAGTTGAAGAGAAACTGACAACGCCACCAAGGGGACATTCTAAACTCATAGGTTGAAGAGAAACTGACAACGCCACCAAGGGGACATTCTAAACTCATAAGTTGAAGAGAAACAAACAACGCCACCAAGGGACATTCAAAACTCATAAGTTGAAGAGAAACAAACAACGCCACCAAGGGGACATTCTAAACTCATAGGTTGAAGAGAAACTGACAACGCCACCAAGGGACATTCAAAACTCATAAGTTGAAGAGAAACAAACAACGCCACCAAGGGACATTCTAAACTCATAGGTTGAAGAGAAACTGACAACGCCACCAAGGGACATTCAAAACTCATAAGTTGAAGAGAAACAAACAACGCCACCAAGGGGACATTCAAAACTCATAAGTTGAAGAGAAACTGACAACGCCACCAAGGAGACATTCAAAACTCATAAGTTGAAGAGAAACTGACAACGCCACCAAGGAGACATTCAAAACTCATAAGTTGAAGAGAAACTGACAACGCCACCAAGGAGACATTCAAAACTCATAAGTTGAAGAGAAACTGACAACGCCACCAAGGGACATTCAAAACTCAAAAGTTGAAGAGAAACTGACAACGCCACCAAGGGGACATTCAAAACTCATAAGTTGAAGAGAAACTGACAACGCCACCAAGGGGACATTCAAAACTCATAAGTTGAAGAGAAACTGACAACGCCACCAAGGGGACATTCAAAACTCAAAAGTTGAAGAGAAACTGACAACGCCACCAAGGGGACATTCAAAACTCATAAGTTGAAGAGAAACTGACAACGCCACCAAGGGGACATTCAAAACTCATAAGTTGAAGAGAAACTGACAACGCCACGGCGAAAAAACGGAAGACGACGAAAAGACAAACAAGTCCACAAAACCTTACCTAGTACACTATAGACTGAGCAATACGATCCAAAATGAGAATGGGGGTGATCTTAGGTGTTCCGGAAGGACAAGTAGACTCCATTGGTGTTATCGTGGTAGATCACCGATGAAATAAATGAGAAATGTCAGAAATCCACATTAATGATAGTAAAAGACACCGACTAAAATCTAAACAAGACAGACATATAAACAGCATGCAGATGTCTTTCAGTAATCGAGGGCATTGACAAATCCACTTTGTTTGATTATTTGTAATGCAAAACATATATATATATATATTATAACTCATAGAAGATTGCTAGCTTTAATTGAAGATTAGATAACCACTGAAACTGGTATAGAATTGAAAAAAGCAGCCTCTCCCTCCATTGATTTCGTGTAAATCTGCAGTGCTTTATCCTTGGTTAGTTTGCCTTTAACGTAAGCAGCATTGGCAATGGCTTCAAATTTATGATAACCAGCATAAGCTGGACTAAAGTATGTCATCACCCAATCTTTATATGGCCCAAATTGATGCTGAAATATATATATTTTTCTAATAAAATGTAGTTCATATCAATCCTGTAAAAATCAAGTGATTATATGAGTTAACGTATGCGCTTATTGCAATGTTCAAAAAGTGAAAAAAAAAAAAAATGGAATAGATTTGCAAAAATGACATTCAATGAATAGCAATTATTTAAAACATGCAATTTCACGATAAAATTTCTTGTAGACTGTAAGGCGTTTATATCACGTATACTTTAGTTTGCACAAAATTATTTTTCACATACTACTAACTGGGTGTGTGTTTAATACCAGTCCCAACCACGGCCATAAGCGTTCACATGGGATAGATGCTACAACGATATATATCGGATCCTCATTCAGCGATACATTTAAAAGATGATCAATGAATCCTTGACATTCTGGTCCTACTTTAACAGCTGAGGCATTTTGAACATACCAATCGTTTAGGATTCCTTCACCAAAACTAAAATTATAAGCAGACAATAATTTTGAGTATTTTAAGACGATTGCTCAGTTCAAGTAGTTACTATGTATATTGTCATACAGTGAATTGCGAAAATATTTTGTAGTAAAATCAATACAAAGAATAGAGGAATTAAACAGAAACCGAACGACACAAAAATCGAAAGACATCTAAAGATCAACATACTGTGTTCCGCAATAGACAAAATAGCTCCTAATCCCCCCTGTTAACTACACATGGGAAATGACTATCAAATATCTGCCATCAACACCAAATTTCGAAATTGACAAAAACATTAAAATATACCAAGATCCAATCAATAGCGTTTAAATGGCAGTAATAAAATTCTCAAACTTATTAAATTGAAACTGAAATTCGGAATCGAGAAAGTTACAAATATTTCTCTTTAAATTAGATTTCTTTAAAGCAATAAAGGCCACTGTGTTGCCCTTGAATTAAAAATTCAAAACGTATAATAAATCTATCTAATAAATTCCTGAGGTGTTCATTAATCACTAAAACATCATTTACCACATTTAATTGTAACGTTTTTATTTTACATTATCTATTCTATTTAAACTCCTTCATTAAAAGAAGAAAAAGAAAAAAAAACTGCCAAAAAAAGAAAATAGCCTACTATTGAGATCTTTAAACAAATTTTCAAGTCTTCCCCTATTAAAATTTGTTACCAGCAGATAATATGTCTTAAAAAAAGATTTTGGAAAATAGTTTTAAGGTAAGGCTGTAGCGCACTTTTATTGCTATTGAATTTCACCAAAAACATATTTGTGAAATGCAAATTGAAAGTCAAATATTTCGATTTTGAAATGTTTTTGATGTCACAGAGTCAAATCAAATTACATTTCTGTGTTAATGTGACAAGTTTTATCTTAAATACTCATTTACGAATTTAACATTATTTTTGAAAGGTTTGAGGACTTTACATAATTTCCAATTTCAGGGTCAAAATAATTGCTCTTATCCATTTCCCCTTACAGACATTAAAGCGCTTCGTCCTATTTTAACATTTTATCCCGTTCTATTTCATATTTTTATTTGTTATTCATCTATTTTTTTATATACTTCTTCTCCTGCTGGTATCTTTCAAGAGTAACAATCGTATTCTTTCTTTTTCCAAAATTCGAATCCTGCCAGCGCAATGTACCTTCGATTCCGATATGCCAATTTTCTTACCGACGGTCGTTGGTTCTCTATGGGTACACTGGCTTCCTCCACCAATTAAAACTGACCGTCAAGATATTTAGACAAGAATTCTAAGAGTGGGACTATTACAATAACGTTAATACATTAGTCCTAGGATTTATTCATTAAACAGCAAAGATAAACAAATCATATTACAAATACATAAATAACAATACATACCTTTTGTAGACTTTGACTTCGTTTTCAAGAAAAATCTTAAGACGACCACCACTCTTAGTTGCAGCCACCTCTAACGCTTTTGAAAATTCTAAGCAGAAGACTGCATCTTGAATCAAGTATCTACCTTTAATACAGATTTTCACACATATGTTTTAGCTTACTGTAAATGTTTTCGTCGAACCTGGTTATTTTACCTAAATACATTAATATGATTTAAACACTTACTGTTATAATTCTTTTTTTGTTGCTATTTTTCAAATTGCAGTTTTAAATTTATTATTACATGTGTAATAACATATTTGTTTTTATCCAGGAAAATATGTATTATGAGGATGGACGCTTCATATTTGGAAACATCTTTGAGCATGATACATTTATTCTATCCATATAACTATATTTTTTTAGTATACTCAGATACCAGTTAAAAATTAAAACACGTATTCAATACTTAATCTGTAAAAGCAGCGACATTGATTGTTACTTACCAAAATATGTTGGATGCAAAGTTCCATCTTTAACTCCTTGCACAAACGAAGAATTCAATGATTTCATCCTCGAACTTCTGGTTTCATGCCATAACCATTCACTAAATTTATTTTCTGTTAAATATACTACAGGACTTAACAAGTTTACATAGCATTCTGAGTAAAGATATATTGCAATACCACAATTCTTGAATATATCCTGTTCTTAGTATATTTCTTTGTTATATACCCCTTTTGTATTCCGCCTCTTTTTGATAATGTCAAAAATATTAACCTGGCACATTCACTTTTTAATTATGTACTGTGTTTTGGAAAAGGCTTTGTATAATATTAATTAAAGAAAATACTAAGCGTTTTCTTCCCAAGGAATAGATTACCTTAGCTGTTTTTGGCAAAACCTTTCGGAATTTTTGGTCTTCAATGCTCTTCAACTTTGTACTTTATTTGACCGTTTTAACTTTTTTTATTTGAGCGTCACTGATAAGTCTTTTGTAGACGAAACGCGTGTCTTGCGTACCAAATTTTAATCCTGGTATCTATGATAAGTTTATTTTCACAATTATGTATTTTTACATTGCTAGTTTCTTTGAAGCAGTTTGATAAAAATTACATGATACGAATCACCAAAAGATACTGAACGGAACAACAGAACTCATCAACAATCATCATCCGACTCCTCCAATAAAATAGACATTCAAAGGCAAACAAAACAACACACCAATAAACCGTCCAGATACAGTAATATAATATGGTGGAATGAAACTAATTTTATATAATCTATTTGAGAATACAAAGTAAATAAATGCAATGACAAATGAACTCATGATGGCTGTTCTTCAAAAAAAAAAAAAAAACAGAAGTTAAGTTAATTTCAAAAAACCTGACCAACTAGGAAAGAGACATATAAAAAGAAAAGAAAACAACAATATAAAGGTTGAACACAACAAAATATCAGGAATAAGCTGAGAATACTCGAAAAATAGCTTTACCTAAGTCTATACCATGTATAATATACAGAAAAAGTTTTAAAAAATCAATCTGGTCGACAAATGTGTACACATTTATTATAAGATTACGTTCCCTGTGTATTATTATCTGCCATGTATCTATCTTGCTTATGTATGTAGATAAAACTGCCATTAATCTATAACAGGATATACCAGTAAAATTGCCTTTGGTATTCCAATTTGATCCATTATTAAAAGAATCAGGCATTTTTGTAGTGCCAGGCTGGTCACCTTGATCTAATGTGAGGTACCATGGATGTTTTATATCACTTGGAACTATAAATCAAGAGTATTAAAATATACAAATTATTATTTACAAAAGAACATTAACGTTTGATGAATATTGCGTTATTGATGTCCAATAACTTTTTAAATTTTTGTTTAAGAATCTGGAAATACCCAAACATTAACTTTACAATAAATGTACTTGTGTTATACAGGTGTTGTATATGCTTAGATAATACTAGTAATCCGATTTCCGGACAACCTTTCTTCAGATGCTATCATACAATGTTTTGCTTTCAAATTAGCTACATTTACTTTCTGTTTCACCTGAATAGATACACGATAAACTGTTCTTGAAACATACCACCTATACCCAAACTTTTGGTCTCAATTCTATTTGATGCAGAGTATGTCAAAAAAAAAAAAATAGTTACAAAAGTCAAAACTTTATCGAAAACGTAAACAGCGAGGAATTAACTACATTATATGTGCCACCAAAGAGGCATTACTTGTATAAAACTTGGTCAAATTTGTCTGACAGAGGCTGATATTTCAATGCATTTCTGAGTTTAAAAGTTATTTTACAATACAAAATCAGATAACATATGATACAAACAAAATATCTGAGTATATACTAGTAATGTTTTGGGGCTGAAATATAATTCTGAAATTAAAGTATATGAAAATCGCTTAGGATCTTCATAAAATCACATACTTAAATGAATGAATTCATGTCCAATGAAATATGAAATTGGAAAAGAAGTTATAAATTGTATTAGAAATACATTTTAAACTGACCTGCGCTACAAACTCCGGATAAAGTAGTTATTAAGAAGATTAAAAAATGGAACATTGCATTCGTGTAAAATTCAATCTAATGCACAATACTAAACAAAAAAGACCCTGGATCAAATTATACAAAGTGTACTAAATGTAACTAGAGGAAATGTCAGTCATTACCCCACGTGAATTTATATAAGATAAGCGTTAACTGTAACACTAATAAAATTTAATGACAAACATAGCTGTTGTATGCTATGCAACATTTCCAGTAAATGATTAAAATTAAAAAAAAAAAAAAACTTCTATTATTTTTCTAACTATGGTATTCAGTATTTCAGAACTGGTACTATTTAAATGATACTTAATAGTCCGAATTAGCTGGAGCCTTGACTTTGTTTGTAAAATGAAAATATTTAGATTAGAACAACCTTGTTTTTCATGTTTCTTCAAGTATTGACATTTTGACTTCTTTGTCAGGCACACTGATAAACCTATTTCGTGTGGTTTCAAATTTAGGTCCATGATATAAACATAAGATAGAAATTGGTTGACAAATAATACTCGATGGTCTTCAATTATAGATTCTAGATGCTGAAGTTTTGTATCTTTCTATTTACTTTACAGTTTTCCTTTTACTCTTTTCATTCATTTGATGTGTTTGGGCTTTTGATTTTGCCCCTTGATAAAGGACTTTCCGTTTTGAATTTTCTTTGGAGTTCGGTATTTTTTTTTTTTTTTTTTTTTTTTTTTGTTGTATGACGTTTGACGTGACTAGGTATTTATGCATCCCGCTATCGGTTTTTTTTACTAAGAACGTTCCTCGTTCAGATGGGTCCTGAGGTGCGATTCCGACGCAAGAAGTTTTTACAGTTTGTTTACCCTTGTATTAGTATTTAACTTAATTTCTACTTTATCGGGAAAGTGTATATTATATACGGTATGTACTATCAATTACAGAAACATTTTTTATCTGGGTCTTTGTCACTTTACTATCAACTACAAAATCTTTTTTGTTGGCGTCCTTGTCAAATAAACTATTAACTACAGCAACTTTTTGGTTAGCGTCTTTGTTAGATTTAGTTGTATGTTTGTTTTAATTTTTTAGTCAGTTGTTTTGTATATCTGTGATGTATGTTTACACAGGTTAGGCTGCTGGATCCCAATTTTTGTCACATTAACCTGCTATGTCTGTTTGGGTTGCTCATCCGAATTTGTCAATATAACGGAATTATAAACAACTTCTTACAAGTGGAAGGTTTAGCTAGCTATAAAACTAGCTTTAATCAACCATTTTTCTCCTGTTCCAAATCAGAAATATGACAGTTTTTTTCACTCGTTCCGTTTGTTGATAACGTTTGATTTTGTCAGTTTTTATGGCCTTCTCCTTTTTGAATTTACCTTGGAGTTTGGAATTTTTGTTATACATTTTTGCTAAAACCACTTACCGATTTCTGAAATAATCATCTCCAGGCGCCTCACAAACAGGTTTCGGTGTGACGGACTGGAACGTCGACTGTTACAAACAAAAATTGTGGTACTTATTCTAGGCTATAGCCTTCCTAATTTCAACTTCAGTTAAAGTTCTTTAAAAACAGGGAAGATACCAAAAGATCAATCAAAAATCAAAAGTCCAATAATACAGACCACAACTATTAATAGAATAAGAAAGACGACGGAAAGGCAAGCATAATAACTACACAGAAAACTAAAGTTTGAGTAACATGAACAAACTCGCACTAAAAAACAGGCGTGAACTCAAAGTATATAGCAGTTGTTGTAATGCCATATTGTAGTAAATACTAGCTTAACAGTCGTCTTGGAGTCAGAGAAAACAATTTCTGATAACCATGTTGAGTACTAACTTATCATAATTTTGACAATGAGTGAGACTTTCAATGCTTTCTACCTTTTGAAGTTCATTTGTCAATATCTTAATCGTTATTATTTAAAGTTGTATTGGATAGTGGGTTTTTTTTTTTTTTTTTTATTGATAAAGGTTTTGGTTTTGTTTACTTCACTACTCCATTTTGGAATTTTTTCATGAGATTTAGATTATGACACGATATTTGATTAAGATATCTCTGACTGCAAAGCTACATATTTATCGTTTTCTATAAAATGTCTAATCTTATTTCTGTCCATGTTTGTCATTGCATTGGAATATATAATTAGTTTAACTAGATGATTTCACGATCTGATATTGAAAACCGAGGACGTCTTCATGTTTGTATTAAGAAACGTACCAACTGGCAACCTTAAACGAATTACTGAAAAATATGCTATTTTCCCAAAATGAATTTTTCATTGGCTTCTGTTCTTTAACTATTGACATTTTGACTCCTTTGTCAGGAACGCTGATAAAACTATTTCGTGTAGTTTCAAATTTAGGTCCATGATATAAAGATAAGATAGAAAAAGCTAAAAGCACTAACCGAGTTCTAAAATAACCCTCTCCAGGCACATAACAAATAGGTTTCGATTAAGGACTGGAACGTCGACTGTTCCAAACAAAACTTGTGGTACTTATCCTACTTTATCGCTATTTATTGTATTTTTTTTTTGATATTTTTGTGAAAATTTTTTATGCTTCTCTGCTTAATCTTCGATCACAATCTTTGCAATTTTGCAGCAACATAAAGACTTTTGATTTTTCTTCGCTTTACACTACTATTCCCCATGCTCAGTTGAAAGATCGACTTCATCATCTCATTAAACAGAGCTTTTTCTATAAAAATGGGAATCGTAGATACAAATTTCTTGTTTTGGGTTACAATAATTGATGTCCTATCATTGAATAACCCATATTTCAGCCAATACTTACATCTCATATATTCCAGTGGACGTGAAATTGAGGATACTACTGATAATAGAAGGACTGCTTCATACCTCGATCTTTTCCTCAATATTGACACAGATGGACGACTTCACACGAAAATCTATGATAAACGGGACGATTTCAACTTCCCAATTATCAATTTCCCATTTCTCAGCAGTAACATACCCTCTGCCTCTTCGTATGGTGTTTACATATCTCTGTTGATACGTTATGCTCGTGCATGTTCACACTATACGAACTTCATATACAGGAGTGTGCTCCTAACGCAGATACTGCTCCAACAAAGTTATGAGGAGGACAGATTAAAAATGACACTCCGTAAATTTACGGACACCATCACGAATTGGTTGATCCATACGATGTGTCTTTGTCGAAACTAACTAAGGACATTTTTACCACGTGTTAGATTGTGGTTTGACATTACGTCGTCTGATCTTTTAATTACCAAACGTGACTTATTCCCGATTGTGACTGTTTTGCTGAGTGTGAATTCGCATTGCTATAAGACGGGTCACGGTACTTTTCTATCCAAAATTCATGTATTTAGTTTTGATGTTATATTTGTTATTCTCATCGAATTTTGTCAAATGTCTAATCGTTTATAGTTGTAAATCTTATTTTTTTCTATTGTATTTGTGTGTTATGGTAAAGATAGTTAATCACCTAGTTCATTTATTAGATGCTAGTTTTGGTCAACTAAATTTATACGATATATTTGGTTTACAATTTGATTTAGAAGAAACACTGACATAGCTAGATAATACAATTAATTATCTAATTACTACCAAAATTTTATATTAATTAGTATTGTAATTTTCATTGTTATTAATAAATGTTATATGAGTATTAAAACCTAATTTTGAATCATATCCAATTGTGAGGAAATTTTTTTGAAATTCAAATGTGACGTCACTTTGCGTTGATCTGTTTTGCTAACTCGGCTGTGAATTTTTATGTGCTGGTTTAAGTTGTTTCATTTATCCGTTTTTATTCTGTATTAAGCACCACTTCGGTGTTATCATGTATTTCTATTATATAGTCATTTTTATACATTTACTGTTTGCAAAAGTATGAATTATTCTAAATAATAAGGATTTTCTTATCCCAGACAGAAAACCTTAGCCGTATTAGGCACAACTTTTTGGAACTTTTGGTCCTCAATGCTCTTCAACTTTGTACTTGTTTTGGCTTTCGAATTTTTTTTATCTGAGCGTCACTGGTTAGTCTTGTGTGGACGAAACGCGCGTCTTAGATTTTAAAATTTTAAACCTGGTACCTTTTGTTAGCTATTATTCGTATGTTTCTCTGTCCTATATGTTCTCCCATTTATTTGTATTGTAGTCCTGTCATGTAATGTTGTCATTTTAATGTTATATTTTACATTGCCATAAAAGCGAGAGGTTTGGCTAGCCACAAAACCAGGTTCAACCCACCATTTTTTTCTTAAAATGTCCTGTACCAAGTCAGGAAAATGGCCATTGTTATATTATAGTTCGTTTCTGTGTGTGTTACATTTTAATGTTGTGTTTCTGTTGTGTCGTAGTTCTCCTCTTATATTTGATGTGTTTCCCTCAGTTTTAGTTTGTAACCCGGATTTGTTTTTTTCTCAATCGATTTATGAATTTCGAACAGCGGTATACTACTGTTGCCTTTATTTCAGATGGAAAATTGTCGATAGAAAGTAAGGGCGCACGTGCCGTTGTCAACGTAAACATCAACGCCGTCACAGGCAAAATAGCGATAAACAGGTTATCAATGGTTTTTCAAACTCGAGGATGTTTCTCAGCCACATCTCATCTCAGGAAAAACCATGGATAATCTATAACTATCATCTTCCCAATTTCTCCTATAGTTAAAATTCTTAAAAAGAGAGAAGATACCAAAGGGACATCCAAAAATCAAATATCAAATAAAACAGAAAAACTTTGGCCAAAAAGAAAGACGACGGAAAGGCAAATATAAAGACTACACAGAAAACTGAAGTTTGAGTAACATGAACAAACTAGCCCTCAAAAATCAGGCGTGAACTGAAAGTATATAGTAGTTATTGTAATGCCATATTGTAGTAAATAATAGCTTAACAGTTGTCTTGGAGTCAAAAACATCCTCTGATAAAGTTAGGTAACGATGTTGAGTATGAACTTGTTTTAATTTTGACAATGAGTTAGATTTTAATGCTTAATACTTTCTTGAAGTTCATTTAGCAATATTTTAATCGCTATAATTCAATTTTGTATTGTTTTGTTATTTGATTTATTCTTGTTCTGTTCACTGCTCTTTTCTAGAATTTTTACTTGAGATTTAAACTATTACACGATATTTGATTTAGTATAAACAAATTTAAAGTCCTGGCAATCCTATACTGTATGGATGCCTATACTCCGAATGATGACAGATTTATATATAATATTTGATAAAATGAAATCATCTAAATAAGCAAGGTAACATCTACAGGTCTTCTTTGACAGAACTGATGGTCAGATTTGGAGATTTATGATTTGACAAAAACGACAGTCCATTATAAGTGATTCATATTTTCTCTTTTATATCTAGACCTACGAGATGTCAATAACCATCAGTAAAATACAACATTGATGCAAAATAGTGGCTTTTACATTTTCTAACCCGTCAAACATGGGCATGCAATTAATGGCTCTCAATCTTTTATCTATTATTTAGAAAATATGACCAACGCTCTTCAACTCCGTTCTTTATGTGACCTTTTTAACTTTTCTACTCGAGAGCGTCATTAATGAGTCTACTGTAGACGAAACGAGCGTATGTCGTACAAAACTTTAAGCCAGGTATCTATGATGAGTTTATTATACTCGCAAGTTACATGATAAAATAAAAAGCATGTCTACTGCATAGGGTCACAAAATTGAATATATTGCCCATACCTTATGCGTATGGGTTACAAGGAAATATATAAAAGAAATGCATATTGATCGATTTTGTGCTACATTTAATATGTTTGCAGTTGTCCAGATTTTTTCATCTTTGCTTAATAAAAAGCAAAAAAATGATAACATTATATGAAAAAATACGGGTACTGCAAGCATATCTCACAATATAGCCCCCCTTCCACTTGCAAAGTTATTCGGTTGACGAAATGGAAAAAAGAGGTGCAAAAGAACATTATATGAGTAATGAGTATGATTCTGTGAAAGTGAAACATTCAGGAGAAATAACAGATAAAAAAGGGAGGTAGTAGGATGAGCGGACAAACATCACAATCATTATATACCACCCGGTTCATAATGCAAGGGCATCAACACATTTTTCAGTTTATCAAATTTAACTATATAAAGGTTTATTATAATATAATAATTTCAGTTAAGGTAACTTAATACGTTAAAAAAAAATCAAAAACACTCAGTAACTATTCCTTAATTTCTATTTGCTTCAAAGAATGATAAGTTCTCGCAATACTACACTGTACTAAATCGGTTAAGTCTGTAAATTTTATCGCCTAGAGGTGACTACGTTGGGCATTTTTAAGAATAGGAATAATCTATATAATGTGGATTCATTTATTTTCGTAGATACTCATTTTCGTGGATTGAGGAAAACTTACATTTTCGTGGGTATTTGATTTCGTGGTTGTGCCAAGTCTGCATTCAAATCTTTGAAAAAATTGTAATTCGTGGTTCACCTGTAACGACAAAATCCACGAAAATTGGTATCTCACGAATAATAATGAATCCACAGTATATATGATAACAATGATGAAAGAACAAATTTTCATTAAAAAAAGAATTCAAGTCATTACAACTATCTCAGTTTTTAATAAAGATTCTCAAACTCGCTCAACTAAACAACTTGGCACAACCACGAAATCAAATGCCGGTTTCCAGCTTACGGTGATTTATTTTTACTAAGGGTAAATTCACTGTATATCGCTATCTTGGATTGTACAATAGCAGTAAACAATCGGTCTAGTTCTTTGCCTTAATCTGCAAATTCAGAGATAGATTTCATTTTTTGTGTAAATAAAGGCAACAGTAGTATACCGCTGTTCAAAAGACATAAGACTGTTTATTTGTATAAAGAAAAATAGGTGATTTCTTGCACTATCCAAAATGTTTAAACAAATACCAAATATTTGTGTTTTTAGGAATCAATTTTTCTACTTAGCCATTTAAGGGGAGATACCTCTTATAGTAAAAATTTTGTACTGGAATGATAGTAAAATTCTCATTTTTTACTTGTAGCAAGAAAACAAGTTCTGTGACACTATTTTTTCTTTTTTTTTCTTTTCTTAAAGCATTTTATAAAGCCTATCTTCTCATATTTTATTTCAAAATTCTATCTCATAGAATTCTTTTTATTCACAAAAATTAGTTTTTTCGTGAACAGTGTATCCAAATTTGGGCGATTTCGCACGACTTGTAGCTTGAAAAGTAGCACGGTGACCCATACTTTTTATTATATTTTTGAAAAAAGCATAGTAAAATCTTCATTTTAGCAAAGTATTAGAAAATTCTATCTGAGGAAATGTATACCGATGATCCACCTTAAATGAATCCATTTCAAACAAAACGTATCACAAAACCAAGATTGTTGCATTCATAGGTAAATCGATAGCAGAATATAATGGTTGTGACTGAAAGATATGTACTTGCCGGTTTATTCTGATTATTAAGGTCAAATTATCACGTGTACTGTAACTCTAGTAAAAGAGTTCAAATATTCAACATATAAGAGTTTGTGTTTGCTGTTGTAATTCAAACTGCTGCAGACAGATTTAAAAAAGGAAATGAGTGGAATCTTTATCATTTTAGAACTTTTACTAGTTGTTTCTCTTGGATTTTCGAAAACAGGTAATTGATAGAAAATCAGTCACTAATTTGATAATTATCATGTGATTGCAAGATACTTGAACATCGTTAAACTACTGTCGCCGCAATTTATCTCAATTCAAAGTTCTTATATTAGGAGATAATACTTTTTAATTTAGGTAACATTTAAGTTTTTGAAAATTGTACCGCTGTGAGGGCAGGGAAAATAATTCTTTGTCAGTAAATGCTAGTTCCATGTGATTAAAAATATTACGCCTTTCTGTAAAATGAAATAAAAAGATTACAGAGAGCATAATTTTTGTAAAATGCTGGTATAATAAAACTCATTGTTTTTATCAATTTTTTTATAGAACGTTTTCGTATGTTCTTTTGTTTTTTCTAGTCATATAGATTAAATATGAAAAGGAAGCAAATGGATTTATAATTCGTTTGTATCTTTAATAAGTCATGAGGCTTATCTACAATTGTCTTTCACTTTTGTCATGTCGTGGCCTTTTGTGGCTGATTGTAAGGCATTGGTTAAGCTCATTGATGACGGCCATGCGATTGCCTATAGTTGTTCAAATCCGTGTCATATGAACACTTTTGAATTGTTGTCTCTTTGGCAATCATGCCACATTTTCTTATCTTATTTTGAATATATCTTTATGACGTTTTCCTTTTAGACACTATTATTCCCCACATATGAAATCAGGCCTTTAATTATTTAAAAAAGTGACACATATGATACCGCCAGTTTTTTGTTTGGTTCCTGTTTACTTTTCTATGTAGTGTTTTCTGAACTCGTCAACTATTGTTTTTTGCCATGGCATTGTCAGTTTATCTCGACCTATGAATTTTGAATATCCCTTCCATATTCTCTTTCCTGCTAATCCCATTTTCCTTAATATTTTGTCGAAGAATACTTTTTTAGTGTGTAGTGTTATTTGTCCTTTTTGGCATTTTCAGCAACAGCACATTGAAATCTATTGAAGCAATATTGAAAAAAAAATTCATTAATAATACATTGATTGAAGTTTTATTTATACGATATTTTGTTTATTTATTCAGTTAACTTTGAAAAAGTCCAAGAGGTGTCCATACATTCTATTAATAGAAAATCGGACGCCACAAGGACTGCACAAACACCTGAATGTTTAAATTTCGGCCCAAGTACATCCGGAAATATCGACAGCTTCAAAGGTAACTTCTGAACTTTTTCTGAATTTCTTTTGATTACACAAAGTTTATATCCATTTGTTTAAGAGATGCTTTTCAATTGTATGGGAAAAGGGCATTATGTATTAATCAAAGCATTATTTAGCACTGACTTCAATGCTGGTTGTCTGGTTGGGTTAGAGTACTCAGTAATACAATGGATTTCTAATGATCATGTGAGCACACTTGAAATGATTAGCATTTTACTTTTTTTGGGCTTATTACAGGCGACATGTTAAAAATCCTGTTAAATAACCTGTTTTTGATGAGTTTATATCACGCGATTTTAATGGCAAAACCTGTTCTTATGACAATAAATCTAAAATCCTAAATGATAAACTTTTCGCGAGATGATAATTTTGCGATTTTATCTGAATTGCGAAATTGTCGAAAATAGAGACTTCCCAAAAAATATCTGCTTTATAGAAACAAATTTTGTTCATAATAACATTCACAGCAATTTAATGCTCGAAGGCGTACGAAAATTTAACTCTTACTTTGCCGCTCTACTGTCAAGTGCTGAAACGTAATAATCTCATGGATTCTGTTAAGAAAATCTATATTAAATCGACATTTATATAAAATTTCAAGTATTTTTTCATACATTTAAACATACGTAAATTGAAGTAGAAAGTTTTTAATTTTCATTCAGGTTTTGGGAGACGAAATGCACAAGCGATAGTATCAGGTATGTATATTTCAAATCGATTTTAATTTTCTCAATTTTAAGCCAAGTTGTAAATTTGTTGACAATGAAATATCACAAGATCGTGCAAAGGTAAAATTGTTTGCTAGAAATTGTAGTTTTACCCGACAGAGAACAGAATAGAAACGTGATGGTCGATTTCTATTTATTTTTAAGCCTGATAAAAAAGATTGTTTTAAAAATTTTAGTGTACCGGTTAATATTTATTGCAGAATTTGTTTTCTAATTTAAGAGATCAGTTCAAATTTCAATTCTATATTACAATACATTTCACAATGAATGTCTGTCTCTTTTATAGGAGGCCAGTGTTCCCGTAAGTATTTGGAAAAAAAAAACTATGACAGAGTAATCAACATTGTCCCATCTTTCATCTAAATAATTGCTTAGTAATAAAAATGTATTTATGAAAAAACCAAACTCCAAGGTAAATTCAAATAGGGGAAAGTCCATTAAACCTTACAAAATCAAACGCTCGGCTATATCAACCAACGGAGCTAATGGAAAACAAATGTCAAATGGTGGGTTAAACCTAGTTATTAGCTAGCTTAACCCCCAACTTGTGCGACAGTTATTTATAGTTCCGTTATACTGACAAAATTGGATA
Source organism: Mytilus coruscus (assembly GCA_017311375.1). Taxonomy (NCBI): domain Eukaryota; kingdom Metazoa; phylum Mollusca; class Bivalvia; order Mytilida; family Mytilidae; genus Mytilus; species Mytilus coruscus. The sequence continues at coordinate 141,673,462 of CM029596.1, read as the reverse complement.
AGCAAACCCAAACTGATACAATTGCTTAACTTAACAATAATTGGGATCCAGCCACAACTGTGTAAACATACATAACAGACATACAACACGACTGACTTAAAAATTTAAACAAGTATACAAATAAATCTGAAAAAGACGCAAACAAATAAGATTTTGTAGTTCATAGTACATATCTTTAGTCAAATATTATGACATATACAATTTCCCGATAAAGTTCAAATGATGTTAAATATAAATACAAGAGTAATCAAAACGAAAACAACAATATAAATTCCCGTGCGTCCGAATCCTACCTCTGGATACACGTGCATCAGGAATGGCAAAAGCCGAAAAAAACCAACAGCATGATAAATAATTGTTTATGTAAAAAGTAAAATAACAAAAAAAAAAATTCTAAGCGGAAAGTCCCTTATCAAAAGGTAAAATCAAAAGCTCAAACACATCAAACGAATAGAAAAAACTCACTAATAACAATGGCATGTCGGACGTTTATACCGCATTCACTACTACATACCCTGAAACAATATCGGATCCTCTTGGTACATAAAAGACATATAAAATTGTAAATGTAGCCAAACAGACATAGAATTCAAATTTGAAATGATCGAATTGTACCCCCAAAACATGTATAAGGGGGAGGGCTGGCGCCTTCAAACTAGTTAAACCCCGCCACATTCTTTATATGCCTGTCCCCAAGTCCGGAGCCTGTTATTCAGTGGTTGTCGTTTGTTGCTGTATATCATATTTATTTTTCGTTCAGTATTTTGTACATAAATCAGGCCGTTAGTATTCTCGTTTGAATTGTTTTACATTTATCATTTCGGGGCCTTTTATAGCTGACTATGCGGTATGGGTTTTACTCATTGCTGAAGACCGTACGGTGACATATTGTTGTTAATTTCTGTGTCATTTGGTCTCTTGTGGAGAGTTGTCTCATTGGCAATCATACCACATCTTCTTATTTATATATTGTAGTATTTGTAAAATATTTCAAGCGTTGAAAAGTTGCCATTCGTTTTTACTAGAAGCCGGAAACATTAAACAAACGTCAGGGAGGTACATAGTGTAAACATATATAGAGCAATGTAAACAAATAGTATAAAAATCATATACAACAAGGTACTGATTCAACATTTCCTTTATAAGGATTAATATGTGTTAAGGCTTATTGTTTTAAATGTTTTCACTATGAAATTATTGATGGTCAACTCAATTTTTATAGACAACCTAAGTCACTGGTTGTGGCACAAATCTAAAAGTTCAAGAATGTGGGCATTGAACTCAACGTTTGTGACAGGTGTAAAAGATGGAACACTACATCCAACGTCTTTCGGTAAATATCATTTACAAATAAAAAGTCTTATTTTTTGGTGTTTCTAAAATTGTTTAATGTAAACATCTAAAAAAATCCTTTTTACAAATAAGAGATGACGTTTTCATTTATAGGAACTACTTCGTCAAATGTATATTACATATGAGAAACTACACGGTAGTTATCTGAAAAGCATTACTTTTATATATTTATTGTAATGCGTTTTAATGATGTTAATTTGAAGATTTTCCTCATTCAACTTTGACTAAAACAAACTTTCCACATTTAAATTTGAGCATTGTACTCCCAATAAGCCTAATACAGTCAAAAATGTGATTTTACTGGACCAGATGCGCTTTTCGACATTTAATATCTCTTCAGTGATTATCGAGACCAAAATTGTTGAAAACCGAAGTCCTTATATTGATAAAACACAAAGAGCTAGATATAAAGTCCAACCCACACAAGAACCAGAGCTTCCTATGCAGGGGGAGATATATTCATGAATTTGAGATAATACAAAATGTTATAACTACAAAATTAAATATAATAAATCTGTTTATTCTGAAATACAATATTTTCAGAGTTTTGTAGAAACTTTTATTTGATTCACATTGTTACCTATTCGTCATTATTAGAAACTTTTAATAATAGGTTAAGCAACGGACGTTGGTGTCTTCTTATTGCGTAAAATTTTGATTTCCAACTTTCAATTTCTATGTATAAATATTACAGAATCTAAGATATGATTTGAACCGAAGTAAGTGTACCCAAGAAAAACAAATGACTGAATTGATGTCCATTTACTTAGTTGATTATTATTATTATTATTATTATTATTATTATTATTATTATTATTATTATTATTATTATTATTATTATTATTATTATTATTATTATTATTATTATTATTATTATTATTATTATTATGTTTATTATTATTATATTATTATTATTATCATTATTATTATTATCATTATTATTATTATTATTATTATTATTATTATGCTTTTATTGGTGTACATGATTTTATTCTATGCACAATGTTGTTAGATCACACCTAACAGAAACTAAGATGTTTCACTAATTTGCTTTTTAGTCATTCCAAGAGTGTAAGTTTTGACAAATATCTGAAAAGAGCAAGAACAAATTACTAGAAACCAGAATGCAGAATTTAATACGTCTGTGATTTTGTAAAAATTACGTGTAAAAATCCGCTTTATATAATTTCAAAAACAAATTTAGTGATTATACAAAATTCCTTGAATTTCAGTCATCTTCGGAAATAATAGTTGTACACGTTCATTATAAAGTATGCAAGGCATTTAAATCGGATTGTTAAATTTATAACAGAAATATTGATAGAATACATGTTTTTTATAGGTGTTTATATGCTTCAAGATGCTGTGTTTTGCCTCGAAATATCTAAATCATTAGAGGTGGCTGCAAATAAACAAAGAGATGGGCCACTAAAGGCTTTTCTTGAACACAAAGTAAAATCATATAAGAGGTATAGATATACTGATAATGTGTATTTATTATCACTTTTTAAAGTTTGTCAATTTCTTTATCCATGAAAATGACATTTATGAAGGCTATGGGTCCTTACACGTCTTTTCCTAACAGATAGGTATATCTTTAAATGACAGACGACCGTCAATAAACATTCCACTCTTTCGTTTTTTTTTCCTCTTTTATTTCAAAACAATATTTTCAATATACAGTTAGACCACACACGCAAAATCTCGTTGCATACAATTTTTGATCAGTTTGTATATTAGTAACAATTAAAAGTATCAAAACGGAAATCATACGAATGTACGAAATATCTATCCTAAATGCCAAAATATTAAAAGGGTGAACAAATATTCAATTAATTATATCGTTTTGTACGTGTATTGACAAGGTGTGCTGATAATTTGTTTGCAAAATGGCATATTCGAAATGCATCCACCATCGTTGTTGGACCGGAATGTCAGGGATATATAGATAATCATGTCAATGCTACAAGGGACGAAGACCCTATCTATGCTGTCGTAGCCTCAATCCCATGTGAACGTTTATGGCCTTGGTTGGGACAGGTATTGAATTCACAAGATGCAAGTATTTAATTCATTTATATGATAAACATTTTTATTGAATTCACAAGATGTATTCACTGTGCTTGTGGAACTAATTTTAGGTATCCACAAGTAAAGAAATTGTTTTGTTTCCTGAAAGTCATAAATGCATTTTTATTTTTGTTTAAATAATAATAAATGTATTTTCCTGTATATGTTTTAATCGATGGATGATGATTGGACTTCTGATATTTGCCAATTATGCCAAAAAATAACTGCGATGTATTTTATTATGTTGTATCTCGAAATGTTAGTTTAAAAAGTTGATTTCTTACTATGTTTAGAATTTGAATAATCCTTAATTTAATTTGTTTCCAGCATCACTTTGGAGCTTATACAGACTGGGTGAGAGATGATTTTGATCATACTGATGACGGCTACAAGAAATTAGAAGCTTTTGTAAATGATTACTATTCTAGAGGCAAAATCGACAAGAATAAAGCTTTACACTACTACTTGGAGAGTATGGAAAAAGAGGCTGCATTTTTTGATTCCATACCATCCTAAAAAGTCTTTAGAAAATAAAGACATGAATCATAAAACCGTTTTATTGAATACGTTTATTTCAGTGACTATTTCCTCTTTTGTCAATGTCTTAGGATGAATTCCCAAAAAGCTAAGATCTGCGTCCTCAATATTTTGTTAATTTTACCGAGCGGCTTAACTTTATCGTTTTTGTCATTGGCTACCGATAACATAACTTTTGGCAATTACAGTATGTCATGGACCCTAATCACTATTTCCATTTATAAAATAATAGTTTTTGGAATAACAATTTTTAGGAATTTGTTTTTAAAATCCTTTATATTATCAAATCGAAAAGATTCAATTGAAAGAATAATTATCCTCCATTCCAAACTAAATGACAAATTATAAAAATTGGTCCTGCTTTGTTTCATAAAACAAAAGTATCTTGTCTTAGGAAGGGATTAGTCGTAATTCTCGTAACATCTGATTCAAACAAAAAATTCTCTGAAACTGCCTTTATCAAAATGCATGACATTTTGATTGACAACAAATTTGTTATGTTTGGAGGACGTTATTTTAAACAAATAATCGGAGTTTCCATGGGAATCAACTGTGCTCCTCTTCTTGTCGACTTTTTCCTTTATTCATATGAGGCTGACTATATACAGACACTTCTTTGGAATTTTAAAGAAAAGAACGTAGCAGTATCCTTTAACTACATTATCCGCTATAGATATGATGTACTCTCACTAAATAATTCAACATTCTGTGACTATGCTAAACGCATCTATCCCATCGAACTTGAGATAAAGGATACACCAGACACAGTTAAGTCTGCCTCATATCTTAACTTAGATCTAGAAATTGACAATCAGGGTCGGTCGAAAACAAAGCTTTACGACAATAGAGATGAATTCAGCTTCCGAATTGTAAACATTTCATTTCTATGTATCAACATTCAAGCAGCGCCTGCATACGGAGTATATATCTCCCATTTGATACGAGATTCCAACACCGCCTGCATACGGAGTATATATCTCCCAATATTGATACGATATTCTAAGACTTGTATTTCTTATCACATTTCCTTGATAGACGGTTGCTGCTAGCATGGAAGCTATCAAACTAAGAGTTCCAAGTGGTGAAGTTGAAATCGTCCCTTCGTAAAGTTTACGGACGCCATCACGAGTTGGTTGACCATTATGTAATATCTGTTTCACAGATGACGACGGATATGTTCCAAACTACAATACTGTCCCTTTTTCCTGAATGTGACCTACCAAATTAAGCTTATCACCGGGTTTATACTTACATGAGCAACACAACAGCTGCAACGTGTGGAGCAGGATCTGCTTATCCTTCTGGAGCACCTGAGATCATCCCCGGAGTTTGGTGGGGTTAATGTTGCTCAATCCTTAGTTTTTTTGTTGTGTTTTGTGTACTGTTGTTTCTCTTTTTGTCTGTTAGTCTGTTTGTCTGTTTGTCTGTTTTCTTTTTAAGCCATGGCGTTGTCAGTTTTTGTAGACTTATGAGTTTGAATGTCCCTTTGATATCTGTTGCCTCTCTTTCAATATTCCGAGGATATTTCATTAACTAATCAAAAACATATATGGAGAGTTGTCTCATTGGCACTCACACCACATCTTCCTATATCTATATATGTATTTAATATAAAAACCTTCTGCAGCTCATTCAAAAAAGAAAAACTGCGAAGACAAAAACTGTGTACGTTATTAAATAAACTCATAGATACAAGGATTAATATTTCGTGCGCTAGACACGCGTTTTTTCTACAAAAGACTCGTTAGTGCCAAATAAAGTACGAAGTTGAAGATCATTGAGGAACCAAATGCTGAAAGGTTTTGTCAAATACAACAACGTTAATATATTCATGGGGTTGAAAAATCCGTAGTATTTTGAACATTTCAAATTTTAGTAAACAGTTAGTTTATGGGTTTTATCATAAAAATGATAATTCATGTCATCACAGAAGTACTGACTACTGATCTGCTGATACACTCGCAATTTACCATGGCGTTGTCAGTTTGTTTTCGATCTATGCGTTTGACTGTCCCTCTGGTATCTTTCGGCCCTCTTTTACAGAGAAATCTGTATGATTTTGATTTTGTACCTTTAATATGTTTTAAACCTTTTTTTTTTAATTCCACTCCTGTTTAAAATGAATTTCAGTGTTCTTTTCAGAACACCTGATAGTAGAACCACGAAAATAATATTAACAACAAATAAATGATAAAATGTTAATATGATAGAAGTTGGTAGTTGACAGAATAAAATTTGTCTGATTATACTGTAAATTATATCCCGTTAATATTAGCACATTAGTAATTGCCATAGAAAACATATCCAAATTACAATTATGCAATAACTTCCTGTACAAAATGAAAACAACACGTTTCAAATTTCATGCGTCTGAAGCGCTTTCTGGATTTACCTTCATCAGGAACGCTCAAAGTTGAATATTTGAAAGTGAAGGATGTATAAGAACAGAAACAGTTGAAGAGCTGTATAATTAAAAAGGACCTAGAAAATAGCCAAATCCACCTAAGGCCATCTTTGCCTCAGGGAGTTGAAACCTTAGTTTCTTTATAATTTCAAAATTTAGAAGCTGACAATTTTGAAGGGTTTGTTATAAATCATGTCAGTAATGAAGTACTGACTGCTGAGCTGATGATACATTTGGGGACTGATAGTCCAACCGCAGAGGTATCGACCCAGTGCTGTAAAATAATGAAAACAACACGTTATAAATTGCATGCTTCCGAAGTGCTTTTCTGGATTGATCTTCATCAGAGAAAAACAAAACAATAAATAATTGACCAACAAAACAATAAATTATTGACTAACAAAACAACTAATTATTTATAAAATGTCTTTAGGATTGAAGTTTTCATATCCAAGTCAGACCTTCATAAACCAGTGCCTTATAACATAGTTGGTGGTTATTTTATTTCAATTTCATGACACAGCAGACAATGAATAACTAGACTTGGATCGTTAGCATTATTTTCATTTCACTGCACTCACTTCAGTTTTTGTAGAGGTGAATACAAACTGCAATTTAGTTAAACTTTTCTAGCAATTGGTAATGTGAAAGGGAAAAGTCTTCTGAATAAGCACAGTAATAAGTTTTTTTTTAATGCTCACAACGTACGTAATATTAGCACATAGTTTGTAAAATAACCATTCAACCACTATGTTGATAGCTGTGATCGTTTGTATATTACCACGTATCCACCAGGCGCATGTCATTGCTGATAAGTATCTATTTAATTACAGTGTCAATTGCCAACACATTTCTCTAAAATCTCAAGGGTGGGTGCTCCAAAATTCTTAATGAAATCGGTAGTGATATTGAGAAGTATCGGAGATGTCAACATGTATCGCTATGAATGCAAAATTTTCACATTGGTAAAGGGTCAATGTTAGCATTCAGTGAAATCCGACAAGGAGCGACTCAATAATTAGCGACAATCAACAAACCACAAGTCGAAAGACAGACAACATCATCACTTACGTATCAATACCAAGAAGTAAGAAGTACAATTACATATTTATAATAAAAGTCAATTAGAAACAAAATGAAAATTCTATATAAACAGCTTTACCTTTTACTTTTGTATTATGTATGCATGATTGAGTCATCATTTCAAGTTCAGTGCGTGCATTCATACTGTGAAGGAATACTGAACTCAAAGCTAAGCTTGCTAGCTCTTCCGGAGCACCTGATATCACACCCCCGTTTTTTTGTTGGGTTTGTGTTCCTCAGTATTTTTTTTTCCGTGCAGTGTTTTGTGAACCTGTTTGGCTTTTTGTCGTCTTTCGTTTTTTGCCATGGCGTTGTCAGTTTATCTCTTTTATATCTTCTTTCTGTATCTTCCACCTTTCTTTTATTGTTTATGATACATATAGCCAGGATTTTTTCAAAGCATGCTCAAGGAATCATTATTCAGGCATATGTATGTATGTTGTTTTTTTTTTGGCTGTTTGTTGGCTTCCCTTAATGTCTACGAAAACTGTAAGCACAACTCCATCACATCCAGTAAAACCTCCAAATTTAGTGTATATCATGCTTAGATGTGCATAAAGGAATATACTTTTTCTTTGACAAGTCTTACTGAAAATAGATTGAAATGTGTTCATACTAATTCTCTTGGTGTCCATCATTAAGCTCCTACAGGTGTAGGCTACAGATAGAATGTCACTACTACGGCTGATCAAATTTGTCAAATGTCTTCAAAAACCAGTAAGATAACATCTGCACTTAATAACCGCCACAAATCTATATAGGTTTTGTACTTTAGATAAGCACTTCTTAGATACTTAGAAATGTAAACAATCATTCAGGACAAACATTTTTCATTTTCATAATTATGCATTTACTACTTTTTAATTTTGAAAATAAAAGCTGTCATTGTCCGAAACTCAAATGAAATGAATCACACAACTGAACATACTTGAACACATCTTGTTACTTTATTTGTTTTATTGTCAGTGTTTTATTTGAGAAATAAATATTTCAGATATCCCAAACTGAGCCTTTTTTCAATTGATAAAACCGTTTTTATCAGATCAGTAGTATTAAGTCGGTCATTGTGGTATTTTTGTATTCAATTTACTTATTTAGGAAGGACTTTTGCATGTTTTATTTTTTACCACGAAATAATAGACTCTAACACAGGTAGGAATATATTCTCCGAGTAAATGTATATTAATGGATAATCCTTTTGCCAGTTTTCTATAATATGACAAAGAGGAGAGGTGGACTACATGTCAATGAAACAGCAACAAAACACATCTTAAGGTAACTTAGGTCTTAATCAATAGACTGATGTATTTACAATATGGCAAGATAAAAACCGTCACTAGTCATTGTTGACATATTTAGCAGTGACTATCCGATACAAATGTTCTAGTTGAAAAATGACATATATTGTCGCAGTTGTTGACGTGAAACAATCATATAAACCTGTAGTTTAGATGAACTTGGTTTATGAAGATCTCAATCTTGATCAGTAGATCAAATTACCTAAATAAGCAGACTATCAGAAAGGAACGAGAATAAAACTTACCTGCATAGAAAATATATAAAAAATTTGGCAGTAACAAAGATGGGCTCGATTACTAACAAGTGAAATTGCTAAATAATCGATTACTACAACAATTTTTGTGTAATCGATTAATAACCGATTACTTTATTAAAATTAATTACATTACTTTTCGATACTGTCAATTACATGCTACAAAATTATAAACAAAAGAAAGTTAAACACAATTATATTGCGCGACGTATTTATTAAGGATATTTAAAAGTATAAAAATTCAGATACTTTTCATAAATTAAAGCCATGTAACGATAATATTTTTGACTGTTTAAAGACACCTGCTACAAGTGAATGAACCCCTATCATTTCATCTTGTAAACATAAAAAAAGAAAAAGGAGCACGTGTAAGACATGTAATATGTTAATCATGACTCCTGATTTTACCAGCAATTTAACAGGTAAAACGTATTATGTATTATACTAAATCTTTCGAGCCTCTGGACTGTTCCACGGACAATGTCGTGTACGGAATTGAATGTACTTTGTGTGGGCTACTTTATGTTGGTGAAACTCGACAAACTTTGCGTAAAAGGATGAATCAACACCGGTCTGATAATAAAGATCCGCAATTCAGGGTTCTTTATAACCATTTTAATCAACCGGACCATGATCCTTCTTTATCTATGAAAGTACGCATCATCGAGAAAATGTATCACCATACAAATAGCCCTATACTAAGTACTCCTTTCCGAAAAGATAGAGAGAATTTCTGGATAAGGGAATTAGGTACTGCAATGCCATATGGTTGCAATGATAATGTCAAAGGAGTAGGAAATTTGTCAAGTCCAGCCTGCATTGATTTTAATGTAATGAGTTTATTTAATAATACCTTACGACAACAACATAGTCATGGGCAAAAACATTACCATCGGCCTAATGTAAAAAAAGTCTTCCAAATCTAGATCGCCATCTGGGAGCTTTGATTGCCTTCTTTTACATCTTCATCATCCGCTAGGGTTACATTACATTAGAACTATTCTTTTTTCACTGCCTGTTAATTTTCTTAAATGTTTGAGAGATTATGCTCTTGACAAAGGATGCATCAATACATTTTCTCCAATATACAGACTTGTCAGTATAATTTGGGATGTAACTCTTTTCCGTCTTTTCAAACCAGTAAGATCGGAACCTTTACATGAGGAAAAGAGAAAATTCCTTCCAGTTTACTCTACCAATAGATGAATTGATGCAATCAACACCTGCAACGTTCTACATCACAAGGAGGTAACATCTAAAATTCCTATTTATTTTCAAAATCAGTCTCTTCCTATTGTATCCTACAGTTACACCAAAACCGTTGCACCCAAAGTATTTAACTATAAACAATCATTGCAGGACCTTGATTTAGAACAATACCTAAAAACCCTCTGACATGTGCCTTATAATTACAGCCCCTCTGGCCATGTTATTACTAGGGATCTAAACATAATTCAACATGAAAATCTCCGAAAGGTATTTTCTCATGGTCCTAAGTTTAGAGAACCCCAACACATCAATTGGAACCATAACTTCAAAATAATTATGGATTCCATTGAGGACTACACCAGAGCATGGGCTAAACGAGAAGAAGTTGAACTGGACACTTTGTCAGAATGGGTCAAAACAATCAGGTCTCTGATAAAACGTCGCATTCATAAGTTGAAAACTGTGTGAATGATCGACCAAAGTCCATTTTCAGAGACAAAGAGGCTGTGAAACGTCTATCATCTCTTCAAGATAAGTATGTTGTTGTTTCTGCGGACAAAGCTTCAAATAATATTGTCTTTGTATGTAAATCGTATTACTACGAATGTCTTGTAAAAGAATAAGGAATAAATGAACACGCAGGTAATCCCACATACAAAGACATATCATTTGACAAGGATGAGATTTTGGCGAATCATAAGTTCTTCATGGCTTCAATGAACATTACATTGAACAACAAATCAGAGGACTTACCTTGTTTGTATTGGATACCTAAGTTTCACAAAATTCCGTACAAACAACTGTACATTGCCGGCTCATCTACATGTTCCACCAAAGAATTGTCCATTAGATTGACTAAAATACTGTCCGCAGTGAAAGAGGGTCTTCAGAAATACTGTGAAACTGTTTACTCGCGTAGTGGTATTAATCATATGTGGATTCTCAAAAATTCTAAAGAACTTCTGGATAATTTTAAATCTCTGTCTTTTTCTGAAATTAGTTCTATCAGAACTTTTGATTTTTCAACCCTGTATACCACCATTCCCCATATGAAATTGAAAAATCGCCTACAAGAAATAATCCACAATGCCTTTCAACATAAAAATGGTAGCATACGCTATAAATTTATTACTTTGGGATACCATAAGGCATATTTTGTTGATAGCGAACAAAAGGGTAAAACATGCTACACAGAGGAACAAGTGATCAGTATGCTTGGGTTTCTTATCGACAACATTTTTGTTGAATATGGAGGTAGACTTTTTCAACAAATTGTCGGCATTCCTATGGGAACGAATTGTGCGCCTCTCCTTACCGACCTCTTCTTATTTTCATATGAATCGGAGTTCCTTCAGACACTTGTCAAAAACAAGATAAAAAAAGCCAGATTATTTAATTTCACTTTCAGATATATTGATGATGTTCTTTCCATTAACAATCAGAACTTTTCTGATTGGGTTCCATTAATATATCCCCCAGAACTAGAAATTAAAGAAACAACAGACACGGCTTCCTGTGCCTCATTTTTAGATTTATACCTCGAATTTGACATGTACAGTCATCTCAGTACCAGAATCTATGACAAACGAGACGATTTTAATTTTAAAATTATCAATTTCCCCCACCTTAGTAGCAATATACCAACTTCACCTGCATATCGGATATACATTTCCCAACTTATTCGGTTTGCAAGAGCTTGCAGCTCCTACTCAGACTTTGTAAAACGTCACCAGTGTCTGAGCAGAAAGTTGATGAACCAGGGGTATGTCAAAGAACATCTCGTCCTTTATTTAAATAAGTTCATCGGAAAGTATCAAGACCTTGTAAATAAATATTCCGTATCAACTTCACAAATAATACATGATGGTCTTGAAGTATAGATTCTGCATACTGACGCTGTTTATCATCTTAATAACGTGTTAAAGTATTTTTATTTGTCTTTATTAATATTACTTTTACTGTTTGGTCTGTTTTTGGTGATATATATTTGACGTGGCTCTGTACTTATGCATCCCGTCATTGTGTTGTTTGTATTATTTTTCATTTTTACTTGTGTGCTTTGTCCGTGTGACTTTTTATGTTTCTTTGATACATATGACGTGTCTTTGTACTTTAAACATCGCGCCATTGTGTTATTGTTCTATTATTATTTTTGCATACTTTGAACGACAAAATTATTTTATGTCTCTACCTGTGTGACGTTTACATTCTGACGTCAAACACGCGATTCTACGCCAGAGTTAATGTTAAAATTACGATTCGGTCCCATTGCTTAAAATCCCTCGATCCTTTATAGGTTGATTTGGCATACATAAATAAAATACAAAAAATAAGTAAGCAATGAACGAGGTTGTTAAATGTGATATATGCTTTTTCGTGCTTCTTTGTTAAATATTTGTTTGTTTTTGTTGTGATTAGATTGTGACACGGTGTTGACTGCTGTTCCCCTATTTTGACATTTTTACCTATTATGTCTGTTTGTTTTATTCACGCATCGTTGTCAATATAATGGAATATTGGTGCGACTGTCATACAAGTTAGCGCTATAAAACCAGGTTCAATCTACCATTTTCTAAATAAGAAAATGCCTGTACCAAGTCAGGAATATGACAGTTGTTGTCCATTCGTTTGATGTGTTAGTGCTTTTGATTTTGCCATTTGATTAGGGACTTTCCGTTTTGAATTTTCCTCGCAGTTCAGTATTTTTGTGATTTAACTTTTTACACAAACAGCATATCAAGCATAGTTTTCAAATGTTGTTTTGATAGTTGTTTTCTAGATTGAAGCTCTTACAGAGGATACAAAATATTCAAAACATATTGAAAGTTTGGTTTTCAGTATGAGTGAATAGTGATAGACATCCACCATTGCATCAATCACTTCTTTTATTTTAGGTCATTTTCTCCATGCTTTTCAAATTTTTGCTGCGTGACTCAAGTTTAATTATCTGTTTTTACTCATTATTAACAGGGATATTTGAATATAGTTCATTACGATATTTAAAGTTTTCTCTAAAAAAATATAAAAAAATAGAATGATTAGTTCAACTAATGTTAAAGATGGAATTTTATAATTTAAAATTACAAGCATGAATTTATCCTTTTGTACGGATAACCTCCCTAATTACAAGTTATAAAACTGTCAGTGGAGTACAATTTACAAATTAAGGCAATATAATATATTTTTTTTACTTATTTAGACATAATTAAAATAAAAACAAAGTCTGCATCTCATTGATTACATGTAGAAATCTTTGATCATCTGATTAAGAAAGACAAGAAGGTTGTTGAGAATTCTTTATTCTCTATTCAAAATTATAAACAATTTATATTTTTAGTGTCAAAATGGGATACATGTTTCTATTACTGAACAAGAATTTAAATCCATTGGTTCATTGTCAAAAAGAAATGGTTCACTTTCTTAAATTTTATATCATAACATTATGACGAATCAACGGTTTATCTATTCTAAGCTAAACTCCAACTCTTATTGAAAATAACCTTTAAGGATTTTTAATACAAATAGGCTTACTAATCGAGGATTACATCATAATTTTTGCTGTAAAATCGATGAAATTACGATTACATGAAATCGAAAATCTTGTCGATTACAGATTACTATCAATTACTTAAAAAAATGTAATCAATTACAATCGATTACGATTACAGATTTCTATTACCCCATCCCTGGGCAGTAATACAATTTATTAATAGGGGTTTATTTGTTTTTGTTATAGATAGCCTTGAGCGCATATCAAGCATATCATTTTTTTCTGTTATCAGTATTTTTAGATGATAGACGAATGATGCACTGGAAAACATTGACGTTTATGGCATGTTTGTATGGATTTCTGAAAGAATACCGACCCTCTGAAGCCTATTTGTCAGCTTATCTTACCGGACCATGGAAGAACCTTACAGTTGAGGAAGTAAACAATGAAGTTTATCCTTTTTGGACCTACTCTTACCTAGTCTGGTTGGTTCCTGTATTCCTTCTTACTGATTACCTTCGCTATATGCCGATGTTAGTTGTTGGAGGTGAAGTTCTATATTACTTATTAGCATCATGTTTTATCTAGAAAATCTAACAAAATTGCATTATATCTAAGAAACTAAACTCAAAAGATAAACAAGTTTGAATAAGTAATTATAGAATGGTTAACATAATAAAAAACATATTGCTATCGTAACCGCACAACTGCAACCCACTCCCTTTTGTGTATAAAATGTGTATCTAAACAGAAGTTTGACCAAGCTTGGCTTAACTTTTGGTCCTGTTTGGTTTTGTCATCTCTTTAGCGTTTGTATTAAGTTTTGGATTTTCAAATATTTTGGCCTCCAGAATAACTAAAGAGACATAAATTTTCGAAATGCGCATTAAAACTGTTACCATTAATGTTTTAACATCAAGGTTAAGAATATTTTTTAAAAAGGCTATAAAACAAAATAATTTAATATTTGTGTCCAAATGATTAACATGGTTTGATGCATACATTTATAGAAAGACTGATGATTATTTATAATGGGACTTTTTTATCGTTTGCATTTCCACAGCAAATGAGATTTTGTAATAGTACATTTTTTTAATGTCGGTTGGTAGATTGCATATTAAAAATAATTTATGTTTCATTTATTTGAATGTGATAGATATATATATAAATAAATTATATAAGACTGAAACAACATTATACCTACATTCTCAGATTTAAATTCCTGACCAAACTTTATCTTCGGAAATAATCATCAAGTAAGTACATTTAAATTATCTTGTGACAGGCTTTCTAATATATTTAAAAAAAGATTGAATATAAAATTGGATTAGTTACATTCTCGAAAATTCTAAGGAACAAATGCATCGAAACAAACACACTTATTTACTTCAAAATAAGTTCATAAATAGGTTACCTGCTTTCGGTCTGTTTTCTATTACTGTCAGAATGTAACATATAAAACACTTTGTTTTTGCAGGTTTAGCTTATGTTGGCACTTGGGCGCTCCTTCTATGGGCACAAGGAGTTTTAGCTATGAAGTTTATGCAAGTCATATATGGTTTAGCAACGGCAACAGAGATAGGGTATTTTTCTTATTTATTTGCTATGATTTCAAATGAACATTACAAGATAATTACAAGTTTTACTAGAGCCGCTATTCTTGTGGGTCGTTTTGTTGCGTACCTGACTGGACAATTGCTTGTGTCCTTTGATTTAATGAATTACCAGCAGCTAAATATTATATCATTCGTAAGTGTTTCACTTGCCCTTATTCTAGCTCTTACATTTAGACGGTCTAACCATTCCGACATTTTTCATTCTCGCGAGAAACAAATTGAAACCATAAATGAAATGCATTCAAAAAACAAGGTTGAATTGGCAACTATTCAAGAAAACCCAAATAACTGGAAAAGCAGTATTCAGCCAGATGTCAGTCAGGAAAGCTCCCATGATCCGAGAATCAAATCTCACCACGGCTTATTGTTCTTATGGCAAGAAATAAAGACAGCATATTCAGATAAATCTGTGATAGCTTGGTCATGTTGGTGGACTTTTGCATCATGTGGAAATCTACAAGTTGGAAATTATATACAGAACCTCTGGGAAGTCATAACACCCGAGGATAACAAGGGAACAATTTACAATGGAGCTGTAGAGGCGTTCGGAACACTTATCAGTAAGTTCAAATTGCTTACATTACACATTAAGTTAGTGCTTTATGCATTTCTCTTCCCAAACTTTTGGTCTCGGCATACCAGATGAAGGTTTTTTTCAGAAGTAAATACATTTGATCATGATCAAACAGCTTTAGAGACATAAATATGAATGTAATAACTGCAATAAATAATTATCATATAATGTTTAAATACAATTCAAATTTGGTGATATGCTTCTTTTTCAAAAGGTGCCTTGAGTGTGGTAACCTTAGGATTTTTACCTGTAAATTGGTCACGCCGAGGATTATCAGAAACAATCATGGCCGCTGTATGTGTTTTCAACACTGCTGCTGTTATTGTCTTGGCACAATCTACCAACATTTGGGCGTCATATGCATTGTATAGTGCTTTCAGAGCTACATATCATACTGTGATATCTTTAGCAACGTAAGTTATTCCAGTGGTTTATTTTCAAATTAAAAAATGTGTAATTATACTAAAACTTCAACGCATGGCAGCAGCTCCTCATGCGATGCTGATCTTAGGCAGTTTTGACACTTATATACAGGCCGCTTCTTTTGGTCATACTGCTTTTAAATGTTTATTTTTTGGCATTCTCGCCTTATTACGTTCAGGATATCCAAAAAAAAAAAAAAACACGTGTCGAGCCAACAGAAATCGAAACAAAAATCACCATGTAGCAAACAAAGCAAATCCAGGTAAAGTCATTTTCAGAGGTATCACCGATGATCTCTGTGAGTGCTTTAACAAGGGATTATATTACAATCTATCTTTTCGCTTTGAGACTACGAATTGACTCCTATCAAAACCTTTGAAAGAAAATGAAAATGAAATGGAACAAATAAACATATTTTCACCATCAATTAAAAGATTTTTTTCGTTTCGACCTAAAAAGTACTCATTATATTACCCACTAAATCTGCTGTTCCAATGCTACTGAAAAAGGCATACATGATCACAACTTAAGACATTTATCTTATAGAATTCAGTGTGGAAAACATGTGTTTCTCGAATAACCTATCACCAATTACGATCAAACATTTTGGGGGTCTCGGTAGCCAAGTAATCAAAGTAGTGTATCTTAGATACCACTAGTTTACCAACACTGAAGTTGTTACTTCCAACCCCGCTCGTGACAAGGTGCCTTCGACACCGATCTTAATTGACTAGTATTGCACAGGCAAACGATGAATGTGGCGTGGTTAACATATGTTAGCGTGCGCCAAACCCTATCATAACCTTGGACAGTAGTGTAACAGCACAACATCATAAAAAACCCACAGTAAAAATCAGTTGAAAAGAATTTGATTCAAATGATCGACACAAAGCGCAAAAAAGTACATAATATCTGATATGATTATTTTGTGACAAACATTTTGAATATTTCGTTTAAACCCCAGTTTATTTATTCGTTTTGCTTTATTATCATTTTTATAAATCAATTTTAGTTTCTATATGTATGTAAACGTTAAGATAAAAAAATCAGCTATTTCATTTATATGATTTTAAGTTTAAAGCAACTATATGCACAGGATGTTTTTGTTGATACAGAGTTTTGATTTAGAAGAAAAACCGACGTGGTTAGAAAATATAAATAATAACACCATTACAAACATAATTCCATTTTAATATTCTTGTCATGGTTAGAAAATACATAAAATAACACCATTACAAACTCAATCCCATTTAATATTCTTGTACGTGTCAATAAATAAAACAAATCTTATTTATTTTTAGAAATTTACCTGTGACAATATAAACGTCACAAAAAATACGTCACTTTTTGTGGCGTTGATCCATTCATGTGACGCGCAGTTTATATTTCGTTTGTGGTGTCATGGTGTGCTGTCGTAAATTCATGGGAGGTGTCAGTTGTCATTCTGCGGTTTACTCGTTGTACTATTATATTATTTATTTATGTATTTCTCTGTGCTGAGTGTTCTTGCGTTTGTTTGTACTGTATTCCTGTCACGTAGTGTTGTCATTTAAGCGAGAGGTTTGGCTAGCCATAAAACCAGGTTCAACCCACCATTTTTTCTTAAAATGTCCTGTACCAAGTCAGGAATATGGCAGTTGTTATCAAACAGTCCGTTTCTATGTATGTTGGCGTTTGCTTTTGTTGCAGTTCAGTGTTTCTGTTGTTCCGTCGTTTTCCTCTTATAGTTGATGTGTTTCCCTCAGTTTAAGGTTGTGACCCAGATTTGTTTTCGCTTAATCGAATTATGACTATTGAACAGCGGTATACTACTGTTGCCTTTATTTATCTGAAATGACCATTTAAAGAAGCAGAAAGATGTCATCGAAGTTTTTAACAGTCCCAATAATAATTCAGCAGATGCTCACTGCGTATCTTCTAGAGTCCCCAATTCACTTTGGCTTTTTGTTAGGGTTCGTAATTCTCAACAATTGATTAGTTTTGTGAATTGTACTATGGTTTTTTGTCTCTTTTGTGTGTTGTCTGTTTATCATCACCTTCTAGCTTTTGATTGTTTCCCTGGTATCTTTGTTTATTCCACAATTAATATCTTGTCTGTACTGTTCGAGATCCAAAGTGTTCGATTTTAAGATATCCCATAAACGCCGTCCTATATAGATGGTTTAACGTCAATATTTCTGGAAAAAGTGATTAAACTTTCATTTCATTCATTTATAACTATATGCCTATAATCCTTAAAGAAAAAGAACGTCTACCAGTTGCAGATTCGTCATTTTGAAAGAGGAGGGCCACACCAAGGCAACGATAGGTCGTGTGCAACTTTTAAAAAAGGCTATATATGTTGTACTTTAACCATATTTGTAGCTTCTATCTAATTGTCTACAAGTGTACATGTGATTACTTATTTTAAAAGAAATCAACCTTCATATTATATTTACTATGTATACAGTACTTTGAACGCATTAACTAACTATCAAAGTAAAAAGTATGGCACTGATATGATTAATGTTGTCCTCTGCCATTTCATTCGGTAGACTAGACAGGTCAGACAGGGTCTTTTTTTAGAATCTACAACAATAGATATAAGAAGATGTGGTATGAGTGCCAATGAGACAACTCTCCATCCAAGTCACAATTTGTAAAAGTAAACCATTATAGGTCAACGTACGGCCTTCAACACGGAGCCTTAGCTCATACCGAACAGCAAGCTATAAAGGGCCCCAAAA
Source organism: Mytilus coruscus (assembly GCA_017311375.1). Taxonomy (NCBI): domain Eukaryota; kingdom Metazoa; phylum Mollusca; class Bivalvia; order Mytilida; family Mytilidae; genus Mytilus; species Mytilus coruscus. The sequence continues at coordinate 141,654,425 of CM029596.1, read as the reverse complement.
AGTACTAGTGTAAAACCATTCAAACAGGAAAACCAACGGTATACTACTATTGCCTTTATTAATCTATATAAAAAACGAGAAACGAGAAACACTTATGAACATCAACAAACGACAACCACTAAACAACAGGTTCCTGACTAAGGACAGGTTCAAACAAATGCAGCGGGTTTAAACGTTTAAACAGGAGCCAAAGCTTGTTTTGGAAAGAGATAAATTGTTTTAAACTGGTTCCACGTAATGCACTTTTTTCCTTTTTCCGATAAAAGGTTGCAGATTGCAAAATCCCTTACCAAACAGAGATATGGATTTGTGTTTGGAGTTAACATGTTCATGGCTCTCGTAGTGGAAACGTTACTGACAGTTATTGTGGTAGATAAAGCTGGTCTTGACGTAGATGTGAGAACACAGGTATTTCAGAATATCTTTATCTCATGTTAAAATGTAAATTTGAATAGCGCATTTTGTCAAAAAAAAAAAGAAGCATATCCCTGAAGTCTGTTTTTTAATTACTACATTTTGAATCATCTCTGGGGTTTACTTTAATAGCACAAAGGTATTTAAAAAAGATTAAACAAGTCCCCTTCTCTTCAAAAAAACAATACCACACCCCATTCACACTATGCCATTAAATCCGGATTCGGCCCCATCCGGGGCAAAACCAGATTAAAATTACCCTTTATTTTAGGCAGAGTCGATATGTGTTGAACACGGGTTAATTGCCTTGTACCCTCGGATTTGCAGCAGAGTTATTTGAGGTTGTTATAATGACACGTGAAGTTTTCTTACGTCATTCTAAATAAGAGAGGCCAGATCATGGACGAAGCACTAAAATCAGATGTAAGCAAATACAATGCGGTCTCACAAGAAGCAAAGAGGAGCCAATAATCCTACCACCTATATGTGGAGAGAACAAGATGCAGGAGGAGCTTTACTCCATTACAAAGAACATCCATTTATTCACAAACACGGGAAAGAAGATGGGTATACATAGTGCCCATTATCATCGAATCACCGAGGATTTTTGCCAAGAATTAAGACTGAAAAAATGCAGCTGTGATGCAAAGAAAGTAAACAAATCCCGTTGACAGATGCTAGTAACAATTTCGGTGCATACGTTTCTTGGGGATCACGAAGAGTGTTTAAATTATATTTAGTATAAACCAGAGTCATTATTCATGTTAAACAATCCTGGTTTCCTCTGGGGAGTATATTTCATAGTGTGAACACGGTAGGTATCAGTGTATACTAATTTATGCATATTTCACAAAGTGATTTTTTCGTCAGAATTACATTTGATATATAACCTTGTCGTTATCCTTATTGTCCTAACTATCATTAAAGGGGCACTAGCTGTCAAATTCATGTTCACGGATTTGACTCAAATTCTCATATTTGATGTATAGCATACTAAAACATATATCCAAAAGTAAAATCACAAAAATACTGAACTCCGAGGAAAATTCAAAAAAGGAAAGTCCCTAATCAAATGGCAAAATCAAAAGCTCAAACACATCAAACGAATGGATAACAACTGTCATATTCCTGACTTGGTACAGGCATTTTCTTATGTAGAAAATGGTGGATTGAACCTTGTTTTATAGCTAGCTAAACCTCTTACTTGTATGACAGTCGCATCAAATTATAAAAAGTCTAAAATAAACAATTAACAATGCATGGACTCGATAATATATATCAGCATTTCGTGTGTATTTTAGTCTAGACGCAATCTTTTTAACCACCCAGATGACCTCCGAAGACTGCCGAAGGTCTTATAACCCGATATAAACATAAATGTAAATATAAATAGATAGCGATCACGTGCAATTGGATTTTTCTATGTCTGTTTGATTTCATTTTATAGATTGAAAAATATGTTAATCATCGTTTTTTCCTGTATAAGAATGATTTTATTGTGGATCGAATCAGTCAACGAAATGGTTCACTCGTGTTTCATTTTCAATGTTTACATTTTATTCATTTTAATATCTTACCACGCCTATTACATGCGTAACCCATCTCTGGCTAAGGGGTTCAATTGAAGTTCACATGAAAACGGATTCACATGAGGTCGAATTATTCACTTGCAAGTGAGGTTTTTGAGCTTATTTGATAAATTTGAGCCAAACTAACTGCTTATAACGAAATATTATTTCAAAATTCCGCTTTTATTAATACTTGAAACCAAAAAAAAAATCGTATTTTAAATTTTTGTCTAACTCGTAGCTAATGCCCCTTAAAGATTTGTCGAAATCGAAATTTCAATAGCGCCAAAGGACAAAACAATGCGCTTTTATTTAAACAATCAAACCTTATGGAAATGAACTAGTGAAAAAAGGCATGCTACCATTTCCTCAAAACTCAAAAATATAATACATCTTAGTATATACTTTTCTTATATCACCGATCTAGATTAAAACAATAACATTTGTATGCTTTTGTTCATAGTCAGGCCTATCGTCAGTGTTTGTCCTTAGTTATAATCAATGTATTTAGTTCAGTTTTAATTTTGCTTTTGTTTTGTGCATTCGTTTTTTGTCCTTTTTCATATATAGACAATATTGTTTTAATGGATTGAAGTTTCATTTTGTATAAGAGCTAAAAAATGAAAATAAAAATACAAATTCCATATTGAAAACAATACCTTGTAATCCCTTATTTATTTATTTTTTTTAATTGAACAATCAGAAATTTTGAACAATGCGAATAACTTCAGCTCATATTTAATTATGGCCATTTATTATCCATTCGTTTTCTGTTTATTCTATTACAACATTTGCTTTGCCGTAATTATCTAATATAACGCAGTATATTTTTTTCTTTTTATCAGTTTCTAGTATATGGTGGATATTTTGGTTTTCTCAGCTTGGTGTTTTCAGCGGCAGCGTTCTACACTGTCTACAAGAATGGATGTTCTTACAGGTTTCCTATTGAGGAGACATATTATGTGTCGACATGACACACTTGTATTAATTAATTTTCGCCATGTTAAATTTCAAACATACAAAATGTCCATGTCATCACTTTAACTAGATGTAGATGTAAACTATTGAATATTCAATTGTAATGTTTGAATATTTTTTAAAGGTGTACATTTAATCTTGTGTCAATTCCCATGCGCATGTCTTTTTTAATTTCATATTCAGCTTTATATTATATTATGCGTCTTAGTATATTGCGCTTGTCAATGGAGTTATAAATATTCTGCAAATACTATAATGCTTTATTAATATTTCAATCACTCGGAAGTTTTAGCAATATTCATTCAAACTCACTGATTTCCAAATTATATTGTCAGTATCTTTACCCACACGCATGACATTTCTCCGACAAAAATATGTAACTTTTACAATTCACCACGTACTTGTACTGTTCCCACATTATATATACTGACGGCTTTTAAAACGCAACACACATTTTGGTGATTTTTTTTACAAAATCATGAATGATCCTCATATAACTACTACTCATGCTTACAAGACTTCTTTCTGTTCAATACCTGACTTATCTGAGGAGGCCGAACATTCCGGATTATTGAAATCGCACGAATTTCTTAAAACGATATTTGAAACCCATAAATGATTTTTTTTAAGGTTTTTTCTTCATGAAATAATTCTTTCAATCCATACCACACTAAAATCAATAAACCAATGCTGCATTTTCATATTGCCGAGACTGAGCAATGAATATCTGAATCAAGCCATACGAATATTGCAGGCAGAAATATGTGAACGTGCTGTTGCTTCACGTCAGAAACTCCTCTTACTGTCCTTACAACAAACGGGATTTGTGAATGACCACCCATAAGCAGATCAATATGTAGTGTCAACGCCACGTCAATAAAATTTGATTACGCAACGTCATTTGCGAGACATGTTTACGACCTCAACGTCAACTGCTAATTTAGTCGTCAAATGCCATGGCAGGCTGATTTGCGCCATGTTTTCCGTATACTGAAATGCCAAAGAATCGACTCGTAAAAAAAACATTTTAAGCCCAAAATTTTTAACGCACATTTGCCAAAATACACTGTAATGGGCGGGACAGGGGCCAAACCAGAAGGTACAAAACAGAACTCCAAACATGCCCAACAGAACTGGTTGACTTTTCTGTCAATCATTTATGCGTTGGTTACATGCATCCATTTCCTTCGACAGTGACACATTCTTTAATAAGAGGAAACCAGGGGTTTAGTGCATACTTTTATCATTGAACATGACGTAATCAATTCAACTTTTCAACTGCAAACATGTTTATAAAATAAAGTAATGAATGAAAATTATGTTTAAGTAACGTGTTGCGTTTTTAAAATCCGTCAGTATATGAAAGTTGATACATGCCATGGGGGCAATAAAATACCGTAAGTCGGTGAAGAAGATTTGTGACGAAAAGACAACAGCAACCCACGAAACACCCATTAGCACTCTAAAACAGAACAGAACAGAACATTCTCTTATTCATTCAAATATATTTGGATTAAGAGTTACATTACTATAATCATCATATCTTAACGTTAAAACTTGGCGTCCGTTTTTCTGTGCAGGGTGTATGAATATATATTCATGTAAGGTCAGAATTGGGATGTTAAATCCAATGCCACATGTAAGGCGAATACCACGCTCTCTGCACATTACGAAAATCTGAGAGATCCTTGGCCTGTTGCAAGGTAAATTATCTGACCTTATTCAACACATCTTCATTTTAAAGGAAGAGTCTAAATTTCCTGCCCTTAATCCTGGCCGACTTACTTTCGCATTACTTTTTGATTTGTTTAAGTCCTAAGCATGTATGACATATTTGCCACTGGACGTTAGACAAGCAAGCAACAAACAATCAATCAATAACACCTTAAACTATTTCCTGAAATCATGTTGCACTATGTGAAGTAGTAACAATTATTTTGATTTGTCTATATTTTAATAAAGACTATTCAACATACTTAATGATGACAAAATTTGATTTTTTCACATGTCGATTAAGAAAAAAAGATAAACATAAGGATCAACCTTCTCGCATGTGAAAAGTAAAATAACTCCAAGGAAAATTCAAAACGGAAAGTCCCTAAACAAATGGCAAAATCAAAAACTCAAATACATCAAACGAATGGAAAACAATTGTCATATTCCTTACTTGGTACAGGTATTTCCTTATGGTGGATTAATCCTGGTTTTATAGCTAGCTTAACCTCTCACTTGTATGATAGTCGCATAAAATGTCATTATAGTAACAACAAAGTGTGAGCAAAACAAGCATACATAAAAGGTTAAAATGTCAAAAATTGGGGTACAGCAGTCAACAATGTGTTAAAATCTTAATCTCTAAAAAAACAAACAACTATGTCATCAAATAAACACAAAATGGCATGTGGACACTCTATAGACAAAGCACATCAGTAAAAATGAAAGACAAGAACACAAAAATTGACCATAGCACAATAACACAATTGCGGGATGTAGAAATACCGAGCCACGTCAAAAGGATATTACCGAAAATGGATTAAACAGTAAATGTTACAAATATACAAAGACAAATAAAAAGAACACCATAACACGTAGTTAAGATGATAAACAACGTCAGTACCTAGAATCTATTCTGCAAGACCATCATGCACTATCTGTTGATACGGAATAGCACTATCTGTTGATACGGAATATTTATCAACAAGATCTTGGTATCTTCCGGTATTTTTTTTAGAAAAAGGACAAGACGTTCATTGACATCATCCTGGTTCGTCATCTTTATGCTCAGACACTGGTGACGTTTTTATAAAGTCTGAGTAGCAGCTGCAAGTTCTTGAATACCGAATGAGTTTGGAAATGTATACCCCATATGCAGCTGAAGTTGGTATATTGCTGTTAAGGTGGGGGAATGAAAAGTGCCTGAAGGAACTGCGACTCATATGAAAATAAGAAGAGGTCGGCAAGAAGAGGCGCACTGTTTGTTCCCATAAAAGTGCCAACCTCCAGATACAATAAATGTATGAATAATTGACGATACATTGAGATTTGACATGTATCACGCTGTGAAATAAATCAACCTATTTCAAAAATGTTTAAACAACTCCCTGGATTTAGTGAAAGGTGCCCAAAAAAATAACTAAAGTTGTTGCCTGAAATCTTGTTTATTGTGTTCAAGGTTTCACAGAATCAAAAAAGGCAGCTTCACCTTCAATACTTTTAGCGTAATAATGTAACGCTTTATCCTTGTCTATTAGCCCTTTAGCGTAGAATTCATTTGTCATAACTTCTAATTTCTTGTAGCCGTCGTAGGTTGGATCAAAGTTATAATTCACCCAGTCTGTATACACTCCATACTGATGCTGTAAATGTACTATTCTATTAAACTACAAATCATTCTTAAACTCTAAAACAACATGAAAAGTAGTTATAAGATATGTGTCAAAAGTAGAGCAGGAACTGCTTATGCTTCCAAAACATAAAATTTTACTACCATATTTTGAGGGTATTGGTGACTGTCTTTGTATATCTTTTATGAAGTAGGACAGATTAAAGGCCAAAATGTATTTTGCATTATCCAGCTGTGTAGTAAATCTTGAAATATCATTTTCATTTTATTATCTGTAAATGTAACTTGAATATACGTCTACATGCCTCTAGCCTATCTTTTGATCATTATTCATATTCTTGCATTTTGAATGAATTGGTTCTCTGATCTGATTATTAGTGATATTCCTGATACCGTGACTTTTGTGTGAATATCCAAAATGCTTGTCCATGAAATAATTATGCGTAAAAAAGAAATGAATGATCTCTGGCTTACAATAATTATCATTTAATGTTTTAACGCGATACAAAATAATAATAAAAAACATAAAGAATTCTAGTACCATAATTAAACTCTACATCAGTATTATTTACATGAGGAGCATTCTGAAGAGTCGGTAATAGTTTCTACGATGATAAGCTGTTGAATATCCTCGAATCGTGTGTGTAAGCGCTTGTCAAATTGGACTAATTAAAGAAATTATTTATTCATATTATTTTACTAAGATAAGATGCATTAAGCGAATTTAGACAGCAGCTTTTTGAAAAAAAAATTTTCATATGCCTTGACTATCATACAAGTCACACAAGAAGTACTACTTTTTTAAGTTTTAAGAAATGATGAACATATTCTTACGTTTTGTAAGTTTATTTGCTGCCCTATCCATGGCCATAGACGTAGACATGGAATGGCTGCTACAATTCCATAAATTGGGTGTTCATCTCTTGTCGCATTTACATGATTATCAATGTATTCCTGACATTCAGCTCCTACGACAATGGCAGGTGCATTTCGAATATGCCATTGTGTTAAGAGTTCATCACCACACCTAGCAATAGATAATGATACATATATAAATAATAGTATTTTTTCATCTAGTAATTCTTTATATAAAGGAACATTCACTATGTACCTCAATTTCATATAACCAATAATACAGTTTAACTAGAAAAGACAAACTACAATTTTTTTTAACAATTGTTATATGTCAATGCCACATGTTGAGACGCATGGAATTTATAACGTGTTGTTTTCATTTTTAAAGCTATAAATCGACATCTAGCAAAGTTTACGAAGAAAAGGAATCGAACAGTCTGCAACTTAAACAATATTTCATAAATTAAAAAGCAAACATATCAGAAAGACAAACAACAGTATACAAAACACAACATATAGTGTGTTTACATATAAAGGCATTATAACAATCTCGTTACTTGTCCATATTCTCTCTGCGACTTCTAATTCTAGCATTGCCGAATTATGTTTTAAATTTATGAGCATGTTAAGTTTTCAGGACAAATTCCATTTATATTTTATATGACATATAAGAAGACATCTTTGCATCGGAAATAAACACTTTATTCTAAAACCAGTTGTTGGCATAATACGGGTTGTGTTCTTCTCATATATTTTATGATCGTATGATACTAAATCCCTAACGGGAGGGATTGTACTTGATTTTCATATGATGAAAACATAATCTTTCAATCAGTTTAATTGTGGTCTGGAGCTGGCATGTCAGTAACTGCTAGTAGTCCTTTGTTAATGTATATATCATCGTCATTTTGCTTAGTTTCTTTTGTTACCTATTCTGACATCGGACTCGGACTTCTTTTAAACTGAGTTTTACTGTGCGTATTGCTATGTGTTTCTTTATTCTACATTGGCTAGAGTTATAGGGGGAGGGTTGAGATCTCACAAAATATGTTTAACCCCGCCGCATTTTTGCGCCTGTCCCAAGTCAGGAGCCTCTGGCCTTTGTTAGTCTTGTATATTTTTTAATTTTAGATCATTTATATGTTTCGGAGTTTAGTGTGACGTCCATTTTCACTGAACTAGTACACAATTTTATTTAGGGACTAGCTGAGGACCACCTCCGGGTGCGGGATTTTTCTCGCTGCGTTGGAGACCCATTGGTGGCCTTCGGCTGTTGTCTGCTCTTTGGTCGGGTTGTTGTCTCTTTGACATATTCCCCATTTCCATTCTCAATTTTATCAAATGTAAAATTTAAATTTAGTTTTGAATATGGACAGACATCAGTAAAACAAACAAAACAGAACATCAGTGACTAGTGTCGAGGTTTTATCAACCAATTTTAGCAAACATTTTCATAAAATAAAATAAAACTCTTATATACTTATGTCTTATGCTGTATAAAAAACTCATCAATGATACCAGGAATATAATTTTATACGCTAGACGCGCGTTTCGTCTACATCAGTGACGCTCAAATAAAAAACAGTTAAAAGCCCAAATAGTGTACGAAGTTGGAGAGCATTGAGGACCCAAAATTGTATACCATTGTTGACAGTTTTTGTAATTTGATAAAATCTTGCTACATATTAAATGTACTCAGCAGTCTCTAGTGAATTGTCAAAAACCAGACATACCGAACATACATAATTTCAAGAATGAACACTTCCAGATGTCAATTCTTTTATATCTTGTTATTAATTCAGTTATTGATTGAAATTGATATGCATACATTAAATAAGGAAATAATTTAGATACCGCTTATATGATTTCACTTCATGTTCAAGTAACGATTTAAGCGAGCCATCACTCAGTTGATTTGCTGCCACTTGAAAAGATTTAGACATTTCTAAGCAGAAAATTGCATCTTGAAGCATGAATATACCTAAATAAAATCAAATATAGATAATATATATATATATATATAATGTTAATTTTCAAATAACTTTTAAGGTACATTAAGTCCACGGAAAAAAGAAATATATGTGACTTGTCAATGAATTTTTACTTGCAAAGAACCAGTGCAGCAGGAACAACTTACCCGTTCGGTACACGTGTATAAACCTTAGTTTCATTATACAACAGTTCATTTTGTTTTTGCTTAAGTATCTAGTATGTTTTTTTGGGTTGTCCCCTTAGTGTCGTTCCCCATTGTCCGTGTCCTTTTAAGTTTGTGATACTTAAGTCGCGTTGAAAAGGAAACTCACATAGGTGTACAATAAATATATATTATAAACAATAACATTTGCAAAATACAAAGCATACCCATTGAACAATTGATTAAAGAGTATGTACTACTATACTGGAGAAGATATAAAAAGATTAGTTATTGGTTCCTTGAATTAAAAAATAAAAACAAATTGTCTATTAAATTTCACCCTTTAGATGATAAAACATCAATGTCAGATGTCAGTGTTAATAGTTTTAAATTTTGTCTAAAACATTTGCATTAGTGCTTTAAACTCATCGCATTTAACTAATTTAAGAAACTATCAAAAAAGCTTTATTTTGATATCATAAACAACAGTAAAAAATTGAATACAACACGTTTATGAGCAAAAGCTTTAACCAGAAACAATATTTTGCCGAAAGATGGCGTATACATGAACACTGATGTGCGTAAAATATCGTTTATTTTCAAATTTCGCGAAATTATTTGCAAGATTGCCGTTGGAAGTCAAATTTGTCAATTTCAAAATTTTTATGACGTAATGTGAACACCACAATTAACATTGTAGCTCCAAAGTGTCTAGATTATAACATCCTATTCATTTATGAGTCAAGCTAACACAATTGTTAACTTAATGAAGAGTATTACAATTATTGCAAGTATGGCTCTTATCATACCATTTCCTTAAACAACAAACTTTAAAACACATGTACGATGGTAGAAAGTCTGCGAACACTTTAAATATGTAGGTTCATTTTTTTACCAGTATATGGGAATATGAATATATGAACCCTCTTATATGTCAATATTGAAAATTGACTTGACACTGCAAATTTCATGCCTAAAAAATCATCCTTGGTAATCTATTACGTTAATTGTGGGCATTTGTTTTCTATAAAATGTAGATTTAAGTCATCATTACTATATAAATGTCGTATGCATAAAACATAGATCCTAATAAAGTCTTATGTGTTCAACTATTCTTGATCGAGTATTGATAATAATGAAATATATGCACAATCTTGAGTTATGAAGTCAGTGCTATATAAATTAATATACTCATTTACCAAATGATGTTGGATGCAAAGTTCCGTCTCTTACTCCTGTCACAAAGGTTGAATTCATTGCCCATGTTCTGAAATGTTCCGTTTCGTGCCAGAGCCAATGACTAAGATTGTCTTTAAAAGGAAAACACAAAATTTGGAATAAACAGACTTAATTCTACAAAAAGCAAATACTTGGGTACTTGGTTTTAATTTTTTTTGCTGATTCGAATGTTTTACCGCATTTCATAAAGCAAATTTTAACTCATATACATATACAGACTATATAAAGTATGTTTCTTATTTCAAATAGCATCTTACACAGGTCAGTTTATGAAATTCTGTTCGTTTGTTTGGGTTTTTTTTGGTGGGTGGGGGAGGGGTGGTAAAAACTAAATTGTCATTACTAGTATTTAATTCATAGGTCATTCAAAGGTAAAATGACAAAGAAACCGTGGCAACAGGCAAACACTATTGAATATGATGCAAAACAATATATATTTTTGAAATGCAGGCACTGTTGAAATGCCTGTACCAAGTCAGAAATATGACAGTTTTTCCATTCGTTTGATGTGTTTGAGTTTTTGATTTTGCCATTTGTTAATGGACTTTCCGTTTTTAATTTTCCTTTGAGTTCAGTATTTTTGTTAATTTACTTTTTGTATCCTTGCTGCATCTGCAGTCTTTTATGATAATTTTTACTTTTTGATTTTATTTTAAATGTGAAATCAAGATTTAAATTCAAAATTACTTACGGGAACATTCATTTCCTGGAAGAATAAAACATTTGATATGTAGAACAAGACTACATTTACTATTTACATAAATACCAAGGGGACATCGAAACTCGTAAGTGGAAGGAAAACATACTACGCTATGGCAAATACAAACACAACGAATATACTAAGAGAACAGTCATACATCTTCACCGGAACATATCAAACTTGTATAGAAGAAAAAGGACCGAACGACAATCAATTGAGCACAAAATACTTCACAGAAAGCAGTCATTTGATTGCGATGAAACTCACAAAAACTCAAGAGACAATGCCTTCCAAGAGAAAAGTATTTTATGTTCGACTAGCAGCACTCATCTATCAGTCATGTGAAAATCCGAATATAAATTCTATTTTGCTACAACTCATGCGACAAAAGCAGGATGGATTGTCACTTCGAAAAACCGAAATGATGCATTGTCATCTATGACAAACATTTTTCGTACTTATCAATAAGTACAAATGGAGACGGTAAAACTGTACAAGTGATTATTTCAACCTTAACAATAAAAAACCTTTGGTTCAGTTATTCTTTTGAACAGCTGTCACTTTTTAAGGACACAAGCTCTGGATCATTATATCAACGGAGAATGATATTCCCATGGTGACTTCCCGTTGATATCATGATGTATAAAATGAAACATTGGTAGAACAGGTCATATAAGTTCTTAGCCGACCGTCACTGTTGAAATACAGGTGTTAAACAATGTATAGTTCAGATCAAGATAAGTTATCCTCTTCAAGTTTAATGTATTTTCAGTGATAAACAGTCACCAAACGTTGAACCATTTAAATAAAAGTGATCAAATATTCAGTGTTTATGTAATAAACATTTTCAAATATATAATATAATATAAGGAGATGTGATTTGACTGCCAATGAGACAACTATTCACCGGAATCCAAATAACATGGAATTATAGGCAACCGTTCGATCTTCGACAATGAGCAAAACGCATAGCGAATAGTCGACTATAAAAGGTCTTAATATGACATTTGTGGCCTTGTTTAAAAGTGCAAATGGCTAAAAAAAATTCTAATGTATTGCCATTAAGATTAAATATTTATATATATATACACAAATTAGACGTTTGCAAAAAGTTTAACGAATACTAAGCCATAGCTTTACCATTTTACTATCAGGTTATTAGGACTACGGATTGTTTATGATAAAGTAAACGTACTCGCCTCGTAACTTAAACGGATGCCAAAATGACATTGTTGACCATTATAGATAATAATATTCCATTTCTCGCGGACTCAAGGAAATGCCTGTACGAAGTCAGCAATATGACAGTTCTTTCCAATTCGTTTAATGTGTTTGAGCTTTTGATTTTGCCATTTGATGAGGGACTTTCCGTTTTGAATTTTCCTTGGAGTTCGGTATTTTTGTTATTTTACTTTTTACACAACCACGCCTTCCTTTTGTGGTTTTAATACTCATACGGAAACATAATTAACAACTGGTATTTACATATTATGAACACTATAGCTAATGTTTCTATAAAAGTAGGATCTGTTTATCATTCCGGAATTCCGAAATGCCGGAGAGCACGACGAGTGCTACTATACAAGAAAGACCTGTTTACCGTTTCGAAATGCCGAAGATCACGACAGAAAGTCGGAGACCAGTTTACCGTCCCGAAATGCCGGGGATCACGACGAGTGCTACTATAGAAGTAGGAAATGTTTGATATCCCAGAAAGTCTAAGACCTGTTTACTGTTCCAAAATGCCGGAGATCACGACAAGTGCTTCTATAGAATAATGACATGTAAACAATTCCGCAGTACTTGAGATAACAAACGAGTGTTACTATCGCAGTAGAACCTGTTTATCATTCGGAATGCTTGGGGTCACGACAAATGCTACTGTAGGATCGGACCTGTTTTCTATTTTGGAGCTCGTGAGATCCCGACGAGTGCTACTATAGTAGGATTATAACCTGTTATTCATCCCAAAGAACCTAAGATCATGACGAGTGTAACTGTAGAAGTAAGCCTGTTTACTATTCCAAAATGTTTGAAATAAAGACAAGTGCTACAATAGAAGCAGGACCTGCTTACCATCACAGAGGGCCTAAGATCAGGACGAGTGCTACTATACACGAATGACATGTTTGCAATTACGGATTGCCTAATATCACAACAAGTGTTACTATAGAAGTAGAACATATTTTACCATTCGGCATGCATAAGATCACAACAAATGATACTTCTGCGGAAGGACCTGTTTACCATTCGGAATAATTGGGATCACGTGGAGTGCAACTGTAGAGTTCGAACCTGTTTACAATTCCGGAGTGCCTTGGGTTATTAGTTTTTGTTTACTGTTGGTATATTGAGTGGCAAAATTAAACATGCTGATAAATCTAACATACCTGTTCCAGTTGGCTTCGGGATCCTTTTTCCAAAGCCTAAAGAAAAAAGGGTATTATTCGGATCGAAAATTAATGACAAAATTGTTTTTTATTTATACCGTGTTCACACTATGAAATCTGCTCCGGTCGAACCCTGGATAATTAATCCGAATTAATTACCCCAGTTCACACTTAATAAAAATTTAAACCAGTTTGGGATTTTCCCTCTCAACAGAAATAGAAAAGTAAGCACCAAATTGTAACCCGCATCTGTCCACTGTCCACTGTAAATATTTACATTTTCTTTTCGAATTCTGAATTTTTTTACCGTACTCCTGACCGCTTCGGAGGAGTTCCACATCAACAGCTTTCCGTGTTTTACGTCACTTTATCCAAACTGCACCAATATTTCGCTCCCATAAAAGCCACGGAAATCTTATAGGTTTCATCGTTTGTCATTATGCAGGTTTTTCAACCTAGATAAATACACTTGTATCCCTCTTGCTGCCGCTAATTTAATATGGGTTATATAATTCGTGACTCAGTAAATACGGTAACTGGACGTCTATTAAAATATGATGTCATTCGATATGTGACGTCACGTTATTGTTACGTCACATTGAAGACCTATTAAAGCAAACGTTACTATAGCAACAACCTCACATTAACTTCACTTTGCGTTCACATATAGAAGTGAGGTAGTTAACCCGGGTTTGCCCCACATTAACTCCACCTCAAATGAGGGTAATTTTAATCCGGGTTCGCCCCGGGTTAAGGCGTTCACACTACCTAAATTTAACCCGGATTAACTAATTCGGGTCGAACCCGGTTTAAAAAGGCATATTGTGAACTGGGTATTAGAGTTATTGATTTTAAAAGACCATGGTGACAACATGTCACAGTCAAAATATCAGGGTCACATTTTTATAACTTTTATTTATTTTTTTATGTAATATCGTTTTTATTGAAACAAAGTGACCTACAAGAACTACATGGATGTAAATACCATACAGGTGTATAGTGGATGCATTATCAATGTCCCCTGCAGGAATGTACATAAAAAAATTAGATTTCACACCAAGTTTTACGTGTATATCATTTAAAAAGCTTACACATTTAGGAAATATTTCTGTTTCATTCGATAGATTTATTGTTAAAGGTTGTAAATATATTGTTGTTCATCAATCATTGTTTTTGTCTTTTTGTGATTAAATCAATTCGCTAGTTGAAGCGAAGACTAAATGGTTCTTTTGATTTTCCGGATATTTGGAAACATTTCGATCCTGGAATTGTACAAGATAATACTTCAATTTAAATTTACGAAGAGTAGTAACACAATCTTATAAATAAAACAACAACCTTTATAACAGGGCGACATGATATCATATCATTAGGCTTTTGCTTTCAATAACTTTGATACGATATATTTATAGTATATTAAATAATGATATATGGTAATATTATTAATCGAATATTTTTAAGGATTTGTGATTCGTTAAAACTTGATCACATGTACATTTGTATTTGCTCAGTTTGCACGCCAATACTGTTGTGTTTAGCTTTTCGTGGGTCAAAAACAGCATATTGCACAGGGCATACAGCATGTTACTAAAAATAGATTCTAGAAACCCCCAATGTTACATTGTTCATGCTATAGTTGTTGATTAATATTTTATAACAATTGTAGCCTTTGGTTGAGGTCAATATGATGTTATATCGACCCAGAGAAGCATATCAACCTCGGACTTCGTCCTCAGTCAATATGCTTCTCTCAGGTCGATATAACCTCGTATCGACCTCATACAAAGGCTATAATTGTATATGATTGATATATACAAGAGACCGAAGAAGTTTGTTTTCTAGTGTACCTTTCAAGTCACTAATCGAGATTTAATGAGGTAGGATTGAGATGTGTTTAACCATTTCTCACCTTCTCCCCTTAAATAACGGAACTATAAACTGCCATACAAGTGGGAGGTTTTGCTAGCTATCATTTTCCCCGGAAAATACCTGTACCAAGCCAGGAATATGACAGTTGTTTTTCACTTCTTCTGTTGATTGAAAACGTTTGATTTTGTCAGTTTCTATGGATTTCCCCTATTTGAATTCGCCTTGGAATTCGTTTTTTTATACTTTAACATGTCTCTAGTCAAGAACCTCGTTTGTTGTTGTCTTTTGTCATATCGTCCAATTTTAATATGTGTTTGTCTTCTAAGGCAATTTGTTGCAAATATTAAATGTTTCATAGACTAAGTTTAACGATTCACTTTTTTCTAGTCATGAAAAATTGTAAAGACACCGTACCATAACGAAACAATAAAATAACAGACAGAACAATAATGTTAATTCTCAAACAATTCAAGTTCAAACTTATTTTAATAAAACAGAAATTCTAATGTGTGTGAAGTCTTGAAATAAATATTTAAAGCTTTTCTGATTCAAAATGAAATGTATCTAGTAAAAGCATGATGGATGATGTTTCAGTAATAACATTTTACTTTAGACGTAAGTGGAAAAAGTTGAGTGCTAAAACAAAGCTAATGTTCTAACATTGAGATTTAATTTAAGTTTTACTAAGAGAATATTGTGTGTAGAAAAGGTTATCAGAAAATGTTCTAGTAAATCATTACACAAGGTCATCTTCAATCATAAAACGTATAAATATAAAACACGACATTTATTCATTAAACAATACATATAAACAAAGACTGAACAATACATCTTCGGTTGTTCAACTTTTAGTAAAGAACACCACTGTTCGGTATATTTTTTTCTTTAAAATGCCCATATGGTACATTAAGGAACATCTGGAATAATTCAAATTTGTATAGAACAAGAAATAAATCCATATGTACTTTTTTTTAAATTGATGTATTGCAAATCATATCTATAAATTTGCGATTAATATCTATATGAAAAAATATGCAATCCAGTCAAATTAGCGAAAGGAAAAGGATAAAACATACCTTGCGATATATGGTTGTTTCCCTGTGTTTTTGAACTAAAATGCAAACACTCAGGTGTTCTTGTTGTACTTTGGACTGAAATGTAAAAGTCAAGAATATTCAAAACACAAAGCATTGAAATTCCATTTATTTATTATTTGTGAATAATTCACTTATGAAGTAACGCAATTATGAAGTGTTCTATTTTTTTCATTTTGATTATTTTACTAATAGTAAGTTAACTTTAAATGTAGAGTTTAACATTTCATATATTTTGCATGTAATATTAAATTTGTCTTACAAATTAAATTTCAAATTTGATTTTTTTTACCTGATTGACATGTTCCAAAAGAAACAAAAGCTAAGATATACAGAACAATAAACATTCCATTCATTTCTGATTGTGAGACTGTCTGTTGCAGTTTCAATCAATGTCATAAGTACAAGCCCTTATATATGGCATTATTCTGGGACCTACAGATTGATTGAACATGATAGGTTATCATATTTTGTCTAAAATTAACTTAGAACTTTATACCATTAAAGTATGTCAAGGTATATTTCTAAACATACATTGTGATTAGCTATCATTTCGTTGCTAAAAAAACATTTCTTCAAATCGAATTATACCAATTTTTCTTTATAAATTTTTTTTTTCTTTTTTAATGTGAAGGGAAACCAAATTCTTTAAATAACAAACCATTCACAAAACTCTAAAAAGTGTTGAAGGAACATTTAAATTGTTCAAAAGAAAAAAGAAACCAGCTGTATCAGTATAATGTAAAGACTGTATCAGTATAATGTAAAGACTTATAATTAGTAGAAGCCTTATTCTTCTAATTATATTTGAACGTGACAGCGTTAAGTAAACGCGTTTTAATAACTAAACCAATTTGAAAATGAACACATCAAAAAAATAATTTCACTCCGACATAAACTGCTTTTATAACTGCATTTTCTATATTGAGATATTTTCTGATAAAGAGGAGATAACTGTTTATTATCAATATATTTAGACGTCCGATAATGATCTTTAAGTAATTAATTCATACCCCACAACAAGGTGGTGTTTAAGCGGTCTTCAAATAATGCAATAAAGACGTCCGAAAAAAGAAAATCAGATGAGTGAAAATTATGTTAAGTGTCTGGCATGAATTTCCATTTAACTCCAAAAAGTATTGAAGGAATGTTTACTTGTTCAAAAGAAAGTGGAAACTATCTGTATCAGGAAAATGTAAAGACTTGCATCTGAATAAAACCTTCCTCTTCAAATTATATTTGAACGTAGCGGTAAGCAAAAATCATTTTAATAACTGAACCAAAACGAACTCATCAGAAAAAAGGTTGGACTCCGACATAAACTGCTCTTATAATTGCATTTTCTACATAATCCTTCGACGTTTATTAAACTAATACCACAAGAAGGGTCTTCAAAAACATATCGTTATAAATGTGGATTCTTGTTCTAGTAAAAGGCAGACAGGTGACCTATAGTTGTTAATTTCTGTGTCATTTTGGTCTCTTGTGGACAGATGTTTCAATGGCAATCATACCACATCTTCTTTTTAATATTTAACATTATCTTGTCGGTTAAGGCGATGAAACAGGTTTTTCATTTGAGTTGAGATCTTTTCTAGTTAAGGAGATATAATTGAATTGGAAAGCAGGGTCCACTGTCCTCTTCCAATGTATGACATATAATAGACGTCCGAAAACATTGTTTTAAGTACTTTACAGTATGTTACTTCTCTTTTCAAATGATCTAACAACAACAAAAAAAGAAAATCAGATGAGGGAAAATTCCATGTAAAATGTTAAGTGTCTGGCATGAATTTCAATTTCGAATACTTATATGTGTTATACATGTAAATGTAAGTCTTTACATTTTCCTGATACAGATAGTTTCCACTTTCTTTTGAACAAGTACACTTTTTGGAGTTTTGTGGATAGTTTGTTATCAATTTGTAGGAAGTAAGTTTCCCTTCAGATAAGAGAAAAACAGTTTAATAAAAGTAAAGAAAAGATATAATTTGGTTTTAGGAAATGTATTTTTAGCATTGAAATGATAATGAATCATTTCATTTAAACATATATTGTCATTACATATAACAAAAGGATCAGACACAAGTTATCACAACTTAGATAGTCCTCTCCTAAATATAATAAGTTATAATATATGAATATAAAGACATGCAACAACAACATTAGATAATTATAGATTTGTACAATAATTATAAAAAAAAGAAGAAAGTTCACAATTTCCCAAAAAGATAAACAAGATAAACAACAGTCCTACGTCAAAAAGCTTATTCATCGACATACTTAACTATATCAGTTAAAAAAAGAAAGAAAAAATATCTTTCTAAAGGTCAAAACGTTCACTTTTCCGAATAAAATGCAAGACTTCTTTAATTAAAGATGTATTTTGACTGAGAGTTAAATTTTCGTTTCCATTTAGTAAAGTACCAAGATCTAAAGACGGGACAAAAATTAGTTTGTCTAAAAGGCGAATTCTGATTTGTGCATAAAGCGGACATTCAAAGAAAAAATGAAATCTGTCTTCAGACAGACTGCCGCACCGACAGCTTTGATAATTAATTATATTGAATCTAAAAAGGTCAGAATTTAGAGTTGAACATGCATGTCTAAGCCTTGTTAATATTATGTTTGCCTTACGTTCTCCAACATAATAGTATTTTGGGGCTTTAGATTGATGTGAGATCTTTCGTAGAGAATACTTAAATTTGGAGATTGAATCTACATTTCTAATTGCGCTATCGATTTTATTCCATTCTCTTATAGTATTTGGAAAATATGAATTTTTTGTTAGTTCTAATCTACAAAAGGGTACTATGAGGTCAGGGTTGTTACGAAGATTATATCTAGAAATAGTTGATACAGGAGGTGGTATTAGTGTTCGTAAATAATTAGGTGCTTGTCCATTATAAATATTATAGAATAACTGAAGTTTTCTTCGGTTTCTTCTATCAGACAAAGGTTCCCAACCCGTTTCAGAATATAAAATTTCACTGTTGCAATAATAAGGTAGGCCAGTAACAATTCTTGCAGCTTCACGCTGAAGTTTTTCCAACAGTTCAGTATTAGTAACACCACAATTATCCCATACTTGCAACCATACTCAAATAATGGTCTTATATAAGTTAAATAGAGTTTTCTAAATTTGAGCGATTGAGCTTATATTTCAATTTTCTTAGTACGCCTAGATGTTTTGATATGTTTTAGAAGTTTTAGAACATGATCGTTCCATTTACAATCTTCACTTAAAGTTATGCCCAAGTGTTTGTGATTAGATATTATCGGAATTTCTTGATTGTTTAATCGAAATGAAAGGTCATCTGGTCGTTGTCTGTTTGTGAAATATAAAATTTCTGTTTTTTGGGGATTAAAAGACATTAACCAGGTTTTTGACCAGTTATTTAGTTGAGTTAAATCATTTGAAATATGTTCTTGTATTAAGGCTGGATTTCTACTAGAATAACCAAAGGAGGTATCATCCGCAAATAATCTACAAAGAGACATTTACGCTAATATCATTTATGTATATCAAAAATAAAGGGCCCTAAAACTGAACCCTGGGAACCCTGCAGACAATTTACCCACAGAAGACGCACTGTTTTTATTGACAACCTTCTGCTCTCGATTTTCTAAATAGCTGGAGAACCATTTTAATAAATTACCAGATATTCCATAGGCTTTTAATTTGAGAAGCAGGCCTTATGCCATACTTTATCAAATGCTTTTGAAAAATCGGCAAAAACAAAGCAAGTATCTTCCTTATTTTCAAGTGCATTTAAAATCGTATTATAAATTTCCAAGAGTTGATGTGTAGTTGAATGTTTTGCCAAAAATCCAGACTGGTAAAGGTAAAATAGGCCATGTTCAACCATAAAATTATAAACCCGTTTATAAATAACCCTTTCCATGACTTTACCTACACAACTGATAAGTGAAATCGGACGATAGTTAGAGGAATTGAAGGATCTCCATTTTAAAGACTGGAATAACATTAGCCAGTTTCCATTGAGTAGGATAAGTGCTTGTATGTAATGAAAATTAAAATAATACATAAAGGCACTGCTATTTCTTCTTTACAGCTGATCAGTAGCTTGTGACTAATCAAATCAGGTCCAGTCGCTTTCTTCGGATTTAAGATTTTCAGGATATCTAAAATTTCGTTTGAGTTTATTTCAATATTATTAAGTGTTTTATATGTTTTTGTTGGGAAGTCTGGGAGTTGAGCATGCTCATCGTTCAGGTGAGAAACAGAACAAAAATAGTTATTCAGCATTTCGCATTTATCAAGGTCGTCATATATTATTTCATCAATAATACCTTCTTGATTATATTTTTTCAGAGGCGGTATGTCGGTTGACCCTTTATTATTTTTTATGAGCATTCTCATAATTTTCCAGTACATTTTTGGATTTGCAGAGTTTTCGATGATTATATCATTTAAATTATTTTCAAATTTTTCCTTAGTAAATTTCTTCATGTCATTGACTCTATAACGTTGATTTATGAATTCAAAGATATCGATGTCTCTCTTTGTTTATGAGCTTTCTTTCTCAATCTGATATGTTTTTTTTTTTAATTTTTAATTATTTGTAAACCATGGTCTATCATTTGTTCGAACTGTGATATTTTTGGTAGGAGTGTAAGCTCGTGCAATTTTTAATAGATTGTCTGTAAAATTTTACACATTTAATTAACATCATTACAACCAATCAATAAATTTTCCCAATCAACTGCTTGTAAATCCCGCTTTAAGGAATCAATATCCATTTTATTATAAAGCCATATTTCACGCTTATACGTTTTATCTGTTGGGATGGAGCATTCCAAAATGAAACAGCTATATCGTGATCACTTATATTTCTAGGTACTTGATATACGTCTGAAAAATAATTTTCATGGTATCGCTTATTAAAATAGGATCAAGTAAAGAATTTCTTTGGTTGTTTCTTCGCGTTGGCTTTTCAATTGCATATGTAAGATTAAATAAGTTCATAGTTTGAATTAACCTATTGTTGTTATTATTCAATAGGTCACAGTTCAAATCACCACAAATCACAACGTTTTCATTTATTTCATATGCTAATGAGATAGCATTATTTAGACGATCCCAATACTCAATTCTTGTCCATTCGGGTCTATATGTGCAGCACAAAAGAAACGTTTTACCTTTACAACTAATTTCGGCCCATAATGTTTCGTCGATGTTATTTTCAAGATCATTTCTTCTTGTGCATATTGTATCAGTTTTTGAATAAATCAAAATCCCCCCTCCAAAATTAGATCGATCCCTCCTTAACGGCGAGTGAAATGTTGACAATTTAATATTTATACTTTCTACAGAGTCATCTAAATGCGATTCGGTAACTGCGACAATGTCAAAATCTTCTGAAAAGTTTTCTAGGAATTCTATTTTGGTTCTTATACTACGAATATTTATGTTGGCAATCGAAATACAATTTTTATTCATATTATCAGTGTGATTTGGGATTAAAAGTGTACTCGACTCGTTTTCTCTGACTGGACCTGGATTTAAGAAGTCCGAGTTACATTCAATCAGCAAAAAATATATAACAATCAATACAAAAGCAATATTATACTTCGGGTATGAACTTTGAAGCAGTGCTAAGATCACCGTCAATATAGAAGTACAAAGCCATCCATGAATAATATCTGTATAACTGTCGTAGTCATCTTTCAAGTTGAAAAGGTAAGTATGTTTACTTTTAGAAGTCTTAGTATAAAATGTACCGATTGCTGCTCGCCATGCAATTAGTTCACATCCCATTATGTTATTTCTTCATACAGTAGATAAATTGGCTGCAGCAATCTTGTTTTCTCTTGACCTTTGAAAATTTATATCAAATTTAAAACCGATAAAGCATGTTTTGTGACGAGGACAGTTTAGGGTAAATTCAGAATGAAATAAAACAACAAAAACATAAGGTAGGTATATACAAGTTCAAGACTTTCAGCAAATGCTTTCATGTCAGTAAGACATTGACATTTCTTGACAGAGAGGGGGAAAAAAGAAGAAAAGGAAATCAAGCAAACAAAACAAGCAAAAACTCCGTATATTAAAATAATCAGTTCAGAAGAATTTATCTATATTTGCTCATTATTGTGTGTAAAAATAGAAGCTAATATTGCGATAATGAATCACAATTCGTGTTTAGAAATAAACCTTGACAAAATTTGATTGCGTATACTTCTGAGTTCATTTCGGACAAAATCAGATAACCTTTTATGTTCAAACAATCTGCAGGTCTCATGTCAACATATAACTGACTATGCGGTATGAGTTTTAATCATTGTTGTAGGCCGTACGGCGACCTACAGTTGTTAATTTCTGTGTCATTTGGTCTCTTGTAGAGAGTTGTTTCATTGGCAATCATACCACATCTTCTTATTTTCATATTCATTATAATCTGAGTAACAAATACAATATTTAAAATCAATATTTAGAATATATAACAGTAGAAGCATAGCACATAACAGTAACATTATTTGTCCTTTTGAAAGAAAAATATTTTAAAGAAAATAAGCATACGTCTTTATACTAAATCCGTTGGATGTGTAAGATTGATACTTTAGTGTGGGAGCACATGATTTATTTGTTGCAAATAACAGTGTACCATTTAGAATTCTTAATTTTCAAAATAAACTATATTTCAGGATGTTTTGGATTTTGACCTGGTGAGTAAAAAAAATCATTAGACATTGTGCCCGTAACTTATCTATTACAAAAATTAACTGCACAATTTAACAAGATTGATCTTTAATTGGATAATAAAATTGAGAATGGAAATGGGGAATGTGTCAAAGAGACAACAACCCGACCACAGAACAGACAACAACAGAAGGTCACCAATAGGTCTTCAATACAGCGAGAAATTCCCGCACCCGGAGGCGTCCTTAAGCTGGCCCCTAAACAAATATATATACTAGTTCAGTGATAATGGACGTCATACTAAACTCAAATTATACACAAGAAACTAAAAGTAAAAATAATACAAGACTAACAAAGGCCAGAGGCTCCTGACTTGGGACAGGCGCAAAATGCGGCGGGGTTAAACATGTTTATGAGATCTCAACCTCCCCTATACCTCTAGCCAATGTAGAAAAGTAAACGCATAACAATACGCACATTAAAAGTCAGTTAAAGAGAAGTAAAATTTACATGAAATTATATCTTTAACCTTCGTGTTACATTATTTTTTGCGAATAAAATCTCGAACAACTAAAACCCTATTTAAAATTAAAGAAAAGAACTTTTTTTAATATTTTAAATACACGTGTTTGTGCATGTCCGCAGTAAGGAGCCTGCAATTCATTTGTCGTTGGTTGCTGTCTGTCATACTTGTTTTCGTTTATTACTTTAGCATAAATCAAAACGTTCGTTTTCTCATGTCGGTCCTTTTATCATAGCTGATTATACATATTTCAGTATTGGGTTCGCTATTTCTGATGCCCGTACGGTGATCTATATTTGCTTACATCGCCGTCATTTTGAACTCTTGTGGATAGTGGTCTCATTGACCATCCTACCAAATCTCTTTTATTTGTTTTTCATCATCATATATCACAAGTGTAAAGGTACTCAAGACTACTAATCATTAGTCAAACGTGTGAAATTTCACGTCAATAAACTTATGTCAAGAACTTGTATTTTATTTCGTAACGAATAAAATTCAAATGTGATATGCTCATCTAACTAGTATCTTAAACATGTATGCCCTATTATTCCAGAGATTTCCTGTCCTCTCACGATTTCCATATAAGAGTATTGCTAATGACAAGAAAGCAATTAAACCAACAGTTCCAAGTTGAAAAGTTGAATGTGTCCTTCGAAAGTTTTATGGATGCCATCACGAGTTAGCTGACCGTTATGGACGCCATCACGAGTTAGCTGACCGTTATGGAATATTTACGTCACAGATGATCACGGATATATTCCAATCGTTGTAATCCAAATCTCGTCCTCTTTTGTTCGATTTCGACATCGACGTAGTAGACTTATCACCGAATTTCTACTTATATGAGCGACATGACATGTGTCACATGTGGAGCAGGATCTGTTCATCCTTTCAAAGAACATGAAATCAACCTCCCAAAACGGCTTATTTGGTGGGTTCGTGTTGCTCAGTCTTTTGTTTTCTATGTTGTGTTTTGTGGACTTATTTATCTTTTCTGTTTTTGCCATGGTGTTGTCAGTTTTTCTTCTCCTAATGAGTTTGAATGTCTCCTTGGTATCTTCCGCGTCGTTCTTTTTAACAAAGGAAATATCATTTGATCATTTTTATAAATTATGAAAAACAAAATGAATTTTTTCAATACTTCATGAAACATAAACAGACAGAGGCTGTTCACCATCATTATTTTCTACTTCAGGAATCAAATTTCTTTTTTAAAAAAATAAAGCTTTTCCAATGCATTTGATTATCTAAACACCAAAAATTATTTTTCTTCAGTTCTAGGATCGCTTTAGTTATTTAATAAAAACATGATCATATAGCAAAAAAATGAAATACAAAGTTACCTGCTGGACATTGCATATAATCTCCTACTGTACCATAGCTTGCTGTGAATAAATGTAACAGAAACAACCTAAGATATGTCCATCAACACCCAATATTCAAAATAACGAGAAATAAAAAAATGTATTAGGGTTAAACTATTTTTTTTTTATCTCGATCAGTAGATTTATAAAACGTACATTAAAGAACATACAATAAAAAAAACGTAAGTCTAACATAACGATATACTAGATAACAAAAACACAAACTGATCACAAATTATTCCGTAATAAAGCTTGATCGCAGTGACAATACACTCAAAGAACTAACCATGCTGACAAGAAATGATACCATCATACACTTAATATGGGTTGAAGTACTTCTTAAAATATTTCATACAACAACGTTTTAATGATCTTATGAAATCCTCAAAACACACTACAGAAAAACATTGCATATCATCGCCTGCTGTACCATAACTTGCTGTAAACAAATGTAAGAGAACCA
The DNA here is from genome assembly GCA_017311375.1 of Mytilus coruscus. Classification (NCBI taxonomy): domain Eukaryota; kingdom Metazoa; phylum Mollusca; class Bivalvia; order Mytilida; family Mytilidae; genus Mytilus; species Mytilus coruscus. The sequence continues at coordinate 141,628,824 of CM029596.1, read as the reverse complement.
ATCTAAGACCTCCATCAACACCAAATTCTCAAAATAACGAAAATAATAGGATATGATAATGTCAACTACTAACAAGGTTCTCAAACAGAAGATTTACAAAACATACATAAAAGAACATACAAAAAAAAAAAAAAAAAAAAAAACTAGTGCAGAAAAAAAAAACCCACTTTACTCTAACATAACAGTATACTAGATAACAAAATCACATTCGTAATAAAGATTGATCGCAGTGACAGCAAGCTCAAAGTACTAGTCATGCAAACAAGAAATGATGCCATCATACATGGGGAATGGTTTATTTTTAATTTTAACTCGTTATAACGTCTAAGGTAACTCGTTATACCGACTTAGCTAGCTCGTTATAACGACTAAGTAACATGTTATAACGACTAAGCTTGCGAGTTATAACGACTTAGTAACTCGTTAACACAATTTAGCTAACTTATATAACGACTTTGCTAAGTTGTAACGACTAAGTTATTAGATAACTCGTTATAACGACTAAGCTAACTCGTTAAAACGAATAAGATCTAAACTTCACAACAAATGTCAATAGAGTGTAATTTCTCAAATAAAAGGGAGAAGGGAGAACAACTGAAATTACCATGGGAGAAAAGAAAATCTGTGAAAAGATAAATTAGTCCAGGCAACACTTCACTCATAACTTAAGATTTAGCAACAAGAAACCATAAAAGCAAGACAAATCTGAATCTTATGATAATTATTCACACGTCTTCACATTTCTTGCGTTGAGCCTGTGATAATATTCACTAGTCTTCATCTTTTGAGTTCACATTTCTTGTGCTTGAGTCGGTGATAATATTCACTAGTCTTCACCTCTTGAGTTCATTTCTTGCGCATGAGCCTGAAATAATATTCACTAGTTTTCACCTCTTGAGTTCACATTTCTTGCGTTAGAGCCTGCGATACTATTCACTAGCCTTCACCTCTTGAGTTCACAATTCTTAAGCTTGAACCTGTGATAATATTCACTAGTTTTCACCTCTTGCGTTCATATTTCGAGCGCTTGAGCTTGTGATAATATTCACTAGTCGTCACTTCTTGAGTTCACATTTCTTGCGCTTGAGCCTGCGATAAAATTCACTAGTCTTCACCACTTGAGTTCACATTTCTTGTGCTTTAGACTGCGATAATATTCACTAGTCTTCACCTCTTGAGTTCATATTTCTTGCGCTTGAGCCTGCGATAATATTCACTAAGTCTTCACCACTTGAGTTCACATTTCTTGCGCTTTAGACTGCGATAATATTCACTAGTCTTCACCTCTTTAGTTCACATTTCTTGCGCTTGACTTTATATCGTCTGTAGACTTAAATCTTCAGTGACAAAAAAAAGTATTAAAATTTTCTTACCTAAAGTTATCACTAATTGGAGCAAAATTACAAGCATTTTCATCAACATCATATCTTCCATAGGTGTCAGACCACCAATTCACTTCCTTGTATTTAAAACATATAGCCATACTCTGACAAAAAATAGTGTTTTTGATGTCATTGTTTACTTTAACTTAAAAACAAATTTGAAGAAATGAAACGTTTGGTTTGGTGAAAGAGAAATATATTTGGACCATTCTGAGCCAAATTTACTCGTCATTTTGCATTTAAAAATTGAGGATTAATGCGCTCCATAGTATACGTATTTAAGATTTCCCGAAAACCAGGGGTTATTTTTAGCAGTTGATGACTTCCGAACTGTCGTGTTTCACTAGGTTATACATATACAATTCAGGATATATCTTGTTTCTATGAAGTTAAACTTAGTTAAGGAAATTATTGAACCAATGCATGCATATACTAAACTTAGTCCTCTATAGATATAGGAAGATGTGGTGTGAGTGCCAATGAGACAACTCTCCATCCAAATAACAATTTATAAAAGTAAACCATTATAGGTCAATGTACGGCCTTCAACACGGAGCCTTGGCTCACACCGAACAACAAGCTATAAAGGGCCCCAAAAGTACTAGTGTAAAACCATTCAAACGGTAAAACCAACGGTCTAGTATATATAAAAAACGAGAAACGAGAAACACGTATAAATTACATAAACAAACGACAACTATTGTACATCAGATTCCTGACTTAGGACAGGTGCAAACATTTGCAGCGGGATTAAACATTTTAATGGTACCAAACCTTCTCCCTTTTTCTGAAACAATAGTATAACATCACAACATAGAAAACACACGATAAAACATCAATTGGAAGGCTTAACTCAATCAAAACGTAAATTAACACACTATGAACGAATAAATTCGATCTGTGATACCTGAAAGTAAATACATAGTTAATAAAATATTAGGGACAAACATTCAAGGCCAAAAGCAAACAAACAAGTCCAAATAAAGCCATGGCAAAACACTACCGCGAAATATTAAACCCTTAGAAAATAATCACTTTTGAAAAACCGGTTTTCATAATATATACAGGTAAATGAAAAATAACTTTGTCGTATTAGGTATACTTTTTCTGTCTATATAAAATCTTCCAATAATTAGGAATACCAAGAAAGGTCTGTCATATAAATACCTAATTTAACACTAGATACATAAGGGTAAATATCAACAATAAAACTTCCTGTACAGATTAAAGGAGAATAATCTTGATGTTAATACAAATGTAGTACGAAGAAGTGAAAATTAGTAGATATTCCAAATAATCAAAGCTGGTATACAGACAAGATCCATATTAATATAAAATAACAAAAAGTATTAAAAATAGTATCAACAGGTCGAATTAACAAGAAAGTACGATTTGAGAGTACTCGCAGTTACTGACAGCTAGTTAAAATCCAAAAACAATTAATGATAAAAATCATGCATCAGAGACTAAAATCAACTAAAACACATCCCAGGGATTTAGTATTTTAACGTCATGAACAGTCAGAGAAGACATGACTTGTGCAATGCCAAAAATAAATGTATCGACAGGTAGTAGGATAGTGAGGAGCTACTTCTTAAGAGATAAAATTAACGTGTGTGTCTCTAAACATCCCGCCTCAAAAGAAGATACAACTTAGTTATGTTTTAATTTGCTGATGACAAAATCGATATTAGTGCCAATGTAAACTATATTCAGAGATCTATGTACGTTATTGACATTTATTACGAATTTAACTATAACATATTATCGACAAATAATATTTCTTTCAGTCATTATTGATCGCTAGCTAATTAATTCACTTTCGAGTTTATTGCCGAAGTTTACCGGATAGTGAGTGACCTTTGTAAACTATCAACACAGAATCTTAGAGCACGTGAAATATAAGTGAATAGAAGGAGCGATGTTAATATTTTTTTAATATTTTCCATGGGTTCCCATTTGTTAATTTAACTTTTCCTTAACAGTTGTTAAATGATTTTGTGTATTTGGTTTGTTCTTTAAGAATCAATTGTTACTAGTTACCTTCAGGTACACGTTTGTTTACATTCTTTTATCGTGGTTTTTCCTTAGCACTTTCGCTGTGCGGTGGCAGAAGTTCTAACGAGAGGTCCGTTAGTATAGATAACTGCATACGGAAAAATATCGGCGAATTATTATAGTACGGGAAGAAAATGATTCAACAGCAGTACATTTCTGAGGATTTTGATAAGATAATTTTCTTAAAATTACAAGAACTTGTTTAAAGGTAAAACTAAGCCATTCTAGTATATAAAACATGTACAACATTTTTTTTTAATTTGAAGTATCATATGACTTTATTAATAAGGTAAAATATTTAGAAAACTATGAAAATTGCAAAATTTGGTTGAATAGATAGAGATTTTGAATTGGTGGTTTGATACCTATTACCATCCGGAATTCAAAATGATTTATTTTCTATGGAAAATGGCAATTTAAAAGAAAGGATATGTTTATTATTAAAACATTTAATTCAAAATAGCTTCCACTAAACGTAGCATCTTCAATCCTTCATTCGAACCGTGTCCATTAAAAAAAACATATATAACAAAATTCGATTAATTACAATCGGAAAGTTTTAAACGAACCATATTTAACAGCTTCCATTTGTATTTGATTATTTCCAAATGATCAAATTCTGGATCTGGTAAGTTAAAGAAGAGACATTTTCTAACTAGTCACTATAGGAACCTTGATTTTCAAAGACAAATTGCCATATTGCTGTTATCAAACTGTTCACTGTACTCCTCAGATCTATTGCACCAACAAAATATCAGTTTAGCATGTTCAACACCTCTGGTAAGCTGCAATTTCTTTTTCAAATTTTGTTAAGACCCCTTGATTTTTGACTAAAATTAAACTATCGAAGCTTTATCATAAAGGACTTATGAGAAATAAATCTGTTAAGATCATATATTGCTTGAGAGAAACATATTTTTGTTCAGTAAACATTCTGAATATTAAAAACACTGATCATTAGCAGAGTATCAGAGATCTTATAAGAGTTCCATTTGTATGATAGGTGACAGATTTATCAGAATTCTGTGAGAAATTACATTAAAATTAAATGCGAACGTCTTGTCAGACTTCTGTTAAGAATTGCATTAATACTAAATGCGACCGTCTTATCAGATTTCTGTTAAGAACTACATTGGTAGTGGATGCTATAGTCTTATCAGAATTCTGTTAAGCATAACATTGGTAGTGGATGCTATAGTCTTATCAGAATTCTGTTAAGCATTACATTTGTAGTGGATGCTATAGTCTTATCAGAATTCTGTTAAGAATTACATTGGTATTTGATGCTATAGTCTTGTCAGAATTCTGTTGAGAAATACATTGATATTAGATGCTATAGTCTTGTCAGAATTCTATTGAGAAATACATTGATATTAGATGCTATAGTCTTGTCAGAATTCTGTTAAGAATTTAATTTACATTAATATTAAATGCGACCGTCTTATCAGAATTCTTTCAATTCGGTATTTGATGCGACCGTCTTATCAGAATTCTGTTAAGAATTACATTGGTTTTGGATGCTATAGTCTTATCAGAATTCTGTTAAGAATTACATTGGTATTGGATGCGACCGTCTTATCAGAATTCTGTTAAGAATTACATTGGTATTGGATGCTATAGTCTTATCAGAATTCTGTTAAGCTATATCATGATTAAATTGCTATTAGATGTGACAGACTCATCAGAATTCTGTTAAGGCCTTGGGGAGTACCTTTTGTTTGAAAGACGGGGCACATTTAATCTTTGAGAATAGCATCTTTCAAAAAATAAAAGGCTTTAGCACAGCTATAACTCAGTGTGCTCTGAAACACCTTACCGTGCATGGTGAATAAATCTGATATAAGTGTGTTTAAACTTTATTCTTCTTAAAACGTTGCATTACCATAGCTTTGAGGTAATTTGTTTAAATAAAAGGCGAAGCTTTATTGGATACATCAGAATATTCCTTAGCTCACAGGTTTTATTGTATTTTCTTATATAAATATATTACTAGTAGTATATGTTAAACATTAAGTGGAAAAACGAATATTAAAAACATAATCATATCATGGCATGTCATGTGAGAAAAATGCTTGCTTTGTATACTTGAAAATAAGATGCCCCGTACCAAAAATAAAATCATTTCTTTGAATACAAGACGTATAAATGAATGATTACACATTACATATTCAATGGGAATAAATAATTTAAAGAATTATCAAAGAAAAATGACTGCCTTGCTGATCTGAAAACTGCTCTAGACATTACATCCACTCATTCATTAATTAAATAAGCCGAGTAATATGTAACATATGAAACAAATGCTATGGACGGATCCCAGGACAAGTTGGTTGCAGTGTACTTCTCTGTGCAAGTTTTGTGCTGTCTAAACATATTTATTTGCATGTTGTAAAATCCGGCGTTATATACCCGCTCGGGTTTAACAACTTTTCTAATCTTTTTTTCGACACGCTAACTATAGAATTGTCTTTCCAATGCTGTATCGCCTTCTGTTCTTGTGAATTCCAACTTCTAGTTGCTCCTCATACCGGGTAGTTTTGAACCTTCAAATAAAATACAATATTTGATATAATTTTCCATCTTTAATCATTTTACTTATCTTTTTTTCACATACATAAAATTCAGAATGGAAATGGGGAATGTGTCAAATAGACAACAACCCGACCAAAGAGCAGATAACAGCCGAAGGCCACCAATGGGTCTTCAATGCAGCGAGTAAATTCCGCACACGGAGGTGGGCCTCAGCTAGCCCCTAAATAAAAATGTGTACTAGTTCAGTGAAAATTGACGTCATACTAAACTCCAAAACATATAAATGCATCCGGTGCATTATTGTCAGAACTTGCCTTCTTGTAAGTTATACATATAAGAATGAGAAGATGCGGTATAATTGCCAATTAGACAACTCTCCACCAGAGACCAATACATGTTTGTTTTTGTCAATTGTTGAATACGGGGCAAACCTCTACCGCAGAAAGAAATGATCTATACTAATATAAAAACAAGAAGACGCGGTATGATTGCCAATGAGACAACTCTCCAACAAAAACCTTAACAACGATGTCAACAATGTAGGATATTGTAAGGCCTTCAATAATGAGAAAAACCCATACCATATAGTTAGCTTTTAAAGGGCAAAAGATCACCCCCTAATTTTATTTTATATTTTTGAATATTCTTAATAAAATAAATCAATATTGTTCATCTGGTTTTCCTATTTTTTTTAAAGTTGTTCTTACTATAATTAACACAGTCAAACTCTGGAGGCATTTGCATGTGCCTCGCCTCCTCTCAAAGGAGGATTGTTTGATAGCAACAGAAATATGTCATTGCAACAGGGCATTTACAAACACCCATTAGAGTTGTCGCAATGGATTTTAAGACGACGACATTATGATGCTTTCTGTACCCGAGGTCATCGGATTCAACATATTCATATTACAAGAGCCGATGTGGCGGTGTATTAATACATCTCGCACAAACAAACGGAGACCCCTGCGCTTGAGTCGTCGCCTCTCAAACGATGAAACTTGGATCATTATCTGTCCTCTGTGATACCACCAGGATTCTTGATAATATGCTTCTATAATAATGAATGTGAAGACACGTTTTGGTGGTGTCCCTTTTCCGAGTATCAGATAAATTGAGTCAATTAGACTACTTTAGACAAATGTTAGAGCTTACATTCACAGTGAAGTGTTAAATTATTAGGAAAAGAACAATAATTTATATATGACTTTAATAAATATATCGTATTGAATGAGCATTTCATGTGTATACTAAACTCGCATGAATGATGAATTTTAATTTTAATTTGTAGTGCTTGTTTAATTTAAATTTTTGTTTTACTTCAACGTGTTTTACTGCAAGTTTTATTTGATATAAAGTTCAAGAACAAATTTGTTTGCAAAATAGTGAGCAACCCGGCTTAGGATTCATACTTATTTAATATACCTACTTACGCCTCAATTTAATTGCAAACCCTGGCAAATACTCTGGAATGTATTTTCTTTTCTTATTTACCCATATAAAATTATTCTTTGATTATTTATTTTTCACGATGATCGCCTTGTTATAAAAGCGCCAATACATGAGCTCATAGATGTAATACCCATGGGTATTACATCTATGATGAGCTTTATAAAATATTCAGACTAAATAATGGAAGGTATTAATTATGTATTTCATAAAGTAAGTCAGGAAGATTTAAAGAAGGGGAGCGGAGGGTCTAGTTACACGGAATAATAAACGTTTATATACAAATTAATTCCAGCTGCTTTTATTGACCGCAGAGCAATATTTGTCAGTTAACATCCTTCTGATTAATCAGGTCACCATGGTCATCAACATATTATGTTACTCTTAAAACTTTGGACAAGGTCAAGTCAAAGTATATTCATATATTTTCTTTCAGCTCAAATGGATTGTAAGGTCAAGCAAACATTAAACATTTGCGATAACTTGGTGTCCGTCGGCATCCGTTGTAGGTAAATCGTTTACAATTTCATATATTGTTGTGAAAACCAATATCTCGATTATGCCTGGATTTGTGTATAGGACACAGAATGAAGTTTTACATAAATTTTTTACTAGAGCTTTCTTACAATTTGACGAAAGGCACGTACAATTGACGAATCGTATCTATAAAGATCCGTTTGAGGATCCTTCATTTTGAATATTCTATAAATTTGACATATTTCTGTAATCTTAATCAAGGCTGTTATGGGAAGTTGACTTTTCGCCTAAATAATTGCCCAGTAAGGACCAAAACACTGCATGCACCGACATATGTTAAACTTGATATTCATGCTTCATCGGAATTTCGAGACGTACGATGTAAAAATAAAAAAGGGGAAGGAGACAACTCCACAAAATTAATTTTCTAAACACTTGTCAGTGGAAGAAAAATATCTCTTAAAATTGAGCTCATTCACCCACCTTTTCATTCTTTCATTTCATTGACTAACATAAGAAAATGCCTATTCAAATACATTGCCCTCCCCAAAAAAAGACAACAAAAAAATCTTCCAAAATTGTAAACATGAAAACCCTTAAAATAGTAAAATTTAAAAGATAACACCCATAATACGGGGTCCGTCTATGTAAATGAATACAAGGTCTATAATTATTCGATCTATCACTAGAGCTCGAGGGCGGATTTAGGAGTGGGTGCACCTGATCTCTCTCTACTCGGCAGACATATTCATAGCCTTGGTCATTAACAGCATACTCATTAAAATGATAAATAATTGTAAATTTTGTCGTTAAATTAAGATTATGATACTACAAGAATTTTAATAAAATGTGAGTGGCTTAATAGTTTAGAGTCTATGTTTTATTCGATAAAACGGTCTTCTATTATGAATTTAATGTATCTTTTAACATGTTAGCGTATCGCGAATAAAACAGGCATTTAGTATTTGAAAATAAAGAAAAATTGTTTAATATATACTTACGTCCCGATATATTACTTATTTTAACCACGATTGCACAAAATTGCGCGGGATTTGTTCAAGCAAGTTTTTTTAAATGTTAAAATATTGAGACTAATCACCAATGTGTATCATCAACATCGGATAAAGGTCTTATGTTTTACTGCCAGGTTAGGGTAGCTGTTAATTTCTGTGTCATTTGGTCTCTTGTTGAGACTGTTGTCTCATTGGCAATCATACCACATCTTTTTTATTATATAAACCAGAGATGTATGATCACTGTGTATCATCACCACCGGATATGGGTACCATTGGCCTGGTTCTCTGTTCGTTGTTTAAGAAAACAACATAACTGTACATATACCAACGGCCAAGGGTACCTATAACCCTACCAGACAGTATACACCTTACAATCATGTTACATACATCAAATATATTAAACCTAATTGCATATAGCATCTAAAAAAATTACTGCGAAAACTTAACCTTGACCACTGATCCAGATCCGACATACCAAATATAGTTTTCCTATTACTCATATTTATGTGACCAAAAAATATACAGTTTTGAAGCAGTCGCTGAACTACGAAAATTAGGGCAAGGACAATGGACATATGAAACTGCGTAACCTATAGCTAACCATGATAATGCATACCTATGTGCAAAAGGTATGAAGCATCCAGGGACTCTACCTATACTGAAATATAAAACTTCATACGAATAGTTTAGCACCCTATGTCTCGCATTCTGCTATTTTGTGAAAGGGACAAAACTGTGCCAAATATGTATACTAAGTCACAGTGCTATCACAATAAAACAATTCGTGTGTTTTCATGTTTTGATATACGAAATACAATTAGTCAAATCATATTGGCATTTTTTTCTATTAAACTGTTTGCAAAGGAAATTGATTTGATTTGTATAGTTTTCCTAACGTACAGTGGTGAATATTTCATTCCTATTCTAAAGGAAAAGAAACGTTCTTTAACGTGCGGAGAAAGAGAGAGTGACTCTTTTTTTTACAAAGCGATTCGTTTGAAGGCAACATCCGTTTAACTTTAAGGAGACCGGGTAATATTTTTATTTTATTTTTATTTATTGGAAAATTTGTGTTTTTAAAAGATACATTTATATTCTTTTTTAAAAACAAACTAAATCATTGCTTTCTTACTTAGTATAAACAGAATATTTTTTGGCAATATTCAGAATTAAAATTGTGTGTGTACTCCTATGAAATCACAAGCCGTATAAATAAAGATTTAACTGGTATAGATATACATGTAATTGTCCAAAAATGGTAAACAAATTACAATTTTAAGCAAAAAAATGCATTTTTTCCTAACAATTAGGGTACACCCTCAACAAACCCCCTCCCCTGAATCTGCCACTGGACGTTTGGTGGATGTACATGCATTATTAGGTATAGTTAGCAAGTTAGGTATGTAAATATTGTCATTTATGGTCTAAAGAATTTCTTATAAAGCTTAGGATTTTTCGGTCAACTGTTGAATTATTCATTTCAAAGGCCCATGCAGGTGAGCTTACCCCACCACTAAGCGTCCATCTTCTGTCATCGTCCGTCGTCGGCGTCAGTCGTCCGTTCACTTTTAAAAAGACCGTCTCCTTTAAAACTATGTTATACATCAAATTTAAGAGTTTGAGTCAATTCGAAGTGTATGAATTTAGAAGCAAAAGTCGTTTGTGTCTAAAATACATTGATTTTGTTTATTATTTGTTATTATTGACTTTGACCTGGTTTTCAGTAACTGGGAGTACAAAATGAAGTAGTCTCAGAGATGTATACTAAGTTGTCTTTTTTGTTGTTGTTATGGGATGAATAAGTACCCTGCCACGTCCCGTCCGGTCTGTGTTTTTGTTACATGTATTTTTGCTTTGTATCAATCTGATGAGCGAAGCCCTTTTCAACTGATTTTTTATAATTCTTTCTAATGTTGTTCTGTCATGTCTTTTATACCACTGTTCCATGTTAGGGGTGGGTTGGCGTCTTCAAACTAGTTTAACCCCGCCATATTCTGTGTGTGCCTGTCCCAAATAAGGAAGGAGCCTGTAATTCAGTGGTTGTCGTTGGGTCATGTATATCATATTCGTTTTCGTTTGATATTTTGTACCAGAATATTGACGAAAAGCAAAAGCAGATAATATATTTAGTAAAACAAAGGGAGCAGTTTTTAATGTATATTGAGCAAATACTAGAAAAATTGGAGAAGGATAAAAGTTATATAATAAAACTGTTGTTGACTTTTGAGTTCAGTTGATACACAGATTTATCAACCTCATCAAAAGAAAATAATTGTATAATGCTTATATATCAACCTCGCATCGGATAAGCAGCATTGCCCGGAATAAACTGTAACCTGATCATGTAATTTTTCTTCCAAATTTGTGGTTTGTAAGATATCAACTTGTTTGTATTCGGCACGAAACAGTTGAACAACCATGACAACTTGGTCAACCTCGCCCTTCGACAGTTTGTAAGCCTCATGCATAAAAGTTGATATTTTTCTGACAGTGACCGAATATTGTATATTTCTACATTTGTTTGTCCATTTGGTCGATATTATGTTAGTGTTGTTGAGGTCTAAAAGCTAGTTCAATCCCGTTAACTGTTCAAAAGCTCGCAATTAGTTGTCTTTTGTCATTTGTACAGTCATGTAAATGTGTAGTTTTCGTTTTGATTGCAGGTACTTGATAGTCTGTGTTAAATTGATATAAATTAACTGGAATTATGATGATTGTATAGACGCCTCTTAACCGTATGTTGGCATCAATGTGTCTTTCGTTGTTCGTGTCATTGGGTTGCTGTCTTTTTTTCATTTTCATACCCCATACCCCACTCATATAAACAGTATATGTACATTGTCGGAAAATATAAGAATTATTTATACTAACTTTATGAAACAGAAGAGAAAGCGAGGCTTACCGAGCCTTTCTGATGTTTCGTATTAGTACACAAATAAATTTGATAATTTCTAACTGTGTACATGTAGTGTTTTTATCCTGCAATTACACACTTTCGCCCAACGTTTAAGTTTTATATGGTATCCCTTGCACCTAAAATAAGCGAAGAATCAAATTTAGATATAGCAGAAGAAGCATGAAAGCATAGATATTTTTGTGTTTTCAAACGATTAATAAACCTGTTGTAAAGAAAAAAAATAGGAATAATGTATTTAAAAATTCTGACATATAACATTACAAAATTTACATAACTTGAATAATATTCAAAATTATTCTTAAAGTCATATAGTAAGTTCTATTCAATGAAGCAAGTTAAATTAAAAGTAGACAACTTATAATAAATTTTCGAAGCAGTGATCATGATTTGGAAATAAAAAGAGCCTGGTCGTTTCGGGAATATTCTAAGGCAAAACCGACTATGATGTGGTTCATTAGTGTTTCTCGTTTCTCGTTTTTTATATAGATTAGACCGTTGGTTTTCCCGTTTGAATGGTTTTACACTAGTAATTTTTGGGCCCTTTATAGCTTACTGTTCGGTGTGAGCCAAGACTCCGTGTTGAAGACCGTACTTTGACCTATAATGGTTTACTTTTATAAATTTGACTTGGATGGAGAGTTGTCTCATTGGCACTCATACCACATCTTCTTATATCTATATATAACTTGAATTGTATAATAACTGTAAACAAATCGATGGTAAATATATTTTTTTTAATTTATCATGTTTATTGCAATAGTCATGATAGTAATAATCTTTTACGAACTATTTTATTTAAATGTACATGGGGTATATCAAGAGGTCATTACGTACATGTACCTCCGTTAGCAAATGGTTAGGATATAGATTCCAGGCTAAAACAGACTTGTTGCATTTGAGTTAAACTTTTAGACTTTTAGTGCTGTATTTTAATGGACATGATATTTTTTGTATTGTGCTGTCTTGATTCTATTAAAATTTATTATTGTACTATTCATTAATTTATGTCGCTAATAATCATTGACAATTAAAATTTTCGTTAAAATGGGTTAAAAATCTTGCGCTAAAATGGGCATTGATAATTTCACTTTTTGTTAAAATGGATTAAACATCATTCGCTAAATTGGGTTATACTTTGGAGCTAAAACGTCATCCATGATTTTTTTTTCGCTAAAATATCCTATTGATGCGCTAAAATGTCTTTTACCGGTATGAACGTAATTATCCAATAGACTTCTAAAAGCGACAAGCGAAAAAAAAAAAAAAAAATAAGTCGGCGTCATCTTTCATTTGTTAAAAAAAAAGATGTTTGGCAAAAAAGGGGGATGCAAAACACAGATTTTTCTGACTCCCCTAATTTGGAGCCATAATTACAGTTAATATAACATCTTTCTTGACAAGTATTTCATCCGATAAGAAATGCCTCATTGAATCTCTTAATCCATGTGTATGAACCATATGGTTTTACTAGCTGTCTAAACGGTGATTGTAATCTATACAGTGTGTCTCCCGCCAAATACAGCACACGGTTTGTTTGTGAAACCTTTACACAGCTATTATACTCTTGGAATTCTTAATGGAGGTACGTATAAAAATATACTATTTTTAGCATTCAAATTCATGAAGATAGTATTTTGATAGTTTTTTGTTAACTATATAATATTCTCATAGATATTTTAAAGTTTCGATAAGTATTAATTGAATAAATGAATAAGTAAAATAATTAATATATATTAATATCATTGTGTCTGGTATAGAACAACAACACTACTAATATAACATGTATAATAATGATACTATTTCTGATAATAACAAAAAATAAACGATGATGATTATCATGATTATGGTGTGAACAAAACATGCTGAAAGTGTTTTAGTTTTATTAGAGCATACATGTACATGATGTAGTGCAGGACTTCATACTTATATCAATCGATTATTTTGGTTCTCCCGTTTCTGTCTTAGAGCAGACGTTTTTTTTTTTATTATTTGTTTTCCTTTTTTTTCAAATTAATATATAATTTTTGGACCGACAATTTCATTTATATAAATAAATGATATAAAGATATTTTCGTATTATGACAAAGAAAACTATGATATTACTTTCCGTATCATATTAGTATGAAATTAAGGAAATTCAAAATGAAATATGAACCGAAATTTATCAGTCAAAAGATGTGTGATTTATATTGGATTTGTTACACCAGTTGCGGATCCAGGGAGGTGGGGTTCGGTGTTGGAACCCTGTTTTGGACGATCATTGCATTTTAATGGGAACATTTATTTGGAACCCTTTCCCTTTTGGGACCTCTTTTAAAAATCCGCCCTGTACACATAATTTAGAAAGAGCGAAATGATGATTTACTGGTTTAATTATTGTATAAGTTAAGATATTTTGATATTTATTTTATAGTGACACATTGTGAATAAAAGGTACACTCACCGTTTTGACTAGTCCCGTCTCCATAGTTGAACTTCTGTCATCATTACGTAAAGTCTTCCCAAAGTATATATCACAAAACGATGTAAGACTTGCTTGTAAAGATTTCACCACATTAACACTGGTTGATAGATATTTGCGTTGTTGTTGTTGGGTTTTTAGATTCCAGAACACAGATTATTCCAAAACGTGTGTATGACTGACTAACACGATTTCACAAGTTTCACTGACATAATTTGTAATTTGTTGATCCGAAACAAATATTCAGTATGTATATATATGTTTTAAGATTATATGGCATGCTAACATTTGTATATTCTGTTACTTTATTTCCATACGTATTTCAAACATTTAAAGTGGAACGGAAGTAGAGTTAGTATAGTTTGAAAATTTTAAAAATAAGCGCCGTTACATCTCTATTTTTCATTGGTTCAAAATTCAAATTCGATTCCAGGTCATGGAAGGCAATATTGAGTATGTATATAACGAAGTGGACGTTTCAAAGAAATATGATATAGGTGAGTACAAATATTGCATATATATTTAATTGTAAAGGAAGAAAAAGGTAATATAGACGAAACTTTGTTTGGCGTAACTATGTTGTTTAATCGAGAATGGTCGTAACCAGCCTTCCCAGAGATGGTGCCATGTTGTAGCGGAAGGAACTTTCACTCGAACATTTCGACAGATGGTTTCAGTTAAAAGTTCTGTTTTCAACTAGTGATATATATTTTCTAAAAATATCACAGATGGGGTCATCTCACCTTGATGTACAAGTCCGAAATTTTATCGACAAGTTTTTTAAAAGAAGTGTCATTTATCTCTACATAATTCATATGCCCTAGCTTTTTGAAATTATAAATACAAAACTAGTCTGGTGTATGGACAAAAGACAGTGAACAAAGACTAGAAGACAACCCCAAAACCGCATTGTGTCTGCAAATGGAATGACAGTAAATTGAACAAATTAATATATGTAAAAAAACGTTGGTCGATTGTTGACAGGGGCTGCTATATGATTTTGCTGCTGCTATGTCTAAGCAATATACACTTAAGGCACTTGTGAATATATCAAGTTTAATATTTTCATAAATCACGAGATTATTATATGCATCTTTTTTCGGTATGAAAAAAAAAAATGAATGTCGTATTTATTTTACACAATATTTAGTTTTAATACTAGCGTCAATGAAAAGCGAAACTTATATATGATAAATCAATTTCATATAACAAAAGATTATTTTGATGGGAAATTGATTAGTTGTTAGAAATTTCTTATTGTTTCATGAAAAGCAAATGCAATTAACCTTGCGAGTGAATAAATCATTTTGGGAAATTAGTATATACCTAGTATCTTAAGTTTCTTTGTTCTCTTCTTTGAGATTTCCACCTATATACAGGGTCACCGCATTAAATATATTTATTTTTTTTACTTTATTTCCATGTTAAATTATTTAAATTTAAAAAAGTGAGAAAAAAAGAACAAAAACTTGTATTTACACTCTACATAAATGTATTGATCTGACAAAAGATTCAAACATAATATCATTTCTAAAATGAATAAATGTGATGACTAAAAGGAGGCTGAAGATACCAAGGGATGCATTAATTAGCCATTCTTTGGTTTATGAGTGCCAACTGGTTAAATAAAAGTATTATGGTTTATCATTGTTTAGATCGATGGACAGTATTTACCGCACCGCTTGTGGTTTCTTAAATTTTATTTTTATTTGAAATATAAAAACTAGTATTTACGTGTTATCTAGAATATGAGGGCTCAAGAATTATGTATTGAATATATCACATTACATAGCATTAATTAATTATAAAATATGATAGCATTAAGTTGTTATTATAATTTTTTATAGTATTGAAGCAAATACTTGACATATACATTATTTGATTATTGATAAGGAAAATCTCTTGAGAATTTTCACTTGACTGTTTGATTTGCCAATCCTTATCATTTTGTTTGCATTCAAATTATAACAATTAGCCAAGAAATCCTCAGGCATATTGGAAAACATGATATGGACTTGAGGTCTCAAAATGGGCTGCTGCTTAACACTGAATTTCTATGAAGAATATTTTATCGTTTTTATACGACCGCAAAAAGTACGTTCGTATATTGCTATCACGTAGTCGTCGTCGGAAGACATTTAAATTAGTTTCCGGACAATAACTTTAGTTTAAGTGTACGGATCTCTATGAAATTTCACCTAAAGGTTCAATACCACAAAGGAATGTTGGGATTGTTTATTGGGATGATGGTCACATCCGTATAGGAAAAGAGGTCCAAAACAAGCATTTTTCTAGTTTCAGGACAATAACTTGTGTTTAAGTATTTTGATTGCTCAAAATTGTACTACAAGGTTCAATACCATCAGTAGAAGGTTGAGATTCATTTTGGGGCTAACTGCCCAAACTGTTCAGGAATGAGGGCCAAAACAAGCATCATATTATTCTAGTTTTCAGACAATAATTTGTGTCTTACAAAAAAAGCTTCTTTAAATATTTTATTTTAGGGAAGGGTACAAAATTGTTTTTTTTTTTTTTGGGGTAAATTTTTTTTCCCTCCGAAGATTTAAGAATTTAAGAAATTATCAACCCCCTTTTCCACCCCCAAAAAAAATTGGGTCACAATTTCTTTTGCTAATTATTGGTATACAGTCTGAAAACAGATTTACTAAGTATTGCGCAACAGCACAGTGTATTGCACAACAGCAATAAATCTTCATTTGAATATAAATTCAAATCACATAATCAATTTCAATAAATTCAAAAACCCGGCATAGCCGTGTGTTAGGAACTTATATAGATATAAGATATAAGAAGATGTGGTATGAGTGCCAGTGAAACAGCTCTCCATCCAAGTCACAACTTGTAAAAAGTAAACCATTAGAGGTCAAAGTACGGCCTTCAAGACGGTGCCTTGGCCCACACCGAACAGCAAGCTATAAAGGACCCCCCCCAAAAAAAAAAAAAAAAAAAATGAAACAGGAAAACCAACGGTCTTATCTATATAAAAATCGATAAACAAGAAACACTTATCAACAAACGACAACCACTGAACAACAGGTTCCTGACTTTGAACGTCTAAATCAATTTTTCTACGGAGTAGTTACTTCAACGTTTTATTGCACATGCATCATTATCATTATTGAACTCGATAGGTTTGTATAAACTGTTTCGCGATGGCGAATTTGCGGTCGAGCTGGCAACAAGTGTTGCGGAAGCGAGACACTACAATCCATTAGTTGTGGGACGTTCTCGTCCTCGATATCTTCGGTGTCGTAAACATAGGTTCAGTCTATCGTTTAAAAAAGGCGTCTTCGAACCGACATGAAATGTTTCGACATTGCACTAATGTTTATTTATGATAAAAAGACAGAGCAAAATTCTTACATTCTTACTCTGACATGTTTTAATTTTTACCTATTTTACTGAAATAATTTTGGTGATGTATAAAGATCTCATAATGAGTATGTACCATGGAAGTATTATTTTAACTTACTGGAATTGTTATTTTTTCAAAGTTTCATTAGTAGATGTTGAAACGGAATATGTTTAAATACATTCATCCAATAATCATTACTAAAGACCCGTAGTCACTATCAAATGTTTTTGTCCAAGAATACTTGGTCCATCCAAGTTTTTGAAAGATTTGTTCTAATGACAACAGTTGACTGTAAAAATACTTATGACAAAAACTTTCACGGACTATAATGGAATAGAATCTCATTCGAATTTTCTTGAAACCTTGTTGTATTTTGACGGAATTTGCCCATCATAGTGTTGTTTAGAAATTATCAATATTTTGTTCACGAAACAAAAGTACATGGCAAATTTATCGGAATTGGTAGAATGAGTTCCAGTTAGAATAAAAAGAAAACAATGCTGAGAAATAAATCGATATATGAATGTGAATTTGTTGAATGTATTTTGACCAATGGTTCGATCTGGCCAAATGCAGATTGAATGTTGCTTTTCAATTTCAAAATAATTCCTTAATTCGACCTCGGAGATCCTTGAAGGATTCTGTTCGGTACTACTCTGCCTTCTTCTTAGAGGCCAGTTTCTTTTTCCCGTTTTCGTTACTATTTTACGATTAATACTTCACATTCTCAAAATGATAATATGATACACAGTGAAAAGTTTATTAGAGCCATATTTTTCAAGTAAACATGGAAATCCCGCCTTTTAACAAAAAATATGAAAACTTTGATAGTTACAACAGATGACTTTGACCAAGTTTTCTTGTTCAAATTTTCTTTTCGAAGTTTTCTTGTTCATAGTTTTTACCAAGTTTTGATGGAAGACTTCGATAGTCACAACAGGGTTTCAGTCAGAAAATTGTATTCTTCATCTTGGCTTTATTCGGTTTTTTTTTTCAAATTGAAACGATTTATTTAATGATTAAAAGATTTTCGCACATATATAACTTTTTTAAACCTTCATGGAAATTTATGACAGAGCTGTGACAGAAGTTTGCTCATATTCAAAAGACAGTATCCAGAGCAAAATTTGGAGACAGTTTTCCATTTCATTAATGGACTAAAATAATTGGAAGTTAACATTTAGATACATATTTTGGTTAAAGTTTATTTTTTCACATCAATAATTTTGTCAAACCTTCTTAGAATGTTATGAAGCTTGGACAGAAGCTATTGTATAATCAAGAGTCAACATCTGAAGCAAATTTGAAAATATCTTTTTTTCATTTACCGGTTATTCACTGTTTTTACAAGCTGAAATATTACTCGTTTTCTTAATCTACAGCAAATCTAATTTTTGGTATGATTAATTAAGGAAATAAACATCTCATTATATATATATGCCAAAAAGTTGCTCCCAAACTTGGATGAAATAGCATCAAATGGAAGGACACATTTGTTTTCATCTCTTTAATATTGACCAAACACAAGCAATAAAACCACGTGTCTCAGATTTTTGAAATATTGATTTAACTGCTGGGTACCAAAACTCATAATGTTCACCTTTCATTTTTTTCGAGGCCAATAAATTCATTCAGAACCACATTATCCAATAACTGGAACACGCTGTGGTAGAAAATACTCGCTTTTACAACATACATCAAAGCCAAACCATAGCTAGGTGTACCCATAAAGTTTTTTTTTTTTTTTCATTTTTTGATCACAATTCCCATGTTTGTTTTGTTAAATCACTGAAAAACTGAATATAAATGCAAAGTATTTATAAACATTCCTCTGGGAACACCCCAGAAGCGTTCTTATACATTTATCTTATCAATAGAACCACACAATACGTGAACACAGCAGGGGCCCGGTTTAAGTGACCAACGCATGTAATTAATATTTAACATCATTCTCACTATGAAATAATAATTATCATTCATATTTAAAAAGAAACATCTTGTACTGTGAAATAATCAAGGACACAGACACTTCAAAATTTCTCGAAAAATGTACATGTATAAGAGAAGAGATATTTTCATACTACCTACTGTTCTCTCCAAAAATAAAACGAAAATTTCGTATTAAACAAGTTAAAAAAAATCACTATTATCAAGGTTATTTGTCTAGAATAATAAGTGTTGTGAATGTCGCTGTCAGATTCAGATACAAATTCTTCTTGCCTTAGAAAGAACATTTGTCAGAGTTTTTTTTTAAACTAATCTTACACTTAATATTTATCTATAAATATATGTTTTCACTTAAGAATTTTCCCTCTGCAGTTTTGTTCTCTTATATTTTCTTTGTTTACCTGCAGTAGCGGATCCAGAAATGTTCATAAAAGAGGTGGGGGAGGGGAACTGACAGACGCAGAGGAGGCCCGCTCCAGTCATGCCGCAGTGATTCCCTATATAAACAAAAATTTTCCCACAAAGGGGAGATCCGGGCCCCTGCCCCCTAAATCCGCTTCTGCCCTGCATAGTTGTATAAATTAATGTTCAATGCGACTTAATAAGATACGACCAAGTGGTCAGAGATTAACAGCTGGGCAATTGGTATCAACAGGTGATTGAAGGATTAGCTTCCCCCATATGCTGGTATATATATATATATACAAAGTATTTACCATGTGCTTTTATTTACATGGTTTATTATTTTACTTTTACGTATTTTACTGAAAAAAAAAACTGTTAGGCAGTCAGCATTGTCCTTTTGCATATCACAGACTTCGAGATACATCTTTTTGGAGTAGAATTTTAAACATTAATTTAATTATTATTAACACCAATGTATATGCCGATTGATTCCAGGAAACAAAACAAAAACTAATTGTTAATAAAAGTTTGGGGATTTGCGGTAAAAACTTAAATTATTTTATTCTTCTGATAAACATCTTTTTGTATTAAAGATTGCAACTAAGTTCAATTTAAGAATCACTTATTTTGAGAATCAATTTTTGTAACTAGGATTTCAGAAAATCGGTTTGATAGTAAAGAATGCTACTAAAAATTGATTCACGGTGTCAAATTAGCAACTAGAGCTTGCTTTTGTTGAAAAATCGCAATCTCCATATGACTCCTAAAAATGCACAAAGAATACATGGCGCTTGCATGTAATATGTTTTTTACGCAAAATGTGTCCTTCGTGTATCCTGAAACATGAATTAATATGAAAATAAGGAGATGTGCATTGTAATTTGTTTGGATCCTATATTAGTTATTTGTCTCTGTGACTCGTATAAAAATATGTATATATTCCATACATTACATGTACTTTTTTAAATTGATTTAGTTATTGTATTTCAGGTTACCAAGATGATGTCGATGAGAAGACTGACCAGGTGAACAATCTATACGAACTCAAAAGATAGGTAATCCTTATAAATCACTTTTAAATGGAAAACAAACAGAAAGCATTACAACATTAGTTAACTATAATTGTACAACTATATATTTGTTGAATATGTGTATACTTATATTTTGATTCCTTTAAAGCTCCAAATAATTTTCTTGTTTGTTTTTTACCTTGCAGCTCTTAAATATTAATTTCTTTAAATAGTAACTCTTTTGTTCTTATCTTCTGTTTTCTAAAAAAAATAACTGTCAGATACTAAATGTGTTTACAAAACTGATCATCATCAAAATTCATTAACAGGGCAATTTATGGAAGCATATTTGTCGTCTGTGGTTGAAAATATTACTAGGTAACAAAAGCAACTGGAAAAGAAATTTTGATAAATCGTATTGTTATACCTGAATATCGCTTTCCTTCGTACATCAGACCACAACAACGAAGACCCGACCCCTACGATAAAATACATGTACACAGACAAAAAGCAGAACACAACACATAGTCTAGATAGACGAATTTGCTACCGGCAGGACATTTTGTAAACTAGTGTTGCGTGTGCACAAACTTTCTGCTTTACCCATCTATAATATATACCAACTTTAAAATAACTTGCCTAGTATCTTTGCAGAGACACTAGTAATGTGTGTTAATCAAAGAATATATTTCCATACAGACAAAGGTGCTTGTGGTTCACTACTGTATCTTAAAGTGAATGACCGTCATGACCTCATTGCTTGTAGAGGGTGTATGCTAATATTTCAGGATATGTGACTGTCAAGATATCGGTGCTTGTGGAGGGTGTTTGCCAATATCTCAGGATGTGTGTCTGTCAAGATCGCGATGCTTGTGGTGTAAGAATATATCTCAAGTGAGTTACCGTCAAGTTCTCGATGCTTGTGCTGTATGAACATCTTTAATTTGAGTGACTGTCAAGGTATCGGTGCTTGTGGTGTACGAACACGTCTCAATATAAGTGACTGTTAAGTTCTCGGTGCTTCTGTTGTTTTACTGTTTCTCCAGAAGAGTGACTGTCAAGATTTTGGTGCTTGTGTTGTTTACTGTTTCTCAAGATGAGTGACTGTCTAGATCTCGATGCTTGTGGTGTATTGATATACTTCAAAATAAATGATTATCAGAATCTGCTTTGGAGTTAATGTTTCTTAATATGAGTGACTTTAGAGATCGCAGTGTTTGTGCTGCTTTATTGTTTAACAAGATGAGTGACTATTAATATTTTGGCCTCGAGCATCACTGAAGAGACATTGATTGTCGAAATGCGCATCTGGTGCAGAAAAATTGGTACCGTTTATGTTATTAAAAGATCTCGGTGTTTCTGTTGCTTTATTGTTTCTCAAGATCAGTGACTGCGAGATCTCGGTGCTTGTAATTCATTTCTGTATCAGTAGATGAGTGTCTGTCAAGGTCTCGGTGTTGTTTTACTTTACTGTATCTCTTGATGAGTGACTGTGAGATCTCGGTGCATAGATTCATTATTGTATCTCAAGCTGAGTGACTGTCAAGATCTCAGTGCAGTGTTGCTTTACTGTATCTGAAGATGAGTGACTGTCAAGATCTTAGTGCTTGTGTTGCTTTATAGTTTCTCATGATCATTGACTGTGAAATGTTGGTACTTGTGATTCATTATTGTATCTCAAGATGAGTGATTGTCAATATTATATTTGTCGTTGCTTGTGGTGCATTACTGGATCTCAAGATAAGTGACTGTGCGATCTCGATGCATGTGTTGCTTTATTGTATCTCATGATGAGTGACTGTCAAGATCGTAGCGCTTGAGTTGCTTTATTGTTTTCATGATGATTGACTGTAATATCTCGGTGCTTGTGATTCATTATTGTATCTCAAGATGAGTGACTAACAAGATCTCGGTGCTTGTGTTGCTTTACTGTATCTCAAGATGAGTGACTGTCAAGATCTCGGTGCTTGTGATGCTTTATTGTTTCTCAAGATGAGTGACTGTCAAGATCTCGGTGCTTGTGATGCTTTATTGTTTCTCAAGATGAGTGACTGTCAAGATCTCGGTGCTTTAGATATTATACTGTATCTCAAGATGAGTGACTGTCAAGATCTCGGTGCTTGTGATGCTATACTGTATCTCAAGATGAGTGACTGTCAAGATCTATTGGTACTTCTGGTGCATTGCTGTATCTAAATATCAGTGTCTCAGGATTTTGTTGCTTGTGGTGTATCAATATACCTCAAGATGAGGTCAGTCAATATCTCGGTGCTTGTGTTGCTTTTATGTATCTTAAAATGTTTGACTGTCAAGATCTCGGTGTTAATAATGAACTAATGTATCTTCAAATCACTGGCTGTCAAATTATCGGTGCATGTGATGCATTACATAATCTCAAGACGATTGACTCTAAGATCGCTTGTGTTTCTTGTTATTAAATAAAGAGTCCTTGATTTTGATATAAAGGGTGGGTGACGTGAAATTTTGTTTTTTACCGACCCAAGTTTAAAACCGGTAACCTCGTCAGTGTTTCCTGTAATTTCTTATTGAATTTTATTGTTTGTAGATTTTGGTGTTAAGTGCAAATATTTGGAAGTTTGAATAATCTAAACTCATTTGCTTAGAAACTAATAACTATACATTCTTTTGTTGAACAGGTATTTTGACATTTAGAATGTGGTTATGTTACTGGTTCATTGACATGTACCTCACTCCTCCTTTTATTCATACTTAATGTATCAAAGAAACTCTAAAATAGGGTTTTGAAGTTTCATTTTCTTTCTTTTTCAGGCAACATTTCCTGTTTAGAGAAAAACTGAAACACCAATATTGTTTGTACATGTTGTGATGAACAATTATGACAACACCACACATAAGTTCTCTTTTTGGTTGGGAAATACAAGTTGACGTTGGAAAGGAAACTAAATGTTCTACAACATTTAAAAAAACTGTTTTATATAGTGCTTCTACATGTATGTGTAGGACTCTTAACAACTCCAACAAGTATCAGCTATTACATGTATTAGGAGGATATGATCAACAATATATATATTTGAGGATAAGATTAACAAATCCTAAAAGTGTGAATACTGTACAAAATTGTCAATTACAATATGCAGAATATCTTACTTACTATAATATTAAAAGAAGTGTAACAAAGTTTCCACTTATGATTGTTCCAGACGTTTCAAGTCAAATTCAATTCCATTTGTATCTTTCAGTAAGCATTCCTAATTTTAATTGGACACACGAAAAAGTATTGCTGATGTATGTGTATATTTTAAGTAGACAGTAGCTACAAATTAAAATTCATTTGATGTGCTTAAGGGAGTTTATTAATAATTATCAAAATTAGATGTAATTGTAATGAAAAGGAAAGGAAAATGTTTACCAATCATTTGTCAATTTGTTATTCTACGAAGACTATCACAAAGCAACAACTCTCACCAGGCCACCAAGTACGATTAACTGATTTCATTTATTATTATAATATTACTTTTAAATTAAATGCGGTATTTTCTTTTCATAAGATATACATTGTATACATGTCTATGTTTCGTTTTACCTTGTTAACAATAATGTCCTTACCATAATTCTGATAACACTATATTGTGTTTTTGGTCAGAATTCTGATAGACATACATGTCAATATTCTTCATGTCCTTTACAGTATTTCTTAATAATGATATGCCAACATTTCAATATACATTTTGTCCTCGACAGAATTCTCAGTGATAAGATTGTCGCGTCTGATAACAATAGCCTTCTTAACAGAATTCTGATAAAACAGTCGCATCTCATAACAATAACCTTCTTAACAGAATTCTGATAAGACAGTCGCATCTGATAACAATAGCCTTCTTAACAGAATTCTGATAAGACAGTCGCATCTCATAACAATAACCTTCTTAACAGAATTCCGATAAGACAGTCGCATCTGACAACAATAGCCTCCTTAACAGAATTCTGATACAAATCGAATATAGTACCAATGAAACCCTTAACGGAATTCTGATCAGACTCACATCTGATAACAATAGCCTTCTTAACAGAATTCTGATAAGACTGTCGCATCTCAAAGCAATAGTCTTCTTAGCAGAATTCTGATAAGACTGTTGCATCTGATAACAATAGCCTTCTTAACAGAATTCTGATAAGAATCGAATATAGTACCAATGAAATCCTTAATAAAATTCTGAAAAGACTCACATCTGATAACAATAGCCTTCTTAACAGAATTCTGATAAGACTGTCGCATCTCAAAGCAATAGTATTCTTAGCAGAATTCTGACAAGACTGTCGCATCTCAAAGCAATAGTCTTCTTAACAGAATTCTGATAAGACTGTCGCATCTCATAACAATAGCCTTCTTAACAGAATTCTGATAAGTTAGTAGCATCTTGTATCAATGGCCTTCTAAACAAAATTCTTATATGTCTGTAGCATCTAAGCTGGTCTCTTTGGGGATATTGTTCTAAACATAATTCTTATAAGATGATTGTTTCTGAAATACATAGTTTGACTTTATCAGAATTCTGTTAAAGCCTCTTAAGTTTAATTTGGGTAAGAAATCAAGGGATCTTAGCAAAATTTGGAAACAGTTTACAGCTTATAACAAGTGTTAAAATATGTAAAACTGATATGCAAGTAGTGAAATAGATCTAAGGAGTACAGTACACAGAATGATAACTATCATGTGGCAATTCTTCTTTGAAAATCAACGTTCTCATAGTTGCCAGTTAGAAATTGTCTCTTTCTTAACTTGCCAGATCCAGAATTTGATCATTTGGAAATAATCAAATGCAAATGGAAGCTGTTATTTATAATCATAAAATCATACAAAAGTATAGATTTTGGAAAATAACTCTACAAGACCCCAATCTCTAAATATATCTATAGGAAATAACATCAATGAAGTGATAGTTTCGTTACTCATAGGGTAACATATACTTTTACAGATCGTTTATCTGTCATGATATATACATTATTCATTGCATAAAATTAATTTTGAGAAAATTGCTGCTAAATTATTAGTTCTTATTCAGTTGAAATACTATCAAATTCTACGTACAATATAAATACTATCAAATTCTACGTGCAATATAAATACTATCAAATTCTACGTGCAATATAAATACTATCAAATTCTACGTGCAATATAAATACTATCAAATTCTACGTACAATATAAATACTATCAAATTCTACGTGCAATATAAATACTATCAAATTCTACGTGCAATATAAAAGAAAGGAACTGTGGGGTATACACCAATGAGAAAGCTATCAATCAACAATAAAAAAACATAAATTAATACACCAAGAGGATAATACAGAGTCGTTAAAATTTTTAATTCATACCTAGTATTGAATAAAACAGAGACTGTTTACTATAGAATATGTCTTCCACACCAAAAGTACAGAAAAGGCACTTATCTCTATAATAACGGTATAGATAACAGAAAGACAGCTACAAAAATAATACACAATATAACGTATCAAGAAATGTCATGCCGTTATTGAAAGCAACCATTTAACCTGCTGATTTGATATCATGCCATATAACATTCTAATATCGGTGACTGTACTGCAAAGCAGATTTCATACAACATTATGTCCAAAATTTAAAAAAAATTAAACAACTGGTACAGAAATAAAATAAACAAATGAATAAACAAATAACAATAATATCATAATGATTAATACATTGTATTATTATGTTGTCTAGCACTATCTCTTACCAAGCGATCTGTAGTGGATACGTTCATTAAACTCTTCCTTCTTTGTGCGACTGTCATAATTTAGCAACACTATATTTCTACTTGATTTAGATAAAGGTATTGCACGAGACAAAAAAGAGACCACCATGCATTCGTCATCTTTAAAAGAAATGTCGTGACAAGGAGATATATCCAGCTATTTAATAGTGTGAAACTAGCCAGCCATAACAGCTGACGTTAATATTCATGAGGCCAGCCTCCGATAATATTCAGCAATAACAAAATGGTCTGCGTCCCATACAGTGTTGTTGGCAATGATTGATTTTGATGATAAAATAAACATTTGTTGTATGTCAAATCCAATATGGTTCTGATATAACCCTTTTAAAAATCAATAGGTGTGTTCTGCAAGGTCCGTGTGTTTTAACAACACTAACAATGATCGTTAATAAGAAAGGATTACTTCCATAGAACCTTAAACTGATTCATTTAAAAGTATGTGATTATAAAAAGAGTGTTGACCCAGACTACAATAAATTAAAGGATTATTAAATTTAGAAATTAACTAAAAGCGATAATGCATGCAAAACCTTCTGCAAAACAGATCCCCACCCCACCCCTTTTTATTTTTTACTGTTTTCAAATATGAAACGGGTTTTATTAATATTTCTGACATGCCGAAGTAAAAACTATTATTTTACATGGCATTGAGTATTTTTACAATTATACAAAACATGCATTCAAAAGATATTAACAGGAATTAATGATCATATGGGCTTACCGTAAATTGTTCGTTGCCTTCTTTCCGTTACTTGTTCGTTTATTCAAATATATAGGGTTTTTTTTAAATATCGACAAGCCTTCATTAAGACCGCTCATGAACCATTATCAACAGAAAAACAAAGGGTGAAATCGGTGAAATTGTTGGCACTGTCTTTATGCTCATGGCAAGTTTAATTAGTTCAGAATAAACAGTCAGTTGACTGTTGTTTGCATGGTACTTATTTTAATTCACATGGCTTTTAATTTTTACAAACTTCTGGGCCAATTTGAACCATACTTGGCCACAATCAAAGTATAGTATCTATGTTAACAAATGTGTCTGATAAACACAAATGTCAATCAACAAGGCAGTTATGGTTTTAAAAAAAATAACATGGGGGGAAATGGAAGTATTTTCTGCTCTTTGGTCAGTTTGTTGTCTCTTTCACACATTCCCCGTTTCTGTTCTCAATTTTGTTATTTATTATCTTGAAATTGTTATAGGGAAAGTCTAACAGGGCACTGCCAGAAAAGTTTATCATGTTAAGAACTATTTATTGTTTATTTACACAAAAACTGTCAGAATTATCGTTATAGGAGTTGTTACAGTTTGAATGACATTTTTTTCGTAATTTGTCTATTATCTTGAAACCTTTGATAGAGAAATTTTAAATAGCAAACAATTAACGATCAGCAAAACACGATAACAAATAATGGAAATGAAAGAAATCGGCAGTCGAATTCGTATTCGACTTATTGCCCTTAAATGACGATTTTTACTGTTTCTTACACGACAGGATCTACAATGAAGTTTTAAAAATAGCCAAAACCGATAGCCGATTCCTTTATATCAAATTGGCCAGGTGATTGCAGAGTTGAAAATATTTCCGACGACGACGGACGACAACGACAAAGTCGAGAGACGTCAATTGATGAGGCATGATAACAGTTCTTCTGATTTATGTGAGCTGAAAAATAGATTTCTGATATTGACATCGACATTCATTCAAATAATTCGTGTTCATACACAGCCAAATTTTGCTCACGTGAATTTCACATGAATTTCACATGAATTACATGTGAATTTCACGTAAATTTCACGTGAAGTGGTTTCACGTGAAATTCAAGTTAAATTTTCACGTGAAATTATTTCACGTGAATTTCACGTAAAAAAATTCATGTGAATTTCACGTGAAAAAATATAAATGGTGTCTAAGTTATAAAAAATAAACTGAAAAACAAAAATTTTGTCAACCTCTAATACCTTGTATGATATTTATCATACATTCCCTGGAAATCTTAATTTAATTAAAAAAATTCTATTTCACGTGAAATTCACGTGAATATTTCACGTGAATTACGCGTATAAGCTCGATTAACGTGAAATTCACGTAAAATTCACGTTAATTTCACGTTAATTTCACGTGATCAAAATTTGCCTGTGTATCATAATGTTTGGCTTAAAAATATCTAACAAAAATTTGTAATATATTATATACAAGTTATGCAAATTTATTTTACATTGATATTTTAGATGAGTAAGTTTTTGAACGGAAACAAGGCATTATAATGAAAAAGGGTGTATCCAATTTTTCATAAATCTCAAGAAAAAAATCAAATTTATACACCGGAAAGTTTTGTCGTTTTGTAATGATTCAAAATGAACAATACTAAAACAATGGATTGATGGATGGATACTTATGTCAAGCAGGCAATATTTCAATTGTCTTATTTTTATTAATAAATATATATATTAATATATGCAAGCCTAAATTGAAAACAACGTTGAAACCTATGATTGCGTTGGATAAAAACCGCAATTCTTATACGTGTGCATGCAAAACAAATCTCTTGGTAGAGGGGTCTAAATACAGCACAAACAACATTTTCCAAAAGACCAAAAAAGTGAAAAAATATATTTAAACAAAACGCATTTGACTAACAGGTTGAACGACGGATGTTCTTAAACCCTGCTGACTGCCATTGGCGATTGCCAAATAAACGGATCACAAGATGTAACAAAATGTATCATTATTATTAATTTAATACCAAACAGAAAACAATAAACTTGCGGAAAAGATGGTATACCGCAAACATGAGGTGCAAACATTTTTTATGTTTATACTTGGAATATGGTTGACACCGACATCATAAATAGGACGCTTACTTGATAATTTATATTTGATATTTATATTAATATGAAATTAAAAAAATTACCACTTACAAAATAGTGAATTTAAGTATAGAACTTACTCGAAGAAACGACATGCTATGTGCAAAAGAATTTAAAAAAAATAATATATAAACAGGGTCCAAAATAGAAATCAGCTTTCAGCCTATCCAGATGTTGATCAGTTTAAAAAAAAACGATGCAGTTTAAATTAGTAATTTAAAACAGTCAACAACAACTATATAAAAGTATATTGGAAGTATCGAAAGAAATAAACTCTAAAAATTCTTAAATATTCTGCTTTTAAATATATTTACATGCCCTGCGTACATTTATGTACAATATGCATGTTTATACAAAAGAAATAAAAATTCACTTATTGTTATAATTACAGTAGATATTTTTAGTTAAATTGATTCTATTTTGGAAACTAAAGAGAGCGCAATTAATTCTGTATCATACATGAAGAATGTAAGTGTGCGGGGGTGTAACGGAGAATAATTTTACCTTTCTACTATACGTTGTCATGTAAAGCCTTTGAGCTGAGGCGGAATGTGATGATCAATGTATAGCTAACTATCCCCGACAGTAACTTCTTATATGATTGAGGAAATGAATAGATTAATTAAGGAGGACAATAATTGTACATTGATTTTATTAGCATCGTATACAATTTATTATCTTTTCTTTTTTTACACTGCATATACAAACGTGAAGTATTTATGAGTATACTTCTTCTTAGATTTCTAAGGAATATAGTTAATTTTGTCAGCAGTTTCCCCGTTAAGAGCCTCAGTATGTTTGCAGGTAACTTACTTTCATCAGCAGTTTGACTTGTAAAACATGGTAAACATCAAAATACAATTAGTTTTCTTCTGAAGCTGTAGTCATTACGTACGAAGTAGGTACATAGTTATAGTGGATTATATACATTTAAAATGTGCATTCCAATTTGGTTCGGATTCGGACCTCATTCCGAAGATGGATATGGATTATCACCGTCAAAACGCCCGTCGAAAGTTGGGGCCGTGGCAATGGTTGTTATGTTTCTTGGATGGATAGTTGAATTAGTGGCGATAACTACCATTTATTGGGCTGTATTTACTTGGTTAACTGTGGACACTCAACAAAGACGCCTTACTATTACAGAGGCCCATGGTTTGTGGAAGTATTGTTCCAAGTTTATTGGATTGTTTGTAAGATGTGAGCATAGTCCTGGTTAGTATTTAAGAATGATATATATATGCAGGTTTTTAACGTCTGCAAGGGATAGCAGGTGTAATAAGTGAAAGGGGCTTTGCCAGTCTGTCCATCTCTGACCTCCAAAAAAGAAGTAATAGGCTTTATATAAAACTGTCAAATATTAGTCAATGCATGATTGCATTGTTCAATGGCTATTTTAATACAGTTGCCTTTAAATTGAAATGTTTTGGGGTTTGCTATAGAAACACAATGACTTTTGAATATTTTTTAAATAAGGGTTGGAAACCTTTTAATTTTCCTTAAATCCACACTTTTATGTAATTTTGGTTCAAATATCACAGATCATTCAGTAAAACACTTAAAATATACACACGTTCATTCTTTATATCAAAATATAAAATGACTGGGAGGTTCTCAAAGAAAAACATGAATATAACGAGAGCGGGGTTATATATAAAATATTATGACATGTTCAGAGAACATTCTTTGCAGCGATGCCTATTTTACATCTTTTTTATTTTCTCCATGTGATTTTGATAATATATTCTATTTAACCGTACATAATAATATGGCATTTACTTTTCTTATTTAAGTAAAATACGTTGATAACTTTATTACATCACCATTATAAACAGCTCCGTAATTTGTATTTGTAGGATGGCTGGTGGCAGTGAGGGCACTAAACGTCATAGGGATGATGTTTGGGAGTGGCGCTCTTGTATTTATGGGACTATTCACATTTCTCCATTCAGAGAAATGGAACAAAATTTTCAAATCCTCAGCTTTAAGTAGTGCTATTTTCTCAGGTAAATTTGACTGTCTTCTTATATATTCAAATTTATATTTAAATAAAAATATGTTCTGATAATTAGCGAACAGTCTTGTTCAATGGTTTTCAACAATCTATTTTCAACTTCTGATTCTTTGATTGATTTTTATATAGCACGCCATATCAGCACTAAAAGGCTATATATTGTACCGAGGAGATACACATGAAATGAAAATGAACAGAAAAGTGGAGTTAAAACATTTAAAAGGGGGAAAGAATTGACTATTTGCAATACTAAATAAGTATATATAGTCTCAGAAAAATTACCGAAAGGAAACTACTTTTGATGTATGAAAACTGGAGAAACCTTTTTCATGCTAGGAGCGTGTCAGATTCCAAATCAAGGGTCTTCCAAAGAAAGGGATGCGTATCTGATAGATCTCGTGGAAACACGACTGCCTCAATGAAGGAATTGGGGAGGGATGTCATACCTCTCAGCCGGAGAAACCAAAGCTAAGTGACCCGGGCAAAAATATAATTTTTAAATGTCAAATTCGCTTAAACCATCAAGGTACACTGTTTCGATCTTTGTAATTATCGTCGTATCCGTAGTAGTAAACTAATTATACTATGTGTAGTTTGGTCATTTGCCAAGAGACGTTCAGTCATTTCATTAATTGCAATAGGCCTAGTGTGTGTATAATGATCCGATGTTCCTTTGTCATTTAAGCTTCGTCTACATGGAATAATTGTCACTGGCCGTTATCTATATATATATATATCTCAAGTATAAATTCTATTAGTATTACATAGTTTTTTCTTTCATTTGGATTCATACATATTGTCACGACCTGAATATGTCTGTTCTTTACATTTAAGTATTTATCCTGGATTCAGTCTTTTTTTCATAATAATAGATCCCAAGGGTTGACTGAGGTATGGAAATATGGTCATCCCAGAACTCTTCCCATACGGCAGTAAATTAAGTTGAGTAAACTCTATATATTTATAAAAAGTCGGGCGGCCGTTTGGCTGTTCGGGATGTATAAATACGTAGCAATGCCTTGAAAGGGTACGTTAAATCCAATGCCTTGAGTAGGACGAGCGGTACAAGAAATGTCCTAAAACATTTCTTCATATTTTCTGGTAATTTAGATATATTGTGATGTATGTATCTCTGTATTATGAAATCAATATAGTATCAATGTAAGAGCGCAGTTCCTACCAAACGGACAAAATCAATGAAATATAATCTTCTCTTTTTATCAAGGATAAAGCCACATATGTCTAACATATCTTAGTGTTTAATGAATACTCCATAGCCATGTCATATAACAGAAAACAGTGGCGGATCTAGAGGGGGCGTAGAGGGCGTACGCCCCCCCTTTGCTTGCACTTTTTTTTTTTTTTTTTTTTTTTAATTGTAAAATGATTAATCAGACTAGACTTCGTGAACTTTGCCATTTCCCGTGTATTTAATTTTTATGCGACAATTCTTTAGTTTATTTATAAAGATATTTTTCGCTCGTATTTACTGTAATATATTATTGATTATGTCAAAGTCATGTGATTCTCTAACGGTGGAGTTGACCAGTTCGTCGAAAAAAACGTCACTCAGTCATTTTGAAATTCAAATTACAGTAACACATTGCTTAGGCTGAGGATGACAAGCATGACGCCGTCAAAGCAACAAAGTATCATGAGCAAGAACGTATTGACTTCTATTTCACAATTCCACCCAACAGAAAGTAATACTCTATTACACTCTCATGAAAAAAAAAGTTCCACAGCAATATTATTTACCTACGAAAATATGTTTAACCCCACACGCCCCAGCCCATTAATAACATTGCTGAATAGTGATCCCCAGTCAGTAAGCTCTAGATATAGATTTAAAGTCTAAGGTACGGACCATTTGATCTGAGGGGGCAGTCTGAGATATTTTAGAGACAAAATTCTGACCCTGATTTTGCCTTAAACAAAATTCTGGCCGTATCTGGATTGAAAACAATAATCTTGTGCACTTTTTGCTATTAGAAAAATATTTTCAACAGAATTATTTACCATTAAATGAACATGATGAATAAAAACGGGTAATTTTTTTGGGGGTGGGGAGGGGTTGCATGTGAATCCCATATCTGACCGGAATATCTGTTTCGCCGAACTGATATACTGAATATTTTTTTCAAGGCCCGACTGCAACCTGCCTGCTGGGTGTGGCCTATATGTTTCAATGTGTCGACCGTCATTCACAACTTCATTGTCATTTCCGACTCATTCGTATCCTTTGGTTGATTTGGAACCCCTCACTTCCCTTGTTGGGTGAAACATTTCAACCAAACATTTGGATGAAAATTGCTTGTTTGTCTGTCTTCGTGTCGGTCGTATAGTAAATTTCATTGAATAGCCGTATATCATGTTTACAACAAGAAATCTGTGAGGTTATGCTAACGAACCATACAACAAATGAGAATTTTCCATGTCCATTTTTTACTGACATATCCCACATCAAATATATTAATTAGTATATGGCTTTGGATCCATCCAATCATTTCATAATAGAAAATTGATGCAGAGAATACGGCACCAAAAATGTCCAACCCCTACACTTTAACTATAAAATACATTTTACACTTATTGTGTTTTAATACTACGCCCCCCTTTCCAAAATCCTGGATCCGCCCCTGGAAAATGTATAATTATAAACTGAAACAAATATTGTCACATTCCTAATGATGTTTTATTTATATATAAGTATATTCATATGTTTTTCACAGTATTAGTTGCAGATAAGTAGTGAAAACATTCCAAAATCGAGTTATCTCCCCTACGGGACAACAATGCACAGAATTATACATAATACGTGCTTATACTAGATTTTCTCCTGTCGATGATTACATATTAATACGGGAGAAGATATTTAATATGATAATCAAATACCATTAGTCAAATACCAAATACCATACCAAAACACAGACAACAGCAAGCCAAAAGAAAAAAAAAAAAAGAATGTGGCGGGATTAAACATGTTTGTGAGCGCTCAACCCTCCCCTAACCTGGGACAGTGGTGTAACAGCACAACATAAGAACAAACTATAAAAACCAGTTGAATCGATACAAAGCAGAAAAACATCAAACAAAAACACAGACCGGACGTGGCAGGGTATTTATCAATCCCTCATCTCTAACAACAAAAAAGACACTAAGTACAGATCTGAGAGTACTCGCAGTTAGTGACAACTAGTTCCAAGCCAACTGAAGAACAACTAATACAATAAATCATGTATCTAAGACTAAAATATCAATCAGTACACATCAACATCCAATGGATTTAGTGTAAAGACGTCATTAACAGTCAGAGAAAAACATGACGTTGTGCAATGCCAAAATATAGGTATCGACAGATTGTAGTACCGTGAAAGTACATATGTGTATAACACTAATTTTTAGTATGGTTTTATTACACAGTATGCCAACAGATCGATCAAATAAGAGTGAATCTTACGAAGGAAGTTCTATGCTAGAAATCAAACATTTTTTTAATTGCAACTTCACGATCTGTACAGTCCAAAAATGAATAATACGTACAATGAAATTCTACCGTTTACTCTATCATGTGTATACAAGGATATTACCGTAGGCTCTATCATTTTTAAATTTTATTTTGTAGGAGTTTTAGTCCTTATTGGCGCTATCGTTTATGGTGCATCTGTTAGCCAAGGTAAGGCTCCATTACCAAACAAGCCAGTTGGTGATGTGCAGTACGTACTTTCCTGGTCATTTGCACTTAGCATTATTGCCGCCATTTTGTTTGTCATAAGTGGAGTCATAATGGGTTTTGCCAGAAAACCCAGAATGATTGAATGAGAATGAAAGACGTACCAGTAACGGTGTCTGTTTTATCAAATATTCGTGGGTTAAGTGCTTGGTTACAGACGTACATAAACTTTTTTGGAGAGCTTAAGTTATTTTCAGTATGGTTAGTTCTTCATATTTACATTTTGAAATTGTTTCATTGTATTTGAGAAATAATTCATCACATACATGTAAAAGTATCAGAAACTGGCGTCAGAACAAATGCTTCTCACCAAACTACAATAAATGCTTCACATTAAACTACAATAAATGCTTCACACCAAACTACAATAAACGCTGCAATTGAAATCCGATGTTTGTTGTTTTCTTCAGAGTATAGTAAGATGAGTGGCATTTTATATATATACATTCTGTGCATGCTGAAGTCAGCAGTGTAAGCTTGAACTATACAGAAACATATATGTGTGTTTATAGTTAAACGTATATAACAACATAACGACTGGATTATTTGGATTTAATATATAAGTGTATGTCTGGAAATCATTTTCAAATATGCAACACTTACTTTTATGTTGGAAATACAATATGGCAATTTTTATTTTGTATTAAAAATTTAACAACTTTGGAAGTTTATGCGATTTTGTTATGCGAAGTCTGAATGTCCACTGGTAATTGTTTGGCCTTGAATTGATCATGACAGTAATTGACCGGCAGTTTTATCACCAATAGAAAATAAAAGGATATGGAGTAAATCTATGGAACTTAGTTTAAATATCAAATGAGTTAATATTTGTCAATCTTCTGTGCATGTTCCTGACAAAACCCTGTAGTACGTTCAAGGTGCAATTCCACTAAATAAGAAATATAGTGTAAATTTATCAAAGCTTCACAACACTGGCCATCATATATAACTACTTTTACTGGGTATGGTTTACGTCCTTGACACCCTAGCTACAATCTCACACGGACGATGCAGTTTAGTCCTTTTAGATATAGGTTTCGAATTTCTAAATGTTTTATGTATTTAGGTTTCCGAACCTTCATGTAGTGAATAATATTTCCAGATATGAATGTCGCAAACACTTATATCAATAGCATTATAGAACTACACTGATAACTATGTGTTCCGCTTAGAAGGAAGTTTCATTTAAATAGTTTTCGCAAGAAATTAAAAAATTACAAGCTAAAGCGAAAAAGGTAACACACAAGTCTTGCAAAAGTATATAACGTGAGGGTACCCAAATTGCACCTATTTTTACAATTGTTTTTAAGTTATTCAAATGGATTTTGCCCAGTGAAAAATAAACTGATGAAAAAAACATGAGCAAATTACGTAAATTTTAATAAGATATATTTGGGCTTTTATGAGGTAGGTAATGAAAATATAAATAATAAGGCATACATAAAGTCATACAAAGATTTTCTTATTATTTTGATCAGAATTATAACGTCATAAATAGATTCAACAATTTATATTGCACATCACTTATAAAATTGAGCATTTTCTTCGTGTCCTCCGACGTTCAAATTTCTCAAATTCTTGTAAATAGGACAATGGTGGCCAGCGTTGTGTTTCAATGTGTTTCTTGGTTTGGTCACTGAGTTGAGAAAACTGTTCCGTGTTTTGAAATTTATCGTAATTCGTTGAAATAGTGTGTAAGCACCACCTTGTCAACTGTTCTGCATTGTAAACCTGTGGAATAAAAAAATCTGCAATTTGAGTAAAAATAATTAGATATTTAGAAATAACAATAGTGTACTTGTTGTACTATAGTTTCATATGTAACTCCGAGGATCAAGACCGCCAACTCATATTTTAATAACATTATATGCGCAGAGTCTAGGGTCAAATTTGTGACCTTTCTACATTATGTATATATTAACAATGATACTTTGTGTCACTGTTAGTCACCATGGTATGTCTTGTCATGTTAGTTGGAAATGTTAAAAACTTATTATCAAGAAAAATAAAGGGGCGAATGATTTGACCCCGACTGCAACTAGCCTGGTGTTCTATTTACAAATCCATATAACAAAATTTCAATAGCAAAGGAGTTCATCTTGTTAGAGTAAAATTGAGAATGGAAATGGGGAATATGTCAAAGAGATAACAACCCGACCAAAGAGCAGACGAGTGTCTTTTTCAGTGAATGTTACTGTGATTAACAACGGGATAACTGTCACCATGAACTGTACCTCCCTCTACATAATAAATGAAATTAAAACTTTATTTCTATATAGATTTTGTGGTTTTTATCTTCATTAGAAGTTTTCTAAAATAAAATTTTGAAATCCTGGAGTATTAATATTTCAGACGCTATATGACCAAAAGGGGCATGAACAGAATAGTCAAAACAAAATCTTTGAAAACCTGGGTTGTATTAATACTGAAGACGCTCTTTGACCAAAAAGGGGCATAAACAGAGTAGCCAAAACCATCTAAGGTTTTAGGGTGTTGAAATATATGATCATACATCTATTTTCTAAAGAGATCTGATCAGCAACTTAATAATAATTGACAAAAAAATTTCTAAGAAAATTGTCAGAGTTTATAAACGTCTGGCATACACAATCATAAGCTTTGAATCTTTGATGGAATACTTATACAGTAAACACAAATGAAACTAGGATTTGTTATACGTCCGGTTTTGGAAGATTTATAGAACTAGACTGACAACTATGTGTTCCGCTTATAGAAGGAAGTTTCTTTTAAATAGTTTTTGCAAGAAATTAAAAAATTACAAGCTAAAACGAAAAAGGTAACACACAAGTCTTGCAAAAGTATATAACGTGAGGGTACCCAAATTGCACCTATTTTGACAGTTTTTTTACTTACGTTTTTTTTATGATCCAGTCAAAAGTTTCCATTCTGTGTTTATTTTGTAGATGTATCCCTATTTACTATATAGTTCCACCAATTTAATTTGGAATCCATATATATTCAGATATTTTGACTGTTTGATTTTACAATGACAAATGAAGCAGTATAACTCCCTCGTAATTGAAGTCTTTTACAACAATAATGACCTTCAAAAGCCTTAGTTAATATTGCCGAACAAAATAACCCAGCATCCCTCTCCACTTTTATGAGAATGTGATATTTATATATTTTACCTGAGCTGTCAATAGAGCGTCTATTATATCCTTTACAGCATTATCACTGGAAGATTCGTTCAGTTTATCTAGCATATTAATGATATAAATTTCACAATAGTTGACCAGTTTTAATATTCCATATTTATCTGCAGTAAGCAGCAGTTCAGTACAGTTGGCATCATGGATCGGAGCGTGGTCAGTATAAAGGAATTCTAAGAGAGCAAGAAAACTATCTAGTTGAGTGTTAGGCAGCTGTATCTGTAACATAAAACATCACGAAGTCCTCTTGATTCAGTCATTTTAGTGTGTACTTATAATTTGCGTGGATTGACGAAAAATTACATTATTTGGGTGGATATTTGACTTCGTGGTTTTAAAAAAGTCTGCATACACACCTATACATTTTTTCAATTCATTGAATATTTAAATGCGTTGTTTACCAACACCCGCGAAATCCACTAAATTCGATATCCCGCGAATAATAATGAATTCACATTAAAATATATATATATATATATATGTAGGACTCTAAAGTGCAATGGTACTCTAAAGTGCGATGGTCACGCTAAAGTGCGATGGTCTACGCTAAAGTACGATGGTGTCTCACGCTAAAGTGCGATGATTGCTAATTTGCTAAAGTACGATGGTATAGCACGCTAAAGTGCGATGGAACAATAGGGTAAGGTTCGAGGGCTTAAAACATTCAGTAAAGTGCATGGATGTTCAAAACAAGTCTTTTGCAAAAGCTAGTATGCTAAGGTATAACATATGTAATAGGCTTTATGATTGACCGGTAGGCTAAAGTGATTCTTTCTAAATTTAGAAGACCGACCACGAAATCATTACTAAAAGGTAATTTATGTGTCACAAAATACTGTATTTCTTGTTAAATGATTTTTTAACAATTTCTTTCGTATTAAATATTTGGATAATTGGTGTAGCCTGCCGCTCACAAAGTCTATCAATAATCTGATCCCCCTTTTACAGTCGTCATTGTAAATTACAAATAAAAATGCGTTCATTGTCGAAATATTAGTAAGTTAACATTTATTGATACAAGGCTTCAAGCTTTAACTTAAATGCGAGAAGAATGCGATATTCGCCGAGCTTTCTCCTTTTTCATAAATACATGTCATATTTTCCTACACTGAACAAGCTTTCTTTTAGCCGCTAAAAAAACATGTACCTTTATTTAACCGACGTTACTTTTCAATAAAATCGACTGACAATATTTTAATGGGGACAGCAAAGTAAACTGCAACGTAAACAAATCATATGATTAAAATGTATCCGTTCGCTTCCATTAGAAGCAGGATACAGGATACCTATGCGTATACTATTTTGTATCTATATAGTAAAATGGTCGACTGCAGGACACAAGTCCTTCTTCCAGCACCCGAAAAAAAACCACATTTGCTTCAGCCGACAAAGCACGGTTAGGTCTGAAATTAAGTCATGGACATTTGATTTAAAAGTTGTTAATCAAATATTCTTAATTTATCTTTCAGCATATTCATTTTGGTTTGTATAAACGACTGTTAACGTCATAATCCAACTACGTTTCTTACGTCTATACTTTCGCGGACCATCGGACTTTAGCGTGTGGAGGCATCGCACTTTAGCGCAGACCATCGCACTTTAGCGTGACCATCGTACTTTAGCGTCCCCATCGCACTTTAGAGTCCTATATATATTTCGACTATAAGGTAATAAATATTTTAAATAAGATAGTAAAAATGAAAGCAACATGCGTCCGAAGCGCTTTTGTAAATTCACCTTCATCAGGACAGCTCAAACCGAATATGTAAACGTTAAATTGTAAAACCCCAAAATAAATCGGCATGTGAATAAGCTTATCGTGTTTATTTTTAAAAAATCACATCTGATAAATGAC
This sequence comes from Mytilus coruscus, assembly GCA_017311375.1. NCBI lineage: Eukaryota > Metazoa > Mollusca > Bivalvia > Mytilida > Mytilidae > Mytilus > Mytilus coruscus. The sequence goes on along the minus strand of CM029596.1, from coordinate 141,588,368 downwards.
ATGTAGTAAAGTTTAAGTTTGAGAGAATTAAATCAAGTTCAATTGTTATATTATATTTGACCTTGTATCAACCGTGCTAGTCTTAAAAATAATTTACTTTTCATCAAATAAAAATATAATGCGTCTTTGTTTAAAATTTCTTTTTTTTTTACAATCTTAATTCATTTAGATTCGTTGTTGTGCGTTGTAGTTTGTATCTATTTTGGTTATTCATATCTTTACTCGGCATATGCTTACAAGTTAAGTTTAAGAATTGATATACATCCTTCAGATAACTGAGTAATACTGATAGCGACAAACAACACAATGGCTATCTCCATTTAGTATTATAGACATTCGGCCCTAGGTTATGGAGTCCTATGAAGATTGATTGTCGTAGAGTTATCACAGCATAAAAATATATAACACGAGAAAGATACGAAAAACGGTATTGTAAAATCTATAGTATAAAATAAGCCCCATACCTCTGAAGACTCGACGTTTTCACTATCAGGTTCAATCGATAACATATCAGCAAATACTGGACATCTGCAATACAATACTACTGTACTGGCAGTAATATGCTCACCTAACATAAAAACATATTTGTTAACTCATTACAAATGTATTGTTTAAATATGGGTGCATGTGTGTGTGTCTTTTTGATTGCAGTTATTTCAGTACCATGATTTTTTCACGTTTATAGTTTCTTATATATCAATAAGGCTTTATTAAATTTACTTAGATCTGTATTTTGCTATTGAAGGTAAAATAAAGGTTGAGTATCTAGCGAAAAGATGGTTCTTTGTCTACCTTAAAAAAAATTGTAATTAAGCTAATTGTTTTGATATATTAATATTGTTTTAATAGTATGTTTTTCCTCCCATCACAGTACGAAGTATTTGAGTGAAATTCAAATCATTTCATACCAGAAACTAACCTTTTACTTCAAATTTAATATCACAGTCAGTTGTTTGATTTAAATATAGTTCCTTCATCTTTTTACCAGTTTCCATGTTCAAGTATGTACCAATACTTTGATTCAAACACTCTTCACCATTTTCAATATTGAAACATATATCATTTAAGTGTCGTAGTTTAAATGTGTCCGCTGCTCTTCGTAATTCTGTCAATTGTTCTGTTTTGTTTGTCTCTGGAATAGTACCAGGGTGACCTAAAATATAGATGATTATTGTTTAAGCACGTCCAACTTAATTTTGAAATGTCCGTTCAAATTGAAATATAGCATTTTTTTTCTTTACAAAATAAGTCTGGTCTAGAAGATCTCATTAAACTATCTTCTCAAAGAGGAATTAGCTACGAATATGACAACAAAATAAATATTTGTTTTTGTTTTTGTTTCAATCATTTAAAAAGCGGCATAAAGAAATAACATTTCGCTATAAGCAATCAATCTACATTGTAGTTCAATTTCGTCAAAATAAGCTTATAAAAACATCGCTTATGTACTATCGGCTTGAAATTTAGTAATTCAACCTCATTTCAATCCGTATTCATGCAACCATAAATTTGAACTTTAGTGGAGATGGGTTGCGCATGTGTTAAGTATGTCATCAGCATGTTCATTCATTAAAAAGGAAAAATGACAACATTAAAAGTGTGAAACAAGGAAAAACAACAGGAGTAACCACTTCGGCCCACACAAATCATTGTTATACAGACAGGTAAAATGATGATATACAAATATTTTCAAATCAAACAGACATTTAAATAAATCGTCATTATACGATTGCATATGCTTGTCTGTCTATATATCATATTTATGTTTATTGTGTTATATGATCATCGGCAGTCATCTCGAAGGATAATTAGATGCTGAAAAAACGAACAAATATGCTAATAAATAAAATGATAATGAGTTCATGCATTGTTATTGTTAATCGTTTCTTCGGGACTTGGAATAGGATCCCAGTTGCAGGATACCAGTCCGGTACCCACGAATGAAGTCCCTTAATAAATCTACCATCTTTTAAATGGGATATTGTACAGAGATGAAAATTATGTAAAGATGCTTAAAATTGTAGTTTATTTAAAGGGTCTTCATTAAACTTTCAAATTCTGCTAAATTTTAAGTGATTCTGAAATGTAAAGGGTGGATGATTATCTGAGTAAATGGTCCAAATTTTAATTTAGATTTTAACCAGGAAGTTAATAAAATGACCCTAGTAATACTCAAAACAGTATTGCTCTCTTAAATGCCGGTCATGACCCTCCAAGAATTTTCCCAGAAACCATGAAGGGGGCTATTAGTGTGAGAAAGTAACTGAAATTTTATTGTCTTATATTGGGAATAAAAAATCTGCCCGTCAATTTGGATAAAATTGCATTGAAGTAATGGGGGAAATAATTGGGTCCCCATTCCTGTCAAGGGTAAGGTACAACTGATGGAATTAAGCCATAAAAATCTTCAAACTGTGGTTTATTTGATAGATATTGACAAACTGTTGGAGAATTATAAAGATTTTTTCATATTTATCATATTGGTGTCAGGTTACAGGCTATTATGTAATAATATTAAAGAAATACATGATTTTCCTTAGTTTGAGTAGATATCTAGTTAAAAATTCATTTTATTGGCTACAAAGATGTTTCAGATGATAGGCAGTATTAGATTATGCAGTTTTATTCCATTTGTTCATTAAAAGTACAGTTTACGCTTCATTTATTATCATTTTAACTGTATAAAGTGTCGTAATTTGATACCGCATCAACAAAATGATGCAAAATGGCAATTTTGGACCAAAAATATAGCCATAAATAAAACTGATCAATTCTGTAGTAAGCTTTATATGTAGTTAGGGTTAGACAATCCTAGTTTTGTACTTGAAACTCATATTTTGATTGTTACATGCAATTTTATATGAGGCGGTCAATGAAAAATCAGCTAAATTTTGACAATTTTCATCTAAATAGTCAATATTTAGAGAGAGTGTTCAATTTTCTAATTATGAAAATAGGCTTGTGTGTTGAAAGACTTGCTGATCTGCCTCTTTCATTCATAATATATTTAAATTTTGGCAAAAAAATGGCAAACTATAGCATATTTGTTGTTTTTACAACAATGCATCAAAATTTTGTCATATTATAGCATAGTCCAAGGCACTCTTTCATAAGGTTTACATGTCAATATTGAATCTGCCATTGATCATGTATGCATGTTACTAGTATTCTTAACATATCTTTGCCTGAGTATCTTTTTTTTTTGGTTGAAGTTGAAGAAAATTGGAGATTTAAGCCACTGTATACATATATCAAAGATGTCTCATTTTACATATATTTGCATATCTCTGAAGCTTAAATTTAAGTTTTGGTGCTTATTATACAAAGAAAATGATTTCTGTTTAACATGTCCTTCATCAAAAAGTTCTCATAAAGCTGAAAAGTGGCATGGCTTGAAGATAAATTATTTTGAGCTGTCTTTTGTTAAAGTGGAATTTTGACTGAAAATGTGCTCTTTTTTGTGTGAAGGGGTGGCCTCTTGTTTCTGGCTATGAAATGCACAAAAGAAACACTAAGACCAAAGAAAATTGATTTTATTGCAGAAAATGGTTTCTTTCAGCAAATAACATGATTTTTCTTCTTTTGAGATGATTATCTGTTCTGATAGGAATAGGATCCCAGTTGCAGGATACCAGTCCGTACCCACGAATGAAGTCCCTTAATAAATCTACCATCTTTTAAATGGGATATTGTACAGAGATGAAAATTATGTAAAGATGCTTAAAATTGTAGTTTATTTAAAGGGTCTTCATTAAACTTTCAAATTCTGCTAAATTTTAAGTGATTCTGAAATGTAAAGGGTGGATGATTATCTGAGTAAATGGTCCAAATTTTAATTTAGATTTTAACCAGGAAGTTAATAAAATGACCCTAGTAATACTCAAAACAGTATTGCTCTCTTAAATGCCGGTCATGACCCTCCAAGAATTTTCCCAGAAACCATGAAGGGGGCTATTAGTGTGAGAAAGTAACTGAAATTTTATTGTCTTATATTGGGAATAAAAAATCTGCCCGTCAATTTGGATAAAATTGCATTGAAGTAATGGGGGAAATAATTGGGTCCCCATTCCTGTCAAGGGTAAGGTACAACTGATGGAATTAAGCCATAAAAATCTTCAAATTGTGGTTTATTTGATAGATATTGACAAACTATTGGAGAATTATAAAGATTTTTCATATTTATCATATTGGTGTCAGGTTACAGGCTATTATGTAATAATATTAAAGAAATACATGATTTTCCTTAGTTTGAGTAGATATCTAGTTAAAATTCATTTTATTGGCTACAAAGATGTTTCAGATGATAGGCAGTATTAGATTATGCAGTTTTATTCCATTTGTTCATTAAAAGTACAGTTTACGCTTCATTTATTATCATTTTAACTGTATAAAGTGTGCGTAATTTGATACCGCATCAACAAAATGATGCAAATGGCAATTTTGGACCAAAAATATAGCCATAAATAAAACTGATCAATTCTGTAGTAAGCTTTATATGTAGTTAGGGTTAGACAATCCTAGTTTTGTACTTGAAACTCATATTTTGATTGTTACATGCAATTTTATATGAGGCGGTCAATGAAAAATCAGCTAAATTTTGACAATTTTCATCTAAATAGTCAATATTTAGAGAGTGTTCAATTTTCTAATTATGAAAATAGGCTTGTGTGTTGAAAGACTTGCTGATCTGCCTCTTTCATTCATAATATATTTAAATTTTGGCAAAAAATGGCAAACTATAGCATATTTGTTGTTTTACAACAATGCATCAAAATTTTGTCATATTATAGCATAGTCCAAGGCACTCTTTCATAAGGTTTACATGTCAATATTGAATCTGCCATTGATCATGTATGCATGTTACTAGTATTCTTAACATATCTTTGCCTGAGTATCTTTTTTTTGGTTGAAGTTGAAGAAAATTGGAGATTTAAGCCACTGTATACATATATCAAAGATGTCTCATTTTACATATATTTGCATATCTCTGAAGCTTAAATTTAAGTTTTGGTGCTTATTATACAAAGAAAATGATTTCTGTTTAACATGTCCTTCATCAAAAAGTTCTCATAAAGCTGAAAAGTGGCATGGCTTGAAGATAAATTATTTTGAGCTGTCTTTTGTTAAAGTGGAATTTTGACTGAAAATGTGCTACTTTTTTGTGTGAAGGGTGGCCTCTTGTTTCTGGCTATGAAATGCACAAAAGAAACACTAAGACCAAAGAAAATTGATTTTATTGCAGAAAATGGTTTCTTTCAGCAAATAACATGATTTTTCTTCTTTTTGAGATGATTATCTGTTCTGATAGGAATAGGATCCCAGTTGCAGGATACCAGTCCGGTACCCACGAATGAAGTCCCTTAATAAATCTACCATCTTTTAAATGGGATATTGTACAGAGATGAAAATTATGTAAAGATGCTTAAAATTGTAGTTTATTTAAAGGGTCTTCATTAAACTTTCAAATTCTGCTAAATTTTAAGTGATTCTGAAATGTAAAGGGTGGATGATTATCTGAGTAAATGGTCCAAATTTTAATTTAGATTTTAACCAGGAAGTTAATAAAATGACCCTAGTAATACTCAAAACAGTATTGCTCTCTTAAATGCCGGTCATGACCTCCAAGAATTTTCCCAGAAACCATGAAGGGGGCTATTAGTGTGAGAAAGTAACTGAAATTTTATTGTCTTATATTGGGAATAAAAAATCTGCCCGTCAATTTGGATAAAATTGCATTGAAGTAATGGGGGAAATAATTGGGTCCCCATTCCTGTCAAGGGTAAGGTACAACTGATGGAATTAAGCCATAAAATCTTCAAACTGTGGTTTATTTGATAGATATTGACAAACTATTGGAGAATTATAAAGATTTTTTCATATTTATCATATTGGTGTCAGGTTACAGGCTATTATGTAATAATATTAAAGAAATACATGATTTTCCTTAGTTTGAGTAGATATCTAGTTAAAAATTCATTTTATTGGCTACAAAGATGTTTCAGATGATAGGCAGTATTAGATTATGCAGTTTTATTCCATTTGTTCATTAAAAGTACAGTTTACGCTTCATTTATTATCATTTTAACTGTATAAAGTGTGCGTAATTTGATACCGCATCAACAAAATGATGCAAAATGGCAATTTTGGACCAAAAAATATAGCCATAAATAAAACTGATCAATTCTGTAGTAAGCTTTATATGTAGTTAGGGTTAGACAGTCCTAGTTTTGTACTTGAAACTCATATTTTGATTGTTACATGCAATTTTATATGAGGCGGTCAATGAAAAATCAGCTAAATTTTGACAATTTTCATCTAAATAGTCAATATTTAGAGAGTGTTCAATTTTCTAATTATGAAAATAGGCTTGTGTGTTGAAAGACTTGCTGATCTGCCTCTTTCATTCATAATATATTTAAATTTTGGCAAAAAAATGGCAAACTATAGCATATTTGTTGTTTTTACAACAATGCATCAAAATTTTGTCATATTATAGCATAGTCCAAGGCACTCTTTCATAAGGTTTACATGTCAATATTGAATCTGCCATTGATCATGTATGCATGTTACTAGTATTCTTAACATATCTTTGCCTGAGTATCTTTTTTTTTTGGTTGAAGTTGAAGAAAATTGGAGATTTAAGCCACTGTATACATATATCAAAGATGTCTCATTTTACATATATTTGCATATCTCTGAAGCTTAAATTTAAGTTTTTGGTGCTTATTATACAAAGAAAATGATTTCTGTTTAACATGTCCTTCATCAAAAAGTTCTCATAAAGCTGAAAAGTGGCATGGCTTGAAGATAAATTATTTTGAGCTGTCTTTTGTTAAAGTGGAATTTTGACTGAAAATGTGCTCTTTTTTGTGTGAAGGGGTGGCCTCTTGTTTCTGGCTATGAAATGCACAAAACAAACACTAAGACCAAAGAAAATTGATTTTATTGCAGAAAAATGGTTTCTTTCAGCAAATAACATGATTTTTCTTCTTTTTGAGATGATTATCTGTTCTGATAGGAATAGGATCCCAGTTGCAGGATACCAGTCCGGTACCCACGAATGAAGTCCCTTAATAAATCTACCATCTTTTAAATGGGATATTGTACAGAGATGAAAATTATGTAAAGATGCTTAAAATTGTAGTTTATTTAAAGGGTCTTCATTAAACTTTCAAATTCTGCTAAATTTTAAGTGATTCTGAAATGTAAAGGGTGGATGATTATCTGAGTAAATGGTCCAAATTTTAATTTAGATTTTAACCAGGAAGTTAATAAAATGACCCTAGTAATACTCAAAACAGTATTGCTCTCTTAAATGCCGGTCATGACCCTCCAAGAATTTTCCCAGAAACCATGAAGGGGGCTATTAGTGTGAGAAAGTAACTGAAATTTTATTGTCTTATATTGGGAATAAAAAATCTGCCCGTCAATTTGGATAAAATTGCATTGAAGTAATGGGGGAAATAATTGGGTCCCCATTCCTGTCAAGGGTAAGGTACAACTGATGGAATTAAGCCATAAAAATCTTCAAACTGTGGTTTATTTGATAGATATTGACAAACTATTGGAGAATTATAAAGATTTTTTCATATTTATCATATTGGTGTCAGGTTACAGGCTATTATGTAATAATATTAAAGAAATACATGATTTTCCTTAGTTTGAGTAGATATCTAGTTAAAAATTCATTTTATTGGCTACAAAGATGTTTCAGATGATAGGCAGTATTAGATTATGCAGTTTTATTCCATTTGTTCATTAAAAGTACAGTTTACGCTTCATTTATTATCATTTTAACTGTATAAAGTGTGCGTAATTTGATACCGCATCAACAAAATGATGCAAAATGGCAATTTTGGACCAAAAAATATAGCCATAAATAAAACTGATCAATTCTGTAGTAAGCTTTATATGTAGTTAGGGTTAGACAGTCCTAGTTTTGTACTTGAAACTCATATTTTGATTGTTACATGCAATTTTATATGAGGCGGTCAATGAAAATCAGCTAAATTTTGACAATTTTCATCTAAATAGTCAATATTTAGAGAGTGTTCAATTTTCTAATTATGAAAATAGGCTTGTGTGTTGAAAGACTTGCTGATCTGCCTCTTTCATTCATAATATATTTAAATTTTGGCAAAAATGGCAAACTATAGCATATTTGTTGTTTTACAACAATGCATCAAAATTTTGTCATATTATAGCATAGTCCAAGGCACTCTTTCATAAGGTTTACATGTCAATATTGAATCTGCCATTGATCATGTATGCATGTTACTAGTATTCTTAACATATCTTTGCCTGAGTATCTTTTTTTTTGGTTGAAGTTGAAGAAAATTGGAGATTTAAGCCACTGTATACATATATCAAAGATGTCTCATTTACATATATTTGCATATCTCTGAAGCTTAAATTTAAGTTTTGGTGCTTATTATACAAAGAAAATGATTTCTGTTTAACATGTCCTTCATCAAAAGTTCTCATAAAGCTGAAAAGTGGCATGGCTTGAAGATAAATTATTTTGAGCTGTCTTTTGTTAAAGTGGAATTTTGACTGAAAATGTGCTCTTTTTGTGTGAAGGGTGGCCTCTTGTTTCTGGCTATGAAATGCACAAAGAAACACTAAGACCAAAGAAAATTGATTTTATTGCAGAAAATGGTTTCTTTCAGCAAATAACATGATTTTTCTTCTTTTTGAGATGATTATCTGTTCTGATAGGAATAGGATCCCAGTTGCAGGATACCAGTCCGGTACCCACGAATGAAGTCCCTTAATAAATCTACCATCTTTTAAATGGGATATTGTACAGAGATGAAAATTATGTAAAGATGCTTAAAATTGTAGTTTATTTAAAGGGTCTTCATTAAACTTTCAAATTCTGCTAAATTTTAAGTGATTCTGAAATGTAAAGGGTGGATGATTATCTGAGTAAATGGTCCAAATTTTAATTTAGATTTTAACCAGGAAGTTAATAAAATGACCCTAGTAATACTCAAAACAGTATTGCTCTCTTAAATGCCGGTCATGACCCTCCAAGAATTTTCCCAGAAACCATGAAGGGGGCTATTAGTGTGAGAAAGTAACTGAAATTTTATTGTCTTATATTGGGAATAAAAAATCTGCCCGTCAATTTGGATAAAATTGCATTGAAGTAATGGGGGAAATAATTGGGTCCCCATTCCACTTGTTTGCAATTGGGATATACGATTTAATATGTTATATATCAAATATGAGAATTTGGGTCAAATCGGTGAACATGAATTTGACAGGTAATGCCTTTACAAAAGATTGCGTGCTTTTAAAGTTTATTCAGTTCTGTGTATGCTTGAATTGAATTCACAAGATCGGATGTGTACTGCGTATGCTTGACTACATGTGTTTGTATCTCAGTTTATTATAAATAATCGTGCAAAACTGCGATGAAAAGTCATTAAAAAATACATGATTTCGATCAATCAGAAAACATAGATATTTTTTTCACGTCCTCGTTTTCAGTCCGGTTAAGAAATATATTGGTTAAAATTCTGCAGCATGAATTGATGAATTACTCACCTGTATACAAAAATTTTAGCAATTGCCTAAATGTTACAACTTCAAACGTACGATTGATCTCAATTGTAATTATATTTCTACCATCATTATTCTTGGTGCAGACGATTGTATCTATGCCTTCTACTTTATCAGAACTCGTATCTTCCGATGTTCCCACCAAACCCGAATATTTCTTAAAACAAAAACAAACGAATAACAATAATTCTTGAAAAATGTCACTGTTAAGATACCTAACATCGTCCTATATATAGTTGTGTGTGAAATATTTGCAACTGGACGTTAATTAAGCAACAACTAATCAATAGGTAGTTTATTCTTTGTTCTTTAAAATGTCTTACTAAAAGAAAACAAATTCGATGAATGGCTTACCCTTAAGATAATTATATAGTGCAGTACTTAGTATATATGCAGTATATCAACCGTAATAGTTTAGTTGTTACAATAGAAAAGTATCCACATATATATATTAAATGTTTAAATAAAAATTATAGCTCAGTTTCTTATGCCGTAAAATCATTTCAACCCCTTCACAGTTTTGTACCATGTAAGTAAAGGTGTTGACAGATACAACAGTCATCCTTTTCTTGTGATTATTTATTCTCATTCTGTTGACACTTTATCTTGCGTATTGTCCGATTCCGATGACATTGAAACCGTCTTCAGAGTGTTTTTTGCGTTAATGATGAAATGTTGTCAATATGTACTTTTGATGTTAAATTTCAAAGACACTTTACGTCTAATTATTTTTCTGCGTATTTGTTGGTTTTTTTGCTTCATTTACTAAGTAAATACCTTCAATTTCAAACATTAAAATGTGTACCTAGCTTATCACAAATAATGTAAACAGCGTCAGCATTTTGCGCACTAACCTGATCTCTGATAATCCTACAAAATAATTCTGACGCCGAGGAAAGAACTATACTATGAGCTTTACATTCTTGTTGTCCCCCTCCAAGAAGAAAAATAATATCTGGATATCTAGGATTGTTCAACATTTGTAACCAGTCCTCAGCAAAAGTAGATTCTTCCACAAAACGTGTTGGTGGTTTTTCTAAATAGAAAATTATTTTCGTAAGATTATTTTACTTCGAATGAAAATCAGAGATAATTTTGAATATCCTTCCATTAGAAAAACATCTGAATGAATTTTAGGCTGTTGGCAAGAGAAGTCATCCAAATATAGTTTTTTGACTCTATATAAAATGAGTAAACGTTGTTTGATTGTCAATGAGATAACTATCCATCAGAACCAATAAGACGTAAATGTAAATGCAACTGTATATCACAGTGCGGCCTTTAACAATACCCATACCGCATAGCAAGCTATAAAAGTATATCACAGTGCGGCCTTCAACAATACCCATACCGCATAGCAAGCTATAAAAGGCCCCGACATGACCAAATGTAAATCAATTCAAACGAGAAAATCAACTGTCTGAATTATTACAAAATGACAAACGAAAAACAAGTATGATATACAGCAACAAACGACAACCACTGAATTACTGGCTCCTTACTTGGGACAGGCACATACAGAGTGTGGCGGGTTAAACATGGTTGTGGCCGCCCAACGAGACAGTGGTGTAACAGCATTAATATTTTTTTCCTGTATTTGGTGCTATATTTTTTTCAATGTATTTGTTCTCTCTCGTGTTTTCATTCCAAACTTTCATATACGGTCAGGTTAAAGGGTTGGTTGGTTTATGGTTGGTTTATGGATTTCCAATGTATCAGGGTCAATTGAGATATTTCAAAATCCGCTTTGTATGAATATGACTGGTCGACGTTCTTTAAAAGAAGTATCACGACGGATGTCACTGTTAGAGCAGGAACTACTAACCCTTCTGAAGCACGTGAGTGCTCCTTCGGATTTTGTCGGTGTTCGTTTTGTTAAAGGATAATAAGACTGTAAACGTGCTGTGGATTATGGACTATGTTTTTATTTTTGTTGTTTTTTTAAGCATGGTTTACGAATTCCAAATTTATTAAAGGTCACATTGTCAAGAATCAGTCCGGTCTGTAATGCGCATGCGTAACTGGCCACAGCTTTTATCTAATAGTATGAAATCGGTATATAGAATTGAACGTGGAATATAATTCAATTGACGATTTAATCATTTTCTTATAAAAAAATTGTTTTGACCTTTAACGTTTTTATGTTCTCCAATATTTAAGCAAACAGGTGATATTTTTTATTTTCATTTCGTATGTTTCTTTCTTGATTCCAATTTTACTTAAGAAACAGTCATCAAGGCTTCATTGTTGTAAATACTTACATGGTAAAAAGTAATTGGTAACCAATAAGGCCACTTCTTTAAACAATATTTTAAAATACTTAATCAATGTACATTTATTTGATTTTAACATCATATAAAAGTAGAAAGATTGCAGAATCTGTTAATATAAGTTTCAACATTTAAAAAATATTATTCTTGCTACTAAGTTTAATGCAAATATGAAAATTTTACCATTTTCAATGAAGAGCGTCACGATTACTGTAAAATGATACACACAAGAACTAAGATGTCATGCGGCGCTGTATATCATTATTACAAAATAGATTTGTCGTAGCAGAAGTCCATTACTAGTCTAGTAATGGACTTCTGGTCGTATTCAACATTAATTCTTTTCTAAAGTTTTAATTGGTTAATTTAATTTTATTTTAATAAACACGTTATCTGCGTTAACTTAAATTATATACACATGTATAAATATAATGAAAAGTCGATTAGAAAGTAATAAAATAAAGGATAATTGAAAAATAATGGTTTAAGAAATATTTTTCTTTACATGTTTTAATATACAATTAATCCAGTGCACTAAGATATTCAAATTAATATAACATAAAAAATATGTTTAAAATCTATTTAGATGAACATTTTGTTAGCATCTTACTATACAAATCCTTGAGATTACCTCTATGATTAGATCACACACAAACCAATAAAGTTAAGAAAATAAAAATGTGTGGTACCTGTAGACATAATAAACAATAGTAGGTGGTCGACTTTGGTAGCTAGAAAGTTGTCTCATTGGCAATCATAAACCATATTATATTTATATTTGGTCAAGAGGTTCAGTGTACGGATCAATGAAAATGATAACATAAATGACTATATTTTCCTAGAACTTGTTTGAAATGGGGTGGCCAAACAGCACTGTATATTGATATAATAATTTAGAGCTTCTCGGTTACCGGTTATACAATATATATAGCGTCTCCTTCAAATATATGAGAGTTTTGCGAACGAATATCTTCTTAAATGTTGTCATGATAGAAAAACAAAGGATATTGGGTATCCAATCAATGACACAAAATAAATAGTTTGATGACAAATTTCTTGGAAGAAATGATTTGTTTCAAGAGGAGAAAAATAATAAATACAGCATTACTCTTCACAAAAGAAGAATGGTCATTGTCGTATCCTTTCTTTAAAATTAAACACAGAAGAGTACGTTTGCCATTTATTATTTTGTAGCATGTTTTATAGATCACTTTGGGGCGGTGCTTTAGATAGAATGGTTGACCAGTTTATAGAATACCCTTGTATCTGTACATGGAAGTAAAATGTCAATATAATACTTCCATGATCTGTGCATAGTATGCCGTATTTGCATTGTCCACTTGTAATATTATAAAGCAAGACATTTGATAACCTCCCGCGGAGTACATGTAAAATAAGGAGATAAACCACATGTAGACGATCGATACATTATTGATACTTTTTGTTACAATAAAGTTTTCAAGGCTCCACATCTCATATTTGTGTATCAATGTGAGGTTTTTTCGTTGTATACTATATGCACAATAAAGATTGTTTGGTGTGGAAACATAACGCGTTTATTCAATAAGTCAGCTAGAGTTGATTATTATGCAAATATTTTATAAATATAAATTGTGAAATTCTATTGTCCAGATAACAATTCTATTCGTTGCCGCTTTTAGCATAGAACCCCCTTTTCCCCATTTTCTCGATGTAAACATTTTGCATGTATATTTTCTTTCTTATTTCAACTAATTTATTCCTTGTTTGCCATGGCGTTATCAGTTTAAATATACAAATATTCCACTTACGCACATGAGTTTTGAGTGTCCCATTGGTGTCTCCAGCCTCTTTTTTTTTAAAGAAAGACCCCCACGGACTTCACCATCAAAATAAGAATATAAAATATGATTTGTCATTTTCATCAATCTACTTTGTAATCACGGCTTTGCTTATATGTTATGATCATTAGAAGTAGTTGAAAAAGTATTGTTCCGACCTCTCTTTTATCACATAACCCTTTTTAAGTAGATTTTGCATACTAGTTATAAAAGTTTGAACATTGTATTTATTATTGTACTGTTATGGTTATAGCCCTTGGATAACCTTAGTTTGCGTTCATTTCAGGAAAAAATCCAGCGTCTTTACTGTCACCAGCCGACCATTTTTGGTCGTAAGCATTGTTTTATATACGTGTTTAGACATTTTTTTTATAACATTTTTACAGTTAATTCTTAATGATTTCAATGGGATGAAATTGTAATATAGATTACCAATGTTTCCAACATTAATATAAAGTCTTGGACTGGGTTAAAACATTGTCGTGGAGAAAAACACACGTATTTTCTTAAAGGCCAAATATGTTATTGACCTATTTATAAATAATATAATTACATTGCATATATATCCATACCAAGTAAGGACCATCGTCAGTGTCCGTTTTTCGCATGTCATGTTTCAATGTTTTTCCTTCTTTTTGTATTTAGTGGTCATGATAGTTGTTTTATAGCAGGTCATTGATTCGTTCTTGTTAACTTCTTTTATGAAACTTTAATCGACTTGGGGCTATTTAGAGCCTGGCATATTGTGCAGTATAGACTATTGTTGAAGACTGCATGTTGCCCTCTAGATGTCTTTTGATTATTTCAGTCGTTGGGTTGCTGTCTCATTGACGTACCAATCATCTGTTATTCATAACTCAAAAAAAAAAAAAACACACACAACTATATCATGCTTGTGAAATGCAGACTTTGCTGAATGTTGCTCGGACAGACGGAATGCTTTATTGGATAAGCTAAAGAAGGAGAGCTATAACTATAAAATAAACTTGGGAGAAGGTTTGGTACCATTAAAACGTTTAATCCCGCTGCAAATGTTTGCACCTGTCCTAAGTCAGGAATCTGATGTACAGTAGTTGTCGTCTGTTTATGTAGTTCATACGTGTTTCTCGTTTCTCGTTTTTATATAGATTAGAACGTTGGTTTTCCCGTATGAATGGTTTTACACTAGTAATGTTTGGGGCCCTTTATAGCTTGCTGTTAGGTGTGAGCCAATGCTCCGTGTTGAAGGCCGTACCTTGACCTATAATGGTTTACTTTTATAAATTGTTACTTGGATTGAGAGTTGTCTCAATGGCACTCATACCACATCTTCCTATATCTATTGATTAAATATACCTTAATCAAAGATTCAAATTATGAAAGAAAGAACAGACAAAAACCGACCTATAAATATTACAAACTAAATGTTAATGAATATTAACAAACGCACATATACGCAAAACAAATCGCCTCCATTCCTTGAAAATTAGACATTAATAAAAAAAAGTATCAAAGTTATAAAAAAGAAATAACATTAAAATTTAAAATAAAAGACACGCTGAAAATTGTTAAAGCAAGTTAACGTATAAAAACTGAAAGAAAATTGAGAAAGAAAAAGAGGAATGTGTCAAAGAGACAACAACTTTTTATTCTACGTTCATGAACGGTTTTTACGAACAGTTTTAAAAACTATATCCAAAATGTAAACAAAATCGGTTCTTGATATATCACCAATTTCCATGATATTATCAGCAAATTTGTTTTGTATGTTCATTACATTGATTTAAAATAAGAGACAAAAAGTACAAGGTGCTAATTGCCAGACCTCGCTATTTAACCACGCACGTTGGGATCGATTGATAACAGTTGATACTCGAGTTGTCAGTCCTTGGAATAAATTTATTGACAAGATTGGATTGTCTCCCTTAAACCGGACTAATTCTTGGCAATGAGAAGAGAAATCCACTTTGTATATTGCCCAAATTTGACTCCTTTGTTTCTCCTACCTTTGTTTTCCCTTATCGATTTTTAACTTTGTTTACTATTGAACACCAAGGCTGATGCATGTTATCAGTATAATTATACACTTCCCAGGCGTTGGATATCACTTCTTGTGGCACAACACATATAATTTAATTATCAATGGTCTTTCGTTTTATACAGTCATTGTTTATCTCATATTTCTTTTAAAAGAATGGGAGGAGACCAAAACAACAAAACAACAAAAACAATTATGAGTCCAACAAAAAACACACAAAACCATGGATTAAAAAAAAAAATGACAAAAAACAGTATTCGTCGTGCTTGATTTAAGATTTATGTTCAAATTTTAAAGCATTCTGATTTAAGTTCGACTTTTAATGCATTCAGATTATGTTCCACTTTAAATGCATTCAGATTAATGTTCAACTTTTAATGCATTCTGATTTATGATCGACTTTAAATGCATTCAGATTTATGTACGCGTTTAATGCATTCAGATTAATGTTCGACTTTTAATGCATTCAGATTAATGTTCGACTTTTGAATGAATTCAGATTTATGTTCGACTTTTAATGCATTCAAACGTTCGATTTTTAATGCACTCAGATTTATGTTCGACTTTTAATGCATTCAAACGCACTACCGAAGGTCGGTGGTTCTCTCCGGGCACTCCGGCTTTTTTCACAAATAAAAACTTACCACCACTATATAGCACAATAGTGCTGAAAGTGGCATTCAACACCAATCAATTAATGCATTCAGTTCTGCATCTTCTATTACTCTCAAAATTCATATGCACATTTTTTAATGTATTTAAGAATCGTTCAAAGTTTATCATATTTATGTTTTAAATATATTAAGATTACCTTTAATGGGTTTTACAGGAGGAATCATCTTCTTAGGGGTTCTATGGTACAGTTTTTGTTTTCCCTTCCTGGGCAATCTACTGAAGTCTAGACCCATACGCATCTAAATTGTAAATAAACATTTTTTTTTTCTAAAAGATTTCTTGATTGATTTATGGCTGTTTAATGTTTACGGGAAATATAACATGCATACTCAGACGATAAAATGTGAATGAAATATGAATACACACCGCTTCTTTCTATAACCACACGCAGTCTGCAGTACTTTGATATGGTCTTCTTTTTGAAATTACACATATGTTTTACCGTTGTCTTGTTTGTCTAGATCTTAATTCTGATTTATGTGGTTTCCTTTCTTTTGTTGTTTTTCTTTGCCTAGTTTGTGAATCGTTCTCTAATTATTCCCCATAAATAGGGAAATAACAAACATTCCCCAACAAATAAATTGGTAAATAGTTATTCCATTCAATACTTCATAATACATATACCCATATTTTTAGCCGTCTCAAGAAGAAAAAATTGAAATAAGTTATTTTTCACTAAAACAAGACGGGGTTTTTAAAATTATTCCTTTGCAAATAAAACACATGACGTTTCCAGAAAATATTTGATGGAGGTACTCCTTTTCAAAATATTACTAGTATCTAAGACTTTCATATCTGTAACTTTCATACAAAAATCCAGTTTCTTTTGACACGATAACCGTATTGATTAAATCAGATTGAAAAATCCGTAGATATATTTGCCAAAGCTCTTCAATCTAAGAACTCGACAAACATTAACGAATTTAAGTTTTGCGAGATAAATTATATAGAATCCGGTTAATGTTCCTCAAATTATATCGCGTAAGCAAGAAACTAGGAGGTATATACTGAAAGTATGACAAACATTAGAGGCTATGGCAAATATCTAATTACAGCCCTTCCCCAAACACCGGTCAATATTTTCCTTACCGATGTAAGGGAGAGGGGTAGAATCAGTGTCTCAAGAAAAACAATGATACTAAGTTATAAATTACATACAGCTTTATCAAGGCACGTTTGCAGACCATGTCCCTTCATTGAACTGGTTTCAAAATAATGCAGTCCTAAAGCATTTGCAGACCTTTCTGTTTGATCTTTATCAACACACGAATTCGGTTCTGTTATCCGAAGATCTACAAAAAGTTCAATGAATTAAATTAAAGTCTGAGAGGGTATCACCAGCCCAGTAGTTAGGAATCCTGCGCTGACATGAAAAATTATTGGTAGAGTAAATTTCTGTAAAATAACTATTCATAAAATACTTAAAGCATTCGAATCACTAAGGTTTTCTCACCATTGGCAAACATAACCTTCGTATGATTTTGGAACTTTTTTAAAAATATTTATTTTTTTTAATGTTTTCCAATTTCGTTATATATTTGGATGTTTAACTGTTTTGATTTCAGTACCACTGATGAATCTTATCTAGACGAAACACACATTGGGCGTAATAAAATTATAAGCAAGCTGGTATCTTTGATGATTTACTTTTAAAGATCATGTATATATTACCTTTGTCACAGTATATGGGTACTTGTGGATAAATAAACTCATCATAGATACCAGGATTGAAATTTTGTATTTGCGCCAGACGCGCGCTTCGTCTACAAACATGTCAAAAGACTCATCAGTGACGCTCGAATCAAAAAGTTAAAAAGGCCAAATAAAGAACGAAGTTGAAGAGCATTGAGGACCAGAAATTCCTAAAAGTTTTGCCAAATACAGCTCAGGTTATCTATTTCTGAGGTAGAAAAGCCTTAGTATTTCAAAAATTGAAAGCTTTGTAAACAGTTAATTTATAATTATGACCATATCAATGATAGTTCACGTCAACACAGGAGTGCTGACTACTGGGCAGGTGATACCTTCGGGGAATAAAAACTCCACCAGCAGTGGCATCGACCCAGTGGTTGTTAATAAACTCATCATAGATACCAGGATTGAAATTTTGTATTTGCGCCAGACGCGCGTTTCGTCTACAAAAGATTCATCAGTGACGCTCGAATAAAAAAAAGTTAAAAAGGCCAAATAAAGTTGAAGAGCATTGAGACCCAAAAATTCCTAAAAGTTTTGCCAAATACAGCTAAGGTAATCTATTCCTGAGGGAGAAAAGCCTTAGTATTTCAAAAATAAATTCAAAGTTTTGTAAACAGTTAATTTATAATTATGACCATATCGATGATAATTCATGTCAACACAGAAGGAATGATTTATACATGTTTGTGTATATCATGTATACATTACCTGATTTACAGCCTACAAGTATTCGAGGAATGGTAGGTACATGGCTATCAAGATCAGGTATATATTTTTCTTTCAAACGAAGAAGTGTGGACTCATTTCTAATGTCAAAACACAGCAATATGATATCTCTTCCATAGTAGCTTAAAGGTCGGAGTCGATCGTAGTCTTCCTGAAATAAATCAAAGAATTGGTTAGTAATCTCTCTGATGTAGCTATATCTCTGATGATAAGCCATATCTCTGATGATTAGTCCATACCTTTGATGGTTAGTCATATCTCTGATGGATAGTCATATCTCCGATGGTAAGTCATATCTCTGATGGTTAGTCATATCTCTGATGATTAGTCATATCTCTGATGGTTAGTCACATCTCTGATGATTAGTCATATCTCTGATGGTAAGTCATATCTCTAATGGATAGTCATATCTCTGATGATAGGTCATATTTCTGGTGGTTAGTCATATCTCTGATGGATAGTCATATCTTTGATGATAGGTCATATTTCTGATAGTTAGTCATATCTCTGATAGTTAGTCATATCTCTGATGATTGGTCATATCTCTGATAGTTAGTCATATCTGATGGTTACTCATATCTCTGATGACTGGTCATATCTCTGATAGTTAGTCATATCTGATGGTTACTCATATCTCTGATGACTGGTCATATCTCTGATGGTTAGTCACATCTCTGATGATTAGTCATATCTCTGATGATTTGCCATATCTCTGATGGTTATCTCTGATGATTAGTCATATTTCTGATGGTTAGTCATATATCTGATGGTTAGTCATATCTCTGATGGTTAGTCATATCTATGATGATTAGTCATATCTCTGATGGTTATTCATATCTCTGATGGTTAGTCATATCTCTGTGGGTACAGGTATGGGTTTTAATCATTTTGGAGGCCATACGGTTATTTATAGTTGCTACTATCCACGTCATATGGTTTCTGGTGGAGATATATCTCATTGGCAATCATATCATATCTTACTATTATGATATGTATAAATGTAGGGTTCCAAAGTGCGATAGTGGCGCTAAAATGCGATGGTCAAACTAAAGTATGATGGCATGAACTAAAGTACGAAAGTTTAATATGCTCATGTACGATGGTTACACCGTTTAATAGCCCATATTAAAGCCAGCTGGTGGCTCATTACGCTAAGTGCGTTCGTCCGCGGACCTACATTAAGTCATTAACGGCCGTTTAAACAAGTAAACATGGACTTCCCGTACTAAGAAGTACTTAGAAAAAGTTTGTCCAAATGCAAGATTTGTGATCGATAAAAAGAGAAAGAGAGAAGGAAGAGAAACAATTACCCAACTCCGGATCAATTTTGCTCTGTAATGGAAACTGTAATGTTCATTTGTACATTTTAAGCTGAAATTTATTCAAAACATCTTGGGTGCCAGAAGAATTGAAAAAGCATTAAATTTACTTATGGGAGAGAAAAGTATATGAAAGATAACTGATAAAAGACTAACAAAGTGGACCACAGTTAAATTGATGTTTCATGTATTCATGAGACACTTAAAAGATCTTATACCCTTATTTAATTTATCCACTGCGTAATGTGACTTCATAGCCCCTTTGTCGACTCTTCTTAATATTCCTCGTCCATCAGAGAATGGAACAAACTTGATCCGTACACTTGATTCCTATCTAAGTTCAAAACAATAATACATACGAAACAAAGACTGTACCTAAGCATTTCATGTATGGTTCGCGGAAATTGAGTGTAATTTTAACACAGACACGATGTTCAGCTTCCTTTCTTAATAACGATCCTTTTGAATCAAATATAATACAGAGTCCATGTTTTGCCTTTGGTTATCTAATTTTTTTGGTTGTTCCGAAATAAGCCAACTCTGTAAAATTTATACTTTGTGTAGAAGTAAATAATTTTATCCACTTTGAATTTGCTTTGAACAATCTTCTAACCCAAGTCAATTTTAGCCTTAAAATTTCTCAAATTAATCATTTTTAAACCCCCTCTGCAGTATTCTTGACATAAAAGCTCCCGATTCACCTTGTCAGGTTTACCATCCCAAATGAATGTATGAATTTTACTATTGAGTTGACGTGGTACATTGTCATCTGGACTTGGGGAAATAGGAACAGATGATTCAATTTTGAGATGGTTAAAGACTTTATAAGAGTTATTTTACCAAATTGGGTAAGCGACTGTTTTGACCATTTTTGTATAATAGTTTCTATTTCTTGGATTCGAGGAGCATGATTTACGTTTAAAATTCTATTTATATCAACACAAAATGTTATACCTAATAACTGTTAAAGACTTAATATATGCTAGAAAAAGGGTCTCATAGTTAATATTGAAATTGACGATAGTAAGGGAAAGATGTTCACTGTTAGAGACTTCAAGAATGGCAAACTTCATAGATTACCAAAGTATTAACTCCGCAAGAATAAATTTAGGAACACATTTTAAATAATGGAATTATTATCATTTACTCTCATGACGACCTGCACCAAGGAGCAGGACCAACACAAATGATATACCATTATATCCTAGCATGCCATCTAATGCAACGTGACCATAGTACTTTTAAATTAGTGGTCTCACTGTAACACTTTAGTGATATAGCAGTTTAACGTGCTATACCATCATAATCTCATGAACCAACAAAATAACAATTGTACTTTAGTGTGTTATACAATCACACTTTAGAGTACCATCGCATTTTAGAGTATATAGATAACTATATATCAAAGTATTTACTTTTTTGCAAAAAGTACAATTTAATTTACATCAAACTTTTTAGTTCCTAGATAAAATGTTATTTTTTCAAAACCTTTAACTAGAATTATCGAAGCGTATCATCATCAATCTTATGAAGACGCAAAATCTCACTGGTAATTTCTTATTTCAAATGATTAGAGTTTTTCGTAGTGTGACCATACTTACGCCACCGCCTGTGTCCCATAATGCTAACTTAATATTCTGTCCTTCCACTGTTCTAATGACCGGGTGGTCAAAATCTGCTATAGACGGAATATACGGGTGAGGAAAGGAGTCGGTAACATATGTAATGAGAAGTGAGGTTTTTCCAACACCGCCATCGCCTACAACCAATATTTGAACTTCATCTGACCTGAAAGTTTATAACAATATATAATAAATTAGGATTTTAAGTTTGCTTTATAATTAATATAAAAAAATAAGAAGATGATTGCCAATGAGACAACTATCTACCAAAGTTCAAATGAAGTGGACGTAATATGATAACCTAAACTTAAATTTAAAGGAATAAAAAAGAATTTTAATAATAAAAAACTATTAGTACATGTAGACATGTTATTCGCAGTCCGTTGTTAACTCGCATATACATGATTAAAACGATGTTTAATTCGATTTTGATGGTAGTTTCTTTACAGATTAAATGTATAGGATTGTGCCTAAGTCTCTTGGTTCGTACAAAATAACTTTTATTGAGAGGCGTCTGTCTTGCTAGTTGGGATGTATACATACGCAGTCCATCACGATTAATTACGGACTTAAAGATGCACCCCTCCCACAAACCACAATTTCCGCAAACGCTAAACATCTGGTATCGTCCATTTATTTTTTGTTGAAACATTTACAAATTCTATATTTATTCACTGCTGCTACATGTACCTGTAATATGATCATTGATATATTTGCTGTTTGCATTCTACAAAAAATTTAGTTCAAAATGAAATAAAAATGTTCATGACAGTCAAAAGTACTTTTGTTCATGACAAACACTTCAGAGATGTACATCAGGACATGTTAATGAGATATGGCTATGAACCCTGATTCATATAATAGACTGACACGCTGAGCAAAGTGACAGTCCGCGGGGTGACATGTCATCGTACCCCGACATTTTCTGACTCCGAGCCAACCAGTCGTTTCTTTCTGTCGAGTTTTTAGCGGAAAAACACAAAATAATAATTTTCAAGTTTTTTGTTTGACCCGACCAGGTATCTAACAATTGACCTCATACGCTGGAAGCGAGCACGCTACTGCGAGACCACCGAGGCGGTTTTAATCTTTTCCAACAAGATTTTTTTCTTGTTTTAGCTATTTTAATTGAAGTAGTTATCAGAAAGTTATAAATTAAAAATTGTTTGAATCTGGGAGGTAAAAATATCTGTCTTTAAAATGGTGACCCACTGAAAACATACTACGATACCTTATCATATACCGACATATCTAATTTAGCATCTCACAAGGTTTCCGATGATAACTAGGACTAAAATTGGCAACCTTTAAAAATCTTGTTCCTATGTCCTGGTTAATTAATATATTTTTAAATAGATATTTACTTTCGGTTATCCAATTGAGATATTTTACCGTGCCTTACGGTAAGGTTTCCACATACAAGTATTAAAACTTTTATTTAACAATACTACATTTGATGTGACTCACATACTTGTATCAAAACTTTTGTTTTCAATACTACATTTGAATGTGACTTCTTACGTTTGGAGGACGTATTTTTCAAAAAACAATCGGCATTCCCAAGGGAACAAACTGTGCTCTTCTTCTTGCCGACTTGATCCTTTATTCAAATGAGGCTGACTTCATACAGAAAAATGAAAAAAAGCTAGCAGTATCCTAAACTTTACTTTCCGCTATATAGATGATGTCCTCTCACTAAATAATTCAAAGTTTGGTGAATATGTTGAACGCATTTATCTCATCGACCTTGAAATAAAGGATACAACAGATACAGTTAAGTCTGCATCATATCTTGACTTACATCTAGAAATTGACAAAGAGTGTCGGTTGAGAACAAAACTTTACGACAAAAGAGATGATTTCAGCTTCTCAATTGTAAACTTTCCTTTTCTATGTAGCAACATTGAAGCAGCGTCTTCATATTGAATATATATCTCCAAGTTCATATGATATTCCAGAGCTTGCATTTCCTATCATGATTTCCTTGATAGAAGATTGCTGCTCACAAGGAAGCTATTACATCAAGAGTTCCAAGAGGTGAAGTTTAAATCAACCCTTAGTAAAATTTACAGACGCCATCACGACCTGGTTGACATTTATGGAATATCCGTTTCACAGACACCGACGGATATGTTTCAGTTTTCGTAAACCTTTCGCCTTTTCCCGGGATGTGACCAATCGATTTGACTTATCAATGGGTTTTTACTTACATGCATGAACAACTCGACCGATGCCACATGTGAAGCGGGATCTGCTCACCCTTCAAGAGCACATGAGATCACCCCCCGGTTTTTGGTCGGGTACATGTTGCTCAGTCTTCAGTTTTCTATGCTGTGTTTTGTAAACTGTTGTTTGTCATGTTTGTCTTTTGGTCTTTTTCGTATTATTTTCCATGGAGTTGTTAGTTTATTTTCGACTTATCAGTTTGAATGCCCCTTTGGTATCTTCTACCTCTATTTAATAATGCTATACACACATATGTATGAAATAGGAAACTATCGGTAAATTTATAATACTAGAAGATGAACATTCTTGTGACTTTCGATCCATGGCTCTCGTGATCTGAGACACAGGTACATCATATCGTTAGGATTACCATAAAACTTGTTTATAGTGTCGATTTTAGTCGTTCTCTCTTCCCATGAACAGCTTTTGCGTTAGAAAAAATAAAATTCCTATAATAAGAACATTATTAAGAAATTAAGGCATCAACTCAATTTGGGTAAATGATGAAAGTGCTTCGTACGCACAAAAAAAAAAAAAAAAAATAAATTGCTTCTTTCATTTAGAAAGTCTTCCATCTGTGTCAATTTCGGAAGGTTTCAATAGAAGGCAGTCCTGTAGTTTGCTAGTATCTTTAATTTCAGCTTCACTGGGAATATGAGATGCAGGCACTCTTTGAAATGAAAATTATTGAATATCAGGACACTAACAAGAGAAAGTTGAATAAGAATTTTGCTGCATACGAATACGTATGTAAACAATTCGAACAATGCACAATAAGTACCTATTGGAATACCGAATGTTCGATGGAATAACAATCTTATCTGTAATCAGAACTTCAGGACAGAGTAAAGCCCTCATTGGAAAACTGGTCTAATCACTTTACCTTATACTTTATCTAAAATATTATCAAGTTAATGAATTGATATTACTGTGTCTCTGTATCTAAGAAAGTAAACAATAATTTTATAAAAGAGGGGAAATTAAACTGAGGCTCGTACTAACAAAATGTGAAACTAAGGACTGTTATGTCCTTATTTAATATATTCAAAATGAATAGGACTTATATGGATCATTTTCAAAAATATCGAATCTTGAAATTGCGAAATTGAATAAAAGTTACTATTTAAATCACCCTCATCATAAGCAAATCAAAATAAACAATACTTATGGAGCAACATATTAAAAGATGCAATCTTGATAATGTCATACAAGAATATATTGAAACATTTTTTGATAGGTGGTGCAATATTTTGTCTCTCCTGTTACCATGTTCAAAAGAAATTTTGGGTTATTTAGAAAAGGTTTCGATAAAATTTTAAGCTTCTTTTTCATTGCCAATAAGATGGTTTTCAAGAGTAAAAACTTCTATATAGTTTCATTTTGTGTAATGGTAGATTATTTGTCAACTTTCCATGTTGTACTGAAAAACACCTCCAAAAATTGGTTTTCAAAGGTTATAAAAATAACCACCAGCAATGCAAGTCTAAGATAGCAATTCATAATGTTCAGCATTGTTTTTTTCTTTCTAATAAACCGAACACCAAGTAATTCCCTTGCATGTTGTATATAGAAATAAGAAGATGTGGTATGAGTGCCAATGAGACAACTCTCCATCCAAGTCACAATGTGTAAAAAGTAAACAATTATAGGTCAAAGTACGGCCTTCAACACGGAGCCCTGGCTCACACCGAACAGCAAGCTATAGACATGATAGAGGGCCCTAAAATGGCTAGTGTAAAACAATTCAAACAGGAAAACCAACGGTCTAATCTATATAAAAAACGAGAAACGAGAAACACTTAAGAACCACATCAACAAACGACAACCACTGAAACAGGTTCCTGACTTAGGACAGGTGCCAACCTTCACCCTAACCTGAAATAGTAGTGTAACATTACAACATAGAAAGACACAATATAAACTATCAATTGAAATGTGCTTAACTCAATCAAAAAGACATATTAACAAAAACAAGTAAACATACACATGATACACTGAACGAATAAATTTGATCTATGACACAATGTCAAAAAGACAACTATAACCTTGGAAAAAATGGCGTTAAATAAAATAAAGTACACGGGTAAATTTGAATGGTTTACTTTTGTCGATAGAAACTGTGATTTTTCGTTAGAATTTTCATTAGCATTCTACTGAAATAGTTGCTTTTGCAGATATCAAGGCAATCAGAACTCCTGAGAATCAGAAAGTAGGGAAAACAAATCATTTGAAATGTGTTACCCTGACACTGTACGCACATAAATTACGCAAAAATCGGACTTAAATTAATATATTTGAATGTTATCAAAATAGATCTAAATTAAATCGTGTTTATTATTGATGTTCTGACGCATAAATCCTACAAACTTTCGTTTAAACACATACAACTGCATTTCCCATTAAAAATTAAAAAAATAGCATAAAGGTGTACTAAAAATTCGACATATTTTTAAAATGACCCATATCTGATTCTTAAAAACAAATAATTCTTCCATGTGTGTGTATAATGTCTAAATACAGGATCCTACCTGTGTACTGGTCAAGTGAATAATATTAAAGTATTTCATCCGAAAAAATAGTACATTTCACAGCAGAATTATACATGAGTAAGGCAGAAAGACGAAAAATTAAAGAAATAAAAATAATGACTATTTCATTAAAACACAAATTAATCAATTGATAAAGTAAAATACATACATTTCAGAACATATCACTTATCGTACAATACACACATACGTGCTGTGTACATGTTGTATTGATTGTATACTCGTGATATAAATAGAATATTTATGAAGTTGTACTTTCTATTTTTAAATGTGATACAAGAAACATAGATGTATAAACCATACATCTATGATCCAAATTATATCAAAATCATGTCTAAAATTCGAATATTTACACTATTTGAATACTAACTATAACACGTATAAATATAAGTTTGGATTATGAATACTGATTGATTTTTTTTTATTTGCTTAACGTCCATCGATCGTCAAATATTTCATGCCTATTTAGGAGAAGATAGATACTGATTTATATTAAATACATAATCTGCAACAAGTAATCGTGTTAACATCACTTTGCCTCTACAGAAGGAATTTGGATACTCTCGTACGTATTCAAAGCCTGAACCCGTTTATATATATATACATCTACATGCATGTATGCCTGAACTGATCACAAAAATTTAGCGAGACTCGCAAAAGGTGAAACTGAATATTCTATCGGAAAAAATCCTTTATCCTCCTCCTTCCCCAAAAATATTAAATGGTCGTCCCCTAATAATATTGCGAGGTTAAACATGTCTGTGAGCGCTTACTCCCTCTCCCCCTTCTTATTATTATGGTATAACAGCACAACATAATTAGGAGTTTAACAATAAAAATCGTGGTTACCCTTCTATCGATAAGTGTCATGCCAAAAATGACTTACATGTCCCCGTCTTTCCACCAACAATACGGTAAGGTCTACGTTTAATGGTCGCACATTTTCTTTAAATTTTGAAACTGACATAACTTGAAAAACAAACAATATTATTTATTTACTCACATGAAACAAACCGGGATGCGGTATTCAGTACGTAGGTGAAACTGGACGATATTTATCTAAACGCACGCAAGAACACCTGTATCGTTTTAAAAGACCCAATAAATTCAAAAGTATCATTTATCAACATCTTAAAAAGCACAATCATCCTATTAAATATTTAACAGTTCAACCTTTAGAAGTAGTAAATAAGCAGCCTGGTGAATCTCATTCAAAGTTTGTACGATCACGGAAAATAATTGAATTAAATTGGATTGAAAAATTACAGACAGTCTACTCTCTCGGTCTTAATGATAATATCATGGGAATTGGTAATATATCAAGAACCGATTCTGTTAACATTTTGGATATAGTTTCTAAAACTGTTCGTAAAAACCGTTCTCATGGGCGTAGAAAAAATCGCAATCAAAGAAAATTTCGGACCAATCATACAAATATTTCGGACCTTATTTCTATTTCAAAAAACAACGGCAGACATTATCTATTAACCAAGCTCTGTTCTTTACCTATAAATAAATTAAATAAAATTTTAGAGGATTGCAACACAATTTCATATTGCAGTCCTAAGTATGAGATCGTTCAAATTATAATGGCATATTGTTATTCTAAACTGTTTCCCAAAATTGATCGCCCTGAAGATCATAAAAAACATTTTATTAAATTAAAGTATGTCAATAAAGGTTTTGATTTTGTAAATATTGCCGGTATTTTTAACGACCATTCTGTTAAAGAACAAATTCCTGGATATTTTGATAATACTGAACTCCCTCTTATTTGTTATATTTACAAGAAATCTACCCGGAAATTTGTGTTTAATTATAGCCAAGTCTGTAAAGATGTAAATATCAGTGAAAATACACCTACGTCATGTAATTGTAGTAATTCCGAATACACTTATGGCCCCATTTCCCATGTTATAACAGGAGACCTTAACATCGTTCGCGACCGAGAGTTAAAATCATTCCTCAGTAAAGGACCTAAATATCGTCCCCCGTCAATTATTAATTGGAATGAGTGTCGTAATATCATCCACGACTCACTTCGTGCTTACTGTTTGAAATGGATAAAACGGGAAAAAGCTGACAAAAATCTTTGGACTCTTTTTTAAATTCAGTAATGAAGATAGTTGATATACGTATACAACATTTTAAAGAACATTTTACTCTTAACAACAACCATAAAAATCCTATTTCTCGTATCAAACATAAACTAAAAGAACTAGCCAAGGAATTTGTTTTTGTCCCGGCTGATAAAGCTGCTAATAATATCATTATAGTTTGACGTAAATTTTACATTGAAGTTCTGCAAAAGGAAATCACCAATTCACCAACATTCCAACTGACTTCATTTTCAGAAAACGATATCTGTAACAAACATAAACTATTAGCTACTTCTGTACAAGCAGAATCAAATACAATGAAAGTCCCAACTATGTACTGGCTTCCGAAGCTGCACAAATCACCTTACAAATATAGATTTATTTCGTCTTCAAGTCATTGTTCCACTACTAAATTGTCTATTCTACTTACTAGTACACTTGGTACAATCAAAAACCTGATAATAAATTGTTCAAATAAGGCCTTTGAAAATAGTGGAATTAATTACTTTTGGAGTGTCAAAAACTCGTTGGAAGTACTTGATAAATTGCATGCATATATTGGTGATTTTGAATCTGTTCAAAGTTTTGATTTTTCTACCCTATATACCACTTTGCCTCATATTCTTATTAAGAAAAATTCACACACCTAATTAAATGGGCATTTAAAAAGTCGGAATGCGAATACATATGTTCAAACTCTTTTAGGTCATTTTTTAGTAGCAACAAACAAAAGAACTATGTCAATTGGACATGCTTTGATACTATATCTGCCCTTGAATTTTTACTTGATAACATTTTTGTTCGTTTTGGAGATTCCGTATATCGTCAAGTTATCGGAATTCCAATGGGGACTAACTGTGCACCACTTATTGCGGACCAATTTTGTATTGTTATGAGTTACAATTTATGACTAAAATCAGCAAAGACCCATCGAAACAACATCTTATACAAACATTTAACAATACTTTTAGATATTTGGATGATATATTGGCTCTCAATAATGACGACTTCAGTATGTATACTAAAGAAATTTATCCTGTTGAACTTACTTTAAATAAAGCTAATACTAACAATGACCACTGTCCTTTCCTCGATCTTGATATCTATATCATTAACGGGAAGCTTAATACAAAAAATTATGATAAAAGAGATGATTTTTCATTTCCTATCGTTAATTATCCATTTTAGATGGTGACGTTCCTTGTCACCATCTTATGGTGTTTATATATCTCAACTTGTACGATTCGCTCGTGTATGTAACAACGTATTAGATTTTAGCGACAGAAATTTATGTATTACTGAAAAATTATTACACCAGGATTTTCGATATCATAAACTAGTCAAAACATTCACTAAATTTTATCATCGGTATAAGGACATCATTCGTAAATATAACTCAACATGCAGACATCTTATACGTTCGGGTATTTCACATCCAATCTTTTATGGTAATATTCTTTACAAAGCACAAAAATGTCAGTATTCACCTCAAAAGCTAACAAAACCTTTAAACAGACTTATTAAGAAGGGATATTGTTACGATACTGTTGTCAGGTCATTAAAGATTGCATATTTTGGCTTTAATATTGATTCACTTATAGGGTCTTTGCATCGGAAATAACACATTTATTCTAAAACCAGTTGTTGGCATGACACGGGTTATGTTCTTCTCATATATTTTATGACGGTATAATACTAAACCCCTAACAGGAGGGATTGTGACTGATATTCATATGATGAAGACATAATCTTTCAATCAGTTTAATTGAGGTCTGGAGCTGGCATGTCAGTAACTGCTAGTAGTCTGTTGTTATTTATGTATTATTGTCATTTTGTTTATTTTCTTTTGTTTCCTTTTCTGACATCGGACTCGGACTTCTCTTATACTGAGTTTTACTGTGCGTACTGTTGTGCGTTTGTTTTTTCTACATTGGCTAGAGGTATAAGGGGAGGGTTGAG
Source organism: Mytilus coruscus (assembly GCA_017311375.1). Lineage (NCBI taxonomy): Eukaryota > Metazoa > Mollusca > Bivalvia > Mytilida > Mytilidae > Mytilus > Mytilus coruscus. The sequence continues at coordinate 141,557,827 of CM029596.1, read as the reverse complement.
ATCTCAAAAAACATGTTTAACCCCGCCGCATTTTTGCGCCTGTCCCAAGTCAGGAGCCTCTGGCCTTTGTTAGTCTTGTATCATTTTAAATTTTAGTTTCCTGTGTATAATTTGGAGTTTAGTATGACGTCCATTATCACTGAACTAGTATACTTATTTGTTTAGGGGCCAGCTGAAGGACGCCTCCGGGTGCGGGAGTTTCTTGCTGCATTGAAGACCCATTGGTGGCCTTCGGCTGTTGTCTGCTCTATGGTCGGGTTATTGTCTCTTTGACACATTCCCCATTTCCATTCTCAATTTTATTGCTACATGTCCCTTCCTTTTTTCAATTTTGTCCTTTAACAATTTTACTGCTATAACTAAGAGATTACATTATACTGAAAACTGCCAGTATACTGATTGTCCACTACTCTGCAGATGTCAGTATAATGGTAATCTCTTAGTTATAGCAGTAAAATTGTTAAAGGGGCAAAATTGAAAAAAAAAATAATAATAAAAAAAATAAGTAAGGGACATGTAGCAAGTCTACATAATAAGTTAAATATTATTAGTTACATAGTGTGTTAGTGACGTAATACGATATATACGGGGTCAGTAAATTCCATATGGGGTGAGAGCGACGCTCGAACCCCATATGGAATTTACTGACCCCGTATATATCGTATTAGGTCACTAACACACTATGTAACGAATTTATCTTACCGACTATCTTTATGTGTTGCATTTAGACTAGAGTTGTCTCATTTGCAATCATACTACATCTTCTTATTTTTATACTAAAGTGTTCAAGTGTTCAATTTTAAGAACCTAATTCTATTGGTCTGCACACAAAAAATAATGTCAACAATAACAATTTATTATCAACGACCTTGATATAACAATATTAAACAGAACTTTCAATACATTTAAACAATCAAATAGTGCCAAAGTCGTAACTCCACTACTAACTGTGTATTGAAATAAGTCCCGCCTCCCTATCTTACCTCCTATACAATATAGGAATATGATTGGTTAAAAGCGTCCGCTCGGAGACCGTGTATATTCCATATTAGGTTAGTAGGGAGGCGGGGCTTATTTCAATACACGGTTAGTATACACACAATGTAACTAATAATATTATCTGAGCCGTAAACGTCAAAGTGTACATTGCCTGATTAGTATAGATTATTACGTGGCATTTTTCATATCAGATCGTTTATCGGCACTAGGTCATGATATCAGCCCAAGAGCCGTAGGCTCGAGGGCTGATATCATGAACGAGGGCCGATAAAGGGTCTGATATGATAAATGACATGTAATTATCTTTTTATCATATACTTCAACAGAAGAAATACAGACAAGAACTATATATAATTAATTAAAATTTTGTCTTTCCATGAATTTTTAGATAATAATTTACAGACAACCAAATACAAATTTCTTAACTTTAATTGTTTTTTATTGATATTACAAGCATTTTATTTATCTTGTCACAACAATTACCATGTTCTTAGTTTGAAATTTGCTCCTCAACCATTTTGTGAAAAGTCTTAAATCACTTGCGGTTCTGTACTGTGTTGTCGTTTTCGAACAAATTTCCGGAAATGCACGAAGTTGCATGTGATAAACGTCACGGAAATTAACGGAAAGGCATGTGATAACATTCCGGAAGCAGTCAATAAAGATTCCTTTATTATCCGCCTGAGGAAATTCTTAGGAATCTGATCAATAAACCTAGTAATCCTTTCATATTCTTTTAATATTTTTAAATGTTATTGAACTGTAAAATTTTAGTGATACTTTATACAAGCATATGGTAAGGGTTTATATTCCCTGAACCGTAAACGTCACAGTGTACATTGCCTGATTAGGGTTAATATTCCCTGAGCCGTGAACGTCACAGTGTACATTGCCTGTTTAGGGTTTATATTCCATGAGCCGTGAACGTCACAGTGTACATTGCCTGATAAGGGTCTATATTCCCTTAGCCATGAACGTCACAGTGAATATTGCATGATTAAGGTTTATATTCGTTGAGCCGTGAACGTCCCAGTGTACATTGCCTTATTAGGGTTTATATTCTCTGAGCCGTGAACTTCACAGTGTACATTGCCTGATTAGGGTTTATATTCCCTGAGCCGTGAACGTCACAGTGTACATTGCCTGATTAGGGTTTATATTCCCTGAGCTGTGAACGTCACAGTGTGCATTGCCTGATTATGGGTTATATTCCCTGAGCCGTGAACGTCACAATGTACATTGCCTGATTAAGGTTTATATTCTCTGAGCCGTGAACGTCACAGTGTACATTTGCCTCATTAGGGTTCATATTCCCTGAGCCGTGAACGTCCCAGTGTACATTGCCTGTTTTGGGTTGATATTCCATGAACCGTGAACGTCACAGTGTACATTGCCTGTTTTGGGTTTATATTCCATGAACTGTGAACGTCACAGTGTACATTGCCTGATAAGGGTCTATATTCCCTTAGCCGTGAACGTCACAGTGAATATTGCATGATTAGGGTTTATATTCCCTGAGCCGTGAACGTCACAGTGTACATTGCCTGATTAGGTTTTATATTCTTTGAGCCGTGAACATCACAGTGTACATTGCCTTATTAGGGTTTATATTCTCTGAGCCGTGAACTTCACAGTGTACATTGCCAGATAAGGGTTATATTCCCTGAGCCGTGAACGTCACAGTGTACATTGCCTGATAAGGGTTTATATTCCCTGAACCGTGAACGTCACAGTGCACATTGCCTGAATAGGGGTTTATTTTCCCTGAGCCTTGAACGTCACAGTTTGCATTGCCTGATAAGGGTTGATATTCCATGAACCGTGAACGTCACAGTGTACATTGCCTGTTTTGGGTTTATATTCCATGAACCGTGAACGTCCCAGTGTACATTGCCTGTTTTGGGTTGATATTCCATGAACCGTGAACGTCACAGTGTACATTGCCTGTTTTGGGTTTATATTCCATGAACCGTGAACGTCACAGTGTACATTGCCTGATAAGGGTTTATATTCCCTGAGCCGTGAACGTCACAGTGAATATTGCATGATTAGGGTTTATATTCCCTGAGCCGTGAACGTCACAGTGTACATTGCCTGATTAGGTTTTATATTCTTTGAGCCGTGAACATCACAGTGTACATTGCCTTATTAGGGTTTATATTCTCTGAGCCGTGAACTTCACAGTGTACATTGCCAGATAAGGGTTATATTCCCTGAGCCGTGAACGTCACAGTGTACATTGCCTGATAAGGGTTTATATTCCCTGAGCCGTGAACGTCACAGTGCACATTGCCTGAATAGGGGTTTATTTTCCCTGAGCCTTGAACGTCACAGTTTGCATTGCCTGATAAGGGTTATATTCCCTGAGTCGTGAAGGTCAGAGTGTACATTGCCAGATAAGGGTTATATTCCCTGAGCCGTGAACGTCACAGTGTACATTGCCTGATAAGGGTTTATATTCCCTGAGCCGTGAACGTCACAGTGTACATTGCCTGATAAGGGTTTATATTCCATGAGCCGTAAACGTCACAGTGCACATTGCCTCATTAGGTTTTATATTCCATGAGCCGTGAACGTCACACTGCACATTGCCTGATTAGGTTTTATATTCTCTGAGCCGTGAACGTCACAATGTACATTGCCTCATAAGGGTTTATATTCCCTGAGCCGTGAACGTCATAGTGTACATTGCCTCATAAGGGTTTATATTCCCTTAGCTTGAACGTCACAGTGCACATTGCCTGATAAGGTTTATATTCCCTGAGCCGTGACGTCACAGTGTACATTGCCTGTTTAGGGTTGATATTCCCTTAGCAGTGAACGTCACATAATATGCCCTGGCTGAAACCTGAAGTACTTTTACATTTTGGATTACCCTTACCCTAATGTTCTTCCAGTACCTGGTATTTATTTAACATTCAACATGCAGTATAAATATGCAGTACGCGTTTTGTTATTTTGTATTCTACACCTAATTACGATAAAGTATATACCTTATATATAGTCTATAGAAAGGACCAACCAGCAAATTTAATATGTACAGGATCGTCTAAAATAGACGATACTGCACAGATGAGGAAAACATTATTTAAGTCTAAAGATTTGCACAACGGTACTAATATAAGATGGTAAGATGATGTTATAAAATCGTGTTGACAAATATTTCGGCTTAACAAATAGCATTCGTCAGTGTCAATAATTTTAACAATACTAATTGTATGTGTACAAATAGCTCAAAAATACAGGTAAGTTTTGGTCTATTGATTTAATCCCAAATCTTGAACATCATAATATAAAACAAAACTCGATACTCAATAGACGTGACTGTGTATTTGTACATTCCAAAATGAGTGTAAAATAAAACTGCTACTATTTCTTATTGATGCCGTTTGGATGATGTACATTTAGTTCATTTATTCAAAAGCTTTCCCGAACCTTTCGCTGGGCATCACTCCAGTGAATGTTCTGTTCGATCACTAGGATTTTCATGCGGTTAAAGTCATCAAGTATATGACCCGACTGTCTGAAATGCTGACAAACTGGGAGAAGTGGCTTCTTAGAGATATCACTTCTATATGGCCATTGAGGCGTTTGTCGAAACTCTGCTTTGACTCACCAATGTATTGGAGGCCACAAACCGAACATTCTAGAATGTAAATAATTCATACTTTTGCAGGTTACATTGCAAAATATCCTATAGTTATTTTCGGTTGCCTTACTGTGAAAAGTTGACGAGTGATGCATCTGTAGGCAGCATTTGCAGCGTTTTTCATCAAACGAACGACAATCTCCAGAAGTACTTCTATGATCAGACACTTCAGCCCGCACTAGCAGGTTCCGCAGACTATTGGGTTGCCTAAAAGCTACCATGGGGGCTCGGGAAAAATCTTGGATAATTTGGAATTCTTTTCAAGTGTTTTCCAATGCTTACGAATGACACCGAAGCTGTTTTTTAGAGATGGGTGGTAAGTAAGAACGCATGGAGTCCTTTTATTTTTATTTTTATCTTTGTATCCTAACAGTTTACTCCTTGGAATAGTTTCCGCTTTCTGAAAACTTTTTTTAAATAGTTCTGTGTTTATAGCCCCTTTATATATTTAGACCCCTCTACCAAGAAATTTGTTTTACAAGCACATGTATAAAAATTGCGGTTTTTATCCAACGCAATCATAGGTTTGAACGTTGTTTTCAATTTAGACTTTTATATATTTTTTCGTTTGAGCTTGTATTATATTTTCCTTCGGGTTTATATGATCCGTTCATCCAATTTCGACTCTTTAAAATTCAAGAGTCTATCCTAAATTGAGGTAAATTATATGGCCTTCCAAATACCGTTTCGATCCCTAACATCACTGAAGAGACATTAATTGTCGAAATCCGGATATGGTGTACAAATGTTTGCACCTCATGTTTGTGGTATACCATCTTTTCCACAAGTTTATTGTTTTCTGTTTGGTATTAAATTAATATTAAGATCCATTTCGTTAGATCTGGTGATCAATTTATTTGGCTATCGTCAATGGCAGTCAGCAGGGTTTAAGAACATCAGTTGTTCGACCTGTTAGTCAAATGCGTTTTGTTAAAATAGACTTTTTCACTTTGTTTGGTCTTTTGGAAATTGTTGTTTGTGCTGTATTTAGACCCCTCTACCAAGAAATTTGATTTACAAGGACACGTATAAAAATTGCGGTTTTTATCCAACGCAATCATAGGTTTGAACGTTGTTTTCAATTTAGACTTTGATATATATATATATATATATATTCAAATACCGTTTCGATTCCTAACATCACTGACGAGACATTAATTGTCGAATTTTTGCACCTTTTGTTTGCGGTATACCAACTTTTCCGCAAGTTTATTGTTTTCTGTTTGGTATTAAATTAATAGTTAAGATCCATTTTGTTACATCTGGTGATCCGTTTATTTGGCAATCGCCAATGGCAGTCAGCAGGGTTTAAGAACATCCGTTGTTCGACCTGCTAGTCAAATGCGTTTTGTTAGAATATACTTTTTCATTTTTTTTGGTCTTTTGGAAAATGTTGTTTGTGCTGTATTTAGACCCCTCTACCAAGAGAAATTTGTGGTTTTTATCCGACGCAAATTTAGAATTGAACGTTGTTTTCAATTTAGACTTGTTTATATATATATATATTATTCGTCTAAACATCAGCCCAACAATGTTGGATCTGTAAATTTGCTTTCGCAAATTTTTTGTTCTTCCCTCGCCGGGATTCGAATTCATGCTACTTAGATATCGTGGCACCAAATCGCCTTGCACTATGCCCGACGCGCTAGACCACTCGACCACCTAGGCCCCTTCTATAATAAAGCTTTCGGTGGCCGGGTGTTACCTTTCCTCGTCAGTTTTAATCTAGCGTCGTAACACAGTACATGATATGTAAGGCATGAAGATGGAATTGTTACAGATCAGCTGAATTATCTATTGTAAAGGATCCTACAAATTAAGGTAAGATGCAGTCACAGAAATAATTATATTATAAGTACGTCTGAACCAGTGACGACTCTACAACAGATTTTATCCATCGGATCACCAGCAGTGATGGTGATACAAGGCTGAAAACACATTCTGTATATATAATTCGTCTAAACATCAGTCGAATATCAGACCAATTGGTGCCACGATATCTCAGTAGCATGAGTTCGAATCCCGGCGAGGGAAGAACAAAAAATTTGCGAAAGCAAATTTACAGATCTAACATTGTTTGGCTGATGTTTAGACGAATTATATATACAGAATGCATTTTCAGCCTTGTATCACCATCACTGCTGGTGATCCGATGGATAAAATCTGTTGTAGAGTCGTCACTGTTCAGACGTACTTATTATATATATATAAACAAGTCTAAATTGAAAACAACGTTCAAACCTATGATTGCGTTGGATAAAAACCGCAATTTTATACGTGTGCATGCAAAACAAATTTCTTGATAGAGGGGTCTAAATACAGCACAAACAACATTCTCCAAAAGACCAAAAAAGTGAAAAAGTATATTTTAACAAAACGCATTTGACTAACAGGTCGAACAACAGATGTTCTTTAACCCTGCTGACTGCCATTGACGATTGCCAAATAAACGGATTACAAGATGTTACAAAATGGATCTTTTAAAATTATTAATTTAATACCAAACAAAATATATATATATGTACTATTTGTATGTAAGAGATTTTTAATGTATTTTTAACGCCAGAAATATTGATAAACCCAACGTGATATTTTTCTGCATACTTGAATCTTTCATAATTTGCATTGAAAATAATTTTCTCATGTATGCAATTCTTTATACTTTCATCCGTTAGCTTAGTATTTTGTATGTAAAAAGCGAGATCTTGAATTAAAAACGTACCATAAGAAGATTGTTTATTAATTAAGTGACATGTGTTAATCATTATAAATTTATATATGAACAAAATATCATCTGACAAGAATTTGTTTTTAATTTTTTTCAAAATACACCCGGCCCCATGGACTAATTATAATGATGGAACTTCATCATTTTTAACAAATTATCTATGTTAAAGGGAATGTTAACCCAGAGAATGGTGTTCCAACGAAACAATATAAATCAACAAAGCAGGTGTGCGAACCAACAAAAGAGAAACATGAGGTAAGGAAACACAAACAAAGCATTTTGATTGGTTGAATGATTTATAACAATGAGGTAATATGGCTACCTTATTATTAGTATTTGTATTTCGACTTTGAAGTATTCGGCTTTGAGCGTTCATGATGAAGGTTAATATAGAAAAGCACTTCGGACGCACAAAATTTATAACGCGTTATTTTCATTTTTTACGTCACTGGGTCGATACTTCTGCTGTAAGACTATCAGTCCCCGAGGTTATCATCAGCTCAGTAGTCAGTACTTTGGTACTGACATGATTTATAACAAGCCTTTCTAAAATTGTCCGTTTATAAGTTTTGAAATTCTAAAGAAACTAAGGTTTCAAATCCCTCAGGCAAAGTCGGCACACGAAAAAACAACTTTTTGTTGGGCCGATTCTTGGCACTCAAAGGGGATAATCACAAACATTCCTTGCACTCAAGGATTACTTTTTAAATTCTATTTTTTAGGTCACCAGACAAAATGTAAAAGAACCAAGTCCTGCACTTTATTTTATTTTTCATTTCGATGTATTTTTTTTTATACAAAAGAAGATCAATTGAAATCCATAATATTACATTATAACCAGGAAATTGATAAATTCAATGATTTAATATTATACAATTATTGACTTTTGATGAAGTTGATACACTGATTTATCAACCCCAGAGATATGATATTCACCGAGGCCAACGGCCAAGGGTGAATATCATATATCTGGGGTTTGATAAATATAGATTCTACCACTGCATCGAGTGTGATACGATATGTATCCACTCGAGACAGTTAAATTTTCAAATTTAAAACGCGAGGCTCGCCGAGCGTTTTAAATATTTAAAATTTAACTGTCGAGAGTGGATAAATATCTTATTACACGAGATTTGGTGGTGGAATCTGTTTCTCTAATGATTTTCAATCAATATGCAGGCAAACTTATTCCGTCTTTTCGAATGATCTGTAAAAAGATGTGTTCTTTCTATGTGACGTCATCAGGCATGGTCGCCTTTTTTCATGCCGTCACAATAGGAATTTCAGAGGAAAGCAAGTAAATTCGACGTCATAATCGGATTTTAACCAATGAAGAACTGAGATCAAACGAACCACACGTTGATTAAATTTTTTATACAATGGGTGCAGAAAGGGATAAATTGACGAAGAATTAGAGAAAGCATTGTATCAACGGATATCAAAAGTCAACAATTGTTTTATTATATGACTTTTCATCTTTCTCCAATTTTCTAGTATTTGCTCAAGATACTTTTAAAACTCATCCCTATTTTAATACTAAATATATCATCTGCTTTTACATTTGCTAGTTTTTATAAATTGAAATATTCAATATGGTTTACTAAAAAAAAAATACACCGAAAACAAGAAGAGAAAAAATTCACCGAATTCAAGAAGAAAAAGAAAACAAAAACGGGAATTTTCATGACGTCATAAACCTACGTCATTGACAAAGAGGATTTCCTATGCTTTTAGCCAATGAGAAAACGGAAAATGTTTAGTCATATTATAAATTCATATGTCACTTTTCGCACATAAAATGATGTTGTATTTGGCATTCGTCATCATCCCATCCGAGGCCGTCATAAAAATCATAGAACTGCAAGCAGTCTTGATCGTTATAATTGTTTGGTTGTTTCGGTCCCCAGAAAGTTTGTTGAATCAGCTTTTCTTCTTGTGAATAATTGTTCCATTCCCAAGTACCTTCAGATATCAAATCAGTTCCTCCTATCCAAACTGATTGTGCACCTGAAATATGACACATACAGATAAAAATAGTTTTATTCCAATTAAAATTTATTAAAATGAATTTTTCATCATTTAGAGACACAAATAAATTCAAAATACAATCATATATAAAAATGAATATTATCAACTTAATCTTATGATCTTAGACCACAGTCGGACCTAATCCATAAAGGTTGCACTTTGTAAATACAGCTGTTTCTCAAACCACGCCTCTTTTGGGGAGATATAGAATATTCATAGATAATTAATTTTGTTTACATACTGGTTCCCAGTTATGATCTCTAGATTTCATCTTATAGAGACATAACTTGGGAATGTTACCAGTAAATATACATATGCATATTGTCTATATTGAAATCTGTGGTAATCCTACAGTCAAGATAGGGATAGTTAAGAAATTTAATGTTAGTTTAAACTCTTAGAAGTTCAGGGCATATAAACGTTGAAAATATGCCGCATAGCCCTATATTTTGACCTTTGAAAAAATTGTAGTGCATATCAACTTTCCATTATAGGATATGATTTTTTTCAAAACTTCATAGTAAAAGTGGTATAGTTTTAGCCATAAAAGGAGTTCCTATGGGAAATTGCATTGTCAATATTTACAGAAATGCAACCTATACATGTGCGTTAAAAGGCAGTTATAAAACAGATCATCTAAAATATCAACAGGCAAACATTCTTAATTGGTTACATATGGGCGTTTTTAAAAAAATTGTCCACTTTTTCTGTCCAGGGCTTAAATTGTAATAAAATCATATAAATATTTTTTTTGTCTCAGTCTATAATTTGTACTTATTTAAGACAACGACAACACTTTTTGTCTGCTTTGTGGTAAAGACTCTCTGAAAATATCAGACCAAAGAGCTCAAAAACAGCAAAAACGCTCTGTCCACATTTGAAAGTTTATTCAAATTTTCAAAATTTCATTCAATTTACCAATCTTTTTCGCGCCTTTTTCAGTGTTATGTCATAGAGCTACATCTGAACATTACACAAAGTATTCAAATATTTAGATAAGTTCAAATAGATCTGTGCTAGTTACTTTTTAAGTGGCGTCCATGAAAAAATGTCCACTTCGCAACGACAACAAACAATTGGCAAACTTATAATTATTCGATTTCTTATTGAAATTGTAGTCTTTCCTTTTACCTGCCACTAATACAACTTCACTTAGTAAAATGGCGGTCATCTATGGATGCTGATTATATAGTTCGTCTGCATTAAATCAATGTGTTAGTCCTATTGATAGCGTACATTTTACTTGTCCACTTTACAACGTCTTTTATTAAAGACATGTTGACCTCAAATCATAAAAAACTAGAAGTTTGTGAAATAAAATGTATTGTCGAAGACGATAATCATAAAAACATGTACCTGAGAAACCGTGTGTAACAACAACGGCTGATAACATGTAAATACGTCCACTGCGTAACGGTCCACTACGCAACGTTTTCGTTCGCAACGTGTTTTGTCCACTTCGCAACTGTTTGTGTCTAATTCAGTTAAAGGTTGCATATTTTGTATTTAGATTGTACTGATGTTAAAGTATTGACATGTACAATTAAATCACTTATTTCTAAACATTGTATTTTTTAATTTGCCAGTTGTCAAAATGAAAATTTTTTGGAAAAGCCCAATTTTAACATTTTTGTACTATATTGATATATTTAAGTTCAAAACATTTGTTTATATATGTTCCAATATTTTTCAATACCTCTAGGTTTTATTGAATAAAAAACCAATTGAATTAGGCTCTTGTGATTAACACTTCAAAACTTTTGCTACCTATCAAAACTTTATTATAAAACTCTTTTCTCAACAGATTATAAAAGGGACATTCGTATTAATTAAGAAATGAATTTTATTGGGGTGTTAAAATGTTGACCGAAGCACATTTTGTAGGAAGCGCGGAAGCGCTTCATTCTAAAACTGTGTGCACGATCAACACTTTTAGACCCCAATAAAATTACAAAAAGAAGCATTCATTTCTTATAATTACATTTTTATGCTAATAAGACCATGAAAAAAAGTTTTATCAAGTTTTTATTTTATTTACCTGTGTACTTTTTTTGTAGAAGCACATGTCATCACGAATGTAACATTTTATTTTGATATGAAGGTTAATTTTTGAATGACGCGCGATTGTTTTAGCCAATCAAACTAACGAATTCTCGTGAAACTTACATGTAATGTAATTATTACGATATAATAACAGTAAGCACAATATGTAATTGATATCATTAGTTGCAGTAATTACTGTGTGTATATCGGGCAAGGACTGTGAGTGTGGTGACATAATTGAAATTATCTAACGAAGGATGCATTTGAATAATGGGCTAAGGCAGAGAAATAAGTAAACAGGTTAGAGGTAAGGCGTTAAAGGCAGAGTTTGAATGGGGAGATTTTATAGAAAGTGGGGCGAGTTGGTGAAAGGGTGGAGCGATTTGGTGTGGGGCGATTTGGCAGCGGGGCGAGTTGCCGTGCTTCCGTTTTACACTAGTCATTTTTGGGGCCCTTTATAGCTTGCTGTTCGGTGTGAGCCAAGGCTCTGTGTTGAAGGCCGTACTTTGACCTATAATGGTTTACTTTTACAAATTGTGACTTGGATGGAGAGTTGTCCCATTGGCACACATACCACATCTTCTTATATCTATGTAACTTAACAACCGGCTGATAGCATGATAGCAGCCCCACCAAAACTGTTTTGCTCTGGTTGTTTAAAACGTGTGTAATGGACAACAATCAACATTCGTTATACTCTGCTAATCATTTTAAACTACAAAACTTTGAAACAGTGCACCGTACTTTGACCTATAATGGTTTACATTTATAAATTTTGACTTGGATGGAGAGTTGTCTCATTGGCACTCATACCACATCTTCTTATATCTATAATCTGTAACAAGTTCCATCGTCTATTAAAATTGTTAACTAATACATTTGTTCGTGTTTTCGATAAGTTAACCGTCTTTGTGGATTCGTGGTTATGTGCTTTCTTCTCTCGAGCTGTGTTGAGGCCGTAGAAAGTTTCCCTTTGCTTGAAGTCCATGCGTTTAAACCTTTACTGTAACGTCATCATTAAAATAAGAATAGGCGGTATGGTTGCCAATGAGACAACTACCCATCAGAGTTCAAATTAAGTGGATATAAGCAATTATAGGCCACCATACGGACTGCAACAAGCAGAAAAACCCATACCGTATAGTCAACTATAAAAGACCCCGACATGAAAAATGTGAAACAATTCAAACGAGAAAAACTAACGGCATGATTTATAACAAAAAAGTTACGCAAAACAAATATGACAGACATGAACCAATGACAACTAATGAACTACAGGCTCCTGATTTGGGACAGGCACATACAGAATGTGGAGGGGTTAAACATGTTTTGTGAGTTCTCAAACCTCCCTCTAACCCGGAACAGTGGTGTAACAGCACAACATAAGAACAAACTAAATAAATCAGTTGAAATTTTCGTTTACAATTAGTTTACACGGAATTTACCAGTTTGTACATACATAAATTACGTTAGTTGAAATCTAAAATACGACTACAGACACGGGCATAGCGAACAGTTGTGAATAATACACACCGTAAGAAGAAGGCAAAGGAAGATCTCCATCCGAAAATGGAAAATTAACAATCTAAAACGAAAAATCGTTTCTTTTGTCGTAAATTTTTGTATAGGGTTTGCCCTCTGAAACTGCAATTTATTAACATCTAGAAAAAGAGAAGTATTGCCGTCTCTGTGAGTTTCATTTAAGTAAGTTCCTTTGTGTAAATTTTCGCAGTAAAATTAGAATATTCTCGATTATTTAAAGTAAAAATATCGATACCCGGGAACAGCCTATGGTGGCAAAAAGCTGTAATTATACGCGTATATTCATAGAGTGGGCTGAAAAACGAGATCGTGTCACACTCCTTGAAAATATCATGTAATTTACTAATTGGTATTTGACCAAGTTTACATAATAACTGATGCCTACCGTTGTTTTTAACTATAGATAGGTAGGAGAGTGTATAATTTAAACGATGTTTATATGGTTGATTTCGATTGATACGTTTGCCATGAGACCTTTTATTCCGTTGTCTTTTATCAACAATTTTCATGATATGAATAGAAAAAGTTTTAGATATGTTCCCTTGTCCTAGTATATTGTCATTTAGACCCAGGAAATATGCTGTCTGCAGTCGTCTAATCCAAGACAGTTCGGTAATTTTATGGAAATCTTCAAATTGTTTATGCGATTGCCCTTGTTGTTTCTGTATCGTTTCGAGTGGTTGGAATCTTATAAATTTAAAATTGTGATTGTGTTTACCTAAATGTTGGTAAATTATACTTTTGAATTTCTTAGGTTTTCGGAAGCGGTATTGATATTCCTGTGTTCATCTTAAAAATTCCCGTCCTGTTTGTCCTACATATTGTTTACCACACTTTGGCTTTGTTCAAGTAACCAGACAAATGAGGCTTTGAGTTTTTCATGTAATGTCACAGGAAAAGGAAAGCGAAAAAGCTCTCCCGTTCACTGCTGACCTACTAGTCTTGATACTTGTACTGTTTTTGTAATTTGAATTTATATTGTCGGACAAATTATGAAAGTCTTTGTTGAATTGTTAATTGTAGTCTGTTTGATCTTCATATATCTTAGCACCTGAGTGTGTCAATGCTCAGATATAACCCCAGTTGTCCAACTGTGTGCCTAATTGATTCAATGGGTGTTTTGCTTTTTTATCATAATAAATTATTTTTATATTTTACAGTGAGATTTGTACCAAGTCAGGAATATGACAGTTGTTTTCCATTACTTTGATGTGTTTGAGCTTTTGATTTTGCCATTTGATAAGAGACTTTCCGTTTTGAATTTTCCTTTGATTTTGGTATTTTTGTTATTTTTGCATTTTTGTAAATAATGAAAATATATGTCAGATTTAATTGCTCATCATAGTTTGTATTGTTGGTATAACCATTCATTTGTGTTCTTAATGACATATTATAGACCTATCTAAACCATGTTATTTGTTGGTATTACAATGCATTTGTGTTATAAATGGTATAAATATAGCACTATCGAAACCTTGCAAAGAGTTCAGATCTAACCGATGTATTGGTCGTTTTCAACTTGCAGTTAGCTGTAGGTGTTTGCTTTGTGTTGAAGTCCTCGATAGCACTTTGAGAGGAAGAACAGCCATGTCAATTGAAGGCTTTTTCTTCCCTAGTGCATTTTGGGATAAAGTGTCATGAATAAACGAACTATATATTCTTAACCATTAGAACAATCTATATTTCATTAAGTGGAGGGAATGGTTTATAAAACCAGATGTAAAAGATATGCTTTACATTAAATTCAAACACTGAAGTACAATACCTTTTTCAAGAATTGAATAATCTGATGATAAGACTTGCACTGAAAACTCGACGTACATTTGAATAATTGTAACTGATAATTGAAGTTAAAAGTATCAGAATAAAACTTATCATTTTTGGAATCCTTCAAATTGTATAAATATTTGATATTCTATGTAAATACAACGTTTCATTCATAAATTGTGTAATCCTTTCATTATCTATATGGCATTTTCTCGATAAATTTGTTGCACGTGTTACTACCCGATGACCACGAGAGTGAAACGTCTCAACATATACTAGTAATGGATTCTTAAAAATGTGATTTTGTCTATTCTAATAACAATTTAGTATGTAAAAAAGTCAGACAAAACATTTGTCAATACTATTTCAGAAGATATAAAATCATCTTTGCATTTCCCTGTATGCTCTGTTATTAAAACTAAGAAATTAGAAGGGACGATAAAGATGCACATGTTGTTAAGGGCAGACATCAGCCTTGGAAACAGAAAAACATATGGAAAGATAAATGCAACAAACTTTAAACCGCACTGATTGATCTAACTTACCACCAAGTAGTCTGATCATATATTCATTTTCGGAAAAACTTGAAACTGTCGCCAATCTTCCTCCCCGTGTCTCACAAAACTCCTGCAAATATTAAAATGCGGAGTGAAAAAGCATGAAAAGGCAACAGTTATTGCCCTTGATTTCGTTAATAAGAAGATTCTTTTAATCTTTGATATAAACTTGCCCATCAGATGTTTGATTATTTTCATATTTTTTTTTGTTGATTTTTTTATTTTTTGTTGTTGTTGTTGTTTTTGGTTTGAGTAGTTACCGTTTAATCATACACAGGTGTACAAAAGACATTAATCTGTCAGATATCGATAATAGTGGAGTTGTCACGAAATAGAAGTTTCTTCATAATATAAGTTCCAAGTGGTAAAAAAAAGACTGTAATATTATGTAATATCATTTCACTGGAACATATTTCAGAGTATTTCAGAGTTTGATAAACATAAAAAAAACTGGAACATATTTCAGAGTATTTGTTCCTTACGGAATAAAGTTTATAGAATATTTGTTCCAACAGGAACAGATATTATGGCATAGTTAATAACAAAGTTTCCATTGGAACTTATGTTAGGCAGAACAAATATACGTTGAGACAGTGACCTGTTTAAACATAAAATATAATTTTTGATGCACCTACATAACACACAGCTATATTATTTCTAGCTCGTAAATATCATGCGAAAGCTTAACGCAGGTATTTCAATTTTGCCACCGATTTAGGAGTAAGGTAATGTTGGTATTTCAACATGACTTTAAAAGATAAATAAATTTAACTTCGAAAAAAGCAAATTCTTAATGTATTTCGCTCGTATATTTTTTTTCAAACTTTGAATACCCCTCGTTGCATTATGGAAAATGATTGTCTTCCTGATATTGGCAATAATCAATGTGCTTTCTAAGCACAGAAAAGCAAAATGATCGCTATTCGCAGATGGCGATATTTTGATCAACTGCAAAACCTTCAATAGAAGGCTGTTTCCGGAACAATATACTTTAGTTACATTTTTTTGTACCTAAAAACCATAGTTATTTAATTTGATTGGTTTTTGGGCATATGAATATTAGTCCCGTAAGACAAATTTTACTTTTAGATCATTTATTCATATCGGGAGGAATTTTCTGTAAACATTGCCCAACTAGTGTCTTGATTTTTGCATGATTTAGAGTTAATATACAATGTTTCATATGATACATATGATATTTTGAAATTTGTGATCCTAAAAGAACCCAAAAATGTTTTTAGCAATATTTTGCAATGTTCATTTACGGAAATTGCACCGTACGATTTTTTTGCGACCGGGCAAAACAAAGTACAGATAATAAGCTTTTGAACGATATTTGTAATATAGCCGTGTGTTAGATGGGTGAATTAAAGTCCTTAAATAAGAGTTTTTTTTTTAAATTGCACTTTCCTATAATAACCGTTGATATATTTGTCTTACAAGGGGCCTCGGTGGCCGAATGGTCTAAGTAGTTACTACTGTAATCACTAGCCAGTCAACACTGAGGTTGTGAGTTCGAACCCCGCTCGACCGGGTGCACTCGACTCCAATCTTAAATGACTAGGATTGTCAGTTTTCCTATCGAAGGTCTGTGGTTTTCTCCGGGCACTCCGGCTTCCTCCACCAATAAAAACTGGCCGCCACGACATAGCCCAAAAGCGGTGCTTAAAAATGGCGTTAAACACAGAAAATCAAATCAAATCAATCAATTTGTCTTATATATTGGCTTCAGCATTCAATATCATATACACTTTTAAGAAAAACTTTAATTGTTTACTGAAAATGCCTCTTTTTAATATATTTCCTTTACGATTTAGATATGATCAACAGTCTTGTCAAATATGGTATAGATAACTGAAATGCCACAAAAAGTCAACCACAGATGTTTGTTTATGAGCCATTAGATAAGCTATGATTCATATTTATTTTTTCTAAATATTTTTATGATCAGTAGCTATTTTGGTTAGATATGTTAACTTTGACTATGACATTTTAACTTAGTAAAAATTACATAAAAAATGACATGTTCTCCTTCAAGTAACTATTCTAATTATACCACTTATCATCTAACAATAAAATCATGCAGACTAGGTATGCTAAAATGAAAACGAAACGAGTTTTTTGGACAACATTTTTTCAATTCTAAAAAAGACTTAGCAGAGTTCTTAGAACTAATAAACAACCACATTTTATTACGCAAAGAAGTCAAACATGCTACACTGTGCAGCGGCCTTAATTAGAAACTTAATTCTCAATTAGCAATACAGCTGTGATGAAATGATGATCTAATTGTACTCTTACTGGCATTATAATATAACTAGGGATAGTGGTTAGTGGTTACATCAATAAGACAGCAACTCAACAATAACAAATATAGACAAAATACTGTAACGTCTAGAGGCAGGATACAAGAGACAGGCGTCTATTCAATATGCCCCTCCCCCGATCTCAAAAGATTTGAATAATATAACAGAGACTTTCAAAGATCTCCCGTCAATGTCATATTATCCAAATGACAAATGTTGTTTTTTTCTTTTATGACAATCAGCAACCAATCGACTATATCGCTAACTTGGAAAATCACATGACCATGTAGAGATTTCAAATAGTTTTTACTTGAGCATAAGAGGCCACGATGATTGTCGAATGATAACCTGCAAATAGCTAGAATATCTTACTAATACTACAATTGAGCAATCTGTTGGCAGTTATCCATAACCATGATTCATTCACACCACTTTTTTACCAATTTATATGCGCACTTTTGCCTACGCGCATTATTTTGACATATATCTATATATAGCAAAAAGATATGTGCGCACATGAAACACGTTTTTTAACACCACCACAGTTCTTGCATGTACCACGTCATGAAATCTGGAGCATGTGTTGCTCCATGTTTGTTATTTGAACGTCTATTTTCTCCGAGGAGTCGGCTGTATGTGGTTGGAGTGGCCTTTGTAATGTCCAATGTTTTCTTGATAATTTCTCTGATGAAGAGAGCATGTTGATATTGGCAATCTAACGTGAATAAGGTGGCAAGCTTGTCAGGTAGTTTCTACAAGACTGCTATGCATCTTATGTGAGAAACAGACCAAGGCTGTTATTTCACGGTATTGTTCGCGGTCAACCTTTATGAAAAT
Organism: Mytilus coruscus; assembly: GCA_017311375.1. Classification (NCBI taxonomy): domain Eukaryota; kingdom Metazoa; phylum Mollusca; class Bivalvia; order Mytilida; family Mytilidae; genus Mytilus; species Mytilus coruscus. The sequence continues at coordinate 141,539,371 of CM029596.1, read as the reverse complement.
AATGTTTTCGTTCCATAAACAAATTTGAGCGACACCTCCCTTTTACATGATTAAATGCAAATAGTTTGATGATCAAACAACTCCCATTTAAAAATTTGTTAAAAATAATAACTTTTGGAAATGTTGAACTAAAGTTATATTTAGAGTAAAATCATATTAAAATGAAGAAGGGGCACTAACAATCGATATTAAACTCAACTACTTCAGAACTTTAATTGCTTTCTGCTTCTTATTATACAATGGACAACTTTCTAATCTGAACTGAACTTGACAATTCTAAACAAAGATTCCATTACACCCTAATGAGATTGAGTAACATTTTTTTTTCAGTATGTACATGTATCAATACAGCTTGAGTATCCTGAATCCCCTTTTTAATCTCGACTAGTAGACTAAAAAAAGTAATTGTGTACTTCAGACGCAAGTTTCGTCTACAAAAGTCTCATCAGTGTCGCTCAAATCAAAAGAGTTAAAGGCCAAACAATACAATACAATAGAATGATGCTTTATTTTAAAACACACTATCAAACAAAGGATGGATTAGAGAAGTAGCCTTATACACAACTAATCCATAGGTACATTTGATAGAAAAATGCCAAGCAAACAAATACTTTCGTACGTTATAATTAGCCGGCCCTCTTCAATTTCTATAGGACTACACTAAAAGATCACTCATGTGATGAGGACAAGTCCACCAGCAAAAAGGTAATACTGAAAATAAATTTCATCAAATTTAAAGGTTTAACACAGGAAAGATTAATTGACATTATTTGTTAATTTGTTATATTAGAAAATGGTTAATATACCTTAGATTCTTCCCATGTTTTATCCATTTCAAAATATTCTTTCTGTACTGAAATAAATATTATTATAAACGTTAACATTTTCTGTCAATTGTTTGCATTGTAATATAGCAGAAAACAAGCGGTCTAGATCTTTAATGAAATATGCAAATTCTGAGAGAGGAATGCATTTCAGTTGGAAGACTATTCATCTAAATGAAGAAAATTATGTATCTTATCTTATTTGAACAACTGTTTTTACAAATACTGTTTATTTTTTGTTTGATTCAATTGTTATAAACTGCATTTTGGCATTATTAAACAATTCCGTAGATTGAAATTTAGACCCTCTCCCCCCATCTACTTTTAATGTGGAAACAAAATCTGTCATTTGACTTTTTTTTAATGCAGCGTATCGTGAGAACGGACAATTGATAAATGATTAATTCCACGCGCTATTTAACTTGAGAATAAGGTCACCAAAGCCCTGAAGACATGTTGATTATGTGTCCTTGTTAACACGTTTAAACTGGTAACTATAATAATATTTAAATAAATAAATATTTTAAAGTTGGGAATGCATTTAGCAAAAACCATTTTCGAAAGGATCTTTTGTGGCTCCAAAGAAAAATATGAAACGATTTATAAGAAACAGACATGATCAGAGTATATCAATGTTAGGCAATATGATATATAATAGCAAAACGGAACCACTTCACAGAGTCATAAAACGACTAAATAAACAGGCTTGAAAATGAATTTCTAGTAATTGATTAAATGTATAAATAAGAAGCACAAAATTTACTTACACAGGTTTATACGAAGAATTTTCCAGTCACTTTCTATTTCGGTCTCATTATAACAATAGTCCTTGACAACAAGAAAGCATTCTTTTGTAGATTTGTGATAACTAGCTGCACAGCAGACTCCATTTGAGAGACAACTCAATGCACAAGCGACAAAGCTTTTTACTAAGATCTTAGTCGTAGGTAAAGGTAAAATTTGGTATTTATCTCTATCTCGTAAATTTGTTGCCTCAGTTCAAATGAATTTAAAATAATAGATAAATATATTGTAAATATTATGATACATATTACACAATTGAAACTTCTCTTACCCATCTTTCAATGTCTTAGGATATTTGATTTTAATTTGCTATATTTTATCCGCCAAATATATTACAATAAACTTAAATGAAACGAAACGATTGGCGGATTATAAAATCCTATATATTATCTTGCAAAACAGGAGTAAGTTTTCTTCAAGTCATCGGATTTTCATACACAAATTAGTATTATAAAATGATATATAACGATTAATTTTTAATAACGAAGACACATTGTTTGATTCGAGTACTTTGATAAGTATTGTGTAGACAAAACGCATGTCTGGCGTAAGAAATTAAATGCTTTAAATTGTCCTGTAGGAACTTATTGCACCATTTTAATAACAGATTTGTTATTATAAAAAAAAAATAAGGAGATGTTGCATGATTGACAATGGGACAATTATCGTTTGTTGTTGTATATTATTTTTGTGTTTTGTTTTATTGTTGTGTTCATATATCAGGTTATTTGTTTTCTCGTTTGAATTGTTTTACATTTGTCATGGCGAGGTTTTAATAGCTTGTTTTGTGGGATGGGTGTTACTCATTGTTGGAAGCCGTATGGTGACTTGTTGTTCCTAACTTCCACGTCATTTGGACACTGGTGGAATTTTTTTCTAATTGGGCATCATTACACATCATCTTATTTTTAAAAACAACACACATATTTAAGGTCTTGTGCTGACGATTGTTTCAAACATTATTTTTATTTTCCTTCCGTTGTCGTTTTGACTCGAGATAAATTTTCTAAGGGCTTAGTAAGTTTTATGTTTATATCATTACATTGCTTGGAATATAGTTTATTTCAGTGGAAAAAAAGAAAAGAGAGCTGAATAATAATATCAATAATAAATATTTAAAAAAAAAAGAACATTCATATAACAAATGAAGGGGTTATCATTTTCGAATTTAAATTAATTTTGAATGTACTTAATTCAAAAAAGTTCAAAAATATAAAATTGTCAGAAAGATAGTAATGCAGAGAATCGCACTAGATTCAATTCCTATAATCAAATAAAGGGGGGTAATTTCTAACCAATCGCTTTGTCATTACTAAACTGACATGATTTTTAATACAAAAACATATTTTTTATACCTTTTTATGACATTATCAACCTGTCAGTTCTTATTTAATAAGATAGCTGATTTAACAATGATTTCAAAAGTTTGTGGTTGTTAGGTACTTTTCATTGAGATAAGGTGGTTATAGTGTTTTGTTATTTTAATTTTCTTTCAATTTTTTATTCATTGTAGCCAAAGTGTTGTATTTTCTTATTGAATATGCTTTTTGATTGCTCCCTCTGTATCTTCTCTCCTTTTTGAAATATAATTAAGTTTCAACAATCGTCCTCATGAACAAATGTTGCACGTTCATCCTCATACTTTCACTCTCTGATTCCGCTCTTTAAAAAGATTCTTACATTTTAAAATGCCCACTAGGGAGTGTGTTGAATCCGTTCGGTATGATGTTATGTTGTCATATTTGACTGAGGGTGCAATCGTGTTAATATCTTTGGTGGGATGCTCTTCAGATGACTTCAGATGGCGTAAGTAGACATGTTACACTACTGGTGCATTTTGTGTTTCATCAAAGGTGTGTCTGTTGATTAATCTTTTCTTATTCCCTTAGTCTTCTTTTCTAAAGAGAGAGGCAAAATATACGAAAGAGATATTCAAACTCAAGTCAAAAATGAATTGTCAATGTCATGACAGAAAAAACGATAAACGACCAAAAGACCAAAAGACAATGCTATACAAAACAGAACATGGAAAACTAAAGACTGAGCAACACGAACCCCACCAAAAAGCCTCAGGTGAACTAATTATGTGCTCCGGAAGGTAAGCCGATCCTACTCCACATGTGGCACCCATCGTATGGCTCATTTGAGTACAAACCCGGTTATAAGTCTAATTCGGTATGTCACATTCGAGGCAAAAGGATGAATTGGGTTACGACAATTTGAACATATCTGTCGGCATTTGTAACACAGATATTCCATAACGGTCAACCAACTCGTGATGGCGTCCGGAAATTTTCGATAGGATGAATTCAACTTCACCACTTGGAATAAAAGCTATATTGTAAGAAATCAATTTTCTATCATGGAAATCATGATAGGAAATGCAAGCTCTTGAATATCTTATCAACTGGGAAATATACATTCTATGATTATTCATCTACTGTGTCGGAGTACAACCTCGCAAAAAGCCTACAAGCCTACTGAAGCCTCACATTCATTTATGAACACTCGCTCATTTCGAGATTCCCGATGGATAATTGTTCGGACAGTTGAATTTCTCGAAGCAGTCTTGGACGACTAGAAGTCCTCTTTGAATCGATTAAGCCAAACAATCGATTTCCATAGACAAGAGCTTGTCGTTGTTAATAAACATCATCCGTTTGCAGTTTTAATGGGAATTATATTCGAGGGTATTTGACACATCAAAGATGAAGTTTCTTAGCACGAATGTATTGTAGAGATTCAGGTTGGTCTTTCAAAGCAAATTTATAGATACTTATGATGGACTATAGTGTGAAGTATGTGCTCTACTATCTGTACCCCAAATATAATATATCGATCGATATGAAGCTGCCTTGTGTACAGCGGATCATCCGATGTAAGTTTTCTTGATAGCTCAGGAAGTAAATCAACCTCACATTTCGAGCCAAATCCAAGATTGCCTATAAGAAGGGATTATCAAAGCTCATTAACGTAATTTTGGGGACGTTCCATTGTTGAAAATTAGGGTATGTATTTTATAACCACAATTATTAATAAATCTCTCAGCTTACAAAAGAGGCAGAAGATACTAAGGGGACATAAACCGAGATAAAATGATAACGCAATGGCAACAAAGAGAACGAAAAGACAAACAAGTTCACAAGTCACTTCATAGAAAAGTTAAGACTTAGCAACACGAACTTCTACCATAAACTGGGAATGATTCCAGGAGGTCTGGAAGGATAAGCAGATGACGATCCTAGCGGCATTAATGTTACCATTGTTCTAGATTTGCTTTAATAGAAATTAAATCCATGTCACATACATTCGTTTTGGGTATTTTTGATCTCATAGTTTTGTACAATTCAAATAAGTTCTCTTTGATGATTTAAGACAGGTTTAGCAATTCTTTTTGTTGGTTTGTAGTTCGTTATGTATATTAAAAGTTCCATTTCTTTATATAGTAATTGGTGGTCATATTTTTGGCACTCGTCGTCCCCATTGAACTTTTGTCGAGAAAAGAGGATCGGCAGCAAGAAGATATAAATTCACATACTCAGAATTAAATCAATGTTAAACCTAACATCTAAACAAAATATAAATAGAATATCGTTTGATCCTCTGCAAATCCGGTTTTAATTTTGTATTGATATTAAGGTGATGTACTAAATGCCTTTGTCGTAAATATGTGTGATGTTTATTCTAATATTCAAAAGATCTTTAAAAGATCATTTTCTTTTATTCAAATGTTGGTATGTACATTATATAATGCTGATAGATTTTTCCCTTTTCAATGATAATCAGCTTACTATGTTTGATTTCCGTGTTTGAATTTAATATTACAGACTATATTTTTAGCCTAAACTAATAGAAATTTACAATAACTGTCAGACTCGGAGTCCGAGTACGACTACAAATTATACAGGTAAGCTATAAAGCTCAAAGTAATGTGTACGCTAATTAATTTTACTGTGTTCAAGCTTTGTGTGGTGATAGGACAAAACCATTTATCATATTAATTAACTTTTTTGACTGGAGGACAGAAAGTGCGCTTTTTGTGTAAGCTCGCTTACAGATATGTTCAGAATTTAAAAAATAACAACAAATATTTATTGCTCCAGTTATATGATAATTTTAGCGATAACATTAAAAACAACCCCTTGTCAAGTTTTAAAATGGTCCATTCATAACTGACGAATTATCTAAAAGGTAATTGGATAATACTATTGTTCAGGTTTTTTTCAATTATTTTGTTTTGTTTTGGGGCTAGTTGTTTCCACTGTGTAAAGTCTTGGAGAATAGTACGGTGCCCCTTAAGTGCTATGTAAATATAAATATTTTAGTTAGCCGAAAATTTAATCTGGTGCTCATCAAATTGAAAAATCGTGCGCACGACCTTGAATCTCGTGCGCACGATTTTCAAAATGGTGCGCACGACTTTCAAACTCGTGTGCAAGTTAGTATAGAGTCAGTCAAAGTTCGTTTGAAAGTTATGCTCATGAGTTTAAAAGTCGTGCGCACGAGTTTTAAAGTAGTGCGCACAAGTTTCATAGTCAAGTGCACGAGTTTTAAAGTCGTACGCACGATTGTCCAAACTGGTGCACACCAGATTAAATCTCCGTCAAACGAAAATATTTATATTTTCATGGCACTTAAGGGCTCTGTAGTAATGTATATACTCCTGTTTGCATTGATTTTGATGAGAATAAAAGAACAGAATTCCAATGTCCCCTACGTTTCACACATTTTATCTGTTCAAGGGCAATACCAAATTTTATAAATATCTGGCAAGAATTGTACACGTGAGAGCATTTAGAATGCAATTTTCTATAAAATTTGCATTTCAAGAGACATATTTCTTTTAGAAATAGTTGATCAACACTGATTTTCGAAGTGTCCGGGACACTCTGATATACACCTTTGATATCAATTATATAAAACCTGGCAGGAATCGTACATACAGGCAAAGAAAATGTTATTTATTTTTCGGAATAGACAACAAGTTTTCTGTATGAATGTTTTACGGATGCACAATCTAAATCAACTAAATCGAGGCTTTTTAACAATTTTGGAACCTATATGTAATAAATGCTTCATACCTTCCATGGTTCCTGCGAACCAATTGCTTTAAAACATTTTTGTTACTTTTTATTGAGGGGGAGTGTCTTGTAGTTATAGCTTCAATGTTTCCAAGAACATCATAAATGTTATCTGCAGTTATGGTTGTAGTATTATCTGTGGCAATTTCTTCAGCTTTCGCTGTATCACCCCTGCAATTATATTTCAATTGTCAGGCCCATTATTCAATTTTAGAAGTTCAGGTTCCTCTAATGCTCATACAGGGTGGATGGCTCCGGATCCTCGTCGAGAGAAAGAGGTTGAATTATTTCATCAGCCATACACGACATACACCAGACAACAGAGAACCAGAAAGCCGGATACACAAAAAAGAGAAAATGTAGGAGACACAACGGACTCATTGCAAAATACCGAGTATCCGTTGAAGATGTTATTGGCGAATTTGAAATGTTATAAAGTCATTGAACTCGTTAGAGGCTCCTCGTCACACACGTAGAGCCATAGTTAAAATTGCGATAGTCATTGGTTTGACAATCCCTAAATCAACTTTTCAATTAATACTATAATGATTAAAGTACAATGTTTACAATATTTTTATTATTTTAAGATCGCCCCGTCATTTAAACTGCCTGACTCTGACTCGTCTTCGGACTCGGGTGGATGTCCTACATTTATTGTACATCTCTAATAAGCACATTACTTGATACGATGGTGTATTGTAATGTGTCGATTAAAGAAAACGTAAAATAACAAAAATACAAAAAATAACCAAAGACATATAATGATGCAGAATTGATAATAATATGAGGAAGGTTTTTCCGTATTACGAATTTTATTTTCACTGTATTGTTGTCACTATACTTTTGGTAATCAGATATACAAATTAGCATTGGAAATCGTATGACTTACAACAAGCACAAGCGCAACTGTCATAAAAAGAAGTCAACGATTTTCAAAGAGAGGCGAAAGATACCAAAGGGTCATTCAAACTCATAAGTCGAAAATAAACTACATTGATTTTCCTACTGTTATGACTTCGTCCGAATTATAATAAACTGTTGTTTCAACCGGCGGAATTTGTAAGTATTGAAAAGCCGAAATCCACATTAAAAACCATTTTCATTATCTTCCTCTATAGCTTGCTTAAACTTCAATAGTATCTTCGGTACTGACATGGTATTAATAATATATTAATATATTAAATTATCTATGTTAAATGGAATGTAAAACCAGAGAATGATGTACCAACGAGACAATATAAATCAATAAAGCAGATGTGCTAACCAACAAAAGAGAAACATGAGGTGAGCAAACACAAACAAAGCGTTTTGATTGGTTGAATGATTTATAACAATGAGGGAATGTGGCTGCCTTATTGTTAGTATTTGTATTTTAGTTTTCGAGTATTCGGCGTTGATCGTTCCTTATGAAGGTAAATCTAGAAAAGCACTTCGGACGCATAAAGTTATGGTGGTACCAAACACCTTGACTAAAATTAGTTTGACTCATTTAAATTTCATTAAATTTTGACAAAATATTTACTTTGACCCTTTGACAAAATAAAACAATTAAAAAACTTGAACCACTCACTTTATCGGAAAAAATCATTGGATATATAGCAGTTTGACAAACACTAATTTTGATCATTGAGAAGCTTAATATTTCTTTAACTATAGAATGTGATTAACATATTTAGCTGATTTTACAGAGTTATCTCCTGTAGTGTTATGTACAACCTTATAACGAGCTATTTTAATTTTTACATCACTGGGTCAATACCTCTGCTGTAGGACTATCAGTCCTTGATGGTATCCTCAGCTCAATAGCCAGTACTTCGGTATTCACATGATTTATAACAAACCTTTCTAAAATTGTCCGTTTATAAATTTTGAAATTCTAAAGAAACTAAGATTTCAATCCCTCAGGCAAAGTTGACATAAGTTGGATTTGGCTATTGTGTAGGTAATTTTACGTATAAAGCACTTCAACTGTTTGGGTTTTATTCATCCTTGGCTTTTCATATTCGGCTTTGAGCGTTCCTAATGAAGGTAAATGCAGAATAGCGCTTTGGACGCATAAAACTTATAACGTGTTGTTTTCATTTTTATATATATATATATGTATTAAGACTTTTTGTGTGTTACTTAAAGAATTACTTTTTAAAATCTATTTATTTTTTCATCACTAGACAACGGCAAAATGTAAAAGAATGATTTTTTTATACAAAAGAAAGATCAAGTGAAATCCATAATATTAAATTATAACCAGGAAATTAATCAAGTCAATGATATATTATATTCACTTTTCGCACATAAAATGACCTTGATACTCGCATTCTTCATCATCCCATCCAAGGCCGTCATAAAATTATAGAATTGCAAGCAGTCTTGATCATGATAATTGTTTGGTTGTTTCGGTCCCAAGAAAATTGGTTGAATCAGCTTTTCTTCTTGGGAATAATTGTTCCATATCCAAGTACCTTCAGATATCAAATCGGATCCTCCTAGCCATGCTGAATATGCACCTGAAATATGATATATAAAGATGAAAAATAGTTTTATTCCAATTAAAGGGTTCAGGATGAGCAAAGACTTTATTAAAATGAATTTTCATCATTTAGAGACACAAATGATTTCAAAATACAATCATATATAAAATGAATATAATTAACATAATTTTATGATCTTTGACCATAGTCGGACTAGGACCATTAACATGTGCGTTAAAAGCAGTAATAAAACAGATCATAAAAAATATTAACAGGCAAACATTCTTAATTGGTTACATATTAACATTTTTGTACTATATTGATATATTTAAGTTCAAAACATTTATTTATATAAGTTCCAATATTTTCAATACCTCTAGGTTCTCTTGAATAAAAAGCCAATCGAACTTGTGTTTAACACTTCGAAACTTTTACTACTTATCAAAATTGTATTATAGAACTCTTTTCTCAAAAGATTATAAAAGGGACGTTCGTATTGATACGATATAATAACAGTAAGCACAATATGTAATTAATATCATTAGTTGTAGTAATTACTGTTTGTACATATGTATCGGGCAAGGACTGTGAGTGTGATGACATAATTTAAATTATCTAACGAAGGATGCATTTGAATAATGGGCTAAGGCAAAGCAATAAGTAAATAGTTTAGAGATAATGCGTTAAAGGCAGGGTTGGACATGTAAATTAACAAACGGCTGATAGCAGCCCCACAAAATGGTTTTGTTCTGGTTGTATAAAACGTATGGAATAGACAACAATCAACATTCGTTATACTCTGCTAAGCATTTTAAACAACAAAACTTTGAAACAGTGCATAATCTGTTACAAGTTCCATCGTCTATTAAAATTGTTAACTAATACATTTGTTCGTGTTTTCGATAAGTTAACCGTCTTTGTGGATTCGTGGTTATGTGCTCTCTTCTCTCGTGCTGTGTTGATGCTGTAGAAAGTGTTCCCTTTGCTTGAAGTCCATGCGCTCAAACCTTTACTGTAACGTCATCATAAAAATAAGAAGAGGCGGTATAGTTGCAAATGAGACAACTACGTATACCCATCAGAGTTCAAATGAAGTGGATATAAGCAATTATAGGCCACCATACGGACTTTAACAAGCAGAAAAAATCATACCGTATAGTCGACTATAAAAGACCCCGACATGAAAAATGTGAAAAAATTAAACGAGAAAACTAACGGCATAATTTATTACAAAAAGTTACGAAAACAAATATGACAGACATGAACCAATGACAACTAATGAACTACAGGCTCCTGATTTAGGACAGGCAGATCCATAATGTGGCGGTGTTAATATAAATAAGAAGATGTGGTATGAGTGCCAATGAGACAACTTCATTAAAAGTCAAAATGTGTAAAAAGTGAACAATTATAGGTCAAAGTACGGCCTTCAACACGGAGCCTTGGCTCACACCGAACACCAAGCTATAAAGGGCCCCAAAATGACTAGTGTAAAACAATTCAAACAAGAAAACCAACGGTCTAATCTATATAAAAACGAGAAACGAGAAACACTTATGAACCACAACAACAAACGACAACCACTGAACAACAGGCTCCTGACTTAGGACAAGTGCATAAAAATGCAGCGTGTTTAAACGTTTTAACAGGCGCCAACCTTCACCGAACCTGGGACAGTAGTGTGATATTACAATACATGTCTTGTGCGTTCTAAAACCTCCTCTAACCCGGAAAAGTGGTGTAACAGCACAACATGAGAACAAACTAAAAAATCAGTTGCAATTTTCGTAACTCAAACGATCGGTTCGAGACACAAAACAACTAACATATAAACTTAAAATGCAAAGCACCGAGATAAGAGTACTCGCAGTTACTGAAAGCTAGTTCAAAGCCAATTACAACTATTGAATAAGTCATGTAGTCTAAATTATCAATCAGTGCACATCAACATATTTAGTGTAAAGACGTCTTAAACAGTCTGTGAAACGCACGACTTTGTGAAATGCCCAAACATAAGTAAGCAGTATCGACATGAAGTAATATCATGACTTCTCATAATTGTACATATATAGCAATATGTTTTAATTTTCAAAACAAAACTTTGCTCATTGATGAAGGCCGTACAGTGACCTATATTTGTTAATTTCTGTGTCATTTTGGTCTTTTTAGAGTTGTCTCATTGGTAATCATACCACATCTTTTATTTTATAAGTACCGATAAAAACAATATTTAAAGATTGTACTGCTGTGTTGCATGATGACTTTTAAGAATAAATTTATTCAAATGATCAATTAGTTTACACGGATCGTATATAAATTTATGGGCTCTATAAAAAACATCACCGTATAAATTAGGATGTGATATCCTGTTTGTAATCAGAATTCTACAGTAAAGATTTGATTAATTTGTTGTAACGAAATCCCTGTTTTCGTACTGTACCAGTTGTACATATATAAATTACGTTCATTGAAATCTAAAATACGGCTACAGACACGAGCATAGCGAAGAGTTGTAAATAATACACACCGTTAGAAGAAGGCAAAGGAAGATCTCCATCCGACAATGGAAAATTAACAATCTAGAACGAACAAGAATTTGTCCATAGTACATGGATGCCCCACTCACACTATCATTTTCTATGTTCAGTGGACCGTGAAATTGGGGTCAAAACTCTAATTTGGCATCAACATTAGAAAGATCATATCATAGGAAACATGTGTACTAAATTTCAAGTTGATTGGACTTCAACTTCATCAAAACTACCATGACCAAAAACTTTAACCTGAAGCGGGACAGACAGACGAACGGACGGACAGACGGACGGAAGGACGGTCGAACGAACGAACGTTCGCACAAAACGAAAAACATAATGCCACTATGTCTCTGTTGTCAATTTTGTATAGGGTTTTCCCTGTGAAACTGCATTCATCAACATCTGTCTGTGTGAGATTCATTTAAAGTAAGTTCTTTTGTGTAAATTAGAAAATTCTCGATGATTTAAAGTAAAAATATCGATACGCGGGAACAGCCTATGGTGGCAAAAAGCTGTAATTATACGCCAATATTTATAGACTGGGCTGAAGAACGAGATTGTGTCACACTCCTTGAAAATATCATGTAGTTTACTAACTGGTATTTGATCCAGTTTACATAATAATTAATGTTACCATTGTTTTTAACTATACATAGGAGAGTGTATAATTTATACGATGTTTAATTCGTTGATTTCGATTGAAACGTTTGCCATGAAACCTATTATTACGTTGTCGTTTATCAACAATTTTCATGATATCAATAGAAAAGTTTTAGATATGTTCCTTTGTCCCAGTATATTGTCATTAAGACCCAGGGATATGCTGTCTGCAGTCGTTTAATCCAAGACAGTTCGATAATTTTACGGAAATCTTCAAATTGTTTATGCGAGTGGTTGGAATCTTATACATTTAATATTGTGATTGTGTTTACCTAAATGTTGGCAAATTATACTTTTGAATTTCTTAGGTTTTCGGAAGCGGTATTGATGTTCCTGTTTGTCCTACATATTGTATACCACACTTTGGCTTTGTTCACGTAACCAGACAAATGAGGCTTTGAGTTTTCATGTAATGTTACAGGAAAAGGAAAGCGAAAAGCTCTCCCGTTCACATCTGACCTACTAGTCTTGATACTTGAACTGTTTTTGTAATTTGAATTTAGGTTGTCGGACAAATTATGAGTCTTTGTTAAATTGTTATTAATAGATATAGGAAGATGAGGTGTGAGTGCCAATGAGACAACTCTCCATCCAAATAACAATTTATAAAAGTAAACCATTATAGGTCAATGTCTGTTTTATCTTCATATATCTTAGCACCTGAGTGTGTCAATGCTCAGATGTAGAATTGTCCAACTGTGTGCCTAAATGAATCATTGGGTGTTTTGCTTTTTATGCCCCGCAACTAAAAGTTGGGGCATATTGTTTTATTTATCCCTGTCCGTCTGTCCGTCCGTCCCATTATGGGTATATAGTTATTCAGATAACTCCTCCTATAGTTTAAATGCTAGGAAGTTCTCACTTCTTCGCTGTTTGTACATATATTGAAAGTGTGAATGTGGTCAGGGTTTTGATTTTTATTGATATTTGCTCTTTTGGAAATATTTGAACTTTGTCATTTTGGAGTATATACTTGCATAAGAGATGCACAGCGTTTCTGGATAATTCCTCCTACAGTTTGAATGCTACGACGTTTTCACTTTGCTGACTGGCTGTTTGTACATTTATTGAAGGTGTGCATGTGGTCAGGGTTTTGATTTTATTAATATTTGCTCTTTTGGGAGATAGTTGAACTTTGTCATTTGTTGGAGTATTTACTTGCATAAGAGGTGTTGAGCGTTTCCGGATAACTCCTCCTACAGTTTGAATGCTAGGAAGTTTTCATTTTGCTGGCTGTTTGTACATATATTGAAGGTGCATGATGTCAGGGTTTTGATTTTATTAATATTTGCTCTTTTGGGAAGTAGTTGAACTTTGTCATTTTTGAAGTATTTACTTGCCTAAGAGGTGCATAGCGTTTCCGGATTACTCCTCATACAGTGAACCATAGACCTATGTGCTCCCATGCTCAACTTTGTGTATTTCAAAATAACACTTTGCATCTGCGGGGCATCATTTGTGTCTCCCAGACACAATACTATCAAAGAAAGTCCTACATTGACTTTGTTATAATACAGTTACTTCAGAGTGGAGACGGGGCATTACTTTGTCTACTTTTTATTATTTCTATATTTTACAGTGAGATTTGTACCAAGTCAGGAATATGACATTTGTTTTCTATTCGTTTGATGTGTTTGAGCTTTTGATTTTGCCATTTGATAAGGGACTCTCCATTTTGAACTTTCCTTTGAGTTCGGTATTTTGTCATTTAATTTTTTGTAAATATAATGAAAATATATGTTAGATTTAATTGCTCATCACAGTTTGTATTGTTTGTATAACCATGCATTTGTGTTCCTAATGACATATTTATAGCCCTATCGAAACCATGTTATTTGTTGGTATTACAATGCATTTGTGTTATAAATGGCATAAATATAGCACTATCGAAAACTTGCAAAGAATTCAAATCTAACCTATTGGTCGTTTTCAACATGCAGTTAGCTGTAGGTGTTTGCTCTGTGTTGAAGTCATCGATAGGACTTTGAGAGGAAGAACAGCCATGTCAATTGAAGGCTTTTTCTTTCTAGTGCATTTTGGGATAAAGTGTCAAGAATAAACGAACTATATATTTTTAACCATTAGAATAGTCTATATTACATTAAGATGGGATGGGAATGGTTTATAAAACCAGATGTAAAAGATATGCTTTAACATTAAATTTACACACTGAAGTACAATACCTTTCAAGAATTAAATGATCGGATGATAAGACTTACACTGAAAAATCGACGTACATTTGAATAATTGTAACTGATAATTGAAAGTTAAAAGTATCAGAATAAAACGTGTTTGGAATCCTTCAAATTTTATAAATATTTGATATTCTATGTATGTAAATACAAAGTTTCATTCATAAATTGTGTAAGCCCTTTATTATCCATATGGTATTTTCTCGATAAATCTGTTGCATGTTACTAATCGATGACCACGAGAGTGAAACGTCTCAATATATACTAGTAATGGATTCTCAAAATGTGATTTTGTCTATTTTGATAACAATTTAGTATGTAAAAAGTCAGACGAAACATTACAATACTATTTTAGAAGATATAAAATCATCTTTGCATTTCCCTGTATGCTTTGTTATTAAAACTAAGAAATAAAATGCACATGTTGTTAAGGGCAGACATAAGCCTTGGAAACAGAAAAAACAAATGGAAAGATAAATTTAACAAACTTTAAACTCCACTGATTAATCTATCTTACCACTAAGCTGTCTGATCATATATTCATTCTCGGAAAAACTTGAAACTGTCGCCAATCTTCCTCCCATGTCTCACAAAACTCCTGCAAATATTAAAATGCGGAGTAAATAAACATGAAAAGGCAACAGCTATTGCTCTTGATTTCGTTAATCCGACGATTCTTTTAATCTTTGACATAAACTTAGATGTTTTTTTTTATATTGTTTTTGTTGTTGTTGTTGGTTTGTGAAGTTACCGTTTAATCATACACAGGTGTACAAAATACATTAATCTGTCAGTTATCGATAATAGTGGAGTTGTCACGAAATTGAAGTTCCTTCATAACATAAGTTCGGTAATATTATGTAATATCATTTCCACTGGAACATATTTCAGAGAATTTGGTTCTTACGGAATAAAGGTTATAGAATATTTATTCCAACAGGAACAGATATTATGGCATAGTATATAACAAAATTTCCATTGGAACTTATGTAAAGCAGAACAAATATACGTTGACACAGTGACATGATTAATCATAAAATTGATCTACCTACCTAACACACGGCTATATTATTTCTAGCTCGTGAATTCCATGAAAGCTAAACGCAGGTATTTCAATTTTGCCACCGATTTAGGAGTAAGGTAATGTTGGCATTTCAACATGACTTTAAAAGATATATAGGTTTATCTTCGAAAAAGCAAATTCTTGATGTATTTAGCTCATATTTCTTTTGAACTTTAAATACCCTCGTTGCATTATAGAAAATGATTGTCTTCCTGATATTGACAATAATCAATGTACTTTCTAAACATAGAAAAGCAAAATGATCGCTATTCGCAGATGGCGATATTTTGATCAACTGCAAAACCTTCAAATAGAACGCTGTTTCCGGAACAATATACTTTAGTACGAAAATCATTTTTTTACCTAAATGCCATAGTTATTTAATTTGTTTAGTTTTTGGGTATATGAATATTAGCCCTTAAGACAAATTTTGCTGTTATATAATTTTATTCATTTTGGAGGAATTTTCTGTAAATATTGACCAACTAATGTCTTGATTTTTGCATGATTTATGATTGAAATACCATGTTCTACATATGATATTTTGAAATTTGTCATCCTAAAAGAACAAAAAAATTTTTTTTTAATTCTAGTAATATTTTGCAATGTTCATTTACGGAAATTACACTGTACGATTTTTTTGCTACTGGGCAAAACAAAGTACAGATAATAAGCTTTCGAACGATATATGTTATATAGCCGTGTGTTAGATGGGTGAATTAAAGTCCTTAACTAAGAGGTTTGTTTTGAAAATGGCATTTTCCTATAATAACCGTTGACATATTTGTTTTACATATTTGCTTCAGCATTCAATATCATATACACTTTTAAGAAAGTTTCAAATTGTTTACTGAAAATGCTCTTTTAATATCTTCCTTACGATTTAGATATGATCAACAATCTTATAAAAGATGATATAGATAATTGTAATGCCACAAAAGTCAACCACAGATAAGCTATGATTCATATCTATTTTTCTAAATATTTTTATGATCAGTAGCTATTTTGGTTAGATATGTTAACTTTGACTATGACATTTTAACAGAGTAAAATTACATAACAAATGATATTTTTCCTTCAAGTAACCATTCTAATTATACCCCTTATCATTTAACAATAAAAATAGACAAGGTATGCTAAAATGAAAACGAAACTGAGTTTTTGGACAACATTTTTCAATTCTAAAACAGACTTAATCCATATATAATCAATTGTCTATTTTCTCTCCTCTATTCAACTTAGCAGAGTTCTGAGCACTAACAAACAATCACATTTCATTACGTGAAGAAGTCAATCATGCTACACTGAGCAGAACCTTAATTAGAAACTTAATTCTCAATTAGCGATACAGCTGTGATGAAAAGATAATCTAATGGTACTCTTAGTCTTACTGAAATTATAATATAGCTAGGACTAGTGGTTAGTGGTTACATCAATAAGACAGCAACTCAACGATAACAAATATAATATACTATGCCCTCCCCGATCTCAAAAGATTTGAATAATATAACAAAGACTTTCAAAGATCTGCCTTCAATGCCATATTCTCCAAATTACAAATGTTTTTTTTTATAGATATGACATTCACCAACCAAGCGATAATGTCGCTAACTGGGAAAATCCCATGAACATGTGGCGATTTCAAATAGTTTTTACTGAAGCATAAGAGGCCACGATGATTGTCCAAGATAACCTGCAAATAGCTAGAATACCTTACTAATACTACAATTGAGCAATCTGTTGGCATGATTCATTCAACACCACTTTTGTACCAATTTATATCCGCACTTTTGCCTACGTGCATTATATTGACATATATCTATATATAGCAAAAGATATTTGTGCTTAAACATTTTTAACACCACCACAGTTCATGCATGTACCACGTCGTAAAATCTGGACCATGTTGCTCCATGTTGTTTGTTATTTGAAGGTCTATTTTCTCTGAGGAGTTGGATGTATGTGGTTGGAGTGGTGTTTTGTAATGTCCAATGTTTTTAATAATTGCTCTGATGTCGAGAGCATGTTGATATTAGCAATCTAACGTAACTAAGGTGGCACGCTTGTCAGGTAGTTTCTACAAGACACAAGACTGCAATGCATCTTATGTGAGAAACAGAGCAGGACTGTTATTTCACGATATTGTTCGCGGTCAACCTTTATGAAAATAATGTTCTTAGTTCCATAAACAAATTTTAGCGACACCTCCCTTTTACATAATTAAATGTAAATATTTTGATGATCAAATCACTCCTATTTAAAAATTGTTGAAAATAATAGACCCGCTTTTGGAAATGTTGAACTAAAATTATATTTAGAGTAAAATCATATTAAAATGAAGAAGAGACACCAAAAATCGACATTAAACTCAACTACTCCGAACTGTAATTGATTTCTGCTTCTTATTATCCAATGGACAACTTTCTAATCTGAACTGACAACTTGACAATTCTAAACAAACAAATATTCCATTACACCCTAATGAGATTAAGTAACATTTTTTTATATGTACATGTATCAATACAGCTTGAGTATCCTGAATCCCCTTTTAATCTCGACTAGTAGACTAACAAAAAAACTCCTCAAAGATACCAAGCTTATAATTGTGTACTTCAGACGCAAGTTTCGTCTACAAAAGTCTCATCAGTGACGCTCGAATCAAAAAGTTAAAGGCCAAACAATACAATACAATAGAATGATGCTTTATTTAAAACACACTATCAAACAAAGGATGGATTAGAGAAGTAGCCTTATACACAACTAATCCATAGGTACATTTGATAGAAAAGTGCCAAGCAAACAAATACTTTCGTACGTTATTATTAGCCGACCCTCTTCAATTTATATAGGACTACACTGAAAGATCACTCATGTGATGAGGACAAGTCCACCAGCAAAAGGTAAAATGAATATAAATTTCATCAAATTTAAAGGTTTAACACAGAAAAGATTAATTGACATTATTTGTTAATTTACAATATCAAAAGTGGTTAATATACCTTAGATTCTTCCCATTTTTATCCATTTCAAAATATTCTTTCTGTACTGAAATAAATATTATTAAAACATTAACATTTTCTGTCAATTGTTTGAAAATGGGATAGAAATGTGAAAACCTGAAATGATTTAAAATATATTTGAGATACGTATTTAAATGTACCTTTTGTAATAATGCTTTTTATATAAATTATTCATATTAACTTAACGACAAAATGCGAGAGTTTAAGGAATTAATACCCACTGATTGAGAGATAAAAATTGATACCGACATTTTTAAGATCTAACATTGGGTTAGATCTTGCTGGGTAAATTTCAGTTTTATTGGTTTTGTTTATCTGCGGAGAAAATATTTGTCGTAGAGTTGTCTCATATTTATCCTTTTTGCAGTGCGAGCTTTGTATGGGTAGTCAAGGTCGTTAAAAACTCCCAAATGTATGGAAGATATATTAACAAAAATACCGAACTTCTAGGTAAATACAAAAATGGGGAATTCTATAAAACCTGACAAAACCAAACGCTTGTCTATATCAACCAATGAAAGGACTGGAAAACAACTGTCATATTTCTGGCTTGATACAGGCATTTTCCGAAGACATGCTGGGTTAAACCTGGTTTTATAGCTTGTTAATTCCTCCACTTTTATGACAGTTCTTTATTGTTTGTTATATTGACAAAATTGTGTGACTATATAATATGCAACAATTGTTTCCGTTTGCAAATATGTTTTAAGGTAGA
This sequence comes from Mytilus coruscus, assembly GCA_017311375.1. Classification (NCBI taxonomy): domain Eukaryota; kingdom Metazoa; phylum Mollusca; class Bivalvia; order Mytilida; family Mytilidae; genus Mytilus; species Mytilus coruscus. The sequence continues at coordinate 141,520,010 of CM029596.1, read as the reverse complement.
TCGGATGTCTGTTTGCATTGTAATAAAGCAGAAAACAATCGGTCTAGATCTTTAATGAAATATGCAAATTCTGAGAGAGGAATGTTATTCAGTTTAAAGACTATTCATCTAAATGAAGAAAATTATGTATTTTATCTTTTTGCACAACTGTTTTTACAAATACTGTTTATTTTTGTTTGATTCAATTGTTATGAACTACATATTGGCATTATTAAACAATTATGTAGATTGAAATTCAGACCCTCTCCTCCATCTACTTTTAATGTGAAAACAAAATCTGTCATTTGACTATTTTTAAAACAGTGTATCGTTAGGTGGGACAATTGATAAATGATTAATCCGACGCGCTATTTAACTTGAGAATAAGGTCACCAAAGCCCCGGAAGACATGTTGATTATGTTTCTTTGTAAACACGTTTAAGCTGGTAACTATATTAATATTAAAATAAATAAATATTTTTAAAGTTGAAATGCATTTATCAAATACCATTTCGAAAGGCTCCTTTGTGGCCCCAAAGAAAAATATAAAACAATGTATAAGAAACAGACATGATCAGAGCATATCAATGTTAGGCAATATAATATATAATAGCAAAACGGAAGCACTTCACAGGGTTATAAAACGACTAGATAACAGGCTTGAAAATGAATATCTAGTAATTGATTAAATGAATAAACAAGAAAGCACAACATTTACTTACACAGTTTTATGCGAACAATTGTCCAGTCACTTTCTATTTCGGTCTCATTATAACAATAGTCCTTGACAACAAGATAGCATTCTTTTGTAGATTTGTGATAACTAGCTGCACAGCAGACTCCATTTGAGAGACAACTCAATGCACAAGCGGCAAAGCTTTTACTAAGATCTTAGTCGTAGGTAAAGGTATAAATTTGGTATCTATCTCTATCTTGTAAATTTGTTGCCTCAGTTCAAATGAATTTAAAATAATAGATAAATATATTGTAAAGATTAATATACATATTACATAATTGAAACTTCTCTTGCCCATCTTTCAATGTCTTAGGATATTTTATTTTATTTTACTATCTTTTATCCGCAAAATATATTACAATAAACTTAAATGAAACGAAACGATTGGCAGATTACAAAATCCTATATATTATCTTGCAACACAGGAATAAGTTTTCTGCCGTTCATCTGATTTTCATATACAAAATAGTATTATAAAATAATATATATAACGATTAATATTTAATAACGATGACACATTGTTTCATTCGAGCACCTTGATGGGTATTGTGTAGACAAAACGTATGTCTGGCGTAACAAATTAAATGCTTTAAATTGGCCCGTAGGAAGTAATTGCGCCACTTTAATAACAGATTTGTTAATATATAAAAATAAGGAGATGTTGTATGATTGACAATGGGACAATTATCCACCAAAGTTCAAATGAAGTGGATGTAATTATGGGCAACCGTACGGCCTTCAACAATGAGAAAAAACCCATACCATCATAAACAAATATGAAACAACTCAATTGAGAAAACTAAGGGCCTCATTTATAACAAAAAAATAAGAAAAAAAATATGACAGACATAAACCAATGACAACCACTGAACTACATGCTTTTGGCTCGGGACAGGCACATAAAGAATGTATTGTTATGAATCACAGTTGATGACCGAACTCAGTAAACACCCGTCTAAGTTCCAGTCAACTGTTGAATTCTACAACATTTACCATGATCTTAGTGATATTTTTTCGTTAAATAATCATGATTTCTCTAAATATACTGCTAAAATTTACCCAAAGGAACTTATTTTAAAGAAATGTGAGCTAAACAGCAACAACTGTCCTTTTCTGGATTTAAATATTTCAGTTTAACCTGGGAAACTCTATACAAACATTTTCGGCAATATGGACGATTGTCCAAAGCCAGAGGACTGTACATCAGTGGCAATCGTTTGTTGTTTTATATCATTTTGTGTTTTGTTTTATAGTTGTGTTCATATATCAGGTTATTTGTTTTCTCGTTTGAATTGTTTTACATTTGTCATGGCGAGGTTTTAATAGCTTGCTTTGTGGCATGGGTTTTACTCATTGTTGGAAGCCGTATGGTGACTTGTAGTTCCTAACTTCCACGTCATTTGGACACTGGTGGAATTTTTTTCTAATTGGGCATCATTACACATGATCTTATTTTTAAAAGCACACATATTTAAGATCTTGTGCTGACGATTGTTTCAAACATTATTTTTATTTTCCTTCCGTTGTCGTTTTGACTCGAGATAAATTTTCTAAGGGCTTAGTAAGTTTTATGTTTATATCATTACATTGCTTGGAATATAGTTTATTTCAGTGGAAAAAAAAAAAAAAAGAGAGCTGAATAATAATATCAATAATAAATATTTAAAAAAGAACATTCATATAACAAATGAAGGGGTTATCATTTTCAATTTAAATTAATTTTGAATGTACTCAACTCAGAAAAGTTCAAAATATAAAATTGTCACAAAGATAGTTATGCAGAGGATCGCACTAGATTCAATTCCTATAATCAAATAAAGGGGTAATTTCTAACCAATCGCTTTGTCATTACTAAACTGACATGATTTTTAATACAAAATATATTTTTATACCTTTTATGACATTATTAACCAGTCAGTACTTATTTAATAAGATAGCTGATTTAACAATGATTTCAAAAGTTTGTGGTTGTTAGGTACTTTTCAGTGAGATAAGGTGGTTATAGTGTTTTGTTATTTTAATTTTCTTTCAATTTTTATTCATTGTAGCCAAAGTGTTGTATTTTCTTATTGAATATGCTTTTGATTGCTCCTCTGTATCTTCTCTCCTTTTGAAATATAATTAAGTTTCAACAATCGGCCTCATGAACAAATGTTGCACGTTCATCCTCATACTTTCACTCTCTGATTCCGCTCTTTAAAAGATTCTTACATTTTAAAATGCCCACTAGGAGTGTGTTGAATCCGTTCGGTATGATGTTATGTTGTCATATTTGACTGAGGGTGCAATCGTGTTAATATCTTTGGTGGGATGCTTTTCAGATGACTTCAGATGACGTAAGTAGACATGTTACACTACTGGTGCATTTTGTGTTTCATCAAAGGTGTTTCGGCTGATTAATCTTTTCTTACTCCCTTAGTCTTCTCTTCTAAAGAGAGAGGCAAAATATAACAAAAAGATATTCAAACTCAAGTCAAAAATGAATAGTCAATGTCATGACAAAAAAACGAAAAACGACCAAAAGACCAAAAGACATTGGTATACAAAACAAAACATGGAAAACTAAAGACTAAGCAACACGAACCCCACCAAAAAGCCTCAGGTGAACTTATTATGTGCTCCGGAAGGTAAGTCGATCCTACTCCACATGTGGCACCCATCGTGTGGCTCATTTGAGTACAAACCCGGTTATAAGTCTAATTCGGTATGTCACATTCGAGGCAAAAAAGACGAATTGGGTTACGACAATTTGAACATATATGTCAGCATTTGTAACACAGATATTCCATAACGGTCAACCAACTCGTGGTGGCGTCCGGAAATTTTCGATAGGATGAATTCAACTTCACCACTTGGAATAAAAGCTATATTGTAAGAAATCGATTTTCTATCATGGAAATCATGATAGGAAATGCAAGCTCTTGAATATCTTATCAACTGGGAAATATACATTCTATGATTATTCATCTACTGTGTCGGAGTACAACCTCGCAAAAAAAAAAGCCTTCAAGCCTACTGAAGCCTCACATTCATTTTTAAACATTCCTATGACCTTCATACTCGCTCATTTCGAGATTCCCGATGGATAATTGTTCGGACTGTTGAATTTCTCGAAACAGTCTTGGACGACTGAAAGTCCTCTTTGAATCGATTAAGCCAAACAATCGATTTCCATAGACAAGAGCTTGTCGTTATTAATAAACATCATCCGTTTGCAGTTTTAATGGGAATTATATTCGAGGGTATTTGACACATCAAAGATGCAGTTTCCTAGCACGAATGTATTGTAGAGATTCCGGTTGGTCTTTCAAAGCAAATGTATAGATACTTACGATGGACTATAGTGTGAAGTATGTGCTCTACTATCTGTACCCCAAATATAATATATCGATCGATATGAAGCTGCCTTGTGTACAGCGGATCATCCGATGTAAGTTTTCTTGATAGCTCAGGAAGTAAATCAACCTCGCATTTCGAGCCAAATCCAAGATTGCCTATAAGAAGGGATTATCAAAGCTCATTAACGTAATTTTGGGGACGTTCCATTGTTGAAAATTAGGGGTATGTATTTTATAACCATAATTATTAATAAATCTCTCAGCTTACAAAAAGAGGCAGAAGATACCAAGGGGACATAAATCGAGATAAAATGATAACGCCATGGCAACAAAGAGAACGAAAAGACAAACAAGTTCACAAGTCACTTCATAGAAAAGTTAAGACTTAGCAACACGAACTTCTACCATAAACTGGGAATGATTCCAGGAGGTCTGGAAGGATAAGCAGATGACGATCCTAGCGGCATTAATGTTACCATTGTTCTAGATTTGCTTTAATAGAAATTAAATCCATGTCACATACATTCGTTTTGGGTATTTTTGATCTCATAGTTTTGTACAATTCAAAGTTCTCTTTGATGATTTAAGACGGGTTTAGCTATACTTTTTTGTTGGTTTGTAGTTTGTTATGTATATTAAAAGTTCCATTTCTTTATATAGTAATTGGTGGTCATATTTTCGGCACTCATCGTCCCCATTGAACTTTTGTCGAGAAAAGAGGATCGGCAGCAAGAAGATATAAATTCACGTACTCAGAATTAAATCAATGTTAAACCTAACATCTAAACAAAATATAAATAGAATATCGTTTGATCCTCTGCAAATCCGGTTTTAATTTTGTATTGATATTAAGGTGATGTACTAAATGCCTTTGTCGTAAATATGTGTGATGTATTATTCTAATATTCAAAAGATCTTTAAATGATCAGTTTCGTTTATTCAAATGTTGGTATGTACATTATATAATGCTGATAGATTTTTCCCCTTTTCAATGATAATCAGCTTACTATTTTTGATTTCCGTGTTTGAATTTGATATTACAGACTATATTTTAGCCTAAACAAGTAGAGATTTACAATAACTGTCAGACTCGGAGTCCGAGTACGAGTACGACTACAAATTATACAGGTAAGCTATAGAGGTGATCTCAAAGTAATGTGTACGCTAATTAATTTTACTGTGTTCAAGCTTTGTGTGGTGATAGGACAAAACCATTTATCAAATTAATTAACTTTTTATGACTGGAGGACAGAAAGTGCGCTTTATTGTGTAAGCTCGCTTACAGATATGTTCAGAATTTAAAAAAAAATAACAACAAATATTTATTGCTCCAGTTATATGATAATTTTTAGCGATAACATTAAAAAACAACCCCTTGTCAAGTTTAAAAAATGGTCCATTCATAACTGACGAATTATCTAAAAGGTAATTGGATAATACTATTGTACAGGTTTTTTTGAATTATTTTTGTTTTGTTTTGGTGCTAGTTGTTTCATCTGTGTAAAGTCTTAGAGAATAGTACGGTGCCCCTTAAGCGCTATGTAAATATAAATATTTTCGTCCCAACGGAGATTTAATCTGGTGCGCACCAAATAGAAAAATTGACTGCTGTTGTCTCGCTTGTTTGTTGTGTAGGATTTTTATGTACGCAGTCGTGTATGGTATATGAGAGAGCGTAAATTAAGGCAACAGTAGTATACCGGTGTTCAAAAGTCATAAATCGATAGAAAGAAAACAAATCTAAGATATAAGTAAAATTGTGGGTGAAATACATTCATCTTATAAAAAGAAGAAGATGTGGTATGTTTGCCAATGAGACAACTCTCCACAAGACACAAAATAACGCAGAAATGAATAACTATAGGTCACAGTACGGCATTCAACAATGAGCAAAGCCCATACCGCATAGTCAGCTATAAAAAGCCCCGAAATGATAAATGTAAAACATTCAAACGAGAAATCTAACGGCATAATTTGTGTACAAAATAATGAACGAAAAAACAAATGTGTTACACAGCAACAAACAATAATCACTAAATTGCAGACTCCTGACCTGAGACAGGGAATTTCTCGCTGCATTGAAGACCTATTGGTGACCTTCTGTTGTTGTCTGTTCTGTGGTCGGGTTGTTGTCTCTTTGACACATTCCCCATTTCCATTCTCAATTTTAATTTTACATATAGAATGTGGCGGTGTTAAACTAGTGTGTTGGCGCCAAACCCTGCTCCTAACTTGGGACAGTGGTGTAACGGCATAATATAAAAACAAACTATGCAAAACAATAAACGAAAAACAAATATGATAAACAGCAAAAACTGACAACCACTCAATTACAGGCTCCTGACTTCAGACAGGCACATATAGAATGTGTCGGGGTTGATCTTGCATGTTAAAACAACTTCAGTGGAAAGGTTTTCAGTTAAGATGTTTCGAATTCACATTTAAGACATTATTTATCGTATCCTTGTTTTCCAATGTTGGCAACGGATTTTTACAGTTTGTTCTTATTTTGTAATGTTACACTACTGTCCCAGGTTAGGGGGAGGGTTTTGCGCCAGCAAACTATTTCAACCCCGCCACATTCTGTATGTGCCTGTCTCAAGTCAGGAGCTTGGAATTCAGTGGTTGTCTTTTGTGTAACATATTTGTTTTTCGTTCATTGTTTTGTACATAGATCAGGCCGTTAGTTTTTTCGTTTGAATTATTTTACATTTGTCATTTCGAGGCTTTATAGCTGACTATGCGGTATGGGTTTGTTCATTGTTGAAGGGCGTACGGTGACCTATAGTTGTTAACTTCTAAGTCATTTGGTCTCTTGTGGAGAGTTGTCTCATTGGCAATCATACCACATCTTCTCATTTTATATATTATCCACCCGTACTCTAGTTCCAAACTCATCTCAGAGCCTGCTAGTTAATGAACTGGTAACTTCTTGTCGTTTTGAATATGCATGAAATATTTATCATAATCATTCCAACAATCGATCTTCAATCTGTACTAAGGAGCGTTATTATACTATTTTACAGTAATTGTTTCACATCTTCACAAGATCGCACCTATATAGTTTCACCAATGTCAGATAATTAAGTTCAACTTTATTCCTACATATTAATCAGTGAACAAGCATATTAACTTTTTCTTTTAACCAATGGTAATCGGGTTTTGACCCTTAAATCCACTGAAATTCAAATATGTGTTTGTTACAGACTGCCGTAAGAAAAGCCTAAGATCGAAAAATAAATTATTATAATTATGACCAATCATGGTAAAGTAAAAATGTATAAGTAGATACAAAAAAACAAAAGAAATGTCGCTAGACCTCAGTATCAAAGTTCAAACTGTGTTGTCGAGGTTGAATGTCTGTTTACCATCATAACTACCCTTTTATGGAGTTTTGTAAGCGTCTGGTGTTAAACAAGACTGTAATGACAATTAATTACACTCTTTGGAAGCACTGACCATGTGAGAAAACTGTCCATTTTTACATGCATCACATAAAATAAAGAGACAGAAATGAGCATTCATAACTAATAAGTCGATATAAACTTTCGACGCCATGACAAAAAAGCCCCATCAGTTGCACCTGTCGTTTTGTTTTTTAAGTGTTCTATTCAATACTGATTGACGGGGAAAGACATATAATGATGCAGAATTGATAATAATATGAAGAAGGTTTTTCAGTATTACGAATTTTATTTTCACTGTATTCTTGTCACTATTCTTTTTGGTAATCAGATATACAAATTAGCATTGGAAATCGTATGACTTACAACATGGTAAAAGCCGTCAACAGAACAAGAACAGAGTAATGCACAAGCGCAACTGTCATAAAAAAGAAGTCAACGATTTTCTAAAAGAGAGGCGAAAGATACCAAAGGGACATTCAAACTCATAAGTCGAAAAATAAACTACATTGATTTTCCTACTGTTATGACTTCGTCCGAATTATAATAAACTGTTGTTTCAATCGGCGGAATTTGTAAGTATTGAAAAAGCCGAAATACACATTAAAAACAATTTTCATTATCTTCCTCTATAGCTTGCTTAAACTTCAATAGTATCTTCGGTACTGACATGGTATTGATAATATATTAATATATTAAATTATCTATGTTAAATGGAATGTAAAACCAGAGAATGATGTACCAACGAGACAATATAAATCAATAAAGCAGATGTGCGAACCAACAAAAGAGAAACATGAGGTGAGCAAACACAAACAAAGCGTTTTGATTGGTTGAATGATTTATAACAATGAGGGAATGTGGCTGTCTTATTGTTAGTATTTGTATTTTGGCTTTCGAGTATTCGGCGTTGAGAGTTCCTTATGAAGGTAAATCTAGAAAAGCACTTCGGACGCATAAAGTTATGGTGGTACCAAACACCTTGACTAAAATTAATTTGACTCATTTAAATTTCATAAAATTTTGACAAAATATTTACTTTGACCCTTTGACAAAATAAAAACAATTAAAAAAACTTGAACCACACACTTTATCGGAAAAAAAATCATTGGATATATAGCAGTTTGACAAACACTAATTTTTATCATTGAGAAGCTTAATATTTCTTTAACAATAGAATGTGATTAACATATTTATCTCCCTGTAGTGTTATGTACAACCTTATAACGAGCTATTTTTATTTTTTACATCACTGGGTCAATACCTCTGCTGTAGGACTATCAGTCCTTGACAGTATCATCAGCTCAATAGCCAGTACTTCGGTACTCACATGATTTATAACAAACCTTTCTAAAATTGTCCGTTTATAAATTTAGAAATTCTAAAGAAACTAAGATTTCAATCCCTCAGGCAAAGTTGACATAAGTTGGATTTGGCTATTGTGTAGGTAATTTTACGTATATAGCACTTCAACTGTTTGGGTTTTATTCATCCTTGGCTTTTCATATTCGGCTTTGAGCGTTCCTAATGAAGGTAAATCCAGAATAGCGCTTTGGACGCATAAAACTTATAACGTGTTGTTTTCATTTTTTTTTTATATATATATATACATGTATTAAGACTTTTTTGTGTGTTACTTAAAGAATTACTTTTTAAAATCTATTTATTTTTTACATCACTAGACAACGGCAAAATGTAAAAGAACCAAGTCCTGCACTTCATTTCGGTGTATGATTTTTTTTTATACAAAAGAAAGATCAAGTGAAATCTATAATATTAAATTATAACCAGGAAATTGATCAAGTCAATGATATATTATATTCACTTTTCGCACATAAAATGACCTTGATACTCGCATTCTTCATCATCCCATCCAAGGCCGTCATAAAAATTATAGAATTGCAAGCAGTCTTGATCATTATAATTGTTTGGTTGTTTCGGTCCCCAGAAAGTTGGTTGAATCAGCTTTTCTTCTTGGGAATAATTGTTCCATACCCAAGTACCTTCAGATATCAAATCGGATCCTCCTAGCCATGCTGAATATGCACCTGAAATATGATATATAAAGATAAAAATAGTTTTATTCCAATTAAAAGGTTTAGGATGAGCAAAGAATTTATTAAAATGAATTTTCATCATTTAGAGACACAAATGATTTCAAAATACAATCATATATAAAATGAATATAATCAACATAATTTTATGATCTTAGGCCACAGTCGGACCAGGACCATTAACATGTGCGTTAAAAGCAGTAATAAAACAGATCATAAAAATATTAACAGGCAAACATTCTTCATTGGTTACATATTAACATTTTTGTACTTTATTGATATATTTAAGTTCAAAACATTTATTTATATAAGTTCCAATATTTTCAATACCTCTAGGTTCTCTTGAAACTTTTGTAAATTGTATTATAGAACTCTTTTCTCAAAAGATTATAAAAGGGACATTCGTATTGATACGATATAATAACAGTAAGCACAATATGTAATTAATATCATTAGTAGTAGTAATTACTCTTTGTACATATGTATCGGGCAAGGACTGTGAGTGTGATGACATAATTTAAATTATCTAACGAAGGATGCATTTGAATAATGGGCTAAGGCAAAGCAATAAGTAAATAGTTTAGAGGTAATGCGTTAAAGGCAGAGTTGGACATGTAAATTAACAAACGGCTGATAGCAGCCCCCACAAAAACGGTTTTGTTCTGGTTGTATAAAACGTATGGAATAGACAACAATCAACATTCGTTATACTCTGCTAAGCATTTTAAACAACAAAACTTTGAAACAGTGCATAATCTGTTACAAGTTCCATCGTCTATTAAAATTGTTAACTAATACATTTGTACGTGTTTTCGATAAGTTAACCGTCTTATGGGCACGGTTATGTGCTCTCTTCTCTCGTGCTGTGTTGATGCTGTAGAAAGTGTTCCCTTTGCTTGAAATCCAGACAAGTCGAGACACAAAAACAACTAACATATAAACTTAAAATGCAAAGCACCGAGATAAGAGTACTCGCAGTTACTGAAAGCTAGTTCAAAGCCAATCACAACTATTGAATAAGTCATGTTTTTCCAGTCTAAAGTATCAATCAGTGCACATCAACAGATTTAGTGTAAAGACGTCTTAAACAGTCTGAGAAACGCACGACTTTGTGAAATGCCCAAACATAAGTAAACAGTATCGACATGAGGTAATATCATGAGTTCTCATAATTGTACATATATAGCAATATGTTTTAATTTTTCAAAAACAAAACTTTGCTCATTGATGAAGGCCGTACAGTGACCTATAGTTGTTAATTTCTGTGTCATTTTGGACTTTTTGGAGAGTTGTCTCATTGGTAACCATACCACATCTTTTTATTTTTATAAGTACCGATAAAAACAATATTTAAAGATTGTACTGCTGTGTTGCATGATGACTTTTAAGAATAAATTTATTCAAATGATCAATTAGTTTACACGGATCGTATATAAATTTATGGGCTCTATAAAAAACATCACCGTATAAATTAGGATGTGATATCCTGTTTGTAATCAGAATTCTACAGGCACAGCCAAATATTCATTCCAAACTATGTATCTATGAAAGAAGTTTGGTAAAGATTTGATTAATTTGTGGTAACGAAATCCCTGTTTTCGTAATGTACCAGTTGTACATATATAAATTACGTTCATTGAAATCTAAAATACGGCTACAGACACGGGCATAGCGAAGAGTTGTAAATAATACACACCGTTAGAAGAAGGCAAAGGAAGATCTCCATCCGAAAATGGAAAATTAACAGTCTAGAACGAACAAGAATGTGTCCATAGTACATGGATGCCCCACTCGCACTATCATTTTCTATGTTCAGTGGACCGTGAAAATGGGGTCAAAACTCTAATTTGGCATTAACATTAGAAAGATCATATCATAGGAAACAAGTGTACTAAATTTCAAGGATTGGACTTCAACTTAATCAAAAACTACCACGACCAAAAACTTTAACCTGAAGCGGGACAGACAGACGAACGGACGGACAGACGGACTAACGAACGAACGAACGGACGGACGGACGGAAGGACGGTCGAACGAACGAACGGACGCACAAAACGAAAAACATAATGCCCCTATGTCTCTGTTGTCAATTTTTGTATAGGGTTTTCCCCTGTGAAACTGCATTCATCAACATCTGTCTGTGTGAGATTCATTTAAAGTAAGTTCTTTTGTGTAAATTAGAAAATTCTCGATGATTTAAAGTAAAAATATCGATACGCGGAACAGCCTATGGTGGCAAAAGCTGTAATTATACGCCAATATTTATAGACTGGGCTGAAGAACGAGATTGTGTCACTCTTTGAAAATATTATGTAGTTTACTAACTGGTATTTGATCCAGTTTACATAATAATTAATGCTACCATTGTTTTTAACTATATATAGGAGAGTGTATAATTTATACGATGTTTAATTCGTTGATTTCGATTGATACGTTTGCCATGAAACCTATTATTACGTTGTCGTTTATCAACAATTTTCATGATATCAATAGAAAAGTTTAAGATATGTTCCTTTGTCCCAGTATATTGTCATTAAGACCCAGGAATATGCTGTCTGCAGTCGTTTAATCCAAGACAGCTCGATAATTTTACGGAAATCTTCAAATTGTTTATGCGATTGCCCTTGGTGTTTCTGTATCGTTTCAGTGGTTGGAATCTAATACATTTAATATTGTGATTGTGTTTACCTAAATGTTGTAAATTATACTTTTGAATTTCTTAGGTTTTCGGAAGCGGTATTGATGTTCCTGTTTGTCCTACATATTGTATACCACACTTTGGCTTTGTTCTCGTAACCAGACAAATGAGGCTTTGAGTTTTTCATGTAATGTCACAGGAAAAGGAAAGCGAAAAAGCTCTCCCGTTCACATCTGACCTACTAGTCTTGATACTAAAACTGTTTTTGTAATTTGAATTTAGGTTGTCGGACAAATTATGAGTCGTTGTTGAATTGTTATTAATAGTCTGTTTCATCTTCATATATCTTAGCACCTGAGTGTGTCAATGCTCAGATAAAGAATTGTCCAACTGTGTGCCTAAATGATTCATGGGGTGTTTTGCTTTTTTACAAAGTTCTGGGCATATTGTTTTATCCCTGTGCGTCTGTCCGTCCGTCCGTCCGTCCCATTATGGGTATATAGTTATTCCAGATAACTCCTCCTATAGTTTAAATGCTAGGAAGTTCTCACTTCTTCGCTGTTTGTACATATATTGAAAGTGTGAATGTGGTCAGGGTTTTGATTTTTATTGATATTTGCTCTTTTGGAAATAGTTGAACTTTGTCATTTTGGAGTATATACTTGCATAAGAGATGCACAGCGTTTCCGGATAATTCCTCCTACAGTTTAAACGCTACGACGTTTTCACTTTGCTGGCTGTTTGTACATACATTGAAGGTGTGCATGTGGTCAGGGTTTTGATTTTTATTAATATTTGCTCTTTTGGGAGATAGTTGAACTTTGTCATTTTTTGGAGTATTTACTTCCATAAGAGGTGTAGAGCGTTTCCGGATAACTCCTCCTACAGTTTGAATGCTAGGAAGTTTTCATTTTGCTGGCTGTTTGTACATATATTGAAGGTGCATGTGGTCAGGGTTTTGATTTTATTAATATTTGCTCTTTTGGGAAAAAGTTGAACTTTGTCATTTTTTGAAGTATTTACTTGCCTAAGAGGTGCATAGCGTTTCCGGATAACTCCTCATACAGTGAACCATAGACCTATGTGCTTCCATGCTCAACTTTGTGTATTTCAAAATAACACTTTGCATCTGCGGGGGCATCATTTGTGTCTCCCAGACACAATACTATCAAAGAAGTCCTACATTGACTTTGTTATAATACAGTTACTTCAGAGTGGAGACGGGGGCATCACTTTGTCTACTTTTTTATTATTTCTATATTTTACAGTGAGATTTGTACCAAGTCAGGAATACGACATTTGTTTTCCATTCGTTTGATCTTTTGATTCTGCCATTTGATAAGGGACTCTCCATTTTGAATTTTCCTTTGAGTTCGGTATTTTTGTCATTTAATTTTTTTGTAAATAATGAAAATATATGTTAGATTTAATTGCTCATCACAGTTTGTATTGTTTGTATAACCATGCATTTGTGTTCCTAATGACATATTTATAGCCCTATCGAAACCATGTTATTTGTTGGTATTACAATGCATTTGTGTTATAAATGGCATAAATATAGCACTATCGAAAACTTGCAAAGAATTCAAATCTTACCGATGTATTGGTCGTTTTCAACATGTAGTTAGTTGTAGGTGTTTGCTCTGTGTTGAAGTTATCGATAGGACTTTGAGAGGAAGAACAGCCATGTCAATTGAAGGCTTTTTCTTTCTAGTGCATTTTTGGGATAAAGTGTCAAGAATAAACAAACTATATATTTTTAACCATTAGAATAATCTATATTACATTAAGATGGGATGGGAATGGTTTATAAAACCAGATGTAAAAGATATGCTTTAACATTAAATTCACACACTGAAGTACAATACCTTTCAAGAATTAAATGATCGGATGATAAGACTTACACTGAAAAATCGACGTACATTTGAATAATTGTAACTGATAATTGAAAGTCAAAAGTATCAGAATAAAACGTGTTTGGAATCCTTTAAATTTTATAAATATTTGATATTCTATGTATGTAAATACAACGTTTCATTCATAAATTGTGTAAGCCCTTTATTATCTATATGGTATTTTCTCGATAAATCTGTTGCATGTTACTAATTGATGACCACGAGAGTGAAACGTCTCAATATATACTAGTAATGGATTCTCAAAAATGTGATTTTGTCTATTTTAATAACAATATAGTATGTCAAAAATTCAGACGAAACATTTGTCAATACTATTTTAGAAGATATAAAATCATCTTTGCATTTCCCTGTATGCTTTGTTATTAAAACTAAGAAATAAAAATGCACATGTTGTTAAGGGCAGACATCAGCCTTGGAAACAGAAAAACAAATGGAAAGATAAATTCAACAAACTTTAAACCCCACTGATTAATCTAACTTACCAATAAGCTTTCTGATCATATATTCATTCTCGGAAAAACTTGAAACTGTCGCCAATCTTCCTCCCCATGTCTCACAAAACTCCTGCAAATATTAAAATGCGGAGTGAATAAACATGAAAAGGCAACAGCTATTGCCTTTGATTTCGTTAATCCGAAGATACTTTTAATCTTTGACATAAACTTGCCCATTAGATGTTTTTTTTATATTTTTTTTTTTTTTTTTGTTGTTGTTGTTGGTTTGTGAAGTTACCGTTTAATCATACACAGGTGTACAAAATACATTAATCTGTCAGTTATCGATAATAGTGGAGTTGTCACGAAATTGAAGTTCCTTTATAACATAAGTTTGGTAATATTATGTAATATCATTTCCACCGGAACATATTTCAGAGAATTTGGTTCTTACGGAATAAAGGTTATAGAATATTTTTCCAACAGGAACAGATATTATGGCATAGTATATAACAAAATTTCCATTGGAACTTATGTAAAGCAGAACAAATATACGTTGACACAGTGACATGATTAATCATAAAATTGATCTACCTACCTAACACACGGCTATATTATTTCTAGCTCGTGAATTCCATGCGAAAGCTAAACGCAGGTATTTCAATTTTGCCACCGATTTAGGAGTAAGGAAATGTTGGCATTTCAACATGACTTTAAAAGATATATAAGTTTATCTTCGAAAAAAGCAAATTCTTGATGTATTTAGCTCATATTTCTTTTCAAACTTGAAATACCCCTCGTTGCATTATAGAAAATGATTGTCTTCCTGATATTGACAATAATCAATGAGCTTTCTAAACATAGAAAAGCAAAATAATCGCTATTCGCAGATGGTGGTATTTTGATCAACTGCAAAACCTTCAAATAGAACGCTGTTTCCGGAACAATATACTTTAGTACGAAAATCATTTTTTACCTAAATGCCATAGTTATTTAATTTGTTTAGTTTTTGGGCATATGAATATTAGCCCCTTAAGACAAATTTTGCTGATAGATAATTTTATTCATTTTTGGAGGAATTTTCTGTAAATATTGACCAACTAATGTCTTGATTTTTGCATGATTTAGGATTAATATACCATGTTCTATATGGTACATATGATATTTCGAAATTTGTCATCCTAAAAGAACAAAAAAAAATTTAATTCTAGTAATATTTTGCAATGGTCATTTGCGGAAATTGCACCGTACGATTTTTTTGCTACTGGGCAAAACAAAGTACAGATAATAAGCTTTCAAACGATATATGTTATATAGCCGTGTGTTAGGTGGGTGAATTAAAGTCCTTAACTAAGAGGTTTGTTTTTGAAAATGGCATTTTCCAATAATAACCGTTGACATTTTTGTCTTACATATTTGCTTCAGCATTCAATACCATATACACTTTTAAGAAAATTTCAAATTGTTTACTGAAAATGCTCTTTTCAATATCTTCCCTTACGATTTAGATATGATCAACAGTCTTGTAAAAGATGATATAGATAATTGTAATGCCACAAAAAGTCAACCACAGATAAGCTATGATTCATATCTATTTTTTCTAAATATTTTTATGATCAGTAGCTATTTTGGTTAGATATGTTAACTTTGACTATGACATTTTAACAGAGTAAAAATTACATACAAAATGAAACATTTCAATTCTAAAACAGACTTAATCCATATATAATCAATTGTCTATTTTCTCTCCTCTATTCAACTTAGCAGAGTTCTGAGCACTAACAAACAGTCACATTTCATTACGTGAAGACGTCAATCATGCTACACTGAGCAGCGACCTTAATTAGAAACTTAATTCTCAATTAGCGATACAACTGTAATGAAAAGATAATCTAATGGTACTCTTAGTCTTACTGAAATTATAATATAGCTAGGACTAGTGGTTAGTGGTTACATCAATAAGACAGCAACTCAACGATAACAAATATAATATACTATGCCCCCATCTCAAAAGTTTTGAATAATATAACAAAGACTTTCAAAGATCTGCCTTCAATGCCATATTCTCCAAATATAAGTTTTTTTATAGATATGACATTCACCAACCAAGCGATAATGTCGCTAACTGGGAAAATCCATGAACATGTGGCGATTTCAAATAGTTTTTTACTGAAGCATAAGAGGCCACGATGATTGTCCAATGATAGCCTGCAAATAGCTAGAATACTATACCAATACTATAGATATGACAATCACCAACCAAGCGATAATGTCGCTAACTGGGAAAATCCCATGAACATGTGGCGATTTCAAATAGTTTTTTTACTGAAGCATAAGAGGCCACGATGATTGTCCAATGATAACCTGCAAATAGCTAGAATACCTTACTAATACTACAATTGAGCAATCTGTTGGCATGATTCATTCAACACCACTTGTATACCAATTTATATGCGCACTTTTGCCTACGTGCATTATATTGACATATATCTATATATAGCAAAAAGATATTTGTGCTTACATGAAACACATTTTTAACACCACCACAGTTCCTGCGTGTACCGCGTCGTAAAAGTGGTTGGAGTGGTCTTTTGTAATGTCCAATGTTTTTTTTAATGATTGCTCTGATGATGAGAGGATGTTGATATTAGCAATCTAACGTAGGTGGTAAGCTTGTCAGGTAGTTTCTACAAGACTGCAATGCAAATTATGTGAGAAACAGAGCAGAACTGTTATTTCACGGTATTGTTTGCGGTCAACCTTTATGAAAATAATGTTCTTAGTTCCATAAACAAATTTTAGCGACACCTCCCTTTTACATGATTAAATGTAAATATTTTGATGATTAAATCACTCCTATTTAAAAATTTGTTGAAAATAATAGACCCGCTTTTGGAAATGTTGAACAAAAGTTATATTTAGAGTAAAATCATATTAAAATGAAGAAGGGGCACCAAAAATCGACATTAAACTCAACTACTCCAGAACTGTAATTGCTATCTGCTTCTTATTATTCAATGGACAACTTTCTAATCTGAACTGAAAACTTGACAATTCTAAACAAACAAAGATTCCATTACACACTAATGAAATTAAGTAACATTTTTTTAAGTATGTACATGTATCAATATAGCTTGAGTATCCTGAATCCCCTTTTAATCTCGACTAGTAGACTAACAAAAATAAAACTCCTCAAAGATACCAAGCTTATAATTGTGTACTTCAGACCCAAGTTTCGTCTACAAAAGTCTCATCAGTGACGCTCGAATCACAAAAGTCAAAGGCCAAACAATACAGAACAACAGAATGATGTTTTATTTAAAAACAACTCTATCAAACAAAGGATTGATTAAAGAAGTAGCCTTATACCAAACTAATCCATAGGTACATTTGATAAAAAAGTGCCAAGCAAACAAATACTTTCGTACGTTATTATTAGCCGGCCCTCTTCAATTTTTATAGGACTACACTGAAAGATCACACATGTGATGAGGACAGGTCCACCAGCAAAAGGTAATAATGAAAATAAATTTCATCAAATTTAAAGGTTTAACACAGAAAAGATTAATTGACATTATTTGTTAATTTACTATATCAAAAATGGTTAATATACCTTAGATTCTTCCCATGTTTTATCTATTTCAAAATATTCTTTCTGTACTGAAATAAATATTATTATAAGCATTAACGTTTTCTGTCAATTGTTTGAAAATGAGATAGAAATGTGAAAACCTGAAATGATTTAAAATATATTTGAGATACGTATTTAAATGCACCCTTTTGTAATAATGCTTTTTTATATAAATTATTCATATTAACTTAACGACGAAATGTGAGAGTTTGAGGAATTAATACCCACTGATTGAGAGATAAAATTGATACCGACATTTTAAGATCTAACATTGTTGGGTAAATTTCAGACAAGTTTTATTGGTTTTGTTTATCTATGGAGAAAATATTTGTCGTAGAATTGTCTCATATTTATCTTTTTTTTTCAGTGCGAGCCTTGTATGGGTAGTCAAGGTCGTTAAAACTCCCAAATGTATGGAAGATATATTAACAAAAATACCGAACTTCTAGGTAAATACAAAAATTGGGAATTCTATAAAACCTGACAAAACCAAACGCTTGTCTATATCAACCAATGAAAGGACTGGAAAACAACTGTCATATTTCTGGCTTGATACAGGCATTTTCCGAAGACATGCTGGGTTAAACCTGGTTTTATAGCTTGATAATTCCTCCACTTTTCTTTATTGTTTGTTATATTGACAAAATTGTGTGACTATAGCAATATAATATCCAACAATTGTTTCCCTTTACAAATATGTTTTAAGGTAGATCGAATGTCTGTTTGCATTGTAATAAAGCAGAAAACAATCGGTCTAGATCTTTAATGAAATATGCAAATTCTGAGAGAGGAATGTTATTCAGTTTAAAGACTATTCATCTAAATGAAGAAAATTATGTATTTTATCTTTTTTGCACAACTGTTTTTACAAATACTGTTTATTTTTTGTTTGATTCAATTGTTATAAACTATATTTTGGCATTATTAAACAATTATGTAGATTGAAATTCAGACCCTCTCCCTCCATCTACTTTTAATGTGGAAACAAAATCTATCATTTGACTATTTTTTTAAAACTGTGTATCATTAGGTGGGACAATTGATAAATGATTAATTCGACGCGCTATTTAACTTGAGAATAAGGCCACCAAAGCCTCGGAAGACATGTTGATTATGTTTCCTTGTTAAAACGTCTAAGCTGGTAACTATAATAATATTAAAATAAATAAACATTTTTAGAGTTGAGAATGCATTTAGCAAATACCATTTTCGAAAGGCTCTTTGGTGGCCCCAAAGAAAAATATGAAACAGTTTATAAGAGACAGACATGATCAGAGCATATCGATAAGAGGCAATATAATATATAATAGCAAAACGGAAGCACTTCACAGGGTTATAAAACGACTAGATAAACAGGCTTAAAAATGAATATCTAGTAATTGATTAAATGAATAAATAAGAAAGCACAAAATTTACTTACACAGTTTTATGCGAAGAATTTTCCAGTCACTTTCTATTTCAGTCTCATTATAACAATAGTCCTTGACAACAAGATAGCATTCTTGTGTAGATTTGTGATAACTAGCTGCACAGCAGACTCCATTTGAGAGACAACTCAATGCACAAGCGACAAAGCTTTTTACTAAAATCTTAGTCGTAGGTAAAGGTATAAATTTGGTATCTATCTCTATCTCGTAAATTTGTTTCCTCAGTTCAAATGCATTTAAAATAATAGATAAATATATTGTAAAGATTATAATACATATTACACAATTCAAACTTCTCTTGCCCATCTTTCAATGTCTTAGGATATTTGATTTGAATTTGCTATATTTTATCCGCAAAATATATTACAATAAACTTAAATGAAACGAAACGATTGGCGGATTATAAAATCCTATATATTATCTTGCAAAACAGGAGTAGGTTTTCTGCCGTTCATCTGATTTTCATATACAAATTAGTATTATAAAATGATATATAACGATTATTTTGTAACAACGATGACACATTGTTTGATTCGAGATCCTTGATGGGTATTGTGTAGACAAAACGCATGTCTGGCGTAACAAATTAAATATTTTAAATTGGCCTGTATGAAGTAATTGCGCCACTTTAATAATAGATTTGTTAATATAAAAAAATAAGGAGATGTTGTATGATTGACAATGGGATAATTATCTACCAAAGTTCAAATACAGTGGATGTAATTATGGGCAACCGTACGGCATTCAACAATGAGAAAAAAACCCGTACCATCATAAAAAAATATGAAACAACTCAATTGAGAAAACTAACGGCCTCATTTTTAAAAAGAAAATTAGGAAAAACAAATATGACAGACATAAACCAACGACAACCACTGAACTACAGGCTTATTGCTTGGGACAGGCACATACATAATGTGGCGTTAATGTATTGTTATGAATCACATTTGATGACCGAACTCAGTAAACACCCGTCTAAATTCCAGTCAACTGTTGAATTCTACAACAGTTACCATGATCTTGGTGATATTTTTTTCGTTAAATAATCATGAATTCTCTAAATATACTGCCAAAATTTACCCAAAGGAACTTATTTTAAAGAAATGTGAGATAAACAGCAACAACTGTCCTTTTCTGCATTTAAATATTTCAGTTTAACCCGGAAAACTCTATACAAACATTTTCGACAAAATCGACGATTGTCCAAAGCCATAGAGGACTGTACATCAGTGGCAATCGTTTGTTGTTGTATATCATTTTTGTGTTTTGTTTTATTGTTGTGTTCATATATCAGGCTATTTGTTTTCTCGTTTGAATTGTTTTTGCATTTGTTATGGCAGGGTTTTAATAGCTTGCCTTGTGGGATGGGTGTTACTCATTGTTGGAAGCCGTATGGTGACTTGTTGTTCCTAACTTCCACGTCATTTGGACACTGGTGGAATTTTTTTCTAATTGGGCATCATTACACAAAAATCTTATTTTCAAAAGCACACATATTCAAGGTCTTATGCTGATGATTAAACATTATTTTTATTTTCCTTCTATTGTCGTTTTGACTGGAGATAAATTTTCTAAGGGCTTAGTAAGTTATATGTTTATATCATTACATTGCTAGGAATATAGTTTATTTAAGTAAAAAAACGAAAAGAGAGATGAATAATAATATCAATAATAAATATTTTTTAAAAACTATTCAGATAACAAATGAAAGGGTAATCATTTTTGAATTTAAATTAATTTTGAATGTTCTCAATTCAAAAAGTTCAAAAATCTAGAAATGTCAGAAGGATAGTTATGCAGAGGACCACACTAGATTCAATTCTAATTATTAAATAAAGGGGAATAATATCTAGTCAATCGTTGTGTCATAACTAAACTGACATGATTTTAATCCAAAACATATTTTGTACCTTTTCATGACACTATTAACCAATCAGTACCTATTTCATAAGATAGCTGATTTTAAAATGATTTCAAAAGGATGTGGTTGTTAGGTACTTTTCAGTGAGATAAGGTGGTTATAGTGTTTTGTTATTTTAATTTTCTTTCAATTTTTATTCATTGTAGCCAAAGTGTTGTATTTTCTTATTGAATATGCTTTTGATTGCTCCTCTGTATCTTCTCTCCTTTTGAAATATAATTAAGTTTCAACAATCGTCCTCATGAACAAATGTTGCACGTTCATCCTCATACTTTCACTCTCTGATTCCGCTCTTTAAAAGATTCTTACATTTTAAAATGCCCACTAGGAGTGTGTTGAATCCGTTCGGTATGATGTTATGTTGTCATATTTGACTGAGGTGCAATCGTGTTAATATCTTTGGTGGGATGCTCTTCAGATGACTTCAGATGACGTAAGTAGACATTTTACACTACTGGTGCATCTTTTGTTTTCATCAAAGGTGTTTCGGTTGATTGATCTTTTCTTACTCCTTATAAAAAGATTTTTTGTCATGACATTGACAAAATAAAAATAGAAGATGTGGTATGACTGCCAATGAGACAACTGCCACAATATACCAAATGACAAAGCAATTAACAACTATAGGTCACCGAACGGCCTTCAACAAAGAGCAAAGCCCATACCGCATAGTCAGCTATAAAGGCCCCGAAATAACAAATGTAAAACAATTCAAACGAGAAAACAGCAACAAACGACAATCACTGAATTACAGGCTCCGGACTTGGGACAGGCACATACAGAAAGTGGCGGGGTTAAACCAGTTTGAAGGCGCCAACCTCCCCTAACCTGGGACAGTGGTGTAACAGTACAACATAAGAACAAACTAAAAAATCAGTTGAAAAAGGCTTAACTTATCAGATGGATACAAATAGAAATACATCCAACAAAAACACAAAGTAGTCTTCTTTTCTAAAGAGAGGCAAAATATACCAAAGAGATATTCAAACTCAATTCAAAAATAAACTGTGTCTGCAGTGACGTTTTGGATTTCAATGAACGTAATCTACGTATTACTGGTAAATTATTAAGTCAGGAATTTCGTTACCAGAAATTACTTAAAACCTTTACTAAATTCTTCCATAGATATAAAGATTTGGTTTTGAAGGTTGGTTGTACC